>BPTQ01000006.1:311431804-311756457 GCA_019973895.1 Chrysanthemum seticuspe
GACTGAGACAGAAGAGATGGGTAGCTCATATGCGGTTTCGTGGAGGATATGGTAGTTTGAGGTGTCCAAACGTACGGCTTTTAAGGAATATACACGTAGGTTAAGACAACAACAACAACAACAATCACAACAACAACAATGACGGTTGATGTAACAACCACAGCGGTCATGGCAAGGGCAAGGGCACCAAAGGGCTCAATAAGTATACTTAAGGTTGAACACATTGTTATCACCCTTCGTTCTAAACTTCAACAACTCGCTACTACCGCTGTTTTAGTCCCAAAGGCGGTCTCAACAACAGTAACAATGGGTACAGCGATGGCGGAAGAGATGGAGGTGCGGGTGGACAGTAAGGTGGGGAACCGTGACGTGGTGGAGCTGGTCACGACGCACAATGGGAGAAACCACGGTACTAGAGACGTTCCTTTCTTGGCAACTTAAGGGTCACAGATACGAATTGCAGGAGTTTGTATACAGTTCTTGTTTGATGAGATGCGAGATCGAGCTAAATAAGTGTTACTATAAAGCTGGATAGATTTGATGATTTTGCCCGAGGATGGGAGTTCTCTTGAGGATACTTTGGGAACTGCTGGCGACTAAACCTCATAGTGACTTTAGCACCTAACGGAATTTCCTATACACCAAGTGCGACTCTTCCTAGATACCTACCCTAAATTTCTCCTCCACCGTTTAGAATCGGATGATAGACTGGCTACCTATTTAAGTAACACCAATCGCCGAGACATGTATGCTTGGTGGTATGTACATGTGTGAAATGAGGCAATTATAATTATGGTGGCGAACATAATTATAAATGCGTCACAACTCACGTGGACATATGCGACCACGCATACGTAGATCGGTGTGGACACCTTAGGAACCAATTTGTGGCGTGATATTATGTTTGAGGACGTTAAGCATAGACACTGGGAATTCAACGGTTCTTTCCTTGCAGAGATCATGGCACCAAAGAGGGTAACACGCAGCACTGGTCGAGGTGGTGCAGTGCCAAGGGGTGGAATGACAGGTGGGCGTGGAGGTAGAGAAGGCGGTAGCGACATGGGTAACAATGACAACAACTCTGGCGGAAACCCTGATTTTGTCGCCATCATCGCTCAACAACTTCAAATCTTGCTTCCCACTATTGTTACACAAGTTGGAATTCATATGAATAACTCGGGAAACCACGGGAACGGGAACGGTACTGGCGACACCAACAATGTAGTTGGCAGTAACAACAACAACACTAACAACAACAACAACAACAGAATTGGATGCACATATAAGGAATTTTCGGCATGCAAACCTGTGGAGTTTGATGGTATAGGAGGTGCTTTGGCGTATACTCGATGGGTAGAGAAGACAGAGTCAGTGATCGACATCAGCAATTGTGCCACACATCAGAGGGTGAAGTATGCTGCTTGCTTGCTATCAGGAAAGGCATTGACATGGTGGAACACACAGCTACAGGCTAGGGGCAGAGAAGTAGCTATAGGTATGACATGGGACGAATTTAAGGCGTTATTGAAAGAGGAGTACTGCCCGGACAATGAAATGCAGAAATTGGAAGATGAATTTTATCACCACTCCATGATAGGGGCTGGTCACGCAGCCTACATGGACAGATTTCATGAGTTAGCCAGACTAGTTCCTCATCTAGTTACCCCTGAGTCCAAGAGAATCTCGAGGTACATATATGGTCTTGTCGCTGAAATCCGTGGAACTGTGAAAACAACTGAGCCGTCTACAATACAAAGTGCAATACTGAGGTCAGGAACCCTGACAGACGAGATGGTTAGAAATGGTACGTTGAAGATCAGTGATAAGAGGAAGGAAGCAAGTGGGTCGAATAAGCAGATAGACGTGGTAGCAGACAACAAAAGGGCAAGAGTTTTTGTGGCAACTGGTACTGAACAAAGAGAGTATGCGGGTACACATCCCAAATGTGCTAAATGTGCTTATCATCACCCGAAGTCCAAGCCCTGCCGCTTATGTACAATATGCAATCAGTCGAGTCATTTTTCAAGCCAGTGTAGAGAGCGTGCAAGACCAATAACAACGGTTAACACGGGCAACATGAGGAATAACCAAAGGACTTGCTACGAGTGCAACAGCCCGAATCACTACCGGAATAATTGTCCTCAGTTGAATAAGCCACCGATGCAAGCTCCTCTAGCAGTGACAATTGAAGGAAATAACCCAAACCCCGTACTCAATATCAGTCCACCCCGAGGTCGAGCATTCTATATAGGGACCGAGGAAGCCCGCAATGCGTAACTGGTACGTTTTTCCTAGACCATTAAGTGATCCACCGTATTATTCAGATTCAGTGAGTCTCCTTAGATAAGAAACCTAGACGCGTAAGTTTTGGCATAAGCACTTTGACCATACATTCTGATTTCTCTAAACCTTAGGGTAGAACCTTATGTATCATCGATTGAATCGCGAGGACGCGATTCCTCTATCAGGGGAAGAATGTCACAATTCTCAATTTCCGGTCATTTCTCATATTCCATATTTATCATTTCATAACGGTTCGTGCATGGTTTTGCATTTTTCATTACACGTTATTTTCTTATTAAATAAACGCTATCGCGTAAATTATTATTTTGAACATTTGACCTGATACTTCCAAAAATTTTTCCGATATATTTTATACTCATATTAAGATTATAAAAATAATATAATGAGTTTACCCAGTGTTTTAAATTTATTTGGTATATAAATTGTTAAATTTATATTATTACGACGGTTTTCTTAAAAACTACACGATAATTATTATTTCACTCAAATTTTGCAAGAAATGTATTTTTATAATTTTTATGACTACAATATATTTTATCTTGACCCGTGAAAATTTATTTTTATCTAACGCTACCTTAAATATTCAAATGTGTATACAACTTACTAATCTTATTTAACAATACTACAAGTTACAACTTATATTTATATAACTTACATCTACTTTACTTACACATTTTTATACATGATAACAAATGAAAGAAATAAATAAATGAATGAGCTAGACAAGATCCATCAACTCTACTTAAATTGTGGATCTTGTCTTGCAATCAAGTATTATTACCCTCAATCTATAATTCTTCAACACATAGATACATTTCAAGGAAAAATCAAAATTTCTCTCTTCCTCTCTTCCACACCATAACCGGCCACCTTAAGGAGATCAAGAGAAAATTCATCAAAAATTTTCTAATCAAGTTTTATACAATCTAGTAACACTCTTTGTTTAGGTTTTGAAATAAAAACCTAGGGTGCTTAGGATTAATCCTTGATCATAAACCTCATCAAGTAACTTGTAAGCATGAAACTTCATCTTTTACCTTTTCATATATATTTTTCATACATTTTCTTGAAGTCCTCATGGTCATATTTGATTTGTTGTGATTTTATTCATTATCATCCAAGATTATCACCCATATGTACTATATAAATATTTATAACAATCATGTGCTAGTTAAAAGTTTATGAAAATGAGAAGTTTATAAAATGGATCATCAAAGTCTAGTTGTGGTTTTTGGAGGAAATGGTTACATAAATTTTATATATGTTTATTTAAGTTTGTATATATATTTTTAGCCTCACAATGAATATTTATTTTGGTTATGATCAAATGAAGTTGTTTTACTAGTAGGATTGGTGATGAGTAGATTAAGGGATTTTTGTGGTGAAGTTGTGGTTAAACAAGTAGATAAAAATGGTAAAGTTTAAAATAAGCGCGGAAGCGCTGTCGAAATTTATAATTTTTCCGAAAAGTTAGTCATTTTTATAAGTTTTATTAAAGATTTAGAAAATAGATTTTTTTTGTTATGAACGTGGCCTTTTGAACGGACTAAAACGGAGTTATAACGAAAAAGATACGTGGTTTTCAAGTTACGATTTAAAAACTACAATTTTCCGGAAAATGTACATGCAGTCCAGATTTTTAACTGACCAAACAGTGGCCTTAAACTTTCTGTGAAATCTCCAAAGTTTAAAAATATATTAGTACACTTAACTACATTTTCACCATTAGCTCAAAAGTAATTATTTTTGACATGGAACCGTCACACATTCAAGTAACAATATTTTTATAACTAGTTTTCGAGTAACATATTGGGTGATACGTTTTCGAATCATGCATTCACGACAACATATCATAACTCGAGTCATAACATTCATTTTAGGTCGCGGATAGTTTCCGAGCCTCACTTTCGTGCACTTCATTTTGTTAGCATATCAATCACACCAGGTGAGTTCATACCCCGCTTTTACTCGTTTAAATTCCTATAAACTATTTGGGGCGAGATACATGCTTATTTATCAAAACATTTAAACTCTTTTGCCAAACAACATTACATATACTCTAGACTTGGTGCGTGTAGTGATTAGACTTAAACAAACATCCCAATATATATATGTTGGAAGGCCATTAATTTGGATACAGCCCAACGTGCGTCGTTGGAGGAACATCCCAATATTTATATGTTGGAAGGCCATTAATTTGGATACAGCCCAACGTGAGTCGTTGGAGGAACATCCCAACACGAGTTGTTGGAAGACCCTTGTGGTGACATTTATACTTTTAACTACCATATTGCGCATATTCATGATTGTCATTCTATTTTAGGCAATGGGTTGTGAACATACAAGTTGCATTTTTGTATGGGCGGAACTTGGAACTGAGTGGATTTACAATGCCTTTGCTGTGTGAACATTACTCAAAGTATTTTCGATCATTTAACTACGAACTTATGAACTCACCAACCTTTGTGTTGACACTTTTTAGCATGTTTATCTCAGGTCTTTAGGTGATAGCATTTCATGGAGCTTTTGGGTCGCATGGCATACATTGGAGTCTTGTGCTTTTAACAATTACCATTCGACATGTTTTGTAAACTCTTTATGTATTATCAAACCTTGTGATTTCTTGTTGTGTAAACTTTAACATAAGTAATCGAATGGTAAACTTTTCAAAACGTCTCATTATAGAGGTCGTTTTCTGTATCCATACTTTGTGCTATGATGTTATACCCCAATGACACTATCGTTCCGCTGCGATATTTTGGGGGTGTGACACACGATTCTGAACTTCAACTCGTCCATTGTTCACAACAGCTTGATTCCGTGTGTTAGATGAGGAACGAATACGATTGTTGGATTTATTGGTATAACGGCTAAAAGCATTAGCAATCATAACAAAACCTTGTTGCAATGCTTCAACGGATCAGATTCCTCATTAGCTTCACTGACAAATGCTTGGGCATTGTTGTTGTTGTATGGAACCAATTGATTATGTTGAGATGGTTGTGATTGATCATTTGGTGTGATAGTGGCAGTTGGTTGAGTTGCTTGTTGAGGAGGATAACTATTTTGAGCATACAAGGCAAGTTGTTGATTTTCCGGATGTGAAGGTGAAGCAATTTGAGCACGGAGAATTATTTCCCTATCAACTTCCTTTTCATGAGGTTTCAAGTAATCGTACAACAATCCGTATGTAAAATGATGCATGTTCTTCGCTTGACGGAGAAAAATGGCATACTTCTCCCATTCAGGACCAAGACTACTCAGGAACTTAGTATTAACTGCAATTCTTGGCATGATGATGTTGTGTTTATCCAAATCATTGATGATGTCTGAGAATCGATGATGATAAGACTCTAGTGTCTCTCCAGGTTTAATCAAGAAGTGTTCATAAGCCAAGTAAATTTTGGATTCCATATCCTCCTGATTGAGTGCAGATCCTTCCATAAGTAGATGAATGTGTTCCCACATTGCCTTTGTAGTCTTTTAAGCATCAACACTTCGAAGAATTGGGTTTGGTAATCCTAAAAGGATATATTGCATTGCAAGCTCATCAGCTTCATAGTGTAGAAGTTCTTCTGGATTCAGGTTTGCAACAGTAGCAATGTTTGATTGTTCATCCCTTGGTGGATTAGCATTTGGATCTCCGGGTACAATGACAGTCGGCATCTGAAATGGACCTTCCAAGATAACCTTCTTTAAGAACTTTCCATGTGGCTTCTTCAGATCACAAAACCTAAAGAACCTAATCACCAATTGATCGTAGTTTCCTGGAGTGAGCATTGGAGGTCTATCAAGTGATCCAGCCTCATGAATTGATTGTTGGCTGCTTAAAGCTTCACACATCTTTGCAAACCAAGTGGGTTCCTTCATAGTGTTCCTTGATGGATGTTGATTGAAATCGTTTGTGTAGGGTTGAACTTGAAGACTTGGTGGTGTTTAAACCATTTGTGGTGGAGGAATTGCTCCAAGTTGTGGAGTATGTTGTTGATTAAATTGTTGTTGATAAATTGCTTGTTGTTGATTCCATTGTTGATGTTGTGGACTTAGTTGTTGTTGTCGTTGAGAATAAGTGTAAGGGAAATAGTTAGAGTATGGTGGTTATGACATGTTGATAAACTTGTGTTATAAAATGGATCTTTGTAGTCGAATGAACCGTTGTTGATGAAGTGTCCTTAGGCATAGAAATCACAATAGCCAAGTAGCACTTATGCGTAAAAACACCAAAGTTACGCGTAACAATCAAGAGTTACGCGTAGGTTTAGCTTACGCGTAAGTAGGGAAAAGACACTAAAGTTATGCGTAGACACAAAGTTAGGCGTAGAAACTTAGGCGTAGGATTACCTTATGCGTAAGACTAGGCTTAGGCGTAAGATGAATCTTATGCGTAGGATTTTCTACGCGTAAGCTTATGCTTATGCGTAAGTTTAGGGTTTTATCCCAAGTGATCTTTTACACTATCACAGTGCAAAAGATATCCAAAGTCGACGTATTTTCAGGCTTATCCAAGCAAGAAAACATGGAGTAAACCACGAAACTGAAGATCAAACCACGGATAAAGTTACACGTAGAACTAGGGTTTTGATACGTGTAGCATTACTCGTAAAAATGATTTTGCCCAAAGATGTTTCTAAACCAGATTTTTGTGATGAGATAGCTTCAATATCACCAAAATAACACAAAAGTGTGAAACTTGATGAACCAAAACTTCTAAAACAGTTACGCGTAGGATGAAACCCTCGTACAAGAACTAGCTTAAAAACGTAGATCCACGCATAAAGTTTGAAACTTTTTGCCAAAAACAAGTATTTTAACACCTTAAAACATTGAAAGTACAAGAATCTTGGATTAAAAAGTGTAAAAAACGTGTTTTTAAGCGAACCAAAGTATCAAGGCCGAAGCGTATGTTCTACGGGTAGACCAAACAAACGTTCACCCAACTATTAGGCGATTGATACCACTGTTAGGTCAATAGATTTACAATACAAGCTTAATAGAAAGATATAAAGGCGATTGAATAATAAACCAACACACACACACACGATAATGATACGGTTAGGCGTAGGATATGTGTGAAAGAAATAAATTGAACAACCAACCCTCAAGTGAGGGTTATACAAGAGTATTTATAGGAAGGAAGCTAGGGCAACACTTCCTAGTCCCTTCCTTTCTCCTATGGGCTTGGGCCTAAGCTCATGGGCCTTCTTCATAAGCTTAAGGCTAATAACAAACATAAAGGCCATAATTAAGCTAACTATTACATGTGAATTACTAACACTTGATTAAGGTTTAGGAGTGATTCCAACATTTTGTGTTTGTGTGATTCTCTAGGTTCCTCTTAAAGGCGAGATCACCACCTCTTGAAGTCGAGAAAGCTCAATTCCATGAGTTGCCAAGCTTCGTCATCATCAAGACTACTGAAGTGATCTTGTTGATAGTTCTTTCCTCCCTCCTAGAAGTTTTGTGATGAAGGCATTAGTGAAAGGTGCCAAAAGTCCATGTCGAAGGCATTAGTGAAAGGTGCCTAGGGAGTACATTCGATATGGTGCATCGATGTACAAGATAGATAGGTTGGGTTAAAGGACATTGATATCCTTTATGTTGTTATAATAAGGAGTGTGTCTCCTTTAGGGTTGTTGTGTATTGGTGTAGTGTTGGGTAGTAGTTCCTCCTTTGTAATGGAACTCGGTATCTAGCCTTGTACCGGATAAAGTGTAGGCGACGTTGTGATAGGTTTGGTTCTACCTCGTGGAAGAACCCGGTGTCAAGCCTTGTACCGAATAAAGAGTAGGCGACGTTGTGAAGGCTTCTCCGCCACATTAAGGAGCTTGTGTTGTGTAGTGCTTACGAACTCTCGAGTGAGGAACTCGGGGAGTGGAGTAGGGCAAGGAAGGTCTCTTTATAGCCGAACCACTATATATACTCGTGTCGTGGTTTTGTGTTCCTTACTCTTTATCTTTTGCATTACTTATTTATATGCTTATCTATCAACATCCAACACACACATTAAATAGATTGACATAAGTCGATCTAAATATTTTAAAATGAAGTTTTAATCGGTAAAACTATTCAACTCCCCTTCTAGTTTTCCACAATTGGTACCAGAGCTTCGTTACCAAGTTTTTTAAAGTATATTGTACTTTAAAAACTTGATACGATTCGTGTATGTTTAAAAACTACAAAGAAGGGAATTTCTTAAAACAAAAAAAAATCATGTTTTTAGAAATCATCATATTTTAAATGTTGGATAGTGAGATCATTCTAACATTTTTTTTTTGAGAAATCTTCATACTAGGATTTGAGCATCTTAGAAGATCATTCGCGTCTATGATTTCTTTAAATCATAAAAAGAATATATATAGCAAAGTTATATTCTTTTATAACTTACTTATAGATAAATTATTAATTTATAATTCCTAGCTTTATTAGTAATATCATTTCTTATAACACGTAAAGAATCATAGATTTAATACGTATACTCCAATATCACTAAAGTTGTTATCTATATTGAACACATTATCAAGAAAAGCATTCTTGGTTAATCTCTATAGACAAAACTACAAACTAGTCATTTTACCTCATAATGATATTTTGGCTATTCAAAAGCCTTAGTCATCATTTCTCACATAAGGTTGTTGGCATTACATCTATGTCAATAGTGTCCATGTGAAACTTGTCATATCATGATAAAATAGTATTTTTGTCATGATCCTTAAACTTCTCAAATTATGATTCATTCGTAAAAAGGAGAACCCCGTAAAAAAGGGACTAGTAAAACACTAAAACTTGTCAGAACCTCGAACCATAAACAAACCTTAAGCTATAGAGCAAAAACACTAAACATTAGTCAAGAATTAAAACTCCCGTATCTAAATTATCAAAGTTCACTTAAACTGTTAACTGCTGATCTTTCGGATCCCTGTGATTGAACTAGCCGGATCCCTCATTCAAGGGATCCGTGGGAACCGGCACATCAGAAGACATAATAATTGCTAGATGATCACTGTGGAGTTTTATTTTTCACTTTACTCTCCCACTCACGAACATAAACCCTAAGTTACTGTTCATAGGAGCTCATTCCTCATCATTTCAAAGGAAACAATCACTTATGTAAGTATTATCTTCACTACATTGTTATTTCCATTCTCTAATTCCTAGAAGTACAATTTTCATCTTGAGAACTTTGGTTCAAATGGGGTTATCACAATTTGGTATCACATTGTTTTCTAAGATAAACTAAATCAAAGAATCAACATTGTTAATACAAATTAGAAACTCATTTTGAATTCAATAAAGATGTGTTGAGCAAAATTATGATGAACCTAATTAGGATACTATTCACATAAATGACACCACATTGTGGTTTTGGTGTTTAGGATCAACCATGCCGAGCTCAAGGCAACAAGACTATCAAGACACGGCACACTACATACTGATGTATCATAGAAAGGAAGGTATAAGTCCCGAGGACCGAAAGGCCTTCAAGTTGTTGCAAAAGAGGTTGTTCTACGAAGGGCGTGTAGTCGAACCCTTATTTCTCAACAATACCGACATTCCCCAAGTCTTTGCGGGAATCAACTTCCAATGCCTTCTAACCCTCATAAGAAATGAAGATGGAACCATTTCGATCAATTTTTTCATCAATGAACACAAATATACCTTCACCCTCGAGGAGTTTGCTAGGATACTTCATATCCCTTGCCAAGGGGTATGCTTGTTTTCAAATGAATGGTCACTAGCCCACCTCCACGACATGGTCGATGAGTATTCGGTCTATTCTACACCTCTCCCGGATCCTACTATAGTAAGAGATACTGTCTTCATCCAAAGAGCCTCCCCGTCTCGGGTCACTAGGAAATCGAAGGTCATCTATAGGGATCCCTTTCAAATGGAGCTTTCAGAGATGTTCCTATTGTATAAGAAATGGGAACTAGTGTTAAGGGAGAATGTCCTTTGTTTGGTGGGAAATAAGGATCATCCCAACGCTTGCCTAGTCTACATGATCTATTGCCTTGTTACTGGGACTCACTTCAATCTTGCCTATTACATGGTTAAACGGATGGCAAGTGTATCAAGGATAGACAAGATGGTGATCCCCTATGCCATGCCCTTAACTCACCTAGCCAATTTTGTCTTTGCTCTAGATCCATCTCCCTACACCGATGACCACATCTTTTGCAACAAGGTCATGGTGCCCTTGTCTGATGAGAAGACTACAAGGTTTATGGTTGAAGGCAAGAGACCTCATCCACCGACGGACTCATCCGATGAAAGGGAGGGAGAAGGAAGCAACCCTATAGGCAACGTTCAACTCGACCCCATAGCATACTTTGAGCAATTGCTGGAAATCCCAAGCCCATCTCAAGAATTTCAACAAACAAAGGGATGTTTAAATGTTTTGCAAAATTTCTTATGAAGAAGAAGAAGTAGGTGTGAAGGGTTGAAGAGTGAATATTTGGAGGCGATGGAGTAGAAGATTGAGTGAAGGGGAAGGTAAGGTTGTAGACCTTAAAATTCGAACAATGGTCTGTAAAACATCTTAAACAATATTTCTGTAACTTAGGACTTAGCTTTAGTAGATGGCATGACGTGATCAATGACACCCTAACTTAGGCGACCCAAATGAGAATTTTACGACTACTTGATTGAAATCAAGAAGTCGGTCTTACTCATATTTGCTTACCTTTTAGTTACTTTTACTTACCATGCGTGATATACCTTGCTTGCATATTTGATTACTTGATATAAAAATTATTAGGTTGGGTATTTGCTAAGAGGTGCAACTACACATTTGTTGTGAAGCTACTGGTCAGCAGTAGCCGGATCCCTGAGCTATAACTAGCCGGATCCCTCATATGAGGGAACCGTGGGATCCGGGTAAACAGATATAAAAATTATACACTTAAGTTTTCCTCAAGCTCAGTAGGTCTCACACCCACTCATAGCTAAATTAGGATCACATTCAAGGTGTTTTTAATTTATCACTTCACCAAAACTCACCATATTTCTGCTCCAATGCTCACACATTGCTCCTCACATCTCAAAACACCTAGTTTGTTATTTCTCTTAATTTTAGCAAATTGATTTTAGTCATCTTTACCTAAAATAGGCTAAAAACTAGTTTTTCACTTTCTTTTGATTTTTTAGGAATTTTTCAAATTTTTCTTAAGTTGCCATCTGATCTCTAGGATTATTCGGCTTCATTTTCCATCCTTAAAATATTAGTGTCATGCTTAAACACTTAGTTACAAACATAAAAATTCCACTTTCTTATCAAAAACCATCATTAGATGTCCTCACTCGTTATGGTTGGACATTTAAGTCCCATACCATTTAAGACATCTTAGGGAACCTATACACTCAAGATTTATAGGTACTAGACCTTAATAGAACATAATCACTCCACCACATTGTTTTCTAAGAGATGGATCCCCAACTTACAACTAAACAGATCCCCAAAATTAGGGAACCGTGGGATCTGGGTCTATAGAACAATTTACAATCACTTTACTCATCTAATTCAAACTCTCTTTGGTAGTCTAAACACTTTACCTTGCCTTAAATGACTCCCTAGGATAGAACAACACTATAGTTGACCTTAGTGCATGCCAAAATTCTTAGTGGTAAAGAATTTAATTCACTAATCTAATTCCATCCTTTATAAACCAAGTGTGTTTATGCAAACCATCACTCAAATCACCATTCAAAATCAGTAGCTAAGGCATCCATTAAATCCTCTTCTCACTATGACTAAAGCATCTAGCAAAACCTCTTCAACCAAAGGTTCATCCAAGAAGAATGCTCATATGGTTCATGAGATATCATCAACCGAGTCATCACCCGTCAAGAGCCCAAATACTAGAATCCATCCTCAACAAACTCAGCCAACCAAAGCTAGAAAAACCGCTAGGATTAGTATTCGACCTTTTGAGTTGGAAAGGCCTTCATCAAACACTAAACCAAACACACCTAGCTCAAGTAAAACACCTAACCCTTCATTTCTAGAACCAAGACTACACTCTTTTACCGCGCCTCTTTCTTATCCAAATCTCTACTCTTTAGAAGACTCACCACCTAGGACTTCTCATTCACCAACCTTCTCATTAAATAGGGAACCACCTTCACCATCAAATATTCCATCTTTAGGAACAAGGAATCACCAAAACCATATAGAGGACTTCCCATTTCCACCACCAACTCATACATCATCACCCTCATTCTTAGTTGAACCACATCCTACGACACTAAACTCACCTCCACAAATCCCACCATCCTTTGTGGAACCTCCTCAAACATTCCACCTCCTTCGTTTCCTACTCATGACAGGATTAGTTCAAGAAGTACAAAATGAGTTGCATTTCATGTTTAATCATCTCCTTGAACGATTTGACCAATTCAACAAATCTATTGTCCTTAGAATCTAAGATTACAAGCACATTAATGTTTGTTATTAGTTTTAGGCACAACTTAGAAATTATTAGAAAATGTACTACATGCTTTTGTCATTCTCTTAGTTTTAGAGATATGTATATCATTTCTCATGTTTTATTGAATGAAATTACATGTTGTATGCCATGTGATCTTGAAAATATGTTTAGTGCCTTAATACATAACTCTTGTTGATATTGACATCACATTTTACATCTACATTGCTGTCATGAGAATGCAAATTACGGATCCCTCATTTTGACCTAGACGGATCCCTCCCAAGGAGGAACCGTGGGATCCGTGCAACAGAAGCACTTTCTATTACTAATTTGAGTCTCATTTGCAGGAAATTATGCATCATATACTTGTTTTCTAACCTTTGTTTTGTAGATTTTCAAAATACACATGAAGACTTTGACACCCTCAACAAGGGGGAGCTTTTAGTCAAAGCAAAGCAATTGCAAAAACACTTGCAATACTTTCACTTAGGATTTCGTTATTACTTGACGCCCTCACAAAGGGGATCACTCGTCATGGGGGAGCATGTTCGTAAAAAGACGAAAGCATTTGCAAACATAATTGCAAAACACTCGCTTAGTCTTCCTAATTACTTGACGCCCTCAACAAAGGGAAGCACCCGTCAAGCGGGAGCTAAGACGAGAATTCTTCTCTTCTCTTACTCTCTCTTTTTCATATTATTACTTTTTACACGTTTTTCTCAAAAAAATGTGTTAGTTTCTTTCCGACGCTCTTTTTGTTTCGACAAAAAAAGGGGATAAGAGAGTAAAAACTCCAATTTAAACTTTTACGAATTTAGTTTTTCCTTAAAAGAATCTTATGTTCTTTCATCAACAAAAAGGGGGAGATTGTTAATACAAATAAGCCGTAAAAAGTGTTAATTTATATTTTACGATCTTCTATTGTTTTGTCGATAACAAACATAAAATCATTTTAACGAAACAAATAAAATACGTAGATGGTTTGAGCCAATAGTTTACTAACACACTTACATTTTCATATAAAACACTAAACAAGTAATAGTGTTTACATTATATAGAAATACATATGTATAACAACTATTGTTTACATAATATGGAAATGTGCATACTTATAATGTAATGGGTAAAAATCTAAGTACTTGACCCATTGACTAGATACATTGAATGTAGTTGGGTAAAACCCAAAGTCCATGACCCATACCCATGGAGATTGATCCATAACCTATGACCCATTGCATGACATCATGCATGAAGTCATGTTGGGTATTATCCATGGTCCATGACCCATGATCCAATGTCTAGATACATTGAATCTTGTATAACCCATGGTTCATAACCCATAACTAGGTTTACAACCCAAAATCCATACTTAAGCTGACCCAGCTGGTGGATCCCTTGGATTGCACTAGCCGGATCCCTCTGGGGAGGGATCCGTGGGAACCGGGGAACAGTAGAGAAATTTGCCTATAAATAGTGAGTCATTTCTCTCTTGCAACTCACCCCCTTTTACACATACTCTCTTTTAGTATTGTAAACTCTCTAACCTCAGATCCAAAGGATCTTTCTATGTAGTTTTGCATTTGTGTGATTCTCTAGGTTACTCTTAAAGGCGAGATCACCACCTCTTGAAGTCGAGCAAGCTCAAGTCCATGATTTGCCAATCTTCGTCATCATCAAGACTACTGAAGTGATCTTGTTGATAGTTCTTTCCTCCTTCCTAGAAGTGTTGTGATGAAGGCATTAGTGAAAGGTGCCAAAAGTCCGTGTCGAAGGCATTAGTGAAAGGTTCCAAAGGTCCGTGTCAGAGGCATTAGTGAAAGGTGCCGAAGGATCGTGTCAAGTGCATTAGTGAAAGGTGTCAAAGGAGTACATTTGATAAGGTGCATCGACGTACAAGATAGATAGGTTGGGTTAAAGGACATTGATATCCTTTATGTTGTTATAATAAGGATTGTGTCTCCTTTGGGGTTGTTGTGTATTGGTGTAGTGTTGGGTAGTAGTTACTCTTTTGTAATAGAACTCGGTATCTAGCCTTGCACCGGATAAAGTGTAGGCGGCGTTGTGATAGGTTTGGTTCTACCTCGTGGAAGAACCCGGTGTCTAGCCTTGTACCGGATAAAGAGTAGGCGACGTTGTAAAGGCTTCTACGCCACATTAAGGAGCTTGTGTTGTGTAGTGCTTACGAACTTTCGAGTGGGGAACTCGGGGAGTGGAGTAGGGCAAGGAAGGTGTCCTTGTAGCCAAACCACTATAAATACTCGTGTCGTGGTTTTATGTTCCTTACTTTTTATCTTTTGCATTACTTATTTATATGCTTATCTATCAACATCCAACACACACATTAAATAGATTGACATAAGTCGATCTAAATATTTTAAAACAAAGTTTTAATCGGTAAAACTATTTAACCCCCCTTCTAGCTTTCCACATTGTAAACAATGCTCTTCATTGATATTCCGAAAACCATAACATCACGAGAACCGCAAAAAGATAGGCTCTGAGGGGTTAACTAGGGGTATCGTGTACTAAAGATGAGTACATCACAAGGGTGTGGGGAAAATTTCTCAAACAATGTGGTTGACGTAATTAAATTACAGGTTTAAAACAAGGGTTATCCTAATGCCTCTTATCATTTAGTTAATCCTAACTACACGAGTGTAGTCTCACTAGCGATCTCGGAATGCATCACAAAACAAGTTCTATAATCTATTATAGCACCATTACACTCACTAAGCATTAAAGATGAATGATTTTATTCCTAAAGATCTAGGGGCGAACCTCACATTTTTGGGGTGGAATTTGAGTGGTATACGGTTTTTGTGCTAGTCATATAACTCCTATCCACGAGACGCTTTATTAAGACTAAAGTTTAAAAAATATATAAATTTGGTGCTAAAATTACCCTAACAAATATTTCTTATAGTTTAATACACAAATTACTAAGGACAAGGAAAAAAATCAAGTGAGTGAATAGTTTCTAAGTTCCTGTTTTATTCTTCCTCCCTACACTTAAACTAAACATTATCCCCAATGTTCCCTGAAAGTATCAAAGTTATGATAATGGGGAATAAAAGAGATGAAAGAAACTAATACTCCCCTGATTAGCTCGGTATGAACGGAAAACGAAGATACAAGGTTAAATATTTATCCAAGAATCGTCAAAAGACCATCCTCATCCAATCCAATCATGTAATGAAAAACAACACAGCAACCCAAAGCATCAAACCGAACAAAGAAAAATCGCAACAAGGTGTAATTCCAAACTTAGAAATAAAAATAAAACAATAAAAGGATAGGATATGTTAGGATCACACTTTTTATATTGTTTGATGATTCGGGTGGTCTAGGGAGATGATTAAACAAGTTTGCCATGTTTAGAGAGATGAAGAGAGTAGATATGGAGTTTCTAGAGTGAGAAAGTAAACAAAAAATGCAAGGTTGGATTAGAAGCTCCACCCCTTCGAAGGATGGAAGGGGTATTTATAGTTACAAACTAAACGCCCTCCTGTCGGGCTGTGGATCAGGCATACAGTGGGTAAAGAACCATACTTCCTCCACGATGTTGCTCTAAATTAAAATACGCTAATAACTAACTAATAAACAAGTAAATAACGATATGTCTGTGAGCTAACATATGCTAGACTATAATTGGGGTGACTGATACTTCCTTATGGAATTTCCCCCTTGCTGGTTTTGATACTTCAGAATCAACAACTCATTGTAAGCCCAGATACTTGAAATCTTTTGAGAAGAACTCTTTAAATCTTTGTGAGAATCAACTTGCTGAAGAATGTGAGCAAGTCTAATTAGGGATTAAATCTGGCATTTCACTCTCCCCCAATTAGTGCTCTCCCTTAATCTGAAAATCTTTCTAATAAATGCCCGAAATAAGAAGAAGTCTTTAGATCGTTAAATATAATTCGTCTTTTAGTCTTCTAACATGCAGCAGAAAATGTAGAACAGACTGTAGACTTGACCTTCTTCAAGATTGTTCGTTTGGGGAATAGAAAGTTAACATCTTCAACTCACCAAAAGCATTCCAATTAACTTACATCTTGCAAATCCCCTTAACTAAAATCCCTCCCAATCAAACAAGAACAGAAAGATGTTCATCAAGGAAATCTGCAGTCACCCTACTACGAACACACGAAATGGTAACACCAAACTACCAATCATATCAAGAACAGAGAGATTGTTCAGAATCATCATGTTGATGTGTACGTGAAGCATTAACCGGAAGCACTTTGTCATAAATCACATTAGCCCGTGTGAAGATGTCAACCAACGGCTCTTAGAAGAAACTCCATGTAGAGATGACCCAATAAGAAGAAGCTCGGTTCTTACATGAGTTAGAAGCCGTGTGACCATGTATTCTCATAAATAACTCCACATGCAGGATTATCATACTTCTTCTCCCCCTCAAGAATTGCATACGGAGATGCCATTCTTGATTAAACAAGTGAAAATCATCCAAATGTAGTCTATTCACACTTCTCCCCCTCAAAGGTAGAAAATGATGTCGCCATCGTCATTATAATCGAGCAAGTGGAATAAGAGAACAATCATCGGTAGTCTGGTTCATTTGATAACTGAAAACGCATGGAAAAAGTATGAAGCATGTTGATGAGAATGGTCATTAATGAGAATATTTCTCTTCTTCCGAAGATAATGCGCACTGAAGCGTACACATTTCTTTTCTTTGAGAACGAGGCTTGAACTATTGTGTTCAAACGTCATAATCTCTCTCTTTTCATCTACTCTTGACAAACTTATAATCAACTCCATTATCATTCTGTAGGCTCTTTGTCGTGATAGCTGATGGAGAAAACCCAATATGATGAATTTGACCTTGAAGTAAACTAACCCGAACTCGTGACTTAAACTTTCACATATGTAACAAAGAGCGGTGCCGAGAATTCATGCCATTTTGAATCTCTAAGTACTCTATACTCTTCAACCAACCAACCATCAAGTATTAGACGTACATCACCTCTTGAAAATCCACAATTCAATGTGACACTGAGCACTACAACGTAACTCCTTAAAGTGATAGTTATTTTGTGGTGGTAAGAGCCCAATTCCCCCAAGTGGTAAAAGAAAAATAAAAGTCACCCAAAAATAACTAGATTTCCAAGTCTTCGTTTTTGAAAATATTAAAAGCTCGAACAAGGATCTTAAAGAATCTTCATCCAACCATCCCCGATACCTTTAGATACTAAGTACACTCGCCCGTGATGTTTCACTTCAACCTCAAATAAATAATACTGAATTAACGCCGTTGTCACATCTTCTAGTTAAAAGCTCAAATCTAGCCTCCTTTGACGATTTAAGTGAACTATGATAATGGTTTCATCCCGATCATGGTTAAACACATATTACCTCCTAAAACCCATTAATTACCAAATTGCCATGAGGACAATCCAAACAAGCACCTAATTCATGAAGTACACCCTTTTATCCCTTCTTCGAAGCAGAAACCGTAGCACCAGCATCAGATAAGATCCCGAAATACACTTTCCTTTCTCCAGGATGGTTCATCGTTATGGGATTTTACAATTCTATGGTTTAAACCGAGAAATAGTTTCTTTCGCGGGATTTTACAAAACCAAGAATAAACTGTAAGATAGATCCGGAAATGCACTTTACTATTACCAGGATGATTCCATTGTCATGGGATTTTACAAATCTATGATTTAAACCGAGAAATAGATTCTTTCGCGGGATTTTACAAAATTAAGACTAAACCGTAAAAATGTCAGAGAAAACTTTGGTTTCGGTGAATATCTATTTTACGGGAACATGCAGGGGTTCATCAACAAATCATCTCCATCATCAACAATTCTTTTCCCATATGTAGACCACTTTACAAACCATACTAAGTCAAGTAGTATAAACTACTTCCCCCTGGAGGTTGTTCGTAAACCAAAGTACACGTTTCTTCCCCATGATGGTTTCAAACTTTTGAAAGCATCATGACGTGTACGACCATTAGCACGAGAAGTTCTTGTCATAAGCAAACATCTTGAAAGATCATGAATGTCGTTGAGGATTTTTAAATATTTTGCTTAGACTGTGAAGTATCATTGACATTCAGTGGCGTCGAATATATCATGAGAATTGTTGATCGCATCCCATCCAACAAACCCTTTGGTAAACACATCATTCACGAATTCTGTCGATAATTGTTGTGACTATTTGGTGAAGTAAACCCGATGTAACAGACTTGAGCATGATATAGAATTTTCCAGATTTTTTACTTAAGCTTGTACTAATCCTTGTGAAAATGAAACGGTGTACCCAATGTACAAAACCTCTTGACGTATCCTCAACTGCGTGAGACACCGAAGTGATAGTTATGTTGTGGGTTAAGTGAGAAAGAATCATAGAAGTAACTAAATAGTCAAGTCTTTATCACACTCAATAAATGCCCAAACAAGTCATCTTCGCAAAAGGGTAGAAAGAAAGAAGATGAAATAAGTAAACGCCCCCGGAAAACCTCACTTCAAATCCGAATGAGAAATATCGTACAAACAACCCCGTAGTCAACATTTACCAATATCAATTAAAGTCGTGACATAATGTACATGTGAAAATGTATACACCAAATTATTAAACCTCATATCACAACAACTTACATCATCAACTTGCATCAATTCACATTGAATAATCAAAACTCATCATCAAATCTCATTGTCATCAATAATCATCCGATCAAAAATCCATTAAGCCTGGTTCAATTCATTCTAAAGTTCAAGTCCATTCAATCACAAATACAACATACCCGATTTAATTGCAAAGATTAACCCTGATCCCCTCAATATACCCAAATTTCACATATCTCCACATAAAAACGACCCGATTCAACTTAGCACTGAACGACTCGGTACACTGTGAAAGTGAGACTTTTGCACAATTTCATAAGGATGCTTTGGTACTGATTTTAAAATGTGATTAATGAGGCCTAATTTTTAATATCAAAACAATTGAGATAATACCAAATCAACATTCGAGATCAATGAGGCCCATGTATCTATATTCGTGATCTATTTATCACTAGTCCATGATTGTTAAAACTCCATAACACATGGCCCAATCAAAAGTCTCAAAATCATACACAACTCACGGCCCATATAACACTTCATCCACTTTCACTCAACCCTAATATTTAGGGGTATTTAAAACACACTAAACTCACATATCATAACCCTAAAATCTCTCAATCCTCAAATCTGCTCCCCATCTACAAAAATATCCGCCTCCAAAATAAGAGCAAACCCTAATCTTATAACAAAATCAGTCCACCTCTTCTCTTCTTCCTGAAGTCATATGCACAGTATACTCACCACAGGGATGGTTAGAGTATTATCATTTTAAGCCACAGGGATGGTATGTGATGTGGTGTCGGCAATGAGAACAAACAAATGGTAGGTTCCTTTTGATCCTTGTACCTCGTTATGTGATTATCGAATGAAGGATTGAATGATAACCATTTGGTTATTGTTCTTTCTTTATAATATTTGAATATTAAAGAAGATCATTACTTCACAAGATTAATGATGAAAATCTGTTGTCGTTATGTTGTTACAACGAATTAATGAACCCACAACAAGATTAACTGAGATCCGTTTAGATTAACGAATGTTTTCGAATTATTAACTTTAAGAACGAACCAAGATAAAGAGATAACAATCTTGTTATCTTCTTTTTCTTATTTTGTTTCAGAAATTTCAACAAAGATTGATGATGATTGTGATCTTTCGTTTGAAGACTTTGAAAAAGTCTCGAAATGACATTGGTTTAAGCGAAAGAGAATGACAGAGATCTATGACTTGTATTTCTTTTTCAGTAATGTACGATCTATGATGATGGTTGAAAAGGGTTTAGGACCTTTAATGTCATGAAGAGTCTTTGATAAACCTGACAACAAATCTGAGATTGTGCACTTAATTAGCCACACTGAATTAATTATGAAACTCATTTCTTGCTTGATTGTTGATGAAGATTAGTGATGTTGTTGATGTATGTTGTATGTTTGTAAATAGTTAGAGATTAAAGAGTTGGTCTAATGAATGATGCATGATGAAGATTCGATTGATGTTTTTGGTATGGATCTGATAACGTTTATTAGAGACTGAGGTTGATTGAATACAAATCGCACCTTGTTTGTTTGAAGTATTATTTCCAGGTTTTATTAGTTTGATGAACAGACCGCACCAAACCGCTTCTTTTTCAAGTCAAACCGCTTCTTTTACGTCAAAACGCAAGAGTTAGACAAACCGCTTCATTTTCAATCAAACCGCAGTCTTTTAAACCAAGACAAACCGCATCTTTAACTGTTTTCACACTGCTATTATCAAAGGTCAAAACACTTTGATTTTATCATTCTCAAACCGCATACCCGTAAATTAGACAAACCGCATCCTGTCTCATTTAACAAACCGCACATTCAAAAATAGCAGTTGACTTTTTGACCTTATCATAACAAACCGCATCCGAGTCAAAACTCGGATGACAAACCGCACTTATTTTATCATCAAAACGCTTTCAAAAAAACATTTTAGACAAATCGCTTCTTGACTTATTCACACAAACCGCATCTGAGAAACATCACCAGTTACACACAAAATGCATTGAGGAGCAGACCACAAACTGCTCACATGAACATCATAACACCAGCAGTAGATTCGGCACATATACAACATGCTTAGAAACTTGTTAACAAACAGTTTAAACAGCATTTAACAGACCAGGTACCAGTTTTAAACATTTGACTAGTAACCATTTAAAAACAGGTTTGCCAACACGCTTAAAAACCAGAAGCATGTTTGTTCTATCACATATGAACATCATAACCAGCTTCAAACATATTTTAACATTCAATCAACCATCAAAAATCTTTAAACATCATACAACCATATCAAACCGCATACAAGACACCGAACAAACCGCATTAAAAGAACCATTCGAACAACACAAACAACAAAACCTAGGCTCTTATGGCAATTGTTAGGATCACACTTTTTATGTTGTTTGATTATTCGGGTGGTCTAGGGAGATGATTAAACAAGTATGCCATGTTTAGAGAGATGAAGAGAGTAGAGAGGGGGTTTCTAGAGTGAGAAAGTAAACAAAAAATGCAAGGTTAGATTAGAAGCTCCACCCTTCCAAGGATGGAAGGGGTATTTATAGTTACAAACTAAACGCCCTCCTGTCGGGCTGTGGATCAGGCATACAGTGGGTAAAGACCCATCCTTCCTCCACGGTGTTGCTCTAAACTAAACTATGCTAATAACTAACTAATAAACAAGTAATTAACGATATGTCTACGAGCTAACATATGCTAGACTATAATTGGGGTGACCGACACTTCCTTATGGATTTCCAATTCCTAACAGGATACTTGTAGAATGTAAATACAAATAACATACAGGAAAATTAGACATTTAAGAAATTGTAGAAATTTCTCAAAAATTAATTTTCAACATTTAACCAAAACCTGGAAAAACTGTGCTACAGTAGCTGACGCCGCCAGGTGTAGACCGTAACATCATCAGACTGACCTGACAGATTTGTTTCATTTTGTTTTCTGGAAAGTTTTTCTGGAACAACCTATTTTATAAAGTTCGTTTTTCTGCAGAAACTCATAAAACATATCCACAAGTACTGACACACAAATACAACTAAACATGCAAAGAATTAAACTATAAACCATCACATAATCATTTTAGGTTCATAATAACCACATATGATCTTCCCTACACTTATTTCATGCAAAGTAACTTTAATTACCAATGAGACGAAGTCAAAAGCAAAATAAAGCATATTCGCATACACATTAATCATGCAATAATTCATAATCAAATACTAGCATGCAAACATCCTAAAAACAAAATTAAAAGCAACACAAAGCAAGTAAATAAAATATGCTCGGTTTTCCTCCCGAGAAGCGCTTGTTTTTGTTTGAGTCTCGAGCTTGACTCTACCCTTATTTAACAGATATAGGGGAGGTTTTCCCCACACTTAAGATTAAGTGCGGGTGATAGTAGCGATACACACCATTAGGGTGGAAATACGCCAGGTGAGGTGAAAGGGGTGTGTGAATGGCTTCCTTCATCCTAAAACTACCCTGACTAAATGGGTTGATGGGTGGGTCGGTTCCTCTTTTGTCTCCTAGATGTATATCTAAGGATGGAAAATTGTGTGAAGATTGAGGTTCCGGTTCATCAACACTATGAAATTCCCTAGGACTAAGAGTAAGGCTATGATTAAAAGCATCTTAACCTATATCCTCTAGTTGTGTTTGGTTCAAAGGTTCTACCTCCATCGAGATTCCTAAAGTTTCTTCTACTTCTTTCGGGTAAGTCACAGCGGTATGTTCCTCAATTTTTAATGATCCAAATGCAACTTCATCCGCCATGGTGACGAATGAAAAGGGTTTTACGAACAAAGGGCACAAAGAAGGGAGAAAGACTACGAGAAAGCTAATATAAAAGAAAAAAGCTCACTTGATAGGAATTAAGCGAGTAGACCTAATCGAAATAGAAGACGAACTAGCTATTCTATTCCCCGGCACCGGCGACGAAAACTTGATGCGTGGTTCGGGATCGAAAGAATTCCTTTTCAAAAAGAAAGTTTTACAACCCACTAGGCAGTGTACCTAATCGTTGCAGTGTAGTATGGGTAAGCCCAGGGGGTTGATCACTCTCTAGAGGAATAGAGATGCTAGTCGGGATGTATGACGAAAAGGTAAAGGTGAGGGTGATTCTTTTTAGTCTTTTATAATTTTTTTTATGAAAGCAAGTAAAATCTTGGGGTTTGAGGAGTGGGGGTTTGGTAATTTACCAATTAAACTACTTAACAAATTAAATTAAAACCAATTAAACTAAATAAAAGTAAAAGCTATGGATTGTAGGAGTGTGTTATTATTAATTAAAAGCGTGTTTAGTTAGATTTTCTTACTCCCTAGTTATCTTTTATTGATTGGTTGAATTGTGACATCCTTGCCTAATTGATGCGTTGTATTCCATGTTTTAGTCATAAGGCGGTGCCTAATTCCCCAATTCTATGAAATTTAAGTCTCCTCTAGAACACCTAGGATCGCTAAGTACCGAGGTATCTCCCCTGAATATCCTATTATCCTTAACCTACAACTCACGCAATAAACACAACGAGAGCCTATAGTGCACTCCAAGGCTTTATTGCTATTTAGGACGTTCAAGCTCGCAACAATGAAAGAAGAAGCTAGTTTTCCTTAATCTAGCGTCAACCAATTAGAACAAGAGACAACTGATAAGGATTTAAAACGTACGCTTTTAGGGGGTCATTTAAGCCCTTAATCGACCACTTTTATATTTGTTACTGCTTAATTTCGTTCCTTTTCACTTTTTAGATCTCTTGGAAGCAAATGCTGGAATGAAGCACATTCGGACGAAAAGGAGCGAATACATGAAGAAAATGGCAAAGTCAAGATCGAAGCCACTCAAGCTGCTCAAACTGAACCTGACGGCGTCCCAATCAAAGGGCGACGTCGTCCCTATATAGAGATTTGATCAAAACATGCACCAGACGGCTCAGTGGAATTTTTGTTCGTATAACCTGACGGCGTCAGGCTTTGAAGAAGAAGGGCGTCACTCAGAATTTTCATCTCAGACGGCCCAGATCCAGAACCAAGAGGACGTCCCAACTGAAGACTGACGGCATCACAACTCTAAGGTGATGTCGTCCCATCGATGACTTGGCCAAGACGAAACCCTAATGACGGCGAGCTGACGACGTCCCATCTATAAGGTGACGCCGTCGAACTTGTAAATCTATATATAGAGTTCGATTTTTCTGCATTTAGAGAGGTAGACTTTTGGAGAAAAAAACCTAAAACGTTTGTAGTCTGATTTGGACAGTATCTTAGGGTCCCAAACGTACCTATTTTACACATCAAGATTAGTGTTTTAATCCTAAGTATCATTATGTCTTCAATTGATTGTGTGTATGCTTGCTTGTTTACCATGTCTAGCTAAATTTCTTGTGTGTTTTCTTAGATCTATGAAATCTAGTTATTGATTATTGTTAGGTTGTTTCTTATCTTAATTGTAATTGGCTTAGGAGTGCAACTAGGCTTCATTCGTTTTGTTTAATGCTTGAATATTCTTTGTGAAAGTGAGGCTTATAAATGAAATAGCTTAAGGGCTTGTGGATTTCATATGCTAAACCCGAAGGATAACCTCAAAGAACTAGGGACTACGCATTCCCTACGACCTTAGGAATACAACGCGTTAAGATAAGGTGTAACAATTCAACCGACCAATAAAAGATAACTAGGGAGTAATAATATCTAGGTTAACACATTTTTAATCATCATACGAGCACACATCAAATAGACATAGCTACCTGTAGTATTAGATAATTAGATAAGTAGAGTAATCGGTAGAAGTACCACCCCCCAAACCAATTGCCCCGAGATATTTACCTTAGCTTTCTAAAAACCAATAAAAGATAAAAAAAAAAAGAATCATCCTCAACCCCCACCTTCTCGTAATACATTTCTTGCTAGCATTCCTATTCCCCTAGAGAACGATATCAATCCCCGAGGCTTACCCAATACTACACTACAACGATTAGGTTCACTACCTAGGTAGTTGAAAAACTTGCTCGAAGAAAAGGAAGTTCCTTTGACCCCGAACGCGATTCGTATGCGCATCAACAACCTAACAATAATCAATAACTAGGTTTTATTGGATCTAAGCAAACACCAATTAATTTAGTTATGTATGATAGATAAGTAAGAATACAAACAAACAATCAAACATAGATGAAACATGGGGATATATTGGATAAACAAACTTATCTTGAAGTGTAAAAGAGGGTTTGGAACCCTAAAATATTGTCTAAGTCAGACCTAAAACGAACTAGGGTTTGGTCTCCAAAATAATACACACCTAATGCAGAAAATTCAAGGTCTATTGTTAGGTCACTAGTTTTACAACACAAGCTTATAAGAGAAGAGATAAGGCGATTGAACAAGTTATAAGCACACACACACACGATATAGTATGGCCGGTTATGAAACAAGAGTGAATGAGAGAATAACTTGAACAACCAACCCTCAAATGAGGGTTTACAAGAGTTTATATAGGCAAGGAGCTAGGGCAACACTCCCTCTCCTTCCCTATTCCTTATTGGGCTTGGATCAAGCTTATGGGCCTTCTACATAAGCTTGACCTTAAACAAACATAAAGGCCATAATAAAGCTACCTATTACATATGAAATATAAATACTTGAAATACTGTTTAGGAGTGATTCCAACAATCTCCCCCTCAAGTATATATGAATGAAAACGGTGAAGGCGTTGATGTAATAGTAGCGGTGACGTCTTCTGACATTCTTCTTTCTTGTGAGAAGAATTTTCTTGATTCGAACAATCTCCCCAGGGTAGAGAGATCGTTATCTTTGAACAGTTATGCTTCGACGTCATCTTTAACATTGTTCTTTGATCATTGTTCTTTGTGGTAAAAGTGATAGTATGTTGTTGTCTGCATCAGTCTGCCTCAGGTCAGCTTCGCTGCTCCAGTGTCTCCACGTCATTCTTCAACATGCTCACACGCTCTTTGACGTTGGAAAACAATACTGATGAAGTTCTGTAAGTCTTTGACTTTGTAGATTCTTTGATTGATGAAGAATCATTCTGACTGTTGTGTTGCATTCGAATAGAACTTCCATTAGTGATGATGTTGGCGTGAGCATGAGAAGAGTCAGCACGATCATCCCGCTCCGGAGCTTCCATAAGAAGAAAACATTTCAAACGGTTAGTAATAAGCGGTTTCCGGCACTTACAAGTTTGAACTTCGAGAGTGTTAACAGCATAGTGTGAAAACACAACTCTAATTCTTACAAAGGCCGTTCCTGAACTGGAGTCCCACAAGTGAGATAACGCGATGTACCGAAGTACATCTACAGTTCAGATGAGTCGCTGAGGTACACCGAAGCATCACCTCACGACTGTAGACCGTTTGAGACACACTCCGCGTAATCCACGGGGAGTTACCGAAGTGACCTGCTGTCAGAGCTGTTTGATGTTGACCCTGGCAGGAGTTTCCATTCAATCACTGAGGATCACAGATGTGAACCTCTCATAAATGTTCTCGACAGATTGCTAAGATCTGTGAAGGACTCGATATGAACCACTGATGATCTTATTGTTGATCATCAAGTGATTAAATGTCAAGTGTACCTAAGAGATCTTTTGATGAATCTCGTGGCTCTAGACTCAATTAGTGCGTTTTGGTTTTTCCTGAGCGGAGACAAGGGAGAGGGTCTCCTTCTTCAATACCAGCGATCTCTAAGAGAAAGCCAATAGTTTATGTAGGGTTCCCTGTGAGAATGAAACAAGCTTCTGTTGAGAGAAACTTGAGTGGCTAAGAAGGTTTAGTGCATGCGTCACTGGGTCCATGACGACTTTTAATCTTCAATACCGGTGTCACTATGTGACAATCAGTAGCATATGAATTGAACCCGGTGTCTGCCCTAAGTTGAATAATCTGGAGGGCTATTTCTTTTCACCCTTTACTTTACATTTCTTTTCGATTCTTCAACTCCTTCTTTCTCCGATTCTCATTTTCTCCTTTTACAATCATTCCTAAGGACTTCTAACACTAACTAATGGTAGCGTCCTTGGGTAGATCCCTCCGGCTCTGGCGGATCATAGGACGGTTATTCCTAACCTTAGTCACCTTATAACTCCATGACTAACCTATGTTTGCCATTATAACCACTGTAAGTTAAGATATCTCTCAAAGGGTTTGTAAATGAAAAACATGTTTGAACCATAGTGAGAGATAAGTTTTTGCATAAATACTCCCCCTCCACATGTGCTTAATAGTTTTAATGGTTAAATGCACAGTGAGGAAAGAGCGCGCACTTTTTGAATTGATACACTGAAGATAGACAATCCCCCGCGAGACACGGTTACGTTGCATAGTTAAAGAGTTACATTGTCAGCTTTTAGGTGACAACTAGCTCTAATAACTACCTTGAAGGTGTAGACAAACCTTGGAAGGTTGTCAAACCCGTCAGAGTTCATGTCTATCAAAAGTTTCTCGAATGGTACTTTCTACTCAGACAAGTCCTTTGCGAGACACGTTTACATCACTAGCGAACTAGCTTGAAATTATTACCCGTCCAGGACAAGTCTTTTCGAGTTACAAACAGTTTAGTACCGTCAATTCGTAGGTTAAGTCTGAGGTACACAGATTCATTTGCATTTTGTACAACATATTTCTTATCACACAATTTTCTCCCCCTCAAAAATGGCATATAAAATGTTATTTTTGAACGTTTGAGAATAAATATGACCATTTTGAGTGTTGCGGGAAGAGTGACCACTATGAACAATTTGTGAACAAAGTTTCAATTCAAATACTCCCCCTCAACTAGTGATATAAACGGTTGAGGTTTTAAAATCATATTGGGGAAGTACTTGTCTTTTTGAGCAAAACCTTGAAAAAATGAAAGGTTTGATAGGTTTTACTCAAAAATAAGAAGCTTTCGCTCCTTTTATAAGGATTGTGGCACTGAGGCGTACCACAGGGTCCTTTCTTGACCATTACGGGTTGTACACTGTTATGTGTGCACAAGCCATTCACATGTTTAATCATACATCCAAAATCATATGAAGGAAACAATTCAAGGGGTACCAGGAAGTGCAGTGATGTTCCCAGGAATGCGCACAGGGCGTTGAAAACCGGTGATGTTAATCCTGGGTCGACCACCAACATAGCTTTCCAATCGTCTGAACTGATCCCTTCTGAACAACCGTTCATCAAACATGGTGATGATCCTTCTCACATCCCTCCTTTCCTGAGAGTTCCAGCGCTTAGGATTCCCAACCTTCAGGCGTATATCCTTCAATCTGTACGCCAATCCATCCCTAACCATCTTCAAGGTATGATCCCCGAATTTGTGGAGCTCACTACACGCCATTAAGCAGTTTCTTCGAAGTTCACTGCGGTAAACAATGCCGAAAGGTTTGCTGATGAGCGTAAGTTGTTTGAGCTGGTTGATGTCAGGAAGATCAAGCTGTGGTGGAGTGAAGTTTACACGTTTCTGATATGATTCAACAGCCATCTGGATATCTTCGACACGTTCTTTGATCACAATGCGTCTAATGAAGATGAGAACTGACTTGATAAATTCACGTTGAACTTCAGTCGAGAATTGTCTCATACGACCCTGTACTTTGGCAAGGTACAAGTCTTCGATGTCGTTGAGGGACAAGTTCTCAAAGTCAGCCTCTGAGAATTCATAGTCCTGTTCATCTTGTCGTTTGACTATGATATTCTTCAAGAATGTGTAGTGATGAGTGTCTAAATACTCATCATTTTTGTACAAAATAAACTGCAAAATCATCTGAAAACACTCATAAACACATCAAAATGATCAAAATATAACAAATCAGTGTTTTATGTGTTTTAAATGCAAAAATATCAAAATCAGATGAAAAACATATCAAATTTGCAAAAATTGCAGTTTTAGTCCCCCAAGTTTCAAAAATTGTCAAAAACAGTCCCTGAGCACAGAATTTCAAAAGAAAAGTCACCAAAGGTCCTTTTAATATCATAACTTGTCAAATTTAGTCCTTTGGTGAAAAATATCAAAAGTTTGAGAAAATTACAAAAATGGTCCTCCAAGTTTGAAATTTGGCAGAAATGGCCCCTGGAAAATTGGAAAATGACAGATTTGGTCCCTGTACTTTTGAAACTTGTCATTAATGGTCCCTTGAGGTAACTTTGATGAAATGGCAGATTAGGTCCTTGCAATTTCAGATTTGACAACATTAGTCCCTAAGTTATAAGCCCTTTCAAACCATTTTGACCCTTGAACCTATTCTGACCCCCTGTCACTAAACCCTTTTTGAACCCCCTGGTATTAATAACCCAAGTCAAACAGTGTTTGACTAACACCCTACGCGCCAAAAACACTTCACCCTCCCCACTAGCCTGTAACTCCCCTGCACACTCAACCAAACCTCACCTTATCTCCTTCCCCTGTCCCCCCCCCCCCCCCCCCACCTCCACACAACTCCAAACCTCAATTAATACACCTCCTACTCCTTTACTCTACCTCAACTGCTAAAAATCACATTCCCGCCAAAATTGACAAAGTGGCCAAAATCCACAAAAGTGACCCAATTGCCCTGGAATCAAGTGGGATTATCTCAGAAGGCCACGTGGAGCTCATTGGATATATAAAAGGGAAGAATGACGAAGAAATAACGAGTAGTTAGTTTTTGTAATTTTTTTTTCTTAATTGTCGTTTTTAAAATTAATGTTTTAGTTTAAAAGCAAATGTTGTAATCTAAGTTCTATGTATTAAATTTAAGGTAACTCAGTATTTGTAATCAATTTTAAGTCTTAAATTCAAGGTTTGGTTAAAAGTATTAATTTTGTATTTACTGTTGAAGTACTCAGTTTACTGTTCTTGTGTTCAAGCTTATAGTGGTTTCTCTTTAGACCCAAACAAGCTTAGTTGAGCCCTACATAGCTCTTGGTAAGCTTATGATTCAAGTAAAAACTCATTTAGCACAGGGTCAACAAAAGTCAACATGAAGCTCAAATGGGAATGGGAAAGGAAAATGGATGTTGCAGTGGTTATAATGGGTTGGATTAAGTTAAAATAGACTAGGTTGGGTTTGGTGTTGGCCTGCAATAGCTGGATACAGTGGTTAGTACTTGTTCCATTTTTCAAGTTTTAAGTCAGTTTTTACATTTTTTGCTTATCTGTATATCTGTGGTCAATACTAGTGTAGACTTGTTTATATAGGTGTAACTAGGTCATATTAACTCATTTTGATCTTTGGTGCAAGCTGGTTCAGCAACTAGCTTGTTGTTATTTGCTTATCATGTTTTAAAGGGTGTTTGGCACTAGGTGTCAAACTGAGATTGAGGGTAGTCCAGTGACTAGCACTAGTTACTTTAGTCTCATTTAGGTATTTTAGGATCATTTCAGTCATTTTACTGCTCTTTAGATCAGTGGAAGTCAAAATTGGATGTCCACTGAATTCATATGAATTTCAGTAAGGGTAGAATGGAGATAGTTTGCATAACAGGTTTATAATCATTAGAGGTAGCTTATTCAGGAGTCATTACATCTTAAATCATCATCTACAATCTGCTTTTGAGGATCAAAGTTCATAATAGTCAAAGTTATTCATTTTGTCAAAAGTCAAAAAGTAGCTAAAATCTGTTTTTAAGCCAAAAGCAAAGAATTTTCATGGCTACATTTTTGAGCCATTGTCAGTGAAATTTGGCACTCTTAAAGTTCAACTGGTCTTTGTACTTATAAGCATTTTTGTGGAATTTTGCCATTTATTTAGAAGCTCAAATAAGCTCTCCTTTCAGGGCTTAAATGCCCTGCACCACTGTACTCAGTTGGTGCTGAGCTTTTCCCAGATATTGAAGCAGGTGTACAGAGCTCATAAGAGCTCACCATGGTCTAATTTTTGGTTTAAGTACTCTTGGCCAGGTCCTTTTGAAGTTCCAATTGGTGGTTTTCTATTTTCAGCTTATTTGGTTGCTTATTTGGTGGCTGCAAGTAGCCCACAGGTCACTGTTTTAGCTTATTAGATTAAATCACTCAAATCATTGCAACTTGATAATCATAAGGTTTAGCTTGTTGTTTCTCATTTCATTTTGGTCATTTTAGCTTATAGTAGTTTGCATATCAGTTTGGTGCCCTTTGGACTGCATTTGCTTATTCAAGAGCTTATTTCTATAAGCACTTATTCTTCAGTTTCTATATCCTCCACATAAGCACCTCTTTTTCTAATTTTCCTAGTTTCCTAATATTGTTTTAGACTTTCCCTGAAATTTTCAGATTTTTCTAAGGTTTTTTGCTATTTTTCTTAATTTAAAATAGTTTTTAAGCATTTTTTATTAGTATTTAATATAAAAAATTAAGAAAAGCTTCAAAAAAATAATTTTTCATTTTTATTAAGTTAAGATAAATATTAAAAGTCAAAAAAGTATTTTTCTAGATTTTTCTTAGTTAAATTTGTATTTTTAAATAATTTAATTAGTTTTAAATAGTTTAAAATTCATAGAAAATAGAAAAATAATCATAAAAATACAAAAATAGTTTTGAAAATTCTCTTTTGATATTTTAGACTTTTTCATTTCATAATTTTATTTTTCAAGCTTTATTTCCTATTTTCTTTCATTTTAGGTTATTATTAAATAGTTAAAATTAGTTTTTAATTAATAATAATTAATTTAATAGTTATAAAAATAATTTTCTTTTTCCATAAATTTTCTTTTATCATTAGGATTGTAAAAATGTATTTTTCATATTTTTAGGATTTATATTGTATAAAATTCACTTTTTATTTTGTACGTTTGCGTAATTTTAATTTAAACGTAAGTTTTTAGTTTTAGGTTTTAAACGTTCATCACTTTAAATATAGTGATAGCGTTTATTTAATATCTTTTATCTTTTTAATTTTCTTAATTTGTATTTAAGTCGCTTTTATTTATAAACTTTTTCAGTAGTGTAATTATCCAATTCAATCTTTTCTGATCACTATCATTAGTGATCATTCTATCGTCTGATCAAGTGTTGAACACACCATTGAGTCTCCGTGGGACTTAACGACCCGGGAATTCACTATATTCTCTGATCTTCATTGTATTTGTGTTTAAGCTGTTTTAAGTCTGTTAGACTTGACGGTTTTGCACAGATCAAATTTTGGCGCCGCTGCCGGGGAGGCTTTAGCGCGTGTTTAGCCTTTTTCAGACCCATTCTTGCACATTAGCCATCTTTTGTAAAACGTTTTTTGTAAATTTTTCAAAAATCCAAAAAGTTCATTAACACTTTTCCTAAAGTGTTAAAAACGCCAAAAATATTTTCATTCTTTGTTTTTATCATCATGTTTTTAAAAAATCCAAAAATATCCATCCTTTATCCTCCAATCTGTTTAATTCTACATTTCTTTATCCTCAAACCTGTTTAATTCTCCATTCCTTATCTTCTATAACCGTTTAATTCTTCATCTCTTATCCTTCTTATCTGTTTAATTCTTCATGTCATGGTATTTGACATGTTCCTGGTGTGGAGGTCCATTTAACGGTGGAAATTGTCGGCGATGTACCAATGTGAGTTTCGGAGACAAATTTGTCGGTGATCCCGATCCCATTTCAAATAATGAAACACCCGATTTTTCCTACCTACCTCCACAGCCCCATTACGAATCCTACTCATGCGAGTATTGTGGGAATGATTCTCATTACGGTTTTGATTGTCCACCACGGGTCCCGCTTGTCTATGAGCCGGAACCGTGCTACAATCAGAACTTTGGTGAAAGTTATTTTCCCAATTATCTCTGTTGTGAGAATTGCGGGGGTCCTCATGAGACTTTTGAATGTCAACCGATGAATCAAAATTTTCAAAATTCCAATTCTCCCGGTTTTGACAATTTCCAACCCCCACAGTATTCCATCAGTCATCAGACTTCCGAGCCTTCACATCATTTCAATGATTACGAGGAGTGTAATCTTCCTCAAAGTTCTGACGAAATACGCATTCGAAAGAAACTGCAAATGAAAAGAATGGTGTGTAAGCTTCAGCAGATGAACATAAGAATCCGATATGATGACGATGATGATGAGGATAGTATTCAAATGAGGGAATACTATGACGACGACGAGGAGAGTGTTACTCAATTGAACGATCTTATTTCTCAACTCCCTCAGTCTATTGCTATCACACCTATCTTACCTTTTATTGCTTCCAAAGACTCTCTCATAATGGGGGACGAGCCTTCTAGCACTATTCCAGAAATGGAATTGTCAAGTGTTGAGAGCCTTGTTCCAACCCCAAGTGAGTCCGAGGGTATCTCCGGTAATATGTGTGATGAGCCTCTTAATGATGATTCTTCTCCTCCTCTGGACATTCCATATGATCATGTCGAGATGTTCTCCGATTCTGAAAACGATTGTACTTCGTTTGACGATTCTTTATCCTATGGAGACATCGATTATGTCGAGGAGCTACCTTCTGAGCTAGTTAGCTTAGAAGAAGTGAGAAATTCTGATGATCTGGAAATTGAGGACGAGATACTTCGTGAACAATTGTTCAATATAAATCTCCTCGTTTCTAAGATCGAATCATTCTGTGCTAAGTCAGCTTCATCTCCTATCCCCGTTGTGGATAGTGACTCTACATTGGACAAGCCCGAGCTTGAGGCTTTTCCCAATGATTCTCTTCATGAAGAGTTCTCCGGTGAACTCTCTCATGACATATCTCCTCCGGAATATGATCATTTCCATTTTGATCTTGAGGATGATATTGGCTCGGAGGAAGGTGTACTCTATCATAAGAGTTTGCTTATTGATGATACTACCTTCACCCTTCCTCCCGATATGTCTACATTTGAGGATGAAGAATGGATCTTGATTGTTATCAACATCTTTCTTCCATTCCTCACATATGATGTGTCTTCTTCTCTTCTTCACTCCTTCGAGAGTGAGGACACTATCTTTGACCCCGGCATTTTCAATTATCATCTGTGAGCCGGGTCTGTCTTTCTCTGTATATCTCATCGGTGTGGAACTTTCACGTACTTCAATGTTTATCCAAAACATCTTGAATGAAAGTCCGATGGAGATTGTTTCTTCCACTTTGCTTCCCCATGAACCAATGAATTCGGGGTCGAGTCAAGCTAGCGACTCGGAAATCAAAAACAGTAGCACGCACCATATGGGTTTTCACCCATATTTCTGTCTTCTTACCCCCTTTCTACCACCTAAGTGTGGGGGTGATGCCCCACATGTTTAAAAAAAAAAAAAAAAAAAAAAAAAAAAAAAAAAAAAAAAAAAACTTTTAAAATAATGGCCGTAGTATTTCCCTTTTACGTTCTTTGTTTCGGCATAACCGCCGGTACTTTGAATATTGAGGGCAATATTCATTTCTAAGTGTGGGGGGGAATTCTCGCGAATTTCATATATTATCTACCCAAATCCCCCGTTTTTGGCCAAAATTTTTTTTTTGGAGTAAGTGTTTTACACTTACTCATTTGGTTATCAGTCCGCCATGTCTATTAGACAAAAGGATTGGCTAATCCAGGAGCAAACGGCTCTTGGTAAAGATATATCAAATCCGTTTATATGGCTTGCAATTTGCCCAAAATTGTATGGTTCTCAGCTCACCATATCCTAAAAAGTGAAGAGTTGGCTAGCCCGCAAGGTTATGGCTTGTGGTAAAGGCAGTGGAAAAACCATAATTGGTAATCGACTCACCAAAGATAATATTGATAATTTATCTAAGAGTTGGCTAGTCCAGAAGGGTACGGCTTCTGGTAAAGACAAAATCAAATCCGTTGAAAGCTGGTGGTTTGCTCAAAATCACATGGTTATCGGTGTACCATGGTTCTTACTTGAACTGAAACATTTGGCTACTCCAGAAGTAATGGCTTTTGGTAAAGAGATTAAAATCCATTATGTTTTCTCAAATCATTGCTAGGGACTAGCAATATCTCAGTGTGGGGGATTGATGAGTGTCTAAATACTCATCATTTTTGTACAAAATAAACTGCAAAATCATCTGAAAACACTCATAAACACATCAAAATGATCAAAATATAACAAATCAGTGTTTTATGTGTTTTAAATGCAAAAATATCAAAATCAGATGAAAAATATATCAAATTTGCAAAAATTGCAGTTTTAGTCCCCCAAGTTTCAAAAATTGTCAAAAACAGTCCCTGAGCACAGAATTTCAAAAGAAAAGTCACCAAAGGTCCTTTTAATATCATAACTTGTCAAATTTAGTCCTTTGGTGAAAAATATCAAAAGTTTGAGAAAATTACAAAAATGGTCCTCCAAGTTTGAAATTTGGCAGAAATGGCCCCTGGAAAATTGGAAAATGACAGATTTGGTCCCTGTACTTTTGAAACTTGTCATTAATGGTCCCTTGAGGTAACTTTGATGAAATGGCAGATTAGGTCCTTGCAATTTCAGATTTGACAACATTAGTCCCTAAGTTATAAGCCCTTTCAAACCATTTTGACCCTTGAACCTATTCTGACCCCCTGTCACTAAACCCTTTTTGAACCCCCTGGTATTAATAACCCAAGTCAAACAGTGTTTGACTAACACCCTACGCGCCAAAAACACTTCACCCTCCCCACTAGCCTGTAACTCCCCTGCACACTCAACCAAACCTCACCTTATCTCCTTCCCCTGTCCCCCCCCCCCCCCACCTCCACACAACTCCAAACCTCAATTAATACACCTCCTACTCCTTTACTCTACCTCAACTGCTAAAAATCACATTCCCGCCAAAATTGACAAAGTGGCCAAAATCCACAAAAGTGACCCAATTGCCCTGGAATCAAGTGGGATTATCTCAGAAGGCCACGTGGAGCTCATTGGATATATAAAAAGGAAGAATGAGGAAGAAATAACGAGTAGTTAGTTTTTGTAATTTTTTTTTTCTTAATTGTCGTTTTTAAAATTAATGTTTTAGTTTAAAAGCAAATGTTGTAATCTAAGTTCTATGTATTAAATTTAAGGTAACTCAGTATTTGTAATCAATTTTAAGTCTTAAATTCAAGGTTTAGTTAAAAGTATTAATTTTGTATTTACTGTTGAAGTACTCAGTTTACTGTTCTTGTGTTCAAGCTTATAGTGGTTTCTCTTTAGACCCAAACAAGCTTAGTTGAGCCCTACATAGCTCTTGGTAAGCTTATGATTCAAGTAAAACCTCATTTAGCACAGGGTCAACAAAAGTCAACATGAAGCTCAAATGGGAATGGGAAAGGAAAATGGATGTTGCAGTGGTTATAATGGGTTGGATTAAGTTAAAATAGACTAGGTTGGGTTTGGTGTTGGCCTGCAATAGCTGGATACAGTGGTTAGTACTTGTTCCATTTTTCAAGTTTTAAGTCAGTTTTTACATTTTTTGCTTATCTGTATATCTGTGGTCAATACTAGTGTAGACTTGTTTATATAGGTGTAACTAGGTCATATTAGCTCATTTTGATCTTTGGTGCAAGCTGGTTCAGCAACTAGCTTGTTGTTATTTGCTTATCATGTTTTAAAGGGTGTTTGGCACTAGGTGTCAAACTGAGATTGAGGGTAGTCCAGTGACTAGCACTAGTTACTTTAGTCTCATTTAGGTATTTTAGGATCATTTCAGTCATTTGACTGCTCTTTAGATCAGTGGAAGTCAAAATTGGATGTCCACTGAATTCATATGAATTTCAGTAAGGGTAGAATGGAGATAGTTTGCATAACAGGTTTATAATCATTAGAGGTAGCTTATTCAGGAGTCATTACATCTTAAATCATCATCTACAATCTGCTTTTGAGGATCAAAGTTCATAATAGTCAAAGTTATTCATTTTGTCAAAAGTCAAAAAGTAGCTAAAATCTGTTTTTAAGCCAAAAGCAAAGAATTTTCATGGCTACATTTTTGAGCCATTGTCAGTGAAATTTGGCACTCTTAAAGTTCAACTGGTCTTTGTACTTATAAGCATTTTTGTGGAATTTTGCCATTTATTTAGAAGCTCAAATAAGCTCTCCTTTCAGGGCTTAAATGCCCTGCACCACTGTACTCAGTTGGTGCTGAGCTTTTCCCAGATATTGAAGCAGGTGTACAGAGCTCATAAGAGCTCACCATGGTCTAATTTTTGGTTTAAGTACTCTTGGCCAGGTCCTTTTGAAGTTCCAATTGGTGGTTTTCTATTTTCAGCTTATTTGGTGGCTGCAAGTAGCCCACAGGTCACTGTTTTAGCTTATTAGATTAAATCACTCAAATCATTGCAACTTGATAATCAGAAGGTTTAGCTTGTTGTTTCTCATTTCATTTTGGTCATTTTAGCTTATAGTAGTTTGCATATCAGTTTGGTGCCCTTTGGACTGCATTTGCTTATTCAAGAGCTTATTTCTATAAGCACTTATTCTTCAGTTTCTATATCCTCCACATAAGCACCTCTTTTTCTAATTTTCCTAGTTTCCTAATATTGTTTTAGACTTTCCCTGAAATTTTCAGATTTTTCTAAGGTGTTTTGCTATTTTTCTTAATTTAAAATAGTTTTTAAGCATTTTTTTATTAGTATTTAATATAAAAAATTAAGAAAAGCTTCAAAAAAATAATTTTTCATTTTTATTAAGTTAAGATAAATATTAAAAGTCAAAAAAGTATTTTTCTAGATTTTTCTTAGTTAAATTTGTATTTTTAAATAATTTAATTAGTTTTAAATAGTTTAAAATTCATAGAAAATAGAAAAATAATCATAAAAATACAAAAATAGTTTTGAAAATTCTCTTTTGATATTTTAGACTTTTGCATTTCATAATTTTATTTTTCAAGCTTTATTTCCTATTTTCTTTCATTTTAGGTTATTATTAAATAGTTAAAATTAGTTTTTAATTAATAATAATTAATTTAATAGTTATAAAAATAATTTTCTTTTTCCATAAATTTTCTTTTATCATTAGGATTGTAAAAATGTATTTTTCATATTTTTAGGATTTATATTGTATAAAATTCACTTTTTATTTTGTACGTTTGCGTAATTTTAATTTAAACGTAAGTTTTTAGTTTTAGGTTTTAAACGTTCATCACTTTAAATATAGTGATAGCGTTTATTTAATATCTTTTATCTTTTTAATTTTCTTAATTTGTATTTAAGTCGCTTTTATTTATAAACTTTTTCAGTAGTGTAATTATCCAATTCAATCTTTTCTGATCACTATCATTAGTGATCATTCTATCGTCTGATCAAGTGTTGAACACACCATTGAGTCTCCGTGGGACTTAACGACCCGGGAATTCACTATATTCTCTGATCTTCATTGTATTTGTGTTTAAGCTGTTTTAAGTCTGTTAGACTTGACGGTTTTGCACAGATCAAATTTTGGCGCCGCTGCCGGGGAGGCTTTAGCGCGTGTTTAGCCTTTTTCAGACCCATTCTTGCACATTAGCCATCTTTTGTAAAACGTTTTTTGTAAAGTTTTCAAAAATCCAAAAAGTTCATTAACACTTTTCCTAAAGTGTTAAAAACGCCAAAAATATTTTCATTCTTTGTTTTTATCATCATGTTTTTAAAAAATCCAAAAATATCCATCCTTTATCCTCCAATCTGTTTAATTCTACATTTCTTTATCCTCAAACCTGTTTAATTCTCCATTCCTTATCTTCTATAACCGTTTAATTCTTCATCTCTTATCCTTCTTATCTGTTTAATTCTTCATGTCATGGTATTTGACATGTTCCTGGTGTGGAGGTCCATTTAACGGTGGAAATTGTCGGCGATGTACCAATGTGAGTTTCGGAGACAAATTTGTCGGTGATCCCGATCCCATTTCAAATAATGAAACACCCGATTTTTCCTACCTACCTCCACAGCCCCATTACGAATCCTACTCATGCGAGTATTGTGGGAATGATTCTCATTACGGTTTTGATTGTCCACCACGGGTCCCGCTTGTCTATGAGCCGGAACCGTGCTACAATCAGAACTTTGGTGAAAGTTATTTTCCCAATTATCTCTGTTGTGAGAATTGCGGGGGTCCTCATGAGACTTTTGAATGTCAACCGATGAATCAAAATTTTCAAAATTCCAATTCTCCCGGTTTTGACAATTTCCAACCCCCACAGTATTCCATCAGTCATCAGACTTCCGAGCCTTCACATCATTTCAATGATTACGAGGAGTGTAATCTTCCTCAAAGTTCTGACGAAATACGCATTCGAAAGAAACTGCAAATGAAAAGAATGGTGTGTAAGCTTCAGCAGATGAACATAAGAATCCGATATGATGACGATGATGATGAGGATAGTATTCAAATGAGGGAATACTATGACGACGACGAGGAGAGTGTTACTCAATTGAACGATCTTATTTCTCAACTCCCTCAGTCTATTGCTATCACACCTATCTTACCTTTTATTGCTTCCAAAGACTCTCTCATAATGGGGGACGAGCCTTCTAGCACTATTCCAGAAATGGAATTGTCAAGTGTTGAGAGCCTTGTTCCAACCCCAAGTGAGTCCGAGGGTATCTCCGGTAATATGTGTGATGAGCCTCTTAATGATGATTCTTCTCCTCCTCTGGACATTCCATATGATCATGTCGAGATGTTCTCCGATTCTGATAATGATTGTACTTCGTTTGACGATTCTTTATCCTATGGAGACATCGATTATGTCGAGGAGCTACCTTCTGAGCTAGTTAGCTTAGAAGAAGTGAGAAATTCTGATGATCTGGAAATTGAGGACGAGATACTTCGTGAACAATTGTTCAATATAAATCTCCTCGTTTCTAAGATCGAATCATTCTGTGCTAAGTCAGCTTCATCTCCTATCCCCGTTGTGGATAGTGACTCTACATTGGACAAGCCCGAGCTTGAGGCTTTTCCCAATGATTCTCTTCATGAAGAGTTCTCCGGTGAACTCTCTCATGACATATCTCCTCCGGAATATGATCATTTCCATTTTGATCTTGAGGATGATATTGGCTCGGAGGAAGGTGTACTCTATCATAAGAGTTTGCTTATTGATGATACTACCTTCACCCTTCCTCCCGATATGTCTACATTTGAGGATGAAGAATGGATCTTGATTGTTATCAACATCTTTCTTCCATTCCTCACATATGATGTGTCTTCTTCTCTTCTTCACTCCTTCGAGAGTGAGGACACTATCTTTGACCCCGGCATTTTCAATTATCATCTGTGAGCCGGGTCTGTCTTTCTCTGTATATCTCATCGGTGTGGAACTTTCACGTACTTCAATGTTTATCCAAAACATCTTGAATGAAAGTCCGATGGAGATTGTTTCTTCCACTTTGCTTCCCCATGAACCAATGAATTCGGGGTCGAGTCAAGCTAGCGACTCGGAAATCAAAAACAGTAGCACGCACCATATGGGTTTTCACCCATATTTCTGTCTTCTTACCCCCTTTCTACCACCTAAGTGTGGGGGTGATGCCCCACATGTTTAAAAAAAAAAAAAAAAAAAAAAAAAAAAAAAAAAAAAAAAAAAAAAACTTTTAAAATAATGGCCGTAGTATTTCCCTTTTACGTTCTTTGTTTCGGCATAACCGCCGGTACTTTGAATATTGAGGGCAATATTCATTTCTAAGTGTGGGGGGGAATTCTCGCGAATTTCATATATTATCTACCCAAATCCCCCGTTTTTGGCCAAAATTTTTTTTTTGGAGTAAGTGTTTTACACTTACTCATTTGGTTATCAGTCCGCCATGTCTATTAGACAAAAGGATTGGCTAATCCAGGAGCAAACGGCTCTTGGTAAAGATATATCAAATCCGTTTATATGGCTTGCAATTTGCCCAAAATTGTATGGTTCTCAGCTCACCATATCCTAAAAAGTGAAGAGTTGGCTAGCCCGCAAGGTTATGGCTTGTGGTAAAGGCAGTGGAAAAACCATAATTGGTAATCGACTCACCAAAGATAATATTGATAATTTATCTAAGAGTTGGCTAGTCCAGAAGGGTACGGCTTCTGGTAAAGACAAAATCAAATCCGTTGAAAGCTGGTGGTTTGCTCAAAATCACATGGTTATCGGTGTACCATGGTTCTTACTTGAACTGAAACATTTGGCTACTCCAGAAGTAATGGCTTTTGGTAAAGAGATTAAAATCCATTATGTTTTCTCAAATCATTGCTAGGGACTAGCAATATCTCAGTGTGGGGGATTGATGAGTGTCTAAATACTCATCATTTTTGTACAAAATAAACTGCAAAATCATCTGAAAACACTCATAAACACATCAAAATGATCAAAATATAACAAATCAGTGTTTTATGTGTTTTAAATGCAAAAATATCAAAATCAGATGAAAAACATATCAAATTTGCAAAAATTGCAGTTTTAGTCCCCCAAGTTTCAAAAATTGTCAAAAACAGTCCCTGAGCACAGAATTTCAAAAGAAAAGTCACCAAAGGTCCTTTTAATATCATAACTTGTCAAATTTAGTCCTTTGGTGAAAAATATCAAAAGTTTGAGAAAATTACAAAAATGGTCCTCCAAGTTTGAAATTTGGCAGAAATGGCCCCTGGAAAATTGGAAAATGACAGATTTGGTCCCTGTACTTTTGAAACTTGTCATTAATGGTCCCTTGAGGTAACTTTGATGAAATGGCAGATTAGGTCCTTGCAATTTCAGATTTGACAACATTAGTCCCTAAGTTATAAGCCCTTTCAAACCATTTTGACCCTTGAACCTATTCTGACCCCCTGTCACTAAACCCTTTTTGAACCCCCTGGTATTAATAACCCAAGTCAAACAGTGTTTGACTAACACCCTACGCGCCAAAAACACTTCACCCTCCCCACTAGCCTGTAACTCCCCTGCACACTCAACCAAACCTCACCTTATCTCCTTCCCCTGTCCCCCCCACCTCCACACAACTCCAAACCTCAATTAATACACCTCCTACTCCTTTACTCTACCTCAACTGCTAAAAATCACATTCCCGCCAAAATTGACAAAGTGGCCAAAATCCACAAAAGTGACCCAATTGCCCTGGAATCAAGTGGGATTATCTCAGAAGGCCACGTGGAGCTCATTGGATATATAAAAAGGAAGAATGAGGAAGAAATAACGAGTAGTTAGTTTTTGTAATTTTTTTTTCTTAATTGTCGTTTTTAAAATTAATGTTTTAGTTTAAAAGCAAATGTTGTAATCTAAGTTCTATGTATTAAATTTAAGGTAACTCAGTATTTGTAATCAATTTTAAGTCTTAAATTCAAGGTTTGGTTAAAAGTATTAATTTTGTATTTACTGTTGAAGTACTCAGTTTACTGTTCTTGTGTTCAAGCTTATAGTGGTTTCTCTTTAGACCCAAACAAGCTTAGTTGAGCCCTACATAGCTCTTGGTAAGCTTATGATTCAAGTAAAAACTCATTTAGCACAGGGTCAACAAAAGTCAACATGAAGCTCAAATGGGAATGGGAAAGGAAAATGGATGTTGCAGTGGTTATAATGGGTTGGATTAAGTTAAAATAGACTAGGTTGGGTTTGGTGTTGGCCTGCAATAGCTGGATACAGTGGTTAGTACTTGTTCCATTTTTCAAGTTTTAAGTCAGTTTTTACATTTTTTGCTTATCTGTATATCTGTGGTCAATACTAGTGTAGACTTGTTTATATAGGTGTAACTAGGTCATATTAGCTCATTTTGATCTTTGGTGCAAGCTGGTTCAGCAACTAGCTTGTTGTTATTTGCTTATCATGTTTTAAAGGGTGTTTGGCACTAGGTGTCAAACTGAGATTGAGGGTAGTCCAGTGACTAGCACTAGTTACTTTAGTCTCATTTAGGTATTTTAGGATCATTTCAGTCATTTGACTGCTCTTTAGATCAGTGGAAGTCAAAATTGGATGTCCACTGAATTCATATGAATTTCAGTAAGGGTAGAATGGAGATAGTTTGCATAACAGGTTTATAATCATTAGAGGTAGCTTATTCAGGAGTCATTACATCTTAAATCATCATCTACAATCTGCTTTTGAGGATCAAAGTTCATAATAGTCAAAGTTATTCATTTTGTCAAAAGTCAAAAAGTAGCTAAAATCTGTTTTTAAGCCAAAAGCAAAGAATTTTCATGGCTACATTTTTGAGCCATTGTCAGTGAAATTTGGCACTCTTAAAGTTCAACTGGTCTTTGTACTTATAAGCATTTTTGTGGAATTTTGCCATTTATTTAGAAGCTCAAATAAGCTCTCCTTTCAGGGCTTAAATGCCCTGCACCACTGTACTCAGTTGGTGCTGAGCTTTTCCCAGATATTGAAGCAGGTGTACAGAGCTCATAAGAGCTCACCATGGTCTAAGTTTTGGTTTAAGTACTCTTGGCCAGGTCCTTTTGAAGTTCCAATTGGTGGTTTTCTATTTTCAGCTTATTTGGTTGCTTATTTGGTGGCTGCAAGTAGCCCACAGGTCACTGTTTTAGCTTATTAGATTAAATCACTCAAATCATTGCAACTTGATAATCATAAGGTTTAGCTTGTTGTTTCTCATTTCATTTTGGTCATTTTAGCTTATAGTAGTTTGCATATCAGTTTGGTGCCCTTTGGACTGCATTTGCTTATTCAAGAGCTTATTTCTATAAGCACTTATTCTTCAGTTTCTATATCCTCCACATAAGCACCTCTTTTTCTAATTTTCCTAGCTTCCTAATATTGTTTTAGACTTTCCCTGAAATTTTCAGATTTTTCTAAGGTGTTTTGCTATTTTTCTTAATTTAAAATAGTTTTTAAGCATTTTTTATTAGTATTTAATATAAAAAATTAAGAAAAGCTTCAAAAAAATAATTTTTCATTTTTATTAAGTTAAGATAAATATTAAAAGTCAAAAAAGTATTTTTCTAGATTTTTCTTAGTTAAATTTGTATTTTTAAATAATTTAATTAGTTTTAAATAGTTTAAAATTCATAGAAAATAGAAAAATAATCATAAAAATACAAAAATAGTTTTGAAAATTCTCTTTTGATATTTTAGACTTTTTCATTTCATAATTTTATTTTTCAAGCTTTATTTCCTATTTTCTTTCATTTTAGGTTATTATTAAATAGTTAAAATTAGTTTTTAATTAATAATAATTAATTTAATAGTTATAAAAATAATTTTATTTTTCCATAAATTTTCTTTTATCATTAGGATTGTAAAAATGTATTTTTCATATTTTTAGGATTTATATTGTATAAAATTCACTTTTTATTTTGTACGTTTGCGTAATTTTAATTTAAACGTAAGTTTTTAGTTTTAGGTTTTAAACGTTCATCACTTTAAATATAGTGATAGCGTTTATTTAATATCTTTTATCTTTTTAATTTTCTTAATTTGTATTTAAGTCGCTTTTATTTATAAACTTTTTCAGTAGTGTAATTATCCAATTCAATCTTTTCTGATCACTATCATTAGTGATCATTCTATCGTCTGATCAAGTGTTGAACACACCATTGAGTCTCCGTGGGACTTAACGACCCGGGAATTCACTATATTCTCTGATCTTCATTGTATTTGTGTTTAAGCTGTTTTAAGTCTGTTAGACTTGACGGTTTTGCACAGATCATGTAGTCCCACTTAGACTTGAGATCAATGTGTTTGATGGCCACGATGTCCTTTGAGCAATACACTTCATGTTGAGACTTCTGAACCAGGCAGCTTCTGTAGTAGATTCTTCGGCGTTCAGGCCAATGATGAATCCCATACAATGCATCTTGGTCGTATGCTTGCAGGTTGTCAGAAAACAAGTGATTTGCACGTTCCTCGATAGCTATGCAGTTTGAGTAAATAGCCGCTGGGAATGGAAGAGTTAATGATGTAGCGTATTTTCTTGAACCATCGCCACCATGGAGAAGAAATTCCAGGTCTTTGTTGAAGAAATATCTGAAGGGAATCCTTGGTTCATCTGGTTGGCCGATTGTTGGTAGAGGTTTGGTCCAGTCAGTGTAATATGGAGGGTTGTTCCGTTTAGTGAAGTCGATGTTTGCTTCTGGGTTGAGCCAATCCATGTTGTTAGACATGGCTCGAGCAATGTTTTCAAGGTGATATTCAACCTCGATTGCACTTTCCGAGCTGTTTTTCAAAAGAAGGAATGCGTCATTCTTGATGCGCTTCAACTCGGATTTCGTCATCTTCTTCACACGGAATCTTTCTTGCAAGATTTTTGCATGCTCCAAGGTACTACCGTCTACCAATTCTTGACCTTCTTCAGGGTAGGGAGTGTTGTTAACAAGAGTAGCCAACCAATCAAATTCTGCAGTTTTATCATCATCAAGCCATGATACGACGTCATTCAGAGTCGTTTTCTTCTTCTGTTTTGAAGGTTTTGATGATGATTTTGGTTTCTGCACTTGTTTAGGTGAGGTGGGTTGTTGTCGGGGCTCAAGGACCTCTTCATCGTCACCACCCGTGTACTCATAGTAGTCACCTGTTTTATGAGTCAGGGGTGGTAACTCGGAATCGTCCCGAGGTTTATCAGTAGAAGACCGAGGTGATGGAGACTTATGTTGAGAAGAAGTCCGATGTGGAGGAGGTGGCATAGATGTAGATTGACCAGACTGCTTCTGACGTTTAGGTGTAGAGTCCTTATCCTTATCATCGTCATCTCTTGGTCGTTTGGATTGAATGGCTGACTCCTTGCATGATGATCTGAGTTGATAGTCAAGTAGAATTTCGAAAAATTTAGCTTCATCTGAAGTAAACGTTCCAGATCTCTTTGACATCTGCATCACAAGTTTAGCGATTAACTCAGATTCAGAGAGATCAGCTTCTTTTGCCATTGTATGTTTGACCAATGCTACGATGTTAGGGGTGAGTTGTCTGGAAAATACTTCTTTTGTCACACTGGGGACAGTGTCGAGAAGAAACTTGTGAGTATGATCTCTTGCTGTCTTCTCCAGTTCCGTTTGGACTTTAGGAACGATGTCCTGAAGATACTTTTGAGTGTATCCTTCAATCATTTCATTCAGTTCCTCCTGACGATGACTCTTCATGAACGTCTGTACAAATTTCCTTTCTTTCTCCATCTTGTCTATCTCATCATTTAAGGACTGAATTTGGTCAGCAAACCAATTCATTTTTCTGTAAGTTATGTCCTTCTTTCTGATTTGTTGGACAGCTTTTACAATCCTTTTATGAGACTGAGAGATCCAAGACTTTGGTGGTTTCTTCACTGATTTGGATGATGATCTGGTTGACTTTGTAGATGGTGGTTGTGATGAGTGAGACGAGGAATCCGATGATGAGGAGACATGAGGAGACTTCATGTCCTTAGGAGTTTCTGAGGTTTTCTCCTTTGAGTGTGTTGGACTGTCTAGAAGAAACTTGGTATAATCATCCTCGTCATCTTTAGAATTTTCTGTCTCAGTTTCCTGTTTTTCAAAATCATACACAATAGTGTCTTCAACAGGCGGTTGTTGTTGCAGAAGAGTGGTGGCACCAGATCCCTTATCGGGTTGATTAACCGCATCAGGATTTGGAGAGGAGTGGGCAGCACCACTTGATCCTCCGGGGCCACCCATTTGATCTTTAGCAAATTCAGCGGCCTTTTGAATGTGTCGGACGTTGTGGAACTTTTTTCTGTATGATTTATCCAATTGCTCTTCTTCTTCATCTTCAGAGCTCTCATCATAAGGTACAATAGCTGGAGTCTTCCCTTTTTCTTGGACAGCTGGAGGACTTGGAGGTTTTGTCACTGAGGCAGGTGTTTCGGTTGCAGTTGCAGAGTAATGAACCTCTTCATCTGTCTCAGTATCTTCAGAGCTCTCATCCCTAAGTTGTCTTTGAGGTTCAAGTGTGGGAATAGGTTCGGCTTCCTTTACGGGAACAATCCTCTTAGAAGGAACTTTCCTTTTAGGAACCTTCCTTTGACTCACAGGACTTGTTGTGCTTCTTGCACTTCCTCTTCTGGTTCTCCTGACAGGTGTTCCAGAAGATTTTTCGTCAAGATGACCAACTTTGCCTTGTCTAACTGCTTCCAGATATCTCTTGTACGTTTCGAGCTTTCTAACATCTTCAGTTAGAAGGAAATCTGGCAGCACAGCACCTTGTTTCTTTGTGGACGTTTCCTTGATTCTGACAGAGAGAATAGGTTCCGTCAATATGTCGTGATTGTCGGGGTCATTGAGCCTCTTGGGAATATCAGGATGAAGTCCAAGTGCTCTCTGTATCAACAGTTTAGTATATCTGATGTAGGGAATCTTTGAGCCAAGTTTGTTGAGAAATGACATCATGTCATCCCAAATCAGAGCTTCAATAGCGATGTGTTTCATGTTGACGAATGCCCAAAATATTTGCAGTTCTATGAGCTTAGGATGCTCATAGCCGCTATCACGACCAGAAACAGACTTGGTGATGATCATGTAGAGTGTTCTCCATGGTTGAGGAATACTCTTAAGCTCCACGTGAGAGTGCTTGGTGATTACTCCTGTAGCCTCATCATAACCGATATTGATTAAGAATTGGAGAGTTAACTCTTCAGCAGGTGTGGCATAAAGTTTGGTTGGATTGACTTCAGGAATAAGGAGAGCAGCCCTTAAGTCTGCAGGTGTAATAGTGACTTGTTTGTGGTTCAGAGTCACTGTCACAGCAGTCCTTCCTTTGACCCTTTCCATAGTGTTCCAGAACTGTTGGATGTAGATCTCAGGAATGGTTGCAGAGTGAGTAAGCATGTTCTGATACGGATGAGTCCTCAGAATATCGATAGCAATAAGACATGAAGATTCAGAGCAAGTGAGGGTGTCAAAGTCAACACGGAGGTTATTCTTTCCAATCTTCATTGGATAGCCATGAGGATAGATATCAGCAATGGAGAGAACTTCAGGTGCATCCACATTCATTTGTTCAGCCATGTCGTGATCTGAAATAACATTAGCCAAAAGAACCAACATATCGAAAGACATAATGTTAGTCAACAGAAGGTCTTATTGTCTAGTTATTGAATGTACAGTGTCAATGATTGTTACGAGTCCTAAGTCACTTGTATGTTCAATAATTCAATGATGTCGTGAAATGTTTCGTGAGTTAGTTAACTTTAAGTTTTAAAGTTTATTTTATCACTTATTGCTTCACAACATATCAGACGATTTAAGTTTATTAGTGACATTTTTGGATTCGTGATGATATGATTAGTTTATTTGCAAGTTTGTACAAGTAACAATTCATCATGAAGGTCAATCCAGGGTTAAGCGTAGTTTTGGCAAAGATACGCGTAGACAGGTATGATATATGCTTAGGCGTAGGCTTACGCGTAGAATCCTATCTTACGCGTAGGAAAAGGAGACCTTATGCGTAGAGCTTATGCGTAGGCATATATTAACCTTACGCGTAAGGCTACTCGTAAGAGTTGACCTTAAGCGTAGGGTTTACTGTTTACGCATATCCTTCACAGGATACGCGTAGTCCATTGTAGAACCTTATGCGTAGAAGCTACGCGTAAGACAAGTCTTACGCATAACAAGCTACGCGTAAGGTGATCCTTATGCGTAGATTAGTAACCACCTTGATTCTGAATGTTACGTGTAGCAAAGGCCTGAAATAAATCCATCAAATCATCAACATTAACACATACATACATTTTATCAACAGATCATGGCAATAACATATGTTACACAGTTATGCGTAGAATTGCATACGCGTAGACTAAACCCTAGATCTACGCGTATGGATTCTAGCCATAGATTAAGCACCAAACTTTTTCTGGTATTTCATAGAAGTTGTGAGAGCATGTAGACCAAGTTTTAACACTTATTATGCAGTGAATCAAAAACACCCAAAGTTTATGAACTTTAAACCCTAGTTTCGAATTGATGTCCAATTCGTGTTTCTGGGTGGTTATAGACTATGGAAATCATCAATTCAACAACACAAAAGCATAACCCAACAGTCTTTTAGACCAAAACACTTCACATTTGAAAACACCCAATTCGACTTATAAACCCTAATTTTCAAAAATCATCAATTAGTGAATCTGGGTGGATTTTGATGGTTAATGAAGTATCATTGATGTATTATGAACGTTTAGACACAATCATTTCACCCCAAACACACACGTATTGATTGTGTGTTCTTACGCATAAGCGTAGAACACAAAATCACGCGTAGAACATGTTTTAGCTGTAGGATTTACTTGAGATTCAAAACCATTGTTTAGAAACATGATCCAAACACAGAAACACTTACAGATTGATAATCGAAAGCACGGATTTGTAAAACGAATATGGACCGTAGATGATATTAGGTGAAATATTTAATGTGATGGAAATAAATGAGGTGGGTGGAGTATTTTGTATAAAGTAACTTTAAGGTTTTGACAGTTATAGTCCCTCCACCTTTTTCTTTTTCACACAAAGCCTTTTAACTTCCATTTTGGTTACCAAACGAAGATTTTTGGGAAAGAAACTTGACGACACTCCCCCTCTACTTGAGAAAATAATGAAAGGTTATTAATTAAAGTCCGAGGAGTGTCTTTGAACCAGGAAATGTACCACCATTTGTAAAAGAATCAACCGAGATGTGATAACATGCAAGTACACAGATGTTTTGAAACAATTAATAGAATATTTTCTCCCTCTCAACACTTGATCGGAAAAATACTGAATTTTGAAAGATAAAAGTGTTGACGGAAGAAATGTACTTGTCATGTTGAAAGAAATATAGATTAGAAGAATATTTTTGTTGTTTTATCGGATTTTATATTTTTGTTTTTTGTTTTTGAAAATATATTTACAAAAGATGTTTTGGTGTTTGACAGGTTTTTAAGACTGTTTTAAGAGGTCATCCAATTCCTCTTGAGTCAAACACCTCATACCAATTCGGTGGACCAACTCATTAAACCTAGCGGGAGGCAAGGCTTTGGTGAGCAGATCTGCCAATTGGTATTCAGTACCCACAAAGTATAATTCAACGGTACCCTGTTCCACATGGTCCTTGATGAAATGATAGCGTAGATCGATGTGCTTTGATTTCGAGTGCTGAACTGAGTTGCACGAGATTGCAATGGCACTCCGATTGTCGCAGTACATCGGGATTCTGTCAAATACATAACCATAGTCTTTGATTTGTGTTCTCATCCAAATGACTTGAGCACAACACGCGGACATGGCTACATATTCTGCTTCAGTTGATGACAGCGATGTACAATCCTGCTTCTTTGATTGCCAAGACACCAGTTTATCACCGAGAAATTGTAGTGCTCCTGAAGTACTTTTCCTTGAGTCTAGGCATCCTGCGTGATCAGCGTCTGAAAAAGCGATTAGTTCAAAACCAGAATCCTTCGGATACCAGATCCCCAAATTAATGGTTCCCTTGATGTATCGGAGGATTCTTTTAGCCTCAGAGAGGTGGGTTTCAGTTGGTCGCGACTGATAACGGGAGCATAGATAAACAGCAAAGACAATATCAGGTCTGCTGGCTGTTAGATACATGAGAGACCCAATAATACTTCGGTATTTGGTAGGGTCAACCAATTTCCTATGTAAATCAGCGTCTAATTTCTTGGTATGAGCCATTGGTGTGGCATAAGTATCACAGGTATTCATTCCAAATTTGTTTAACAGTTCAAGGGCATATTTGGACTGACTCAAGAAAATACCACGGGGGTGATTGATGAACTTGTAGTCCTAGAAAGAACGTAAGTTCACCCATCATGGACATTTCAAAATTTTTCTTCATGAGTTTTGCAAAAGCGATTGAAAACTTTTTATGTGTTGACCCAAAAATGATGTCATCCACGTAAATTTGAACAATTAAGATGTGTGCCCCGTGATATTGTATAAAAAGAGTTGGGTCAACCGAGCCTTTGGTGAAATTATTGGCAATGAGGAAAGATGATAGCTTATCGTACCATGCCCGAGGGGCTTGTTTGAGACCATAAAGAGCTTTGTTCAGTTTGTAGACATGGTTCGGGAACTCAGGATCAATGAATCCATCTGGTTGGCTGACATAGACCGTTTCTTTAAGTTGCCCATTGAGAAACGCCGTTTTGACATCCATCTGATAGACCGTCATGTTCATATGAGCCGCGAACGCGAGAAATATCCGAACAGCCTCAAGACGAGCAACCGGAGCAAAAGATTCTTCAAAGTCTATTCCCTCCTCCTGACGATAACCCTTAGCAACTAGCCGTGACTTGTTTCGGATAACATTCCCTTCAGCATCCAATTTGTTTTTCCAAATCCATTTTAAACCAATGACGTAGACCCCTGTTGGTCTTTCAACCAGTTCCCATACTTCAAGACGTTTGAATTGGTTGAGTTCTTCCTGCATGGATTCAATCCAGTTGTCTTTTGTCATTGCATCCTTAATGTTTTTAGGTTCAGATTGGCAGACAGTGAGTGCATAAATGCAGTGTTCACCATCTGAGTGAAGACGTTGTCTCGTAACGACTGGTTGATTCGGGTTGCCAATAATGTTAGCCAGAGGATGGTCTTTTGTCCATCTATGTGTAGAGGGTTGATGTTGGTATACATTGTGCAGATTCTGAGGATTCAAGTGGTTTGTTGAAGATTCCGCGACATCTGGTGCAGCAGTCTCATTAGCAAACGGGTTGAAGAACGCATTTGGATCAAAATCTGCAGGTGGGGGTACTTCATTCAGAATATCATCAGCTAGTTCATCATTGTTGGAAGCGGTGTGTTCAACTGTTGTGTTGGAGTCAATTGGTGTAGGTGCATCTTCAACAGTAGTTGTTGTAGCAGGTGTATCAGGTATAGGAATATTATCAGGTTGTGCAGCGGAGACAGCGGATACACCAGGAGCACGTTCATCAATATCATCACAGAACAAAGGAGCAAATAACCTTTCCATTTGTTGACGAGTTAGCTGAGGGCTTTCTTCAGCTGATGATGGGGGTTGAGGGAAGTTTAAACGGTTGTGACCGGGTTCTAAGCTGTTATACTCAGAAGCCATTTCCGTGAGTTCATCGAAATGAGCATGAATCGTTTCCATTACCTCCTTAGTTCGACGATTCCAGATTCGGAAACCTTTAGAATTGTCACAGTGTCCAATAAAGACTCCAATGTCAGCTTTTGCTTTGAGCTTTCCAAAATCATCACGATCATTATTCGGATAGCAAAGGGATCCAAATACATGAAAGTGTTTGAGGTTTGGTTTATAGTTGTGGACAAGCTCAAAAGGTGTTTTGTTGTGGCGTTTTGTGATCATGGAATGGTTTTGAGTATAGCATGCAGTAGATACAGCTTCTGCCCATAAGTAATCTGGAAGTTTAGCATTGATTAACATTGTTCTTGCAGCTTCCACTAACGTTCGGTTTCGTCTTTCAACAACTCCGTTTTGTTCAGGTGTACGTGCAATAGATGTTTGATGCTGAATTCCCACTTTCTCATAAAATTCACGAAGGGTTTTGTTAACAAATTCAGTTCCTTTGTCTGTCCGAATAATCCTGACGGTGTTGCGGAGCTGAACCTGTATCTTTGTGAGAAAGGTGATGATCATTTGTGGAGCTTGGTCTTTGCTACGAAGAAAATAGACCCAAGTCCATCGTGAGTAGTCATCAACAATTACTAAGATGTAGCGTTTGCCGTTGATCGTTTGCACACGCATCGGGCCACACAAATCCATGTGAAGAAGATGAAGCACATGCTGAGAGATGTGTTCCACCTTTGAAGGAAAATGAGCACGAGTGCTTTTCCCTTGTTCACAGGCTGAGCAAAGGTGATCTTTTGAATACCGGAATCGTGGGAGTCCTTCAACTAGTTTGTGTCGAGCAAGGTTGGTGATGGTTTGAAAGTTTAGATGTGAGAGACGACGGTGCCATAGCCAGGATTTTGTAGATGTTGCCTTAGAAAGTAAGCAGATGGGAGATGAAGCAACCATGTCTTGCATAGAGATAGTGTATAGACTAGAATTACGCGAGCCAGACATAAGATCGTTTCCTTGTAGATCACGAATGAAACAAGTTTTCTCCCTGAAAGCAACCTCCAAATCTCCATCACAAAATTGACCTACTGAAAACAGATTGTGACTGAGGCCTTCCACATAGTAAACCCTGCTGATTTCAATGTTCCCATTAACATAATCTCCGTAGCCCATGATGGCTGCGAAGTGATCGTTCCCGAATCTGACAGTGCCAATGAACTTTGCAATAAAGTTTGATAACAGTTTAAGATTGCCTGTCATGTGTCGGGAACATCCGCTATCAACAATCCAGAGAATGATCTGTATCACCTGCATTACACACAGACGACACAGATGGAATAGAAGTAGATGTGGAACCCAAAATGTTAGAGGGTTCCGAAGCAGGTACGTTAGACATACACACATTGACAAGTTTAGGCATCCATTTAAATCCAAGTGTGTTATATATCCATTTCTGCCATCTATAACTACTCTTTGCTTTAGTCTTAGTGAAAACACTAGGTGGTACTGTATTCTTAGGAGGTGTAGCGGGAGCTACTGTGATAGCAATGGTTGCCTTAGAATCTAAAGAAGGTGGTTTACCAAGCACAGACTTAGAATGATTAGTGGGCCTAGAGGTATTCCGATTCTTAGGATTCCGTAATCTAGAGATTATAGCTTTAGCAACACATTTGTCATGACAATCAGAATTCATACTCTTTTGACAAATATCACAAGGTGCATCAGACTGAATATCAAAGGTACTTAACGGTTTAGCATTCGTTACATCACTATTTCTATTACATTTGCCAGACGCAACATCTATAGTGGAAGTAACATGAGTTTTATTCAGATTCCTAGGGTGTTCTTCTACTTTAGCATTCCTTATTGATCTTTTCTTAGGTCGCAACTTCCTATTCTTCGATTGAGTGCTCCTAGGCAGTGAAGTGCGGACGTTTGGAAAAGATGCAACTATTCCTGTTTCAGTAGAGGGAAACACATTAGCAACTTGTGATTTGGCAGTGGGAATTCTAGGTTCACGATTACTAAGTGTGACTGGTGCTAATCTCTTAATCACAGTAGGCGGAAGTTGTTCATACTTTCCTAATATTTCCCGTAACTTAGAGATGGTGTGAATCAGATTTTGATTTTCAGAACGAAGATTACCAGCAAAATTCATGACTTCTCTAGTGTGAGCAAGATAGTGATCAAGTTCGTTTGATGCTTCATCTCGAGTCTTTTTGAGTAAATCAAATATGACACCATATTCCTGTTTAACTTTTAAAAGTTCTTGTTCATATTTTGAGATTTGACTTTTTAAAGACACGTTTTGATCATCCAGTTGCTCAATTTTAGGATCAGAAGATTTTGCACTCAATTGAGCGATTTTCTTTTGAAAACTAAGTTGATGATTGTGAATATCTTTTTCACACCAATGAAGACGACGTTTTGCATTGTAAATTTCCGTGTGTAATCGTTTATTTTCAGCTTTTAAAGACTCGATCTGAAGCACATTATCGGTGTTCTCAACAGTTACAACAGTTTCAACAATATCAGCAGAGATATGATCAGATGCATATGGCAACGAATAGAATAGCACAACATTATGGATATCAGCACAGATAACATCTTCCAAGAGTCGATCAACATCTTTTCTCAACAGTTTCTTTTTGCGTTTTGTGTTAGTAATAGATGTTTCTGTTTTCTCGAAAACGTTTTTCATTACCCCAAGTTCTTTATGAAAATCCTTTTCCCAGGCAATTGCACAACTTTTCAAGTTTTTAACATTAGGTAAAAGATTTTTCTGAAAGATGTCTCTTTGTTCTCTCGCCAGAGGCGATTGAAAATGTTCAACTTTGATTTCAGATCGATATTCTATCTCATGTTGTAAAATTTTGAGGTCAGCCATGAAAATGTCAAAATATCGAAGGATTTTTCGATTTTCAGGTTTTGAGTTTACTTCACTAATGGAAGGTAAAGGACCATAAGTTTGTGCAAAGACTGTTTTGGGATTAACAATAGAAGACTCAGGTGTTTTGATGATAACCCTTGGTGTGTTAGAAGATTCCGTTGGTGTGATGAAAGTGACCGCGTTTTTATAATTAAAAGGTTTGTTGTAAACAACATTTTTTAATTTTGATCGACTCTCGTCTTCTGCATCTAATTCCTCTTGACGATGATATTCAACAACACTCATGACAGTATTATCAATTTTGTATTCTGCACTGGAAACTTCAGGAGTTGGTTTGAATGTTTTTAGTGAAAGCTTTGGTTTGTAATCAGCTAGATTTTTTCCATATCCATTTGGATTAGGTTTTAAGGTAAACTTTTCAATAGCTGTTACTGATTCACCATGTTTGTAAACAACAGTTTTAAACTCTTTAAGTTTGTTTTGCAAACCGAGAATTTCTGCAAGAAGGTCATCTACCCGATTCGTTGAATGCTTTTTGTATGCGGAGAACTGTTTTTGACAATTTAACAACTCAGCCTTAGCATTTTGATTTTCCAAGGTGAGAGCGTTAATTTGCTTTTTATGTTCATGTTTCAGTTGTTCTAATTCGGACACCAAAGCATTCTTCGAGGCGGCTAGATCACGCATCTGTCTCTCTAAATATTTTTCGTTTTGATGAGATTTTGCAAAAGCGGCTTCAAAACCTTTTTCACGGTTTTCTTGAGTTTTGAAAAAGTTGAGTTGCATTTGTAAACATTCAAAATCCTTGGTTAACAGTGCATTTTTACTTTTTAAGGATTGATTTAATGCATAACATTCATCCATTTTGATTTTATGGTCTTGAATTAACCGAGCAAAATCCGGATGAGGCAACAGATCATCTTGTTCAACGTGAGTCTCAACATGATCATTCTTTAGATCCTCAAGTACGACCACGGAGTCAATTTGATTATCAAAGGAAACCATGAGGTCATCTTGATCGTCAAATGTAACTACAGGGTTAACTTGAAAATCATCAGACGAGGATGTAGAAGACTCATTTTGAACAGTCTGATCCGTTCCGGATTCAGATATTGGCGGAGATATTAGTTCAGATATGATGATGGTTTGTTCGGGTACCTGAGACAAGCCATCAGTGTCATACACTGGGCCTGAATCACTCATGTGCAGCTCATGCATATTAGCCATCAACATAACAGCTGCATTAGCCTGCAAGTCCTCCATATCATCATCTGAGTCTGCATCTGCCATAAAGCTCTGTTCTTTGTTTGTGAGAGATCCACCAGCTTCATCCTTAAGAGCCAAAAGTAAAGCCTCTTTGAAATAAGCACTGCCCCTAGTCCTTGGCTTTGGGCATGCATTAGCCAGGTGTCCCTTCTCATTGCAGTTGTAGCATCGAAGACCATTTAACCGATTCTGAGCATTTCCCTGTTCCACCACTTGAGCTCTGTTGTTATTCCTACCCACAGCATTAAACCCTTGACCACCGCCCATCTGACGACCATAATCACGATTCTGAACTTCAACACGTCCATTGTTCACAACAGCTTGAGTCCGTGTGTTAGATGAGGAACGAATACGATTGTTGGATTTGTTGGTGTAACGGCCAAAAGCATTAGCAATCATCACAAATCCTTGTTGCAATGCTTCGAACGGATCGGTTTCCTCAGTAGCTTCACTGACATATGCTTGAGCATTGTTGCTGTATGGAACTAATTGATTTTGTTGAGGTTGAGGTTGTTGCTGTGATGGTGTGTTTGAAGCAGTTGGTTGAGTTGCTGGTTGAGAGGGATAATTCTGTTGAGCATATAAGGCAAGTTGTTGATTGTCCGGTTGTGACTGTTTAGCAATTTGAGCACGGAGAATCCTTTCCCGATCAACTTCCTTCTCATGAGGCTTCAAGTAATCGTACAACAATCCATAAGTAGAATGATGCATATTCTTCGCTTGACGGAGAAAAATGACATACTTCTCCCATTCTGGACCAAGACTACTCAGGAACTTAGTATTCACTGCAATTCTTGGCATGATGATGTTGTGTTTATCCAAATCATTGATGATGTCTGAAAATCGATGATGATATGACTCGAGTGTCTCTCCAGGTTCAATCATGAAGTGTTCATAAGCCAAGTAAATTTTGGATTCCAAATCCTCCTGATTGAGTACCGATCCTTCCATAAGAAGACGAATATGATCCCACATCTTTTGTGCAGTCTTTTGAGCATCAACACTACGAAGAATTGGGTTTGGTAATCCTAAGAGGATGTATTCCATTGCAAGTTCATCAGCTTCATAGTGTAGAAGTTCTGTAGGATTTAAATCTGCAACAGTAGCAATGTTGGTTTGTTCATCTCTTGGTGGAACAGCAGTTGGATCTCCGGGTACAATGACGGTAGGCATCTCAAATGGACCTTCCAAGATAACCTTCTTTAAGAACTTTCCATGTGGCTTCTTCAGATCACAGAACCTAAAGAACCTTATCACCCATTGATCGGAGTTTCCTGGAGTGAGCATTGGAGGTCTATCAAGTGATCCAGCTTCATGAATTGATTGTTAGCTGCTTAAAGCTTCACACATCTTTGCAAACCAAGTGGGTTCCTTCATAGTGCTTCGTGATGGATGTTGATTGAAATCGTTTGTGTAGGGTAGAGTTTGAAGACTTGGTGGTGGTTGAACCATTTGTGGTTGTGGAATTGCACCAAGTTGTGGAGTATGTTGCTGATTAAATTGTTGTTGATAAATGGCTTGTTGTTGATTCCATTGTTGATGTTGTGGAGTTAATTGTTGTTGTTGTTGATGATTATAAGTGTGAGGGAAATAGTTAGAGTATGGTGGTTGAGACATGATGATAAACTTGTGTGGTAATAATGGATCTTTGTAGTCGAATGAACCTTTGTTGATGAAGTATCCTTAGGCGTAGAAAAGACAAGAACCAAGTAGCACTTATGCGTAAAAACACCAAAAGTTACGCGTAACAAGAATAGTTACGCGTAGGATTTAGCTTACGCGTAAGCAGGAAAAAAGACTAAAGTTATGCGTAAACAGTAAGTTAGGCGTAGAAAGTTATGCGTAGGATTACCTTATGCGTAGACCTTAGTTTACACGTAAAGTGAATCTTATGCGTAGAATTTCTACGCGTAAGCTTATGCTTATGCGTAATTTTAGGGTTTTTGCCCAAATGATCTTTTACACTTCACAGTGCAAAAGATATCCAAAGTCGACGTATTTTCAGACTTATCCAAGTAAGAAAACACGGATTAAACCAGAAAATTGAAGATCAAACCAAGGAACAATCTTACGCGTAATATTAGGGTTTTGATACGCGTAGGATTACTCGTAACTTTGATTCTGTCCAAATGTGTTTCTAAACCAGTTTTTTGTTATGGAATAGCTTCAATAGTACCAAAAGAACACAAAAGTGTGAATTTTGATGTACCAAAACTGCTAAACGGGTTACGCGTAGAACGACACCCACGAACAAAAACAAGCTTAAAAACGTAAATCCACGCGTAAAGTTTGAAACTTTTTTCCAAAAACAAGTATTTTAACACCTCAAAACATTGAAAGTACAAGAATCTTGGATTAAAAAGTGTAAAAAACGAGTTTTTAAGATAACCAAGGAATTCGTTATCTCTACGCGTAAGATGCAAAACCAAAACTTCAAAAACAAACGAGTACACCCAACTATTTGGCTCTGATACCACTGTTAGGTCACTAGTTTTACAACACAAGCTTATAAGAGAAGAGATAAGGCGATTGAACAAGTTATAAGCACACACACACACACGATATAGTATGACCGGTTATGAAACAAGAGTGAATGAGAGAATAACTTGAACAACCAACCCTCAAATGAGGGTTTACAAGAGTTTATATAGGCAAGGAGCTAGGGCAACACTCCCTCTCCTTCCCTATTCCTTATTGGGCTTGGATCAAGCTTATGGGCCTTCTACATAAGCTTGACCTTAAACAAACATAAAGGCCATAATAAAGCTACCTATTACATATGAAATATAAATACTTGAAATACTGTTTAGGAGTGATTCCAACATCTATATATAGAATTTACAACTGCAACGACGTCGCCTTGTAATGGTGACGCCGTCTGATCACCATCATTAGGGTTTCGTCTTTTTCAAGTCATTACTGGGATGGTGTCGGGTAGAAAGTAGTAACGCCGTCTGGGTTGCACGGGACATCGTCTCGAGGAAACCTTGATCCTCTGGTGCAGAATGAAAGAGTGACGGCCTGATGAAATTCGGCGTAACGCAGTCACTTGTTAGGACCAAAATATGTTATGAGTCGTCGCTTGAGAGAATTTGGAATATGCTGTGAGCGACGACGTCGCCCTTAAGGTTGGGACGCCGTCCGGTCTTCTGAATTTGCCTTGTTTTCTTGACTTTGTCGTTTTCTTCATGTTTTCACTCCTTTGCGTCCAAATATGCTTCATTCTAGCATTTTGCTTCCAAATGACCTAAAATATGAAAAAAGAACGATTTAAGCAGTAACAGATATAAAATGAAATGATTTAGGGCTTAATTGGCTCTCTAAAAACATACGTTTTAAATCCTTATCAGATTCCCAGGTCATGGATCTAATCCCAGCAGGCATATTACGACCAGTCAAATATCAAACCTGGGTCTCAAAGCCAGTCATGGTCAAGAAATTCAATGGTACATGGCGCATGTGTGTAGACTTCACAAGCTTAAACAAAGCATGTCCAAAATATAATTACCATTTACCTCCCATCGATTGGAAGGTAGAGTCACTAGCTGATTTCAAATACAAATGCTTTCTCGATGCATACAAAAGATACCACCTAGATCTAATGAAGGAGTCTGACGAAGACAAAACAACATTTTACACCAATCAGGGTCTCTACTGTTATACCAAAATGCCTTTCGGTATAAAAAACGCATGTGCCACCTACCAAGCATTGGTGGATCGAGAATTCAAATCACAGATATGTACCAACCTTGAGGTATACATTGATGACATGCTTATCAAAAGCAAGACATAGGATGCCATATTATTTGACATCATCGAAACCTTCCAAAATCTCCGACCCATCAATATGAAGATAAATCCAGCCAAATGCACATTCGGAGTAGAAGAGGGTCAGTTTTTTGGTCACATAATCGCGACCACGGGAATCAGGGCTAACCCCAAGAAGATTCAGGTAGTACTAGAAATGGATCCTCCCAAGAACCTGAGAGCTATGTTGGGATTACGTGTAATCAGTATAAAGTGTTGGTCATTAGTTTATGTAATAGGTTATCATATTAAGGCTTATATGTTAGTTATTAATCCACTAGCCTATGTAGTAAGCCCATGGGCTTTGGATAGTTTCTTGAAACACCACATAAGGGTGTTGCCCTAGCTTAGTACTATAGATACAATGTAAACCCTCCTTTGAGGGTGTTTGTTTCATTTTATGCAAAGTCATTTTTCCTTATTATCATAAGAATGATTCCTTCCATTCTCTCTCTCTCTAACTTTATCTCTCTAGAATTATGTGTTAGTTTATCATTATTGGGAACCTACAAGTGGTATCAACCACTAGAAGTCATGTTTGAAGTGTGCGTGTTGTTGTTCGAAGTTTATTTCTTTTAAACATACACGCCGAGTTTTGAATTTGGTTACTATTCTTGGTTTTTCCTTGTTATAACACTCTTTTGATTACAAATAAGTGTTACAAACAACGTAAAACAAGAAATTTTCAAGCTTTGTGGCTTAAAGTTAACATTTTAGTTGTAAAAGTTTGAAAAAATCAACTTTCGGATTTGTTCAACACGTTTCAAAATCGATAAAGCTTGAAACTTTCATTTAGTTTTAGTATTTTTAAGCTTAGGTGTATAAGAAAATCGTGCTAGAAAAACGTTTTTGGTGATATTTTAAGTGATTGCAAATTTTGTGCAAGTTTCGAATTTGTCGTCAAAACCCTCACTTTCGGATTTCCTGCACAACATAAGTTTCAGATTTGCAATACCCTAACTTTCGGATAAATTTTGGATTTGTTACTACTTCAGCTACTTCAACGTCTATGGATTACTCAGTGCTTCTCTCTCTTGTATAAGTTTGAGAAACACTTCAATTTTGGGAAATTCTTCTAATTTGTAAAAATTAGAAGAAAAAGTTTCGGATTTGTACATCTTTCGGATTTGTTTCAAATCTTTCGGATTTGTGCTAGATTTTAAGGATTTGCTAGCTTTTCGGATTTGCTCTAGTAGCTTTCGGATTTGCTACAGTAACTTTCGGATTTGTTCAAAAGTTTCGTATTTGTTAGAATTTCAGACATCTTTCTAATTTGAAACCAAGTACCATACCATATCAACAATACATCACAATTCTTAATCGTTTACAAGATCCAACATAACTACACAGGTTTCATCAATAATCATGTCTCAACCATCGTATTTCAACTACTTTCCTCAACAATACCCTCAGCAACAATAATTCCCCCAGCAACAGCAATTCAATCAACCAAAACAACCTTCATCACAACAATTTTTCCAACAAATACAACAACAACAACAATACACTCAACAACATAACACTTTTTTATCACTGGTCTGAAATTCTGTACGATGTATCTTCAATTTTAGAGTATCCATTTTGGGAACAAGCATAACAAAATTACGAACCAACAATTGGGGAAAAAGATTGAGGTTAATCTGTGTGCTATTGAGAGAAGTTGTGAGATGATTTTTGTGAAAGAAATTATGTGAAAATGTGTTGAAAAAGGGAGATATAATGAGCGGGAACATTGATATTACAAGTAGTCAGAAGGTAGCTGGGAAAGTACCAAAAAACCCTCGTATGACCTGCATGTGAGGCCTGAGATAAAGAATAAAACTAACGATCGTTAAAAAATTGGACCAGTGGCGTAATATTTTCGAGATCATGGACTAAGAAAACAATAATTTCCGTTTTTGGATGTCGTATGAAATCTGGCATAACTTTAAGGACCAACGGTGAAAATTACTCTAATAATAATAGTAGTAGTAGTAGAATAAGGAATAAAAACTTTATTGTTTCGAGCGCATTTTATGTGGGGCGCACATTCTTGGTTTTATTTTTTATAATGCTCTGGTTAAATAACCTAGTGTCTAGCTTTCTTTTTCTTTTGTAAATTAAATGCATTGATAAGATATATATATATTTTCTTTCATTCACAGCTACTATCCAATCCATCCAATAGAGATTTGCAATACCTTCATTAACAACTTTGACAACTATCAACTAGAAAACTAAATACTCAAAAATCAACTAAATATTCAAAAAAAGCAATATTCGTTTAGCACACAAGAGAAGACGAGGAGTACCTGGGGGCACTTAGCTATTTTGAGTGCTCCTGTTTGTCTTTATGTGAGGCACACAAGATAAGCGGAGCACTTTCAACTATAGGTGCGCTTTTGTTTGTCTTTATGTGAGGAGTACAAGAGAAGGCGGTGAGCGCTTGGTCGTTTAGAGTGCTCCTAAACATTTGGTTTTGTAATTGTTTGTTTTTATGCGAGGCGCACAAGTGAAGACGGGGAGCACTTGGTCATTTAGAGTGCTCCCGAATATTTTATATGAAAACTAAAGGGCACCTCACCAAAATATGTAAACGCGCCTTGCTAAATGAGCTTCGATTTAACAGATGTCTTACATCTAACGGTTACTTGAACCAAAGTTCATTTTGGTAATATAAATGTGCTCCGTCTTTTTTCGTATTTTGGTATCTTAAAAGATTCATTTAAGAAATTTTTGTATTTTGGTAATATCAATGTTATTTAGAAGATATGCATATGCATACCATGTGCTTCGAATATATCCGTCTAAAAGACTAATATGATGAAAAAAATTATTAGATTTAGGGTAATTAAAAAAAAAAGTCAAATTTTCAACATTGGTGCCAAAAAAGTAGAAAAAAAAGTTTTTTCAACACATGTATCCTCTTTTATGACAAAAGTAAATGAGAAGACCCACATTTTTGTTAGACTGAGGCATTTTTTTTAGATCGGCGGCTATTATACTTTTGTGCGACAACTTTTTGTCTTTGGAAATTTGCAAAACTGACATCAACACTAACACTTATTTCTAATTTGACTCAACTTTATGCCATATTGCTAAAACCAGGATACCGAATCATGTTTTGACGAATTTACCCTTATGTACCCACAACACACCTATTTATCCCCTTTATCCTTTTATTTAATGCCAACTACTCTCTTAACGTCACTTAATCGGCCATATCTCCATGCATGCATCTTTATTCTTCACGAAAATTACACCGTATTCACCGTTGTCTCATCCGATCATGATGACACATGTCTCGTCCGTTTTCATGCACATCAGCTTTCGACCGGATCAAAATCAAAGATGATGCGTTCTAGTTGCGAAGTAAGGGTAACGTGACAAACAAACGAGACCCGTTCTCACCCAATGGTTTCTACACTGCGACCAACTGCGATCCGATTATGAATAATTCAACAGATCAGGGTGTTTTTCTATAAGACTGCGAAAAAGTTACGAATATATTGCGCGAATGCTTTTGAGAGGGAACGCTGATAAGACAATTATTTACCTTTCCAATAAACTTTGGAACTTCAATTTCATCATTAATATCTAGTTGCTTTTTTTTCCTATAAATTCACCATCCATTTTTCTACTTCAACCTATCCCTCTTAAACTCTTCCTACCTATAAACACCATCTTAAACTCAAGTTATATTACTTGCGGGTACTCTATATGTACAACTTTACGAAGGTTAACGACATAGTTAAATAGAACCCGACAAACTGAGCCAAATCGCTCAATCAGAACCGAAGAAACCGAAACCGAAAAGACCCGCTTATCACGGTTCGGTTTCGGTTTTTTTTTTAGACATCCGCGGTTAACCAAACCAAGCCGTGTATAATTTATGGTGTTTTTTTGTTTAACTAAATATTCAAATAATTGTATAAGTATTATTTATATTATTACACTAATTTTATTGTAAAACGACTTTTTCGCTTCAAATCTAAAATTTTATATAAAATCTATGTGTGAAAATTGATTAATGTGATCATAACCTATAAACGTCGAATAATTTTTTTTTTAATATGTTATGTATGTTTATTCGGATGCACTTATTTTGACGGAACTTTAATATGACTAATATATTCAATGTTATTTAATACGTTTTAGATCATGCTATTGTTCATACGGTTAAATTCGATTAAACGTCTAAAATAGTTAACCATGACCCGAACCGGGGGTAATTGCTCATTTCGGGTATCCACATGTTCAGTTACCCGCCTTGTACGGTCCGGTTTCGGGTAGTAAAAATAACTACCCTCATCGCAATAGTAGTTTAAATCTTTCAACTAAGCGAACTCAACCATCTCATGGATACCCCTACCACCCATGTTGCGAAAAGATGGTTCTCCCATTTGTACTTTTGTTATAAAAACTCACCCACTAATTGTACTTTTGTCATAAAAAGGAAACACGTATTAAACTTTTAAAAAGTCAAGTGGTCTATTGGGTATAATATGAACTTCTATTTTAAAAAAAGTTTGTTTAACTGATGCCTTCAGGGCAATGTTTAAAATGTTTAACGTGACTATAAAAAGCAAAGTTTGAGTGTAGTTAATAAAAAATCAGATTTAGTTATGGTAATCCTATAAGTTTAATTAATGTGTATTATATATATTTTGTAATATAAAAAGAAAATTCGAGTTTAATAAATATGATTTAACTGATACTATCAGGACACACGTTAGACAATCACTTAATCCTATCGCAATGAAGAAGTCATTTTTTAGATCTTAACCGATATAATCGAGGGGATTCTATTAGAACAAAATTTGGCACCTTCTTATATGCTATTTTGTCTTGTGACATTGTCACATGTAATTGTTTTTTCTAATCTAAATATAACCTCTAAACAATTACCATGTGTCATATAAAAAAATGATGGTTTACAACAGGTGACTTGAACATTATATACAGGAACAGAGCCAGGAATAAATATGATTGGGTGTACAAATTTTTTAACCGTAATATAATAGAGTTTAAGATGCTAACTAAATAAGACTAAAAACACATTTCGATTGACCGGGGTCATTTAAGATGCATTTGAGAAAAATCGATATTTTTTCTTTAAATTAACACTGCATCGAAAAAATTTATAGGTGTCCCGGGCCCTACTGACCCCTGGCTCTGTCCCTGATTGTATATAAAATGCAAATATCCCCTTAGAACACATACAGCAACTCTTAACATGGATCAAATCTCACACAGGTTCGTACGGGTCAACGGGCTAAAACTTCATGTAGCTGAAATCGGGCAGGAGTCCTCGCCTGCAGTCATTTTCCTACACGGGTTCCCTGAGATATGGTACACTTGGCGACACCAAATGGTCGCAGTTGCAAACGCTGGTTTCAGAGCCATTGCACCTGATTCCAGAGGCTACGGATTGTCTGAGTCTCCTGCAGAGCCCGAGAAGGCTTCGTTTGATGATCTTGTCAGTGATACTGCCTCTATCCTTGATGCTCTTGCCATTTCTAAGGTATCTTACTGTGTAAATAAAATTTTTATGTTAAGAATTTTAAGACTTGACAAGTACTAATTACCTTGATGAAATTGTTTCGGATATTTCTTTCTTAGGCATTTGTGATTGGTAAAGATTTTGGAGCAATTACTGCATACCCGCTTGCTCTTCTTCACCCAGAAAAAGTAGCTGGAATTATAACAATCGGCTTGCCATTTATGCCTCCAGGTGCCTTTAAGCATCGATTCGTCCTCCCCAAGGGCGCTTACCCTCTAAGATGGGCGGTAAGAGCTCAAGCCAATTAAACGCAATATATCAATCATATATAGGAGTCAAAATTTGAATTTATAACAGTTTGTATTGTGCTGAGTTTATTTACGTCATCAGGAACCTGGAAGAGGTGAAGCTGATTTTGGTCGGTTTGATACTAAAACTGTGGTGAAAAACATCTACATTCTGTTTTCTCAAAGTGAAATCCCAATAGCAAGTGAGAACGAGGAGACAATGGATCTAGTTAAACCATCTACTCCTTTACCTTCTTGGTTCACAGAAAAGGATCTTGCTGAATATGCGGCTTTGTACGAAAAGTCTGGATTCCGATTTGCACTCCAAGTTCCCTACAGGTATTTAGTTAGCTACTGAACTTGTGTATACTCTGACTTTAATGTTAATAACATGAATATAGATAAATTTAGCGTAATTGCTGTAGGGCACTGAACACGGCTGGATCGGAGGTGCAAGATCCGAAAGTAGAAGCTAAAACATTGCTGATCATTGGTGAGAAAGATTATGTGATGAAATTTCCTGGAATGGATGAATATGTAAGGAGCGGAGAGGTGAAGAAGTATGTTCCGAACCAGGAAACAATATATGTACCAGATGGATCTCATTTTGTCCATGAGCAATTTCCCGACCAAATTAATCAGCTGATCCTCACTTATCTCCATAACAACAAGCATCTCGCAGCAGTTTGAAATGGGACCAAAGGCCTCGTGATGGACAGTACTGTCCCAGTGTGTTGTACGAGTAATATGTATGCTTACTAGTCCATTGTCACATTTTAAATAAAATTTCGGCTTTATAATCTCATGTCTCATTTAAATATTCTCGATATATATTACAACTTAGACAATAAGAACAATCATCGTCTGATACATGCTTTATACATCATATGCAAAAAACCTTTTACATCGCATAACTTGTATATAAAAAGTTATCAAAAAAAGGTTGTATATGGCTATCTCTTCTGGAAATTGAAGGATCTAATGCAATATGCAAATATGAATGCGAAAAATAGAACCAATCCAACATGTACTCCAGCAACGGCACCAAGGAAACTATGCTTGTAACCATAATACCGGTCCAAGTAACCTTTAACGGGCTCACCAGTTGTGAGGAGGTTGTCCAAGTCCCCAAATTGTGATGCAACCATGCCGTAGATGGTCCAGGCTAATGGATTGCCCCAGTAGTACCATCTCCACCAGACCGGGATCCTCTGTAACAAAAAAAGCAGCCGCATTATATTAGAAGGTGTGATTCTGTGAAAACGTAGAGGTGGTAAAATAAGTATGTCGTGTTTGTTTAGTAACATGACATAATAGATTATTTTGTTCGGGTTAAAAATAATCAAAAGTTTTAATAATGTTTCTTTCACGAGGTTTTATGCATAAAAAATACAGTTCGATGATTTTTGACCTCTTTGAGTCTTTCAACCTGTTTCGCCCATTTTTAGCTATTTTACATTTTACGTCTTACACACTTTCGGAATAAGGCATAACCCAAAACGAACGGTTCTAAAGAGTAAAAAGTGTAACTAGAAATGAAAATGGACAAAAATAAAACAATTTGTGTTGATGAACTTACAGGTCGTGGAATGATGAATCCAGAAAAGAGATTAAAAAGTCCATAAAACGAGGCAGCGATAATGGCAGCAATGTTGGCGTTGGGTGTAATGGCGACGGTCATCATACCGTAAAATGTCATGTAGAGTAAGCAACTGAACTGGAAGAAACAGTACCAAAAGAACTTGGCTGCTGTCCACTCAAACCCAATCATTGCGTACACAATAATACTGTATACTCCGGTTTGTGCTAGAATGTACGGGATCTCGACAAGAACCTGAGCAAAGGCGTATGGCAAAGCCGAATACATTCCTGCAGCTCGTTCTCTATAAAACACAGTACGTTCAACATCAACAACGGGCTGCACTGAAGACGCGTTTTGGATTCCAAGAAACAGTACTGCTGCGTACATCGACCCCATAGCATTGGTCAAATCTCGTTGAGTTGACCTATATTAACGTTAACATTACTACCAAAAAAAGAAAAAAAAAAGTGAACTTGATAGTTTTATGGTTTCTCGAATGCTTACTTTTTACCACCAAGATCCCAAAACATGGTACCAAACATGACCGCTATAAAGGTGGTAAAAGCAAAACGGACAGCTGTATAAGGCGGGTTTCGCCAGTATGACCAACGTTGTTTCCATAGACAAGCTATGCATTGAACAATGAACGGTTGTGAGTATTGTGTTGGGAAATAGAGGTCTTTTGTACCGGGACGTGGTACACTTAATTCAGCGATAAGTGCTTTGTTTCTCCTGCAAGTTACTTCAAATTTAGTAAACGCTAACTTTATCTTAGGTTTTATTATAAAGTTGTAATACTAGTTACAGATTTGAGTCGACTACTTGCCTGTAAAGATCTGAGTTATGGTAGATTTGGGTGAAATCGACCCCTAAAGCTAGTTCTTGAGAGGAAGTGCTGACTTCTAACATCCATGTTGCCGGGTTGTATCCATCTTTGATCTTACTTACCCCGTCAATATCCTAATTCACAAATCAATCAACGAGTTAATGCAAATGGTGATTTTATCAAGTAGTAACTATTGTGACTACAAAGTAGCGATAATAAGATGATCCATTGGAAACAGCAAATCCTCGTTACCTCGAAATACTTGATCAACTCACAAGAATGACGACCAACAGGTCCAACATATATCTCTTGTCCTCCTCGTTTCATCAAGAACAACTGCAAACCGGACATTCCAAAATTTAGTAACTACTAACTAACAAATAATCAGAAAGTAATCGTATGTAATAATGAGAGTACTTTCATACCTCATCAAAAGCTTCAAAGATATCGATACTAGGTTGGTGAATGGTACACACAACTGTACGTCCTGTGTCCACCGTGTTCCTAACGGTTCTCATCACAATGGCAGCAGCCCGAGCATCTAACCCTGAGGTTGGCTCATCCATAAAGATTATAGATGGATTGGCTACAAGCTCCACTGCTATGGTTAACCTCTTTCGTTGTTCGGTTGAGAGCCCATTGACACCTGGTAACCCAACTAGTGCATCCCTTAACGGGTTCAGTTCCACAAGGTCCATAACCTCAGCAACGAAACTCTATAAAACAATATTAAATCTCGTCATTTCTAATTTCAAAATATAAATGACTGAAAACACTCTTTGTTACAGAAGTTTTGCTCCAAAACATGTATTCTACACAAACCTCTCTTGTTTTTTCGTCAACGTCTGTAGCCAGCCTTAGCCAGGCTGAGTAAAGCAAAGACTCGTAAACAGTAACATGAGGAGAGTGGATATCGTTTTGTTCACAATACCCTGAAATCCGGGCAAAGGTTTCTTGTACTTTTGGATATCCAGAAATCCTAATGTCACCTTCTATATAGCCACCGGTTTTTCTACCTGCGAGCACATCCATCAAAGTAGTTTTTCCGGCACCACTCACACCCATAAGCGCCGTAAGAACACCAGGTCGAAAAGCTCCACTCACACCCTTAAGTAACAATAATCTATTTTCATTCACTCCTTGCTCTCTCATTTCCTACAACATTTATCAAAACATCAACACGACTATAATTAAAAAAAAGAGTTTAAGAAATTACGGGTCAAAAGAGATCAGGTCCACTTAAGTACTCCTGCAAAATATTTTTCGAATTCTTTGACTCATAATCAAGTTACCTGTGGCATATCGACTGAGTATTTGACATCATTGAAGGTAATCGAATGTGGTTCAAACGGAAGAATCATCCCTTTTTTCTTGTTCTGACTACCCTCATCGGGAATTCTAGTGGATTTCATCTCAATGGCTCCTGCATCACTGTCGTCCTGTGATGCTACATTAGCTTGTGTTTTCCCGAAAGCTGTAGAGCTCACATATTGTTAAAAAAAGATTACTTTTAAGCAATGATCGAAAACTAAAGGTGGCAAGTTTGGGTTATGTTTTGTCTCAAGCGCGTTAAACAGTCAAAATAAAGAAAACTAAACAACCAAAAGATTGAGATACTTACGGTCAAGTAAAGCGAGAGACAAAGCAAAACACAAGTTGAAGAGTAGAATGAATCCAACTAAAGCTGCAACTGCAATCCAATACCAATAATTTTCAGCAAAGAATCCTCCCGAAGTGATAATCGTTTTCCCAAGTGTGCTATCATTCCAAGGCTATAAAACAAAAATCATGTAAGAATAAGTTTCACCATGCTTAGATATAGAGCGTGTTTGGATGTGCATTTGTTCCAAAAACTAAACTTAGATACTTACCTTTTGCCATCGATGCCCAAGAAACTCGTTCACAACAATTCCGTTCATTGCGTACATCATGGGAGATGACCAATAACCCCACAACCACCACTTCTTTACGTCATCTAAGAAAACGAAAACCAATTTACAATAACAAGTAAAACATTTATGTTTTTATGCATTTTTTAAGTAAGTAGTACCTCGAACAAGGACAAAGCCACCCAAAGCAAAGACCAATAGAAGTGCAAATGAACCAAATGTGTTTGCAACAATCATGTTTCGACCCAATGCTCCAATAAACCGAAACAATCCAGAAGACATCTGGTTAACTAGCAAGAGCAGAAGGTATTCCTTAAAGAATCTGCAATATACATGAGAGATTCATATAAGTTGCCGCCCAAAGTGTATATTTAAAAGAAAAATAGATTATTATTGAGGTAATTCTGATTATGCTAGTATTACGTATGATACACTAGTATTCACATCATTTTGGACAATAAGTGTTTTGGGTCAAACCTACCCGACTTATATTTACCTGTAGATAAGGTGTCGATTCTAACTAGTCAAGATACTCTTTAAACGAGAAATGGGTCAAGTCAAATAAACTAGTTGACAACAACACTTCAAACGGGCAAAATCTCCCACAATGTATATTTGATACATAACATTTCACTATTTGTTGTCCATTAATATATAACTAGCCGGGCACCCGCGCACAGCGGCGGCGATAAGTATAGTTATATGTGTTTGCTTACCCGTTTAGTGAATTCGTTTCACAACACTTCGAATGTATATGTGTTAGTTGTAAGTGTTTGTTTGGGTTACCCGTAACTTTCCCGTAGCTTTCCCGCGACATCATTATTCCCGCATATAGAAATACCCTCGTAATCTCTTACGCGTCAAACACTACCCCAAAAGTATATGATTTTGACGAATCAAGATTATATTGATTGAAATAAATGAAATGAAGGTTAAAGTTGTAAAAATTTGAATTAAAATAAAATAAACCCATTAAAAATATAAAAACTAAAAACTCATAAAAATATTTCAAAATGGATGTTGAATTAAAGAGCATAAATAGTAGGCCTTGTTTGTTGGTTCTTATTGAAAGTTAATTCTCAAAAAAAAAAAAAAATTAAAGAGCATAAAATTTTAGAAAATATGGTGAAATTAGATTATAAAAAAAATAAATAGATAAAAAGATATTTTAATTTAAAAATAAAGATGAATTTTTAGTTGAGAAATGACACATGTCATTTTATAATTGGAGCTTTTTATCTTAATTTTTAGTGGTTAGGAGTTAGGCTTGGAGTTTGTTAAGAAGTGACACATGTCATCTCATGATTGGAGCTCATTATCTTAATTTTTAGTTAGAAAAACTCTTTCCATAATAAGCAAGTAAAAAAGTCTGAATTTTTAAGCCTTCTAATTTTAGAAGGCCTAAATGCATTATAAAGTAGTATAGATTTATCGAAGTAACATGATTTTTTTTATATAAAATATGATTCACTAATTTCATAACAGCTTTTTGTTTATATATCGAGGAAAAGCTGTTTCGGATCAACTTGACCGGCATATTTTGACGCATAGAGAGAGGTCTACTAAAACTTTTTGACAATTTTGAAATATAATCATATTCAACACAATAGTTTTTTATAAATTTTTGGACAAAAAGTGTTATGGGGTCAACCCGAACCAACCCATTTGATCTGTAGAAGAAAGTGTTCATTTTGACCTGTTAAGATGATCTTTAGAAATTAAGTACCTTTCAATGTTAGGGTCAAGTCCCACTACGTAATATGTCAAAATTGTCCATACACCTGCTTCAAGAAACGAAATAGGAATCTTGATGACCCATGATGGTAGAGCATATGCCCAGGAGGGGTAAAACAAGAAATCCCTTTGCTTGTAGTATACAGGAAGCTTTGCAATGGTCATTGATATTTCAGCCATCCCATTAAACATAATCATAACCACACCGAAGAAAAGAGCACCCACATATATCCCTCCATCTTCTGGAGTACGTCTATGCATCTCAGTTCGGAAGAACACGGTCATAGTGATAAATGACATCACAATTAGCTGAAACCGAACAAAATATCATACCACTTATTAGGAAGTTGTGCAAAATGCATCAAAGTAACCAGCTTTGGTCCAATTTCTATAACTTCGTAAAAACCTTCAAACATGCAAAAACTCGATTAAGCAAAAAGTCTCACCTGGAACAATTTGAAGATATAAACAAACGAGTTTCTTTTCATGAGCAATATTTCTCTATCGGTACATGCCTTCAAGAGTTCCTTTTTATTTAAACCGTATTTTTCGGTTGTTAAAGCAGCAGGGTGGCTTTCAGTTTTGTCATAAGGAGTCCCTAAATCATCTCCAAGTTTCCTTCCAACATAAAACGATTGGTACGCGTCAGCAAATTCTTTAGCAGTCACAAATCTGTAAGGTTGGTCTCTTCTAAACCAATATTGTTGTTGATCTTTCTTTGATGTCACCTATAGCAAAAGGGTCAAATAAGTATTTAGAAAATCGACCGAGGCCGCACTTAAAAATGGCGTGTTTCAGCCCGAACCTGTTTTAAATTTAATGGGAATAATGTGTACTTACTTCTTGCAAGAAGTCAGCAACTCCTTTCCTCTCGGGACATTTAAATCCCATAGATTCAAAAAACTCGAGCACATTCTCACGCGGGCCTTGATACACAATCTTCCCGTCAGTTAAAAGAATAATGTCATCAAACAAATCATATGTCTCGGGTGCCGGCTGGAGTAGAGAAATAACTGCAGTTCCTTCAAGAATATGAAGAAACTGTTTGAGTGATTTCACAATTTGGAAAGTTGTAGAACTATCCAAACCCGTTGATATCTCGTCCATAAGAAGAACCTTTGATGGTCCAACTATCATTTCACCCGTTGTAACACGCTTCTTTTGACCACCAGATATACCCCTTATCATTTGATCACCAACCATAGTATCAGCGCATATATCTAACCCCAATAGCTGTTGCACAAAAACAAATATAAACGCTTAATGCAAAATCTTTAACAAGTTATTTAATTGTTGGGTTAATTGTTTGAAAATGTATCATACTTGTCACTTTTTGTTATTGTGTGTACTGAACTTTTGTTTTTCTTATTATGTGTACTGAACTTTCAAATTTCGATTATTGTGTGTATTTTGTGACCATTTTACGCTTACTTTTTTCAAATTTTGAAGGGTAAAATGGTCATTTACAGGGTTGAATAGTCACAAAATACACACAGTAATCGAAATTTGAAAGTTCAGTACACACAATAACAATAAGTGACAAGTATGATACATTTTCAAGTAATTAACGCTTAAATGCTTTATGGTATCATACCTTAAGAGTATAATCTGTGACCACACTAGCTTCTTGTCCCTCGGTCGCTGCTGCCTAATATAATACGAGTAAAAGAACAAAAATAAAGTTATAAAATGTTTTTAATCAAAAGATACAAAGGAGACAAATAAGGGACTTCAGCCCGTTTGATTATGACTTGTTAGGTTCGGGCACGTAAAAGTAAAATGTAATGCAATAAATATCTGAGATCATATATTTTACATAAATTTTGTAATCATATTGGACACAGAACTAGATTGATATAATCTTTGATCTTGCTGCCCGTTACCTTCATGTAGACATCGATATCCGGATCAGGCTTAATGTTTGCATCTTTTTCCCTTCTTGACAACTCTGCCAACATCTCTGAAAATCATACAAAAAACTGTTATCAACACTCTTGTCAAAAACAATTTCTATTTTCACACATTGTAACACTAGAGGTGGCAACTGCAACCGATTTACAATGAATGCATATCATGACATAAAATGTTAATGGGCCAACCCAAACCAGCCTCTTTGAAACGTGTTAAAAATGACCCAAATTAACCCGAACCCATTTTGACATGTTGCATTACCCACCCATTTTCCCAGCTGTCGTAACTCCATAAATGATCGAACTCACCATAACGTGATCCAACCCCTTGGCATCGAGCTGAAAAGGCTAAGGTTTCTCTGACTGTCATTTCTCCAATATGGACATCGTTTTGACTGATATAAGCAGATGTTCTTTCCGGCACAAACTCATGCAATTCATGCCCATTATATGTCACCTTCCCTGAGCTCTACAATTACAAATTGTAAATAAATTAATTTCTTGCTTTTAAACACAATTTAAGTAATTAGGATAACTGGTTTACCTTAAGCTCCTTAGCAAGCTTCCCGGCCAAAGCTAACAACAATGTTGTCTTACCAGAACTTGGGGGACCCAACAGTAATGTCGTCCTACACGTTGCATGTACGTTTTAGTACAAAATCAAATCATGTTATCAATACTCTTTAACTTCTGAATGGATCTATTTGTGTTGTGTTATTATCTGAAATGGGTCATATAGAAAACATAGCTAGAAGGAAATGAGATGAGCACGCTGAAACTAGCCCAAACTATATTTTTTTACTGCATACAACATCCTATATCTACGAGAAAATAAAATGGACAAAGAAGTATATTTTGGTCATCACGGCCTGTCCTAGCCCGAGAAAAATCAAATAAATTTTCTGTGCATTTTTCCATAAATACCTGCTAGGCTTTACAATACCACTAACATCATCAAGGATGGTTATATGCCTTTTTGTATTTGGAAGGAGATGGAACTTGCTCAAGAACCCCTATAGACAAAAAAGAAATTACTAACACGTATTATGAACGATTTTAAACAAGCCAGAAAACAACGTTACAAAGATTTGATATAAACAGGATTCAGATTATATTGTAAAACGTGCAACTTTGAACGTAAAAACTGTCTAAAACTCATAAAAATTGTGAAAAGACTACATAAAGGTCAGTGAACATTGTCCGAATAATACTTGCAAATGTACTTTGAGTAAACAAAACATCCAAACGTGATAAGTTGGAAAGATTTTATAAAGATCACAAAACAATATTCTTTCAAACATGCATAGTGAATGTTTAAAAGGAAATAAGTTTATAGCTCTTAGAAATGTCGGAAATAGTTCCAGTAATATTTTGAAACCGGCGCTTTAAATGTATAATTCTACAAAAATTATACGTTAGGACTTAGGAAAAGAATTCGATTAAAGTAGAATGCAGTAAACAAGTTCTGAATTATGATTTAGAAGTACCTCAAATATATCAATGTGGAAGTTTATGAAACTTGGCAAAGCTCTACTTCCTGTGTTCACATTTGCTTCAACAGTCAAATGCTCAAATCTCACTTCAATTGTTGGCAACTTAATCCCAACCCTGTATAGTTACATGGCTTAAACTTTTTAATATGATACAGAAAGAAATAATAAATGGTTAACTTAAAATAGGCAATACTAAAGAATACTAGTCTCAATAATCTACACTTTTTAGATTCAAATACCTTTAAATCAAACATGAATACATTTGCATGTTTGTTTATCAAGTACTAGTTACGTAGTTAAATTAAATGGTATCCCACCCTCTTACGGCAAAGGCTAACATGAGAGAGATAAATCGCATAAAAAGGAGACGGATACAGGATGCGAACTCATGCCCGCTACTTTACGCCGCATGTTTTCAATCATTGGACTACCGTTGCGGAAACAGTAGTTACTTAATTAAATACAGTATTTGTTAACCACTTGATTACTAATGCAGTTGTCATTATCATAATGAGTTTCAAAGTGTACATCCAAAAAATATTTTAGTTAAGTGCTTTATCTTGGACTAATACCCTAGTGTTTTATCATTGAAAACAGTCACTAATTAACTCACTACTCATTAATACTAGGAATGTTACTTAAGGGTGTGTTTGTTTCATTAATAAACAAATCTACAGTTAGATAACTAGCTTACCTAAATAATTAAAATAATAGCTATTATTATTATAAACCTTTGATTGTGATTGTTCATACACATGTAAACATCTCAGATTCTTTATGCTTCTTTGAGTATGTCTTAAAGCCTTTCATTATACTAAAGCAAAATATTCCTAAATACTTTTCTTGAACATGAAAAAAAGTATTTGTTAAGTTACTTTTCCTTAAAAAAAAGGGTTACTTTTCCTTAAATACAACAGTAATTAATTTGACTGCATTTAGTTATCTTTTTTATTTGATCATTTTTTTTTCATTTGTTTTAATCAAATCAATATTCTAATGCATCTTTTTGTTCTCAAATCTATCAACTTTTTTGTAATTTTGCTTTTGGGTGGTGTATTGACTTCTATGATTGTGATAATATAATTTATTCTTTTCCTTCTAAAAGAAAGATAACAAATTCTCAACTTTCTTGACCTAGGAAAACTATACTTTCATATTTCTATATTATAGTATTTTCAAAATATTATCACCAAAATAGAGGCTAATATGTCCATTATCTGAAGAATGCGACTGTTTGACTATGATGCATGTCCTAATCAAAGTATATAATCCTATTACCATTTCTGACTCTTTTCATATCCACCAACATATGTATCTAGTGAAGTTTGAACGTGAGACCTTTTGCGTAGACTTCGGTGTACCTAGTGAGGTTGTTTTAATATGATACCCATCTTTTCTTTAACGACAGAATTATATTAAGAAAAAAGCAACTAGTAGCTAAAGAGTAGAGTTACAATCTAGAAATAAACAAAGTTACACTGTTTAGATTACTCTAAAGGCTTTAACTGCGAGCACTGTAAAGAAAAATGAAAAATTCTTGTCAACTACATAGAACCAAAACAAGAGAAAAATCCTCTCCCACATAGACAAGCGAAAAAACTCTTGCCAATAACATGATACTCATCTGAATTACAGATTTGGAAAAATGAAAATTAAGAACAAATATGCTAACTGATTCATTTCTTATTTTCTTATATGTTTTCTATAGAAATAAAAGTAGAAAATATGCATATTCCTTGAAAAGGTAACGGATGGAATATAGGTGGTAACATTAATCAACAATAAGAGTAGTATATTAACTAAGCATTTAAAGAATTCAATAATAATAATAATAATAATAATAATAATAATAATAATAATAATAATAATACCTATCAATTCTGTGCCTGAGCTTCAGTAGAAACTTTTCATTATCTTCATCAGCAACTTTCACAAGTCTATCAAGCAACTGTTGTCTTTGTTCAATTCCAAGACTATCGATATCGACTTCATATGAAGCACCCTTTGATCCATACAACAAACCTTTCCTTAATCTATCAAAAGTTGGCAGCTTTTCTAGTGAAGCCCATTTTAATGCCTCTTCATCGTTTTCTTCTCGTGACGATTTTGAAAAAACATCCATACCCGAGTTTCGCCATATAGAGTTACTCGCAGATCGTAAACTTGATGATCTTCCACTCCTTATACTATTTGTAGCTTTGTATATGTCACTCCCATCCATTTTTAAGAGGACGTTTTCTAGCTAGCTAGAGAAACGCCAAATAAAACGCGTAAATTTTATTTCTGTGACGAAATAAAATTTACTAAAGGTACCCAAGGTACATATGTATGGTTTTTTTTGGGTTGATGGGAATTAAGAGTGTGTGATATATATACACGTAGAGGATATTTGTGTATGGAAAATAAGGTAATGGTTGAATTCTGAAATGTGAAACAAGCAACTAGCTGAGCTACATATAGTCTGAAAATGATTATTAAACATAACGTGAGTGATTATGTCATCATATGTGTATTAAAAAATAGCTTTTTGAAATAAGCTGTTGAACGGCGCAAAAGTAACATTGTCATGCATTACTTAATACGGAGTACATGTTTTAAAACCACTATTTATGATATTTCTTTTGGGTATGTATATGGAATTTTCTTAATAATAAACACACAAGTTGAGAAAAATAAGTAGAATTATGAGTAGAAAAAAAAATTGCATTCATTTCATTTATATAAAAAAAAAATTATTTGTAGTTAACTTTTTATTTACGCACAATAAGTGCAAGCATGCAAATCACCTTTAAAAAAAATTATCTTAATGATTATTGGTTGCTAAAGTAGTAAAGTTTTTCCACACTTTTGTTTGTAGTCTTGACTTGACGACTTTACACAAACAAATTAACTAATGGCAGAAAAATGAAACACGAATATGACTTTTTCCATTCATTGCACTGTCTAAAGTATTATGAGTACTTGTCTTGTAATTTCTTGGTAATGATGTTTGGAAACTTAATTACTCCGTAATACTCGAGTCATGAATTAAATACGGATAGCTTTTTCATAGTACAAGTTTCAAAACATGCATCAAAGTGATTGGTATAGGAAAGACGTATAGCACGTTATTCGACTGTCATTTTAGCGTTATCTTTGTTGGAAAATTTAATACACTTGTGAGATTAGTTCACATCTGGTTTTAGGTTAGTAGGTACGGAGTGTACATCCATGAGGTCCCTGAACACCCTGACTCGACTCAATAGTGGTTAGTACTGGTAGTGTATTAGTTACTACTGATAATGTAGTAACTGATGGTTCCTACTGGTAGTGTTATGGTTCCTGCTGCTAGTGTAATAGTTTCGGCTGATGGTTCCTGCTGGTAGTGTATGGTTTCTGTTGCTAGTGTAATGGTTCCTACTGGTAGTGTTGCAGTGATTAATTTGTAACAGCTTTGACTCATTCAATTGGCTGTTATGACTGCTTTATGACCACGTTTAATTGGTCATGTAACCACTATTCCTATGACAATGGAGACTTATTATGAGTGATTAATTGGCCGTTAAGCATCCATAATGTCCATTAACTAGAAGTGAGTATTCTCTACTATAAATAGAGATGGTTTTCATCAGCATGGATATACACTGAAACATACATTACCAGGAGAAACAAACTGAAAACAATAAACACTTGAAAGCAAATGGTTATTGATTTGTGCCTAATTCAATAACAAACATTTAGTCTTATCTCAAGTAGATATTCGTGATACCCAGGCAATAAGGTCGAATAGTTTACTTTGGAAAGTGATTACACGATTTCAAGTGATATCCGGTAACCACATAGTGGTATTGCTATTGCTATTGATTGTCTTAACTCTGTTCTGGGCTTATAACTACCAACAATCAAAGTAAACTATTTGTGATAATCAATGGTTGCTGATGCAATGAAACACATGGCTTCAAACTTTGCCAAGCTGGACAAATTTGAAGGGGTGGACTTTAGGAGGTGGCAGAAGAAGATGCACTTCTTGCTTTCCAGCATGAGCGTGGTGTATGTGCTAACCACTCATATTCCTGATGATGGGGATGATGCTACTGTGGAACAAATCAGAAGGAGGAGCAAGTGGGAGAATGATGACTACATTTGCAGAGGCTTAATTCTCAATGGTATGTCTGATTCTCTATTTGACATTTATCAAAATTTTGAATCTTCTAAAGAACTATGGGATTCCTTGGATGCCAAATATATGGCTGAGGATGCATCAAGTAAGAAGTTTCTTGTAAGTAATTTCACAAATTACAAAATGACTGATTCAAGACCAATCATGGAACAATACAATGAACTTCTTGGCATACTTGGAAGGTTTACACAACATAATATGCACATGGATGAGGCTATTTCAGTCTTTTGTTTTATTGATAAACTCCTTCCTTCTTGGAAAGATTTCAAGCATACCTTGAAACATAAGAAAGAGGAGTTAACTCTGGTTGAGTTGGGCAGTCATCTGCGCATTGAGAAATCTCTCAAGGTGCAGGATAATGACAAGCCAAAGAGTAGTAATGCTACTGGTGCATCTGTTGTCAATATGGTAGAGCATAACAACTCCACCAGGTACAATGACAACAAAGGCAAACGCAAATATCATGACAACACAAGGGCAGATCCTAACAAAAAGGCAACACCTACTTTTTGAAAATGTGGCAAATCTGGTCACATTAAAAGGGATTGCAAGGGTGTTAAGGTTGGTGGTAAAGCCAATGGATCAGACACTAATGGTTCAGGGAGTGGTGGTTCTACCAACTCACTGAAAGGTCAGAATATGTTTAATAAGTCTTTTCAGATTTATTATGTTCCATATGTATCTGAATCTTATTATGTGCAGGATGATGATGTTGCGTGGTGGGTTGACTCTGGTGCAACGGTTCATGTGTGTAAAGATAGAAGCTGGTTCAAGACTTATGAGTCACTGAATGATGGTTCTATTCTTCACATGGGAAATGAGTCAACAGCCTTGGTGCATGGTCGTGGTTGTGTAGACCTTAGATTTAGTTCTGGAAAGATTGTAACTTTGTTTAATGTTATTCATGTTCCTGATATAAGGAAAAACTTGGTTTCAAGTAGTGTTTTGAATAATCATGGATATAAACAAGTTACTGAATTTGATAAATTTGTCTTGTCTAAAAATGGTGTGTTTATTGGTTTTGGCTATTTGTGTAATCAAATGTTCATGCTTAATATTGTCACTGATAGTGTTAATTCAGCCTTTGTGACCACCATTGACCTGACTGACTCTACCCTATGGCATGCTAGACTTGGCCATGTTCACTATAAAAGGATACAAGATATTTCTTAGGATGGGTTAATCCCAGCATTTGACATGGACACTGAAAAGTGTAAAACTTGCTTGTTGACCAAGATTACCAAGAAACCTTTTTAGGGTGTTAGTCGTGAAACTAAGCTTTTGGAGCTAATACACAGTGACCTGTGTGATTTGCATGCCACTCCTTCTTTGGGGAATAAGAAGTACTTTGTGACATTTTTTGATGATGCTTCTAGGTTTTGTTATGTCTATCTGTTACATACTAAGGATGGAGCATTAGATAAATTCAAAGTGTTTAAAACTGAAGTTGAATTGCAACTTGGTTCCCTGATCAAGAGATTAAGGACTGATAGGGGAGGTGAGTACATGGATACTCTGTATTTTCAGTCTGTTGGTATAATCCATGAAATGACTGCCCCTTATACTCCTCAGCAAAATGGCATTTCTGAAAGGAAAAACAGGGTGCTGAAGGAGATGGTTAATTCCATGTTGTCCTATTCAGGACTGAGTCAAGGGTTCTGGGGTGAAGCTATGTTAACAGCTTGCTATTTATTAAATAGGGTTCTCAACAAAAGGAACAAAATTACCCCTTATGAACTCTGGACTAAAAGGAAACCCAACCTGAACTATCTCAGGGTCTTGGGTTGTAGGGCAATTGTAAGACTCCCTGATCCAAAGCTGAAAACTTTGGGTGAAAGAGGCATTGACTGCATCTTTGTTGGATATGCTGAGTATTCCAAGGCTTTTAGGTTATATGTTATTGAACCTAATGAATATGTTTCAATTAACTCCATAATTGAATCAAGGGATGCAAACTTTGATGAGAATAGATTCTCATCAGTCCCTAGACCAAGTCATAGGATTCCTAATAGGACTCATGACACTGGTGTATCAGAGATCCCCGATGAAGAACCATCAAAAGTCCCTGATGAGGTTGTGGTTCAACAACCTGAACCTGTGCTCAGAAAAAGCAAAAGGTTCAGGACTCCAAAGTCATTTGGACATGAGTTTCAATTATACTTAATTGAAGGAACTAGGGATGAGTTCTTTGACCAATACTCTTATTGCTTCATTGTTGAGGATGATCACAAGACATTTGAAGAAGCAAATGAAGTCCCTGGATATTGCTTTCTGAAAAGAAGCAATCAATGATGAGATGGATTCCATCATGGGCAACAACACTTAGGTGTTGGTTGATCTACCACCTGGTTGCAAACCTTTGGGTTGCAAATGGATTTTCAAAAAGAAATTAAAGTAGATGGAACTATTGAAAAGTTCAAGGCTAGACTAGTCATTCAAGGCTTTAAACAAAAGTCAGGAATAGACTATTTTGATACTTATGCCCTTGTGGCACGTATCAGTACCATAAGACTGCTGATTGCTTTGGCAAAATTCACAATCTGATCATTCATCAGATGAATGTGAAAACAACTTTCTTGAATCATGAATCGGATGAGGAGGTTTATATGAACCAACCTCAGGGCTTCATCATGCCTGGCAATGAAAACAAGGTGTGTAAACTGATTAAGTCTCTTTATAGACTAAAGCAGGCACCTAAGCAATGTCATCAAAAATTTGATGAAGTGGTTTTGTCTAGTGGTTATGTTCTTAACCAAGCTGACAAATGTGTATATAGCAAATTTGATGAATCTGGTAAAGGAGTCATCAGTTGTCTATATGTTGATGACATGTTGATCTTGGCACTGACCAAAATCAGGTTGACCTGACAAAGGAATTTTTGTCATCAAGGTTCTCCATGAAGGACATGGGGGAGGCTGATGTCATCCTTGGTATAAGGATTAAACATGAAAGTAAAAGAATTTCTATCTCTCAGTCTCATTATATTGAGAAAGTGTTGAGAAAATTCAATTACTTTGATTGTACTCCAGTGAGTACACCTATGGATACTTGTGAGAAGATAATGCCTAATAATGGCAAGGCTGTATCTCAACTTGAGTATTCTAGGATAATTGGCTGCTTGATGTATGCCATGACTTGTACAAGATCTGATATTGGTTTTGCAGTGGGAAAATTGAGCAGGTATACTAGTAATCCTAGTGCTCATCACTGGAAAGCAGTTCAGAGGGTAATGAAGTATTTGAAGAGAACTATGGATTATAGTCTCTCATATACTGGTTATCCTTCAGTGTTGGAAGGATACATTGATGCAAGCTGGGTCAGTAACACTGAAGATAATTCGTCTACCAGTGGCTGGGTATTCCTACTCGGTGGAGGTGCAATTTCTTGGGCATCCAAGAAGCAAACTTGTATCACCAGTTCAACAATGGAATCTGAATTTGTGGCCTTAGCAGTTGCTGGTAAAGAAGCTGAATGGTGTCAGTCATAGCATGATTCTTGAGCTTATCATGAATGGGGTGGTATCTATAGAGTTTGTTAGATCTCAACAAAATTTAGCTGATCACTTGACGAAGGGATTGGCTAGAGACTTGGTTATAAAGTCTGCTAAAGGGATGGGTTTAAGTCCAACTTAGTCACTGAATGCTTGGACACCCAACTCCCTCCTAAGGAAACTTGGGAGCTAAGTTCAATGTGCAAAGCTGAACATTCAGTGGACTGGAGCACATGTTTATATTACATCCCAAGGTTGTGCTCAGAACCTGCTGAAAAGGAGGATGAAGTCTTCACTTCTTAATGGTTAATTTTCTTTGAAAAAGTGCTTGGCAGGAGCGTGAATAAAAAGGAACTACCTATGTAAGTGTTGAAGTTTTGCCGCTTCAGGAAGCTTTTGGACTTTTAGCTCTTACAACATTTATGAATTTGGATATGGACACATGGCTTGTAAAGTGTCAGGAGTGTTTAAGTGTTTGAAAACTTGTGTGTATTTTATCTTTAGGTATTCAAATGGGTTGAAGGGTTCAATTCTTAGAACACCCTGATTCTCGAATATTTGAACGTGTAATTTACCAAGATGGAATTTCAATCCTCAGGATATTTTCGTTTATGCACATGTTTTGTTTGATGTTTGTTTTTCTTGGAAAGGAAGTGAACTAAATTTAGGGAGGATTGTTGGAAAATTTAGTACCCTTGTGGGATTAGTTCACACCTGGTTTTGGGTTAGGAGGTACGGAGTGTACACCCATGAGGTCCCTGAACACCCAGACTCGACTCAATAGTTGTTAGTACTTGTAGTGTATTAGTTACTACTGATAATGTAGTAACTAATGGTTCCTACTGGTAGTGTTATGGTTCTTGCTGCTAGTGTAATGGTTCCTGCTGGTAGTGTATGGTTCCTGTTGCTAGTGTAATGGTTCCTACTGGTAGTGTTGCAGTGATTAATTTGTAACATCTTTGACTCATTCAATTGGCTGTTATGACTGCTTTATGACCACATTTAATTGGTCATGTAACCACTATTCTTATGATAATGGAGGCTTATTATGAGTGATTAATTAGCCGTTAATCATCCATAATGTCCATTAACTAGGAGTGAGTATTCTCTACTATAAATAGAGATGGTTTTCATCAGCATGGATATACACTGAAACATACATTACCAGGAGAAACAAACTGAAAACAATAAACACTTGAAAGCAAAGGGTTATTGATTTGTGCCTAATTCAATAACACACATTTGGTCTTATCCCAAGTAGATATTCGTGATACCCAGGCAATAGGGTCGAATAGTTTACTTTGGAAAGTGATTACAAGATTCCAAGTGATATCCGGTAACCACCTAGGGGTATTGCTATTGCTACTGATTGTCTTAACTCTGTTCTGGGCTTATAACCACCAACAATCTCATCACTATAATAACACACCAATAACTAAAATATCATAATCAACAAAAAAAACCAATAACACTTTATAGGTCTCACACAGTACCCCACCAAAAATACATACTCACTGAGGGAAAAAATGTTGGTTCAATGGCTGAAAACCCGATGGCGGACGAACAACGGGATGAACGATGCAGTATGACGCATCGTTCGTCTGTTTTTTATGAATATGACGGATGAACAACAACCCTCACTAAGCTCTCTTATATTTTTGGACTAGTCTTCTAAGTTCTAACAACGTAATCATAAGGGGTGACTCGACGGTAAGAATATCAGCCTTTCAAAGCGGAGGTCAAGGGTTCGAATCCAACGAAAAGAAAATTAACCTTCTTGTGGCCACGGTGGTTCACATGCGCCGAATCCAAAATATCCAAAAAGATAGTCGCCCAAAGATTAATCGGCTCACAATGTCGAGTCAGAAACTCATAAGCTTCTAACAACATTATTAATAGTATATGTTTTACTTTACATGAAAATTTTGACCAACTATCTCACAAGCTACTAATTCTATTATAAATTTTTCATTTGAAAATAGTTGTTTACTATATAAGTAACACGCATTTATAAAAAAATACTACTCTCTCCGTCTCATATTAAATGTCCACTTTTGACTTTTAAAGTCTTTTCTCTTCAATTTTGACTCTAAATATTTTTGTTTATGTTATATTATACTTGATGAAAATAGTATCAACGAAAATACATTTAAAACACAATGCATTCATATATTTTGCATCAACTGTTATATAACACAAAGATAAATATTTAAGGTCAAAATTAATGATAAAAGACTTTGAAAGTTTAAAGTGGACATTTAATATGAGAAGGAGGTAGTATTATTTCATGGCCCGTTTGGTTTGAGATATTTGTTCATGGGGATTGGGCTGAAAGTAAAATTATCTGTTTGGTTTGTGTATTTGAGCTCACCTCCACAAATCTACTTTTGATGAACCCCAATAAGATAGGTGGTATTTGACATATACTCACAACGGGATAAAAATGAACGAAAACATTAAAAAAAAAGGCTAAAATATAAAAGAAACACATAAAAAGTAAGAAAACATATAAATTATAAGAACAAGTAAAAAGAAATACTACGTATTTGTGACTTGTGAGTATTATTTCACTATTGGATGTTTAGTACCGTGGTTGGAGCTTTGACTTTTTAGCCAACAGACCAAGGTTCGATTTTAGCTTATCCCTCATTTTTAGTTTATTTGAAAAAAGGACTAACGGTGCAAATACCGTTAACCCATATGACTAACGGTGTAAATATTTTATATCTCGTTAGGAGATAATGAGAAATAATTTGCATCTTTAGGGTAAGTTTATTTCATTAAGATATTTTGGGTCTGAATCTGACTACCATATCTTACTGGTAAGAGGTGGCTAGAAAGTCTAAATCTAAATGAAATAATGTTGTTTGTTTTTGTATAAGCGTCCGAATGATTTTTAGTGCTCATTTTTGCAATTTGTTTATTAAACCAACGCAATGCGATAATAAATAACTTATGTAAATATGAAACAAGACTTTTTATCATAAATGTAACATAGTTAATAAACAATCAAATATATTATATAAAATTTACAAAACGAGTAAGAGGCAGTAAGACAAGTCCCCCACCTCTTACTGAGTAAGATGTTATATGTCTAACTGGGTCTTACTCAAAAAAAAAAACGAAACGTTTGCCCTCCTCTTACTAGTAAGAGTAAGAGGGCTAGAAGAATTTTTTTAAAAAAACAAACACACCCGTCTCTATTTTAACCGAGGGGTGTATATTGGTTAAGCTTGACTAACGAAAGGATGTATCTGTTAAAATTTTTGAAATCGTGATGTATATTATGAAATGGAGTAAACCACAAGAATGTATTTTAGAATTTACTCTTATACTACCTCCGTCCCCAAAATAAATGTTCACTATTGACTTTTAAAGTCTTTTTCTTTCAACTTTGACCTTAAATTATCTAATTTGTGTTATGTAATATTTGATGAAAATTATACTAATGAAAATACGTTTCTAACCCCATCCATTCATATATTTTGTATCAAGTATTACATAACACAAATAAAATAATTTAAGATCAAAGTTACTCCATCCGTCTCAATATAATTGTCCATATTTTCTATTTTGGGATGTCTCAAAAAGATTGTCCACTTTCTATTTTTAGTAAAAACTAAAAAATATATTAGAGGAATATTCTCTTTGAGTGGTTGATATTTATAGTGGCCTCATTTTTATTAAACTTGGTGATTTCTCTCTCATGACAATAATTTTGAGACGGAAAAAGTAAACAAGAAAGACTTAAAAAGTCAATAGTAAACATTTATTTATTAACTGAGGGAATATTTATTTAACGCAAACAAAATAATATGGAGTAATACTTATCGTCAACTGATGACATATAGTCCGCATTCGGGTCACGAACCCGACCCATGACTGCTACTAGCAAGCCCAGTACGACTGGGCTAATCCGATAACAGTTTGGGCTTACGAAGGCCCAAACCCAAAGTTATTTATGGCTAACGATATCGGATATCTCCTATCTTGGGAGATAAGCATCCGATAACCGACTTAGGTGGGATACACCGGAACTTGAGGAACACGAAATCAATATGGGTTTCGTGTGTATATAAAGGTATCCGAGCCCTCATTAAAGGTACGATCTAAAACCCTAACTCTCCATTAACCCTAAAACCGATTACTTACTCTCACGCCGGAGGATAATCCTGGGAGACAATCCCACGATAAGCCTAACGGTGTTTTCTGTTTACTTAGTGCGCAGGTCTCAAGCATCAAGATTCAATTGGTACGAGAACCGAAGTCCGAACAAGGAACGCCCAACTTTTGTATCAACAAGTGGCGCCATCCGTGGGACCATCACTAAGAACTAAGAACTAGAATGACAAAGCAAGGAAATCAAAACCAGCGATCGCATGGTGACATACATGAGAAAAAACAACAAAGTGGGTCAGTTTCTAAACAAGCTTCTAGGACAAGCAGCGCTACTAGAAACCAAGGATCAGGTCCAGATCTGGTCTTCCCTACAGTGGAAACACACCCGGGGACAACCCATGACACCACAACCACTACTAGTGCAGAAGGTCCACTGCGCACTCCTTTTACCACTCCATTCCAATCGGGGCTAGAGACGGACCTCACAAAAGCACCAGACGCACCTGACCGAAACAAAGGTCTAGTGGTAGAAACAGACACCCTTGCTCTAGAAGGGGTTGCGTTGGAACTAGCGCCAAGTAATTTCGTGTCTCAAAACTACGAAACCTTGGCTGCTCTCATGCAAGAGGAAGCAAAAAAGAGGTCAGGTCGGAGCTTGCATGCCCGACTCAATTTCGGCCCGGAGTATGAGATATCTTCACCGCGCCATCAGAAGGAAAAGCGCGGAAGGAATAGCCGCCAACCCCCAGTATTTACCAGGATTGGGAGGAGAGTTGAGAATGATGAAGCAGCGGACATGCAGTACCTTGGGGAACATGAGGAAGATGGACGGCGTACCAATGTCCACGCTAGGCTTGGTAGCCGCAGGGTCCATGACAGACTGGGATGACGGTACTCTCCAAGTGAAAGCCCAAGTGAAAGTCCTTCAAGTGGGAACTCTGAGGATAGTCAGCGCAAGCGCTGAAAGAGGGAAAACTCGTCCTCTGGTAACTCCTCGAACAACGAGGACACCGAAACTGGGCACTGGAAATCCAGGAGGAAATATTGCGACCAGGAGGAAGACATGTCCCTTCCGTGGCGCCGCCAAAAAGTAGATGCGTTCACTCGGCGCATCAGCGATTTCTCAGAAAATAAAAGGAGGCGCATGCCCGCCAATGTGAAAACCTATGATATAACAGGTGATCCGGAAGATCACCTAAATTTTTTTGAATCAGCCGCTACCATCGAAAATTGGCCACAACCTGTGTGGTGCCACATGTTCAATTCCACACTAGTGGGAAACACGCGAAACTGGTTCAGTAAGCTTCCACGCAGAAGCATTGATAGCTTTGAAGAGCTGCGGAAGGTGTTTCGCCTGAACTTCACTCAAAGGAAAAAGTACGCTAAAAACCCTGTCGAACTCGCCAGGGTGAAAGAGCGCCAGGGGGAATCTACAAGCGCTTATGTGGAGCGCTTCAAAGATGAGTGCATACAGGTTAAGGCATGCCCCGAAGTACTGAAGATCTCAGGGTTCATGAACGGGATCAATAACCCAGAACTCATCAAAAGGCTGAATGACAGAATCCCCCAAACGTTTGATGAACTTATGAAGCGCACAAGGTCCTTTATCCAAGGAGAAGCTGCCGAGGCAGATAGCAAGAAAGGTTACTCAAACTATAGATCGCAGGAACAACCTTGGAGACAATCCATTGACCAGAGTAGCAACCGCAACAAGAACTACCGTGGCCAGGGGAGTGGACGGGATAACGACAAGTATACCCCGCTCACAAAGACCCCAAAGGAGATATTCGCAACGGAAGGCGCGAATTTCCCAAGACCCCCACCAATGCGCACTCCAGAAGAACGGCGCGTGGGGAATGGATATTGCGACTACCATGGACAGAAGGGCCACACCACCAACGAATGTGTCCAACTGCGCCAAATCATTGATAAACTAGTGAAAGAAGGCAGATTGGACCACTTGGTTAAAAACATCAAGGAGGGGAAGGATATGCAAAAGACGGGGAACAAGAAAGAAGTACCTAAGGACAAAGCCGATACCATATACATGATACAATCATGGCAGCGGATGACTAGACAGAATATCAACCAAAAGTTTTCCCGTTGCAACGAAATATCTTTCCCCACCTTGGCTGCGGACAACGCAGTAGTGGAACCGCTCACCATTGAGATTAACGCAGGGGGTCACGATATCCACCGCATGTATGTTGATGGAGGAGCGTCCGCGGATATTTTGTATGAACATTGTTTCAAACGACTGCGACCCGAGATACGCAGCCAACTAAGCCCGGCCACGACGACAATGACTGGTTTCACAGGCGAAAAAATATGGCCAATGGGGCAAATACGCCTGCTAGTCAATGTAGGAAATAAGGAGCATTCGCCGACAGCCTGGATGACCTTTATGGTAATCAAATCCCCTTCGTCATACAATGGCATTATTGGAAGACCAGGGATATCCGCTATACGCGCAGTACCATCTACAACACATGGGATGCTTAAGTTCCCGGTGGATGGGGGCATTGTCACTTTCTACAATACCACCACACCACCCGGAGAATGTAACACGATTACACAGGAAACGACACCCATTCCGGAACAGCGTGCAACGAAAATACCAAACCTGAAGGTCGCAATTCACCCCGAATACCCGGAGCAAGAAGTATCGATCGGAGGATCGATATCTAATAACGGCAGGGCAGCTGTGTGCGCACTCTTGCAAACGAATCTGGATGTTTTTGCATGGGAACCAATGCACATGATCGGGGTACCACGCTCAATCACCGAGCACAAGTTGAGAATCCGACAAGGATACTCCCCAGTACGACAAAAGAAGCGTGGCCAAGCCCCAGAGCATGCACAAGAAATTCTGGCAGAAGTACACAAACTTGTGGACGCAGGTATCATGCGAGAGGTCTACTACCATGAATGGCTTTCCAATCCAGTGATGGTCAAGAAGAGCGATGGTAGTTGGAGGATGTGTGTGGACTTCACAGATCTCAACAAAGCATGTCCACAAGACTGCTACCCGCTACCAGAGATAGACTGGAAGGTAGAATCCTTGTGCGGATACCCACTTAAATGCTTCCTAGACGCATACAAAGGATACCACCAAATTCAGATGGCTGAGGAAGATGAAGAAAAAACGGCTTTCCATACAATCCAAGGTGTCTATTGCTATACTAAGATGCCCTTTGGCTTAAAAAACGCATGCGCCACTTACCTACGGTTAGTGGATAACGCATTTGAAAGACAGGTGGGCCGCAACTTAGAGGTTTATGTTGATGACCTCATAATAAAAAGCCATACAGAAGATGAATTGGTGCGCGACCTTGAAGAAACATTTAAGACACTAAAAGAGATCAACATGAAGCTAAATCCTAAGAAATGCACTTTTGGCGCTACGGAAGGCATGTTCCTCGGATATCTTAGAGAGCCCGATGGCATCAAACCATGCCCAGGAAAAATGAAGGCTGTCATCCAACTTCCTTCACCACGCACGTTGAAAGAAGTTCAATCCCTAAACGGAAAGCTGGCCTGTTTGAACAGATTTTTGTCCAAGTCAGCAGACAAGTCACTCACTCTCTTCAAAACGCTCAAGAAGTGTACAAAAAAGGGATACTTTCGCTGGACCATGGAAGCAGAAGAAGCTTTCAAACAACTTAAACAACACTTAGCAGCACTACCCACGCTGGTGGCACCTCGCCTAGGGGAGGAGTTAATCATGTACTTGTCGGCGACTCATGGAGCAGTAAGCGCAGTGCTGTTAACAGACAGGGATTCAGTGCAAACACCGGTGTGTTTTGTAAGCAAGGCACTCAAGAAGACAGAGATTAACTACAGTGCAATGGAAAAGTTGGTCCTAGCACTAGTATTTGCTGCGAAGCGATTACGCAGGTACTTCCAGGCACACCCAATAGCAGTGATTACAGACCAACCCATCAAGCAAATTATCTCCAAACCTGACGCATCAGGACGTCTACAGAAAGTGGAGTGTGTTACTAGGTGAGCACAACATTTCCTACAGACCACGCACTGCGGTTAAGGGGCAACTACTAGCAGACTTTATCATCAAAAAACCGGACCCTGAAGACTTACCCTCACAAGGTAAGGTGGAAATACAAGAACCATGGATCTTGTTCACGGATGGATCTTCATGCGTGGATGGATCAGGAGCAGGCCTTATCCTCACAAGCCCAGAGGGAATGGAATTTACTTACGCACTGCATTTTGAATTCACAGCGACAAACAATTAGGCAGAGTATGAAGCCCTAATTGCCGGACTACGCATTGCAGCTCGAATGGGCGTACGCGACCTATAAGCAAACGTGGATTCCCGGCTACTGGCCAATCATGTCTTGGGCGAGTATGTGGCTAAAGAAGAAAACATGATCCAATACCTCGACAAGACCAAGTCACTAATTCAGAGTTTCGACAGGTTTACCATCAAGCAGGTTCCTAGAGGGGAAAATCGAAAGGCGGACGCACTAAGCAAGATTGCATCCACAAGTTTTGCACACCTGTCAAAACAAGTGTTGGTGGAAACGCTGAAGAGCAAGTCCATCTCAGAGATAGAAATATCTACGGTAATAGGGGAGGAAGGTCCTACATGGATGACACCAATAATTGAATTCATACGCAAGGGCGTATTGACCCAAGAGCAGAAAGAAGCCCGAAGAATACGGCGCATAGCACAGAGCTTTGAACTTCGAGACGGTATACTATATCGACGCTCCTTTCTACAACCATGGCTCTGTTGTGTCGGACCCCTGTAAGCAAATTATGTACTCCGGGAAATCCACGCCGGTTCATGCAGCATGCATTCAGGACCACGGTCCGTGGTGGCGCGCGCTTTATGGTCAGGATACTACTGGCCCACCATGCACCGTGATGCGCGGGACTTAATAAGAAAGTGCGGCGACTGCCAGGTTCACAGACCCGTTCCACGCCAACCACAACAGGAGCTAACACCTATCACGGCACCATGGCCATTCTACAAGTGGGGTATCGACATTGCAGGTCCCTTCCCTGTTGCAGCAGGAGGATTGAAGTTCCTCATAGTAGCCATAGACTATTTCACCAAGTGGATCGAAGCAAAGGCGGTTGTAACAATCACTGGCAATCAGGTAAAATGCTTCGTTTGGGAAAATATTGTATGCCGCTTCGGATTACCTGGGGAAATCATCTCGGACAACCGGAAAAAATTATGTGACAACCCTTTCAAGGACTGGTGCGAGAAGTTAAATATTACACAGCACTTCGCGTCGGTTAAACACTCACAAACCAACAGATTAGTAGAGCGTGCAAATCAAAGTTTGGGTGAAGGAATTAAGGCACGTCTGGACAAGCACAAAGGAAGGTGGGTGGAGGAATTATCGCATATTCTGTGGGCACACCGCACTTCAATCAAAACTAGCACGGGAGACACTCCCTTTTCTCTGGTCTATGGGACAGAGGCCGTCATACCAGCCGAAATTGGGATGCCAACTATTCGTACTACTGAATTCAATGTTGCAACCAATGACGATGAACGGCGTATCGATTTATACCTATTGGAAGAAAGACGCGAGCGCGCAGCTATATGTGAAGCGAGATCCAAGACAAAAATAAAGGGATACTATGATGCTAAAGTGCGAAGTGTTTCATTCAGACCAGGTGACTTCGTATATCGCCAATGATGCGAGCCATGCAGAAGATACATGAAAACTTGGACCAAAGTGGGAAGGACTCTATGAGGTCATTGAAGCATTAGGAAAAGGCGCGTACAAGTTGCGTGACATGGATGGCCGTGAGCTACCACACACATGGAACATCTGCAATCTTAAATGATGCTATCTCTAGGAATGGCTACGGCCCAGCGCACGGACACTCCCGCACTTTAGTATAGTGCTCAATAAATATCCGTGTATTTACATTCTGTTTCACTTGGGCAAATGTTTCTTTTCTTTTCTTTTTACAAAAACTTGCAAGTATCAATAAAATGTCGTGGTTTCTAGCTAACTCCGCGACACATTTCAATTTGTTATTTACATACTCTTGTCTTAACATTATTGCTATATTATATTTTGCCTACATGGCGTGCATGCACTTACCCACGATGGTGTATAGGATGAGTAAACCTACTAAATAACTCGTGGAGTAAGAGGGTTGCAAACCCATCAACATTGGATCATGCATCCTTGTTAAACACCTTATTTTCAAGACGTTGGAATAAGTTCAATGCGCATTCCACGGTGGATGCGCAACAATGCATACTATGCGCGTTTAACAAACCAGGAATCAAGACTCTTGGCTCCTTACTATGATATTTACAGTACGTTGCGTATCACACCATACACGATTATGTTAAAAATACTTAAGACATTATACGTATGATAGTTCATACATAATTATGAACTCCAAAGATTAGTCGCGCTTATGTAACAAGTTTGCTTCTTAGAAAATAAGTACGCAAAGACAGATCACTGAGTACAAACATTATAAGTCACAACCACACGCATTCAACAAAAGGAATATTTTATTAAGGACCATGAGTTCTTACAAAAATGATATTTACAACAAAGGTTACAATCTATATGCTATTACAACGCTTAAGACGAGAATTTTCCATTTGGCGTGCAGTGTCCCCAGCCTCCTTCAACAAGTCAGAATCTTGTCGCGACACTGTGGCTACACTCACAAGCACCCCCTTTATGCCCTTCTTCTTAGCAACCCTCATCGCATGGGCCTCTAAAGATTCCTTCAAGGGAATTTCTTTCTCTAGCGCAAAGGGGTTCAAAAGGTCGCGGGGGCGAGAAAAAATAGGCACCCGCAGTTGGGACTCGTCAGGCTTCAGAAAAAAGTCCGGTTGTGCCTCTGCCCCATCAGCACGGTGGCGGGCCAAAGTTAACCCTTCCATAATAACATTTATAGGGTAGTCTTGGTCGCGCTCCATCTGAGCAATAAGAGGAAGCTCCAATAATTTCATTTGCTCCATAGTGGCAACGAGCTCCTCATACGCATGCTTGTTATACCCAGGCACATGATCTACAACCACTTTCAAAAGATCAGCCTCGTGAAGTTCCTCTACAGCCTCGGCCTTGCCACGAGCAAGCGTGCACTGCACCACCATCCCAAACTTGTCTAACACCTCTTGCGATTCCAATGTAGTCAGGGCGGCGAGACACAATCCGTGGCTAATTAGCCATCTACGCTCAGTGATGGAAGAAAAAAGCTGGGGATACAACTCTTCATCGTACTCCAGGCTGAGTTTTTGTAGTTTCATTTCCTGCTCTTTCAACATCCCATCAACAGCTTCGCGAAACTTCCCCAACCAGGCGAAGTGCTCATCTTTACCCTTCTCCAAGTGGTTCACTGCCCAGACACAGGACGCCTTGTACTCTTCCAGTGCGGCACGCTCTTGATTAACTTGGGTCAGCAACGCTATCTTTTCCCCAACAAGTTTTTGGGAATAAGAGCGTGCTGACTCTGCTTCCGCCTGAGAGCTGGCCAGTAGCGCCTTCAGTTGCACAATCTCTTCATCCTTTTGCGCGTTATGGCTGCTCTCCCTAGCATACCTTGCCTTTAGCTGCGCAACCAATGTAGCTTGGTGCGCAGCAGTGGAAGCCAACTCCTCAATTAACTGATCTACGGGCACGCCCCCTGATGCCAACTGTTCAGTACCTTTGCCCTCTGAATCCTGGAGGCCAGCATGCGCGGGACTTTCCTTGGGCAATGAGTCTCCAGACTGCTCCGAAAATAACCCAACAGCTTCAATACTGCACGCAAAGAGACGTCCATTAATAATGCAACCAATAAATGAGATAAATGATTTGGCGATAATACTTACTTTGGTTGAGCAGTCTCCTTGGAACGAGAGGATGCAACATCGCTCGATGACGACTCCACGTCAAGAACGACAGGACGCTTCTTCCTGGATGTGCTTGCGCCGTCACTACCAAGCGTCCTCTTGCGCTTCAGTCTTTGGCTTGCATCCTCCTCCTCCTCCATGCTTTCCGCCACATTTATGGGGGACGGTCCACTAATGGGGAAGGTAGCCTGGGGCTAGGCACGCTTTGCAGAGGTGTTGCCTCCAACGCAATGGAAGAACTACCTCCAGTCTCTCCCGGATCCATCTCTAGGGTACGCCCAGCGGTAGCTTCTAAAATGGGCTCTTCCCCCCTCTTAACGGGCGCGCCCCTACATTCACCTGGCGCGGCTTCGCCAACTGCACAACTCTGAATAGATCCATCTCTGCGCAACAGAAGACAAACAACAAACAAGTTACAAAAAGTAAAAAGACGAAAAGAACTGCTTACATTAATAAAGTAAAGGAATGCGAAAGGACGAGCACCCACCCTGGCCATCCTCGTCTATGAAGATTGGCATCTCATCAGGTCTACCAAAGTAGGTACGACTGATGCCCATATGCACCAAAAATTCCTCGGGGTAGGAATTGATGGGAAGACGATTGGTGTTTATCGTTTCCGCATCCTCCACGCTATATGATCCAGGGAGGGGGCGCTCATCCATTGGCAGCAAACTCTGGGTGTAGAAGGCGAAGCGCCACGGGAACAACGCTTCATCAACCCAGAAAAAATTCTCCCTCCAGTTCCTAAGCGCGTCTAACTTTTCGGTATAACACTGCAGCCGCCCTGCGCGCTTAGCGAACGATACCCACCCGTTTGACCACATTGTGTGGTAAAACGCGCGGAATAGATAGATTGTCGGGTTAATCGCCAATAGACGACAATTAACCTCGAAGTTTGTTATTTTTGCTGCACCTATGCAATGCAGCTGGGATATGTGCAGATGATACTAAATCAACACGTCGCACAAGAATAGGGATAGGGGCACACGTTGATTCACGAACTCGAAAAAACGTGTGTACACCCCTACTTTCCCTTCGGGGAAATCCGCTATGGACGCCTGCGCATCCGGGACTTCCGGATGCAGCGCGAGTGGAGTATAATAATCCGAGGTGAACTCGCGAAGTTCATCCTCGGTCATGTCGGAGGGAAAATCAGTCAAACCATGGACCATGGTACAATTTTTAATAGCGCACGCGCGGTTACCTTTGGAATATTAAGGGTTTCTTGGTTGAAAAGTTTGAGCTTTTTTAACAATGGCGGAAATGTTTTTACTGTGATCAACACAGTGGTGGGAGGCGGAAGTTTATATAAGTTTTTACCCCCACGCGATGCTTGAAACGTGGACTCCACTACCTTTCAATGTGTGGATAGGATCGGTTGACTCGACACATTTGAAGTTACTTTCCCACATTTTATGAGGTAGGCATTTGAGTTATTTTGACTAGATTCACCGTGTATCTTTCGAGGCGGGAAACTTTTTTAGCTTCTTTGCTACGCTTCGAAGAAATTATGGGCTACAACTATTAGTCTAGCATCCGTAGGTCATCCCTGCGCATACTAGACTGGGGGGGACATGATGACGTATAGTCCGCATTCGGATCACGAACCCGACCCATGACTGCTACTAGCAACCCAGTACCACTGGGCTAATCCGATAACAGTTTGGGCTCACGAAGGCCCAAACCCAAAGTTATTTATGGCTAACGATATCGGATATCTCCTATCTTGGGAGATAAGCATCCGATAACCGACTTAGGCGGGATACGCCGGAACTTGAGGAACACGAAATCAATAAGGGTTTCGTGTGTATATAAAGGGTATCCGAGCCCTCATTAAAGGTACGGTCTAAAACCCTAACTCTCCATTAACCCTAAAACCGATTACTTACTCTCACGCCGGAGGATAATCGTGGGAGACAATCCCACGAAAGCCTAACGGTGTTTTCTGTTTATTTAGTGCACAAGTCTCAAGCATCAAGATTCAATTGGTATGAGAACCGGAGTCCAAACAAGGAACGCCCAATTTTTTTTATCAACATCAACTAAAGTTAATGTCCTTAATACTTTGTACCATCTTGTATTAAACACCAATAAATAACACACAATCCTCAATAAGACTGTTTGGCTAGAAATAAGTGGGTTGTATTTAGTAACCCATGATAATCGTTATTTGTTGTTGGCTTAAAATAAGTGAGTCTGTTTGGTTAAATGTAATGGATTAATAAAGGAATGTAATCGAGTCAATAACAGCTCACAAAGATGTCGATCTTAAAGACAACGAGAAATAAGATAAATTATTCCGGCCAACAACAACATCAAACAACTCAAAAATAGATACAAACAGTATCACATAACACTATATCATCTTGCAATTATTTGTGATAGCTATTTGGGGGTCACGACTACAGGAATGTTGTCTTGTTACGAAAAATTTGAAAATGCATGTACGTGCAAGTGTTGCATGTGTGGCTAAATTAGGAAGCCACCGGCATCTTTGACTAAGTACCCATAATCAGTGAAGGATCAAGAAAAATAAAATGTGAGGAGCAAATTTTTTTTTCTACAATAGCAATAAAATGTGAAAGAAAAAAACTAAGTTTGTAATGATAAATTGTGCATTTTTATTTAGGGACGAAGGATTTATAACGCTTTAGAGTGTTAAATGTTGGATTTTAGTATGGGTGGGGACAATTTGAGTTTTTGGTGAGGGTCACTTTCGAAAAAATGTCAAAATTAAAAAAAAAAATTATACTATAATCTCAACTTTTTCGACTAACCATGAAGGGCAACTACCCCCATACTTCTAACATAGGTCCGTAGCTGCCCTTGGGGTTTGATCATTTTTCATGCATAATTTGTAACAACCGAGGTGACATGTAAAAGGTTTAACTGAGAATGTTTTTCATATTGCATCTTTGACTACGTACCCATAATCCACTCAGGTATCTTTCCAAAAGAAGGAACGTCTTCTTTTTTTGCAAGAAAAGAAGTACGCGCAAAGCAAAGAAGAAATTGAGCTACAACGTCAGCTGTTCAACATTTAGCAAGAAAACCAACACAAAAAAGACATCTTGTTCTATCATAGTTTCTATGAGCATTTGACCGGATGACAACGAGACACGATGATAGACATGAAGCAACAAATTAAGGCGAGATATAATTTAGAATGTTAAGTTTTAAAATTTTGTTATAATGTTTTTCTATTTGAATTATTAATGTAATGTTCTAATTATTAATGAAATTTTAATTGTTGTGTTTAAAATAAAAGAAATATGAAAAGAAAAAAAAAAAGTTAACAAAGATGTTGGTTTTCTCATCACACCACATCGGTAGAGATGTTGATTGTAAAAAAAAGCTGATGAAACGTTGAATTGACGGTGGTAATGTTAGTCGCTATTACCACTAGCACAAAAGAGTATCATTTCCTTTTCTAAAATTACCACCGTCACATTTACAAAAGAGTATCATGTCCTCACATTTGCATTAAGTTATAGGAAGCACTTTATTCTCACATTTTACCACAAATTTGAATTCATAAACATAAAGCCTCAATTAAGTGAAATTGCGTCAAAATGGGTAAATCTAGAGCTTATAAACAGATTAAATGCTCCAATTGTTAAACTGTTGGACATAATAAGTCTAGCTGTCACAAGGATCAAATACAAAAACCAACACAGGAAACTAAGGTTCGAGGTAGAAAAAGGCATTGTGATGGCAGAAGGCAACATGTATTCATTTAATTATCATTTGCATAACGATTGTTCTTGTGTGTTTACATTCTAGTAGATGTGCAAATGTATTACTTTTGTAGTGGATGGATGAAGACGATATAAGGAAGACTATGGAACAAGAGTTTCTCGAAGCTCTTTATGAGCAAGAAGAAGAACACACAATTTTGGAGGAAGATGAAGAGCAATTCAGGTTGGATGAAGAAGCATTCCAGTAGTTTTTGAAAGAGGAGAGAATGTACAAAAGAATTGATGAGGAAAGGGAGAGGAAAAATTGACTTGAAGATGCAAAGTCTGAGGCAGCTTACTATGGAGTGTCTGTGGAAGAGTTATATCCAAGACATTCATATGTGCTGGATAAAAGATGTTGAGCTGGTGTTCGAAGGTTGTAGGCTTCTAATCTTCTAGGCTTCTAGCCATTTGTAATTTTGACAATATCATGTTTGAACATGTTTTTGTTTTTTTGACTTTATAAGTTGACTAGATTTTAAGAATTTATGTTGTCTTTACTCCTATCTACTTGTTCAACAACCACAACTCCCATCTACTAATATAATACATCTTAAGTCATCAATTCTTTATCATACCAACATATTATCACCATGGATGCAGAAAATGGTTGTCAAATGGTATGCATTGACTGTTGGGTTGAAAGTGAAAACTGGGCTGGATTGACCTTTTTTGCAAGGCGTCCACCTTATAGAGATTTCATGTGGTATGTTTGTGCAGTGTGCCTTGAGATAAGGGGAAACACATCTTATACTGGTAGAGATGGTGTTACAAGGGAAAACACAACCACATGAGATAGTGGTGGATATGTGATGGGTTTACATATTTCTGCACCTACTAGTGTTGGTGCATCCTTGGGCAGTGATGAAGAAGAAAGTGAACCACTTACAACTGAAATAGCAAGTGAAGAGCGCCCAAGCCAAACACCACGTGAAGCACCTGCAACTGAAAGACCAAATGGAGAACGCCCTAGACAAACACCACTTGAACCAACTACAACTGACAGACCAAATGGATCACCTACTAGTCATTTAAAGCAGTGAATTCCTAAGAAATGCTATGTTGTCTTTCAGTCTAAGTGTAGCTTAACTGATATATGTGTGCTTCTATTTTTATAATAATTGAATTTTGGTTACAATTTGAATCTGTTGACTTTATAAGTCAAACAAAAGAGATTTTAAATGCTATGTTGTCTTTCAGTCTAAGTGTAGCTTAACGGATATATTTTTTTTCTTAGGTATTTGTGATTGGTAAAGATTTTGGAGCAATTACCGCATACCCGCTTGCTCTTCTTCACCCAGAAAAAGTAGCTGGAATTATAACAATCGGCTTGCCATTTATGCCTCCAGGTGCCTTTAAGCATCAATTCGTCCTCCCCAAGGGCGCTTACCCTCTAAGATGGGCGGTAAGAGCTCAAGCCAATTAAACGCAATATATCAATTATATATAGGACTAGGGGTGTCATTCGGGTCGGGTCGGGTTGGTCGGGTTCGGGTCATTCGGGTCGGGTCGAAGTCGGGTCAAGACTAAAAAAAACATACCCGAACCCGACCCTATTTGAACTCGGGTTGGTCGGGTTCGGGTCAATTCGGGTCGGGTCAAGTCGGGTTCGGGTCTGTGCCATTTAATTCTAAGTATGCAAATGCATGCAACCATGCATGGTGTGATGGTAACAACTAACAAGCTAATAGTCCTCTTATTGCCTGTAATGCAATCTCAAAAGTAACATACCCATCTCAAAAGTAACATACCTTACTGATTGGTTTTGCTTTGATACATCAATGAGAATTCAACATGTAGGTGTTGATTATAATACTATAAAAACATAAAGTGATTCAACATATTGCAACAATGCACATGTGCCACAGATCCAATATTGCAGTATGCAAATATAACCAATATTGCAGTAGCAACCAAAAGTGCACTTACAACTTACCATATGAATCCAAAACTGCTGAACTTGCAGACACAAAAATTACTCTTTGACATTGAACTTGCAGCATCACCTTGGGTTCAAACAAAAGCATATACAATTGACTCATATCAGTACCCAAATACTAAGAGTGGTAGGCAAATAACAACTAACAAGACATTCATTCATATCACTAGGAAAGTACTTACAAAGATTCAAAGATACTTACACAGATTAAAAGATACTACTTATATAACTTGGAAAATAAAACAACTAACAAGAAAATAACGACAGTAGGCCTTTTCACAACTAACAAGTCATTCATATTTTTCAAAAAATAAGCTTTCAATCCACAAAATAAGCTTCCATAGTAATCTTCTAAAGTTCTTCAATCTTCAATGATAAAACTTTCATTTTCATTGACATTCCTTTTGGAGCTAGTACCTTCGTCTTCACTCGAATCTACATGAAAGTGACATAATTAGCAAGAAGCGATACATTTAAATTAACAAATATTAAAATAAAAACACGTACCAACTATTATTGTTTCACAATCTTCTTCTTCTTTCGGAATTATATCCTTATCCTTACGAAGCCAATCTTGGGTACAAATAAGGCTTTCAATACTCTTATCACTTAAAGAACTCCTAAATGAATCCAACACCCTCCCACTAGTGCTAAACACCGACTCGGAAGCCACCGTTGAAACGGGAATGGCTAACAAATCTCTAGCAATTAAAGATACGATTGGGAATCTTGGGCTATTTACCTTCCACCATGACAATATATCAAATTTCACATTAGAATCAAATGCTTCAACACTTTCACCCAAATACCTATCCAATTCACTTATTGTTGAAGTAGATGTTGAACTAGTTTTCATCTTATCCCTCAACCTATCCCTTGTGGGTGGGTTTGTTGTCGTATCATCTCGATTTGAACGTTTGCCTAACATTGAAGGTGAAGTAGACGTTGGAGCATGAATTCTCAAATAGTCTTCATATAAAGCTTTAAATTGAGCATGTATGTAGGTTTTCTTCAATTCTACCATCGCTAGTCCTTCCGTTCCATAATGGTCATCGAGTATAATATGTAAAAATTCATCCTTGTTTCTTGGATCAAGCAAAAGAGAAAAATATAACAATAAATTCATGTTTTCTATTTCTCCATAATACTTATCAAACTTTTTTTTCATCACCTTAGCAATTTTATAAAGATTTTCATCCTCAGGAAGTTTTCCTACCAGATCACAACTCATTTGTTTTCTCAAAAGTTCACGAATAGTAGACAATTCAACAACGAGTGTATGTGATGTCACGTACCTTGTCCCGGAAATCCTCAAAGTAACATCATAAAATATTTTCAGAAATCTACACAACTTTCTAGCTTTTTCCCAATCTTCTGATGATGGGACCAACAAACCTTTTTTGCGACAAGCATTCCCAAAACTAGCATCCTCTAAATCGTATCTCTCGAAAGCATCTTCATACGCCTGAGCAAATTCCAGCATATTGTAGGTGTAGTTCCACCTCGTTGGAACATCAAGTATCAAGTTCTTTGTGATATCACATTTAGCACTTTCGGCACATCTTTTAAATTTCTCAATTCTAGTTCCTGATTTTTTTATCCATTTTACCGCATATCTGATATTCTCAATCGACTTATCAACCACTCTAATACCATCTTTCACTACAAGATTCAAAATGTGAGCCGCACATCTTATATGAATCCATTTCCCGTTCAATAAACAACTGTCATTTTTTGCAAATGTTTTTCTTAAAAAATCAAGTGCGGTATCATTTGCACTTGCATTATCTACCGAAATAGCCAATATACCATTAATACCCCACTCATTCACACAACTTTCTACTCCCTTTCCTATGTCAACCCCACTGTGACCATCAAGACGACAAAAGTTCAAGACTTTTTTATTCAACTTCCATTCGTTATCTATAAAATGCCCGGTAAGAGCCATGTAACTCTTCTTTTGTAAAGAAGTCCAACTATCAGTAGTCAAACATACCCTACCAATGTTTTTTCGAATTACATCAAGAAGTTTATTTTTCTCCGCATCATACAACTTGTAACAATCTTGTGTAGCACTACCTCTACATGGAACATCAAACAAGGGTTGATTAATCCTAGAATAGTGCCTAAAGCCATCACGCTCGACAAAACTAAAAGGGAGCTCATCAACTATAATCATGCGTGCCAATGCTTTCTTACTTTCTTTTTGGTCAAATTTCCATGCAAACATTTTATTCTCGTTACCATGTTCGAACATAAGTTCAGTTTGACCTTCACTCTGTTTAGCTTTGTAAGGTTCGCACCTTAATAGATGTCTTTTGAGATTTTTTATACCATGCTTAGTTGAATGACAAAGAAACATGCTATCATAATGCTTACACTTAGCTTTCTTATCTTCCTCTGTCTCACCTTCTTTTAGCTCTTCCTCATCAAAGTCTAGCCAAACCTTCGACCATTTTTTCACCTTGCGTTTAGTTTTTTTCTTTTGTGGCTTTTTTCCCTTCATTTTCTTACTGTTAACTTCTACATTCTCTTCTTCATCTATTTCCATCGAGTTGGTGTCTGACATCTAACAACATATAAAGATACTAGTTAATTTACTAATATTCATAATCAAGTAGCCTCTAATGTAATATAACTTAAACAAACAAACAAGTATTACCAACTATATATCTGAAAAGAAATTTTTTTTTGTTATAAATGCAAACTTTATCCAAACAAACCTCAAACCCTAGAAACCTAATAAGATTACAAAATTAACAACAAAATCAACCATGAATAAGTAGTACCTTTTGCATAAAAATGCTAATTCTTGAAGGAAAAAATAAAATCAGATCATGAAGTGGAAGGATAGTTCTTGGTTGTTGGTTGTTGGTTCTTGGAAGTTGGAACTGATATTTCTAAGCGTAGTGTGTGTGACTATTGACTAACTTAACTTGGTCTATATGTTTTATATCAAAATGAATAAAAATGGGTCAAGAACTATCAAATGGACTAATGATAAGTTGGGCCTATATTAAATATACATTGAGTACAGAGATATCACATGAAAAAAAAAAAAAAAAAAAAAAAAAAAAAACTCGGGTTAGTCGGGTTGACCCGAACCCGAATAGGCAAGTATTTTGAACCCGATACCCGACCCTAGTTCGTAATCGGGTTAGTCGGGTTGACCCGATTGACCCGAGGTAGATTTTGGACCCGAGTAACCCGACCCGAATTGACTCGGGTCGGGTTCGGGTCGGGTCAGCCCGAATGACACCCCTATATAGGACTATAGGAGTTAAAATTTGAATTTATAACAGTTTGTATTGTGCCGAGTTTATTTATGTCATCATGAACCTTGTTGAAGTAAAATCCTGTATCCGTCCAGTCCTAGCGGTCCGGTAGAAGGATGGGTGATTCCTGCACAATGTACAGACGCGTTAGCCTTGCCTCGGGTATTATCCTGAGACCAAGCTCCGGCGTGAGGATGAGTAAATGGTAATAAATGCGGTGATAAATGTAGTAAGAATGTAGGTGTAAAACTTAATGCAAAGTAATAAATGTGTTGGGGTATTTATACTACCCCAACTTCCTATTCATGTTATTGTTCAGCCACTGTTCCGCAGGCCTATATTCACTGCTCGCAGACCTATAGTTACTCTATTTAGTAGGCCACGTGGTAGGAAATCCCCTAAAATCTGCTGACATGGTCGGTGGTCATTATTCATTGGCCGGACGTCAGGATGATCGTCCGGCGTATGTGTCTTGACGTTCGGCGCATGTGTCTGGCCGGATGTTGGACCGTCCGGAACATACGTCAACATGTCCCCCCAGTGTTGTATTATTGGCGAGAAGCCGATGATGTAACACTTAGTACAGTTCAGCCTGATGTTTGAAAAAAAGGGTATGCATCGTGCCGGTCAAACTGGCTGGGTCCATGAGAATGGGCCGGTTAGTTGGGCCTGGTGGTCTTTTGGGCTTTTCCCGCACTCGCTGTCGCTTCACCTTCTGTTGTGTACGACCCACGTAAGCCCACGTCATCACTATTTCTGACTGATTGGACTTCTTGTCAGTCAGCTAGGGTTTCCTCAATATATATATATATATATATATATATATATATATATATATATATATATATATATATATATATATATATACCCCTTTTCTCCTCATTTGGTTTTTACATTTCACACACATACAAACTGTTTTCGTATCTCCAGACGTCTTCTTCACTTCTCTTAAGGTTTGTCTTGCCCTTTCTCTGTTAATATCTGTAAATTGTCTCGGCATCTTTTAGAAATGGCCGATAGTGGAACCGAGGGGAACATTTCAGTTAGAGAAAACACTTCCGTCCATCCGACCGAAGAAACCAATGAAGAGACCGTTCAGCCGGTCGTTCCTAAGTTTGATATGCATATATATATTTCTAGGTTAACACAATCTGAGTTAGACGATATAGTAGCCGAGTATGGCATTCCCACTGATCTACGTCCGTTATTACCACCGGATGATATGACTATGGATCAGTTGCCGGAGGATAAGATATGTATTTATCCTAAGCAGTTAGAGATAGGGGGAGTTAGAATTCCTTTCTCAACTTTTTTGCTGAACGTGATCAAACACTTTAGGGTGCACATTTCTCAGCTAGTCCCGCTAGGATTGAACCGGGTGATGCTTTTCGAGATTAGATATTACAGCCTCAACATACAGCCCAGGGTCTCACTCTTCCGGGCGTTTTACCGGTTGTGTAAGCAAGGACATTGGTTTTCCTTTGAGAACCGGACAGGTAAGGGTTCTGATCGGTGCAAAACCGTCAAGTTTTCTCACGCAGGCTAGCCACTTGTGAATGACCAGCCGTAAGGAACTTAAAACAGCTCACACACCAAATGCAATTTAGATCAGGAGAATACAGCGGATTCCCGGGTCGTTAAGTCCCACGGAGGATGACTGGTGTTTAACACAATCAGATTGTCGAATAATCACTAAGGATAGTGATCAGTAAGGATTTTGAATTATTTAAAACTAAAGGGGCTTAAATGCAAATTAAAGGAAATTAAAAAGATTAACTATATTAAATAAACGCTATCACTAATTTTAAACTGATGTTTTTGATTTTTCTGTTTTTATAAAACTTAACTTAAAACTACATGACGTACAAGTAAAAACGTGAAACTTACACAATATTAATCCTAAAAATATGAAAATGATATTTTTACAAACCTAATGATATAAGAAAATTTTAAGAAAAAGAAAATTATTTTTATAACTATTTAATTAATTATTATTAATTAAAAACTATTTTTAATTATTAAATTATAACCTAAATTACAAGAAAATAGGAAATAAACCTAGAAAAATAAAATTATGACTTGGAAAAATCTAAAATAAAAAAAAAGAATTTTCAAAACTATTTTTATATTTTTCTGATTATTTTTCTATTTTTTATGAATTTTAAACTATTTAAAACTAATTAAATTACTAAAAATTACAAAATAAACTATGAAAAATCTGGAAAATTACTTTTTTTACTTTTTATATTTATCTAAACTTAATAAAAATGAAAAATTATTTTTTGGACTTTTTCTGATTTAATTGTATTAAAAGCTATTTAAAATTACCTAAAAACTGTTTTTAATTAAGAAAAATAGCAAACAGTGTTGGAAAATTATGAAAATTTCAGGAAAACTCTAAAATGATATTATGAATCTAGGAAAAATAGAAAAACATGGTGTTGTGTGGAGGAATATGAAACTGCTATGCTAGTGCTTATGAAATAAGCACTTGAATAAGCCAAAGTGTACCCAATGGAAACCAACTGAACACAGAAGCTTTGTTATGCTAAAAATAGCCAAATGCAACTTATTTCAACTACCCTTAACCTCTTTTAAGCTGATTACCAAGATTTGGCTTTTTTGAGATTAGTACTAAAAACAGTGGTGAGGGTGCTACTTTTGAGCTTAAGCACTTGCTTATCAATAAGCTTAAATTGAAAAACAAAAGTTGGGGACTGAAGAAGACCTGGCTAAGAACCTTTAAACCAAAAATCAACCCTAGAGAAGCTCTGTGGAGCTCTGGACAAGCTATGCAAAAGCTTGAGAAAAGCTCAGCTCTGACTGAGCTTGTGAGCAGGGCATATAAGCCCTGCTTGATGAGCCTTTTTGAGGCTTTTAGAAAATTAATAAAAATCTGCAAAAATGACCATAAGAAAATAGACCAAGTGAACTTTTTAAATCCACAATTTCAATTGATTTGGCCTAGAAATAAGCACATGAAAAATCTCTCTAGCTGGGCTCAAATTGGATTTTTCAATATTTTTGACTTTTGACAGTTGAGAAGTTTTGACTTTTTCCAACTTTGAGATTGATTTATGGACTGATTATGTTGAAATAAGCTATGATAAGCTGATCTTAAGCTAAAGTAACAAGTTACAAGCAGATTTGATGAGTTTCACACTATAGGATTATAACAGTTAACTATTAAGTGAAATCACAAAGTATTTTGACTTTTATACAAACAAATACTGGATTTTCTTGTTGAAGTGAGATATTAGATGCTAAAGTGACATGAAACTAGCACAAGCAATATCATAAGCAACCTATGGCACAATTAAACTAATCAATCCAAACACCCCTTAATGAGGCAGTTTTGAGAATTTAACTGAGTAAACTATGATCTAGCATGTAATACTGATTAAACTGAATCTACTTATCCTAAATACCACTGATTAAACTTGTTTAACCTGTTTGATGACCACAAATTTAAACACAAGAACAAACTGCAATTTTGAAGAAAAAACTGAAATTGAGAGTGAACTCACAAGTGTCCAAGCTGGTATGCAGGCTACAACCAAACCCAAAGACCACTACACTAGGCTATATCCAACCCAATACCAAGTCCTGTATCAACCCATTCCAATTCCATGCCTGTTTAACCAAAATTCCTTCCCTGTTGACTTTTGTTGACCTTGTAGCAAGTTTGTTTGTTTCTGAATTCCAAGTTTATAAAAAGCTAAGATAAGCTTAAATAAACCTGTTTGACTACTAAATAAGCTTATTGAAGCTTGTTAACAAGAGTTTGAATTGGAGATTTGCAACAGTAAGCTCAAAAACTTGAAATGTAAATGAACCACTGAATTTAGCTTTGAAACTGAGTTATAATGATCAAAAGGTTTAGGTGGTGTTTGTTTTTTAAGAGGGTCTGAATCTGAATCTGAACGGCACGTCTGAATCAGAATCTGATGTGTAAATGTCTGAATCTGAACGCATCTGAACGAAGAAAAAAAACGCATGTTTGAACGGGATTTTTTTTTTTTTTTGGTTATTTTGTGTCTACAAGAAGCATTCAGACGCGTTAAGACACCCCTCTCAGGTCTTGACAGATTCAGACATTTTTTCCGTTCAGACGTCGTTCAGACGTCTGAACGGAAAAAAAAAAACAAACGGTCTGAACGGCAAAATGTCTGACCGATTCAGACATTTTGCCCGTTCAGACGCGTTAAGAGGCAAAAAAAAAAAAAAAAAACAAACACAACCTTAGTCTTAATACAATACAACTTGATATTACAGATTTGTGAACTAATTAAAACATTTAAAGAAAAACGACATACATAAAATTTAAAAAGCTAAGTACTCCTTCTTCTCTGCACTTCCTCTCTCTTTTATGCTTCAAAATCCTTCCACGTGTCCTTCTGAGACAATCCCACCTCTCAATTTGACCAATGGTTGAGTTTTGAGTGTGTTGCCTGTTTTTATCATTTTGGCGGGAAACAGGATTTGACTTGTAGCTCTCTGTTTTATCAACTAGGGGGGGTGGCATTTATTGTGGGGGGTTAGTGATGATGAGGGGGTGGAGGATAAGGTGAAAAGGTGATGGGAGGGGTGGCTGATAGTTGCAGGCAACTAGGGGGAAGACAGGTGTACAGTGGTGAGCGCCTTTTTCTGCTTTTGAATTTCTTTGACCAAAGGGTCCAAAATAGAAAAGACAGGGGGCCAAAATGGTAATATGGCAGGGGTCACAACTCCTTTTTGACAAGTCTGGGATAATAATGACAAGGACTAACATTGCAAATCTGCCAAATTAGGGGGACCAAACCTGTAATTTTCCAAACTTGACACAAGGACTAAAATTGACAATCTTTAATAGTAAAAGGACTAGATTTGACAATTTCAATTTCTCAAAGGACCATTTTTGCCAAATTACAAAGTTCAGGGACTTAAGTTGTAATTTTGTAAATTTGAATCTCAAAGACCAATTTTGACAACTTTTGAATCCCTAAGGACTTAAAATGATATTTTTCTTTATTTGGTTTTACTAGGGACTATTTTTGACAACTTTTGAAACTTGGGGGACTAAAACTGCCAATTATGCAAACTTGATACGTTTTTCACCAGATTTTGATATTTTTGCATTTAAAACACATAAAACACTTATTTGTGATATTTTTATCATTTTGATGCATTTCTGAGTGTTTTCAGATGTTTTTGCAGTTTAAATGATATAAAAATGATGAGTATTTACACACTCATCAATCCCCCACACTAAGATATTGCTAGTCCCTAGCAATGTTTTGAGAAAAATTAATGGATTTTATCTCTTTACCAAAAGCCATTACTTCTGGAGTAGCCAAATGTTTCAGTTCAAGTAAGAACCTTGGTACACCGATAACCAAATGATTTTGAGCAAATCACCAGCTTCCAACGGATTTGATTTGTCTTTACCAGAAGCCGTTTGCTTCTGGACTAGCCAACTCTTAGATAAAATATCTTTGGTGAGCTGATTACCAATTATGGTTTTCCAACTGCCTTTACCACAAGCCATAAACTTGCGGGCTAGCCAACTCTTCACTTTTAAGGATTTGGTGAGCTGAATACCATACAATTTTGGGCAAATTGCAAGCCGTCAACGGATTTGAGATATCTTTACCAAGAGCCGTTTGCTCCTGGATTAGCCAATCCTTTTGTTTTTTAGACAAGGCGGACTGATAACCATAAGATGAGTAAGTGTAAAACACTGACTCCAAAAAAAAATTTTTGGCCAAAAATGGGGGAATTAGGCGGTATAATTACATGATAAAATTCGTGAGAATTCCCCTCCACACTTAGAAATGAATATTGCCCTCAATATTCAAAGTACCGGCGGTTATGCCGAAACATAGAACGTAAAAGGGAAATACTAAGGCCATTATTTAGCAAGGATTTTTTTTTTTTTTTTTTTTTTTTTTTTTTTGAAACCCTTGTATATACACAATATGTGGGGCAACTCCCCCACACTAGGGTGGTAGAAAGTAGAAAGAAGAAGCTAAACTGTCAAGTTTTGTCACACAAGCTAGCCACTTGTGAATGGCTAACCGTAACAAACTTCAGATAGCTCAGAAATATGGGTGAAAACCCATATGGCATGCTATTGTTTTTGATTCCCGAGTCGCTAGCTTGACTCGATCCCCGCATTCATTGGTTCGTGGGGAAAGTTTGTAGATCTGGGACAACCACAGGAGGAATGTCCTCTCCAAAGTAATGCTTCAATCGATGACCATTCACTTTAAAGTTTGGACCATCGGGTTGAGATAACTCAATGGTGCCATAAGGATAAACCTTAGTGATAGTAAATGGTCCAGACCAACGGGACTTAAGCTTTCCCGAGAAAATCTTCAATCTAGAATTGAAAAGAAGGACTCGATCACCAACGTTGAAAACGCGGTTCTTGATTTTGGAGTCATGAATCTTCTTTGTCTTTTCTTTGTAGATCAAAGAGTTCTCGTATGCTTGATCACGGAGTTCATTTAATTCATTCATTTGAACTTTCCGGTGATCACCAGCTGTCTGAATATCGAAGTTGGCATGCTTCAAGGCCCAGTAAGCCTTGTGCTCTAGCTCAACCGGCAGATGACACGCCTTCCCGTATACAAGCTTGTATGGAGTACACCCGATGGGTGTTTTATAAGCTGTACGAAAGGCCCAGAGTGCGTCATCTAGCTTATCCGACCAAGAGGCACGGTTTTCACCGACCGTCCTCTCAAGAATTCTTTTTATCCCCCGGTTAGAAACTTCCACTTGCCCACTAGTTTGGGGGTGGTACGCAGTAGAGAGACGGTGAGTTACACCATACTTCTGCATGACTCTTTCAAACTGGTCATTGCAGAAATGCGTACCACGATCACTGATTATGGCTCGTGGAGTTCCAAACCTAGCAAAGAGAGATTTCAAGAATTTCACAACAACTCGGGCATTGTTGGTGGGCAAAGCCTTAGCTTCAACCCATTTTGACAGGTAGTCAACGGCCACAAGTATGTACTTATTACCGCGAGAAGAAGGAAATGGCCCCATAAAGTCAATGCCCCAGATGTCAAAAATCTCACACACTTGAATGGCGTTTTGTGGCATTTCATTCCTTTGTGAGATATTCCCGTGACGTTGACAAGCGTCACAGGCTTTGACAAATTCGTGGGCATCCTTGTAGATAGTGGGCCAATAGAATCCGGAATCAAACACCTTCTTGGCGGTGTAGTTGGGGCTATGATGTCCCCCAGTAGGTCCAGAATGGCAAGCTTTGAGAATGTCAATAGCTTCCTGACCATACACACATCGCCTGATGACTTGATCCGCGCAAATTTTAAACAAGTAGGGGTCGTCCCAGAAGTAATGTTTAACATCTTTGAAGAATTTGTTCTTCTGTTGGGACGACATCCCTTTCACTATGAAGTTACCCGCATGGTAATTTGCAAAGTCAGCAAACCATGGGGTAGTAGAATCTCCATGAAAAGAAACCGCATTGAGTGTTTCGAGAGGAAATGTTTCATTTATTTCCTTTTTCTCGAAAACATCTTGGTGAGGGTTCTCTAATCAGGACAGATGGTCAGCAGCCAGGTTCTCAGCTCCTTTTTTATCACGTATAATGATATCAAATTCCTAGAGGAGGAGAACCCAACGGAGCAATCTCGGCTTTGCATCTTGTTTTGCAAAGAGATATTTGAGAGCCGAGTGATCCGTATACACCACGCATTTGGTCAAGATGAGGTAGGGCCGAAATTTCTCAAACGCATACACCACAGCTAATAGTTCTTTTTCTGTAGTGGTGTAATGGGTTTGAGCTTCAGTCATAGTCTTACTTGCGTAGTGGATAGGCTGAAAATGCTTAGTTTTACGTTGCCCCAAGACTGCACCGATAGCAAAATCACTTGCATCGCACATGAGCTCAAAGGGGAGATCCCAGTCGGGGGCAACTAGAATGGGTGCTTCCGTAAGCTTTTTCTTTAGTGTTTCAAAAGCTTCGACGCACTCAAGAGAGAAGATAAAAGGAGCTTCTTTTTCAAGAAGATGGGTCATAGGCCGAGCGATTTTAGAAAAATCCTGTATGAATCTACGATAAAACCCGGCATGACCAAGGAAACTCCTAATACCTTTGGCGGTAGTAGGATGAGGCAGTTTAGCAATAACATCAACTTTTGCTCTATCGACCTCAATCCCATTTTTGGAAATCTTATGGCCAAGGACTATGCCTTCTTTGACCATAAAGTGGCTCTTCTCCCAATTTAGACAGAGATTGGTGTCTTCACACCTTTTAAGCATTTTGTCTAAATGGGAGAGACATGTCTGAAACGAGTCCCCAATGACTGAGAAGTCATCCATAAACACCTCCATTGTTTCCCCGATCATGTCGTGGAAAATGGCCATCATACATCGTTGGAACGTGCCAGGAGCATTACATAAGCCAAAAGGCATACGTTTGTAGGCAAAAGTTCCGTACGGGCAGGTGAATGTGGTCTTCTCTTGATCCTGTGGATCAATGGGGATCTGAAAGTAACCCGAGAAACCATCAAGGAAGCAATAGTACTCATTCCCTGCTAATCTCTCAAGCATCTGGTCCATGAATGGTAGAGGAAAATGGTCTTTACGGGTGGCGTCGTTCAACTTACGATAGTCAATACATACACGCCATCCCGTAACCAATCGAGTTGGAATTAACTTATTTTCTTCATTCGTGACAACAGTTATGCCACCCTTTTTTGGAACACAGTGAATTGGGCTAACCCAAGGACTATCTGAGATAGGGTAAATCAATCCTGCATCAAGAAGTTTGATAACCTCCTGTTTGATAACATCATGGATTTTTGGATTCACCCTTCTCTGATGTTGAACTGCTGGCTTGAAGTCATCCTCCATCAAGATTTTGTGAGTACAAAACTCAGGGTTGATACCCTTAATGTCGGAGAGTTTCCAAGCAATTGCTTGCTTGTGTGACTTCAAGACCTTTATGAGAGCAGTCTTTTCATCTTTACTCAAATCTCGAGCAATAATGACAGGCAATTTATCCTCGCCTTCAAGAAATGCATACTCAAGATGAGGCGGTAAGTCCTTAAGTTCGACTTCAGGAAATTCTTCAGTTTTCTCAACTGACTTGACTTCCTTGTTATGAAGTTTGACGGGAGGGAGAGGAGGAGAAGTGTCCTGATTTAACAACTTCTCAAGAGTAAGAATATCTCCCTCCGGATTAATCTCATGGTGATTAATCTCTTCTGGAATTGCATCACTAGTGTGAGGGGTTGATGAGTGATCATCTTTAAGCATTTTCTCAATGAGAAGTATGTCCCCCTCGATGTCAATTGGAGCGTGATCAATTTCCCATGGAACAGAATCACTAGCCAAGTATGCTTCAATCTCTTCCAAGATGAAGTCGCTTCCCTCAAACGGAGTGAGAGAAGGAGTAGAATTGGCTATGATAGGTTGAGAAGATGTGGTGGGATTCCCACTCACAGAATTATGAGAATAACCAAGAACTTCTTGAGAGTACTCTTCAGAAGCAACATCAATGATATCTATTCGGTTAACCGACTCAGAATCATAGTTTGCGGAGTACCTCGAAGTTTGATCAAGGTTAAAGGTGACAACTTCATTACCAACACGTAATGTGATTTCTTGCTCAAATACATCAATGAGAGCACGGCCCGTTCTCAGGAATCCTCTTCCAACAATGAGAGGAACCCGTGGATCAGCATCGAAATCAACAACTACAAAGTCAGCTGGAAAATGGAACTTTCCTACTTTTACAAATACGTCCTCGGCAATTCCAAGAGGACGGGATATGGTACGATCTGCAAGCTCGAGAGTCATGCATGTAGGAGTAAGATCCGGAAGAGAAAGTTTCTTCCATACTGAATGAGGCATCAGGTTTATGCTTGCACCAAGATCAGCTAAGGCAAAGCATTCAACCATTCCTGGAAATACACAAGGTAAGAGGAACTTTCCAGGATCTCCAAGCTTCTCGGGAAGCTTCTTCAAGATAACTGCAGAGCAGTTCTCGTTCAGAGGAGTTTTAGCCATTTCAAACAGCTTTTCCTTGTTGCTTAACATGTGTTTGAGAGTTGATGCAAACTTGGGCATCAACATGATAGCATCCGCGAAGCTTATGTCAAAATGGAGTTCTTGGAAAATTTGAAAGAATTTTTCCATTTGTTGACTGGCTTTCTCGCGGAGCTTTTGCTCATGTAAACGTGATGGGTAAGGAATAGAAGTTTTGGATTTGGTATTTTCAATGGGAGCTACAGGAGGTTCAAAAACAACTCCTGGATTGGATTTTGGTTTCTGGACAACCTGAGGATGGACATTGTTGGTACTTCCGTTATTAGTAGGAAGTTCCTTGTCCTTTGTCGCCTCAGGTTCACTTTCCACTACCTTCGGGGGAGAAGAAGAAGAGGTAGTAGGAATAGCGGGTCCATCATACGAAACACCACTTCTGGTTGTGATCGCCTTTGCATCGCCCCTCGGATAAGCAATCGTGTTGCTAGGTAAAGTACCTGAGCCCGAGGGTCGATCATTTAAAGACTTCTTTAATTCAGCGATCTGACTGACCAACAACCTGTTTGTCTCCTCTTGAGTCTTCATAAATTGCTTTAAAAGCTCATCAGATGTTGACACAGGAGGAGGTGGAGGGACAATTTGAGGCCGTATGTTCTGGTTATAGCCAGGATTCCCTTGATTAGGGTTCATATTCCCCTGAAATTGATTCCCTCGATTGTAAGTGTTTTGATTAAGATTTCCTTGATGTTGGAAACCTTGATTGGGTCCGGAATAGAAATTACCTTGGTTTTGATAACCTTGGTTCATTCTTGGTTGGTTCTGATTCCGGTTAGGATTCTGGTTAAAACCGGGTGGTGCCTGATAAGTGTTAGCACGGTAGTTTGGTTCATTCTGAGGACGGTATTGATTACCTCCTTGATTTGAAGTACCGGCTATAGCATTAGCTTCAAACGGACTACCATCGGTGGCAGTACAGTTGTAGTATGCATGAGGACCACCACAAGTAACACAAACTTCAACTTTCTTCACTTCACCATATGATGGTGCTTGTGTGAAAGTGACTTTCTTTTGGTTAGTAAGAACCAAAGCCTGAACAATATCCGTGAGTTTGTCAATCTTAGCATCGGTGCTAGATGTACTCACAGGAGATGAAGTAGAAGGTCCAGCATTAGACTGAGTTTGATATGTCTTTGTGCGGAAAGGACGGACCTGGGACTTGTTTTCAATGATTTGCAAGGCTTCTTTTGTGGTCTTGCTCAAGAAATTACCTCCCGCGGAGGCATTCAGAGAGTCTTGATTAGTCTGGTTCAGACCATTGTAGAAAGTATCCATTTGCATTAACTCGGAGAAACCATGATGCGGACACTTACGGAGCAATTCTTTGTAACGATCCCATGCCTCCCCGAATGATTCATCAAATCTTTGAGAGAATTTCATTATCTCATTCTTAAGACTTGTAGTTCGGGATGGAGGATAGAATTCGTTAACAAACTTTGTGACTAGATCTTCCCATGTCTCAATGGAACGAGGGGGTTGTTTCTCAAGCCAATTCCGGGCTTGTCCCTCTAGAGAAAATGGGAACAGAAGAAGCTTGATAGCTTCATGTGGGACATTCTTGTACTTGATGGTAGATGCAATCTTGTTAAACCATCGAATGTGTGCATGAGGATCATCCCGCTCAAAACCATAGAATTGGCTTTGGGTTACCAGATTAAGTAACCCGGTTTTGAGCTCAAAAGTATCAGCCACGATGGCTGGGACAACAATAGCATCTCCGTAACCCTCGATGGGTGCTTGGAGAAGCTCATTCATCGGCTTGTCTTCTGCCATTACGGCAGGTGGTGGTGGTGGTAGACGTTCCGCAGTCACAGCTGAAGGAGCAGAACGTCCTCTACGTCTACGAGGAATCTTTCCAAGTTCTGACAATGGACTTGTAGAACTGGAAGAACGAGTGCGCATGCACTAAGTATAAAAATCAGTTTTCAAAACAAATGCGAGGCAAAACGACAAGTGAACTTAACCAATAATCACAAATGAAATGGCTTCTTTGAAAAAGGTACACCAAATCACAGGGACACAAAGGCAAGTTTTAAATCTGATGTTCGGGAACTTATTATGGTCGCACCCCCAGTTAGGTAGTGCACTGCCTTGATTTGCGGTGGTTGATTTTTATGTATATTTTTAAGTATCACTGAAAAGACGTAGGTATAGATATGTGCTGATGGGTTTAAAAACTTTTGGACAATATTTTTGGTATCGTCTCGTTTAACCAAATCGCATTTCTTTAAGAATCACCTTAAAAGAAACACAAGCTAGAAAACGTTACGATTGTTTTGTTGTTTTATATTTTGTTTGGTGTTTTTAACACTTTAGGAAAAGTGTTAATGAACTTTTTGATTTTGTTATAACTTTACAAAAAACAGTTTTTACAAAAGGTGGTATATGTGCAAGTACGGGTCTGAAAAATGCTTAGGACACGCTTACAGCCTCCCCGGCAGCGGCGCCAAAATTTGATCGGTGCAAAACCGTCAAGTTTTCTCACGCAGGCTAGCCACTTGTGAATGACCAGCCGTAAGGAACTTAAAACAGCTCACACACCAAATGCAATTTAGATCAGGAGAATACAGTGGATTCCCGGGTCGTTAAGTCCCACGGAGGATGACTGGTGTTTAACACAATCAGATTGTCGAATAATCACTAAGGATAGTGATCAGTAAGGATTTTGAATTATTTAAAACTAAAGGGGCTTAAATGCAAATTAAAGGAAATTAAAAAGATTAACTATATTAATTAAACGCTGTCACTAATTTTAAACTGATGTTTTTTATTTTTCTGTTTTTATAAAACTTAACTTAAAACTACGTGACGTACAAGTAAAAACGTGAAACTTACACAATATTAATCCTAAAAATATGAAAATGATATTTTTACAAACCTAATGATATAAGAAAATTTTAAGAAAAAGAAAATTATTTTTATAATTATTTAATTAATTATTATTAATTAAAAACTATTTTTAATTATTAAATTATAACCTAAATTACAAGAAAATAGGAAATAAACCTAGAAAAATAAAATTATGACTTGGAAAAATCTAAAATAACAAAAAAAGAATTTTCAAAACTATTTTTATATTTTTCTGATTATTTTTCTATTTTTTATTAATTTTAAACTATTTAAAACTAATTAAATTACTAAAAATTACAAAATAAACTATGAAAAATCTGGAAAATTACTTTTTTTACTTTTTATATTTATCTAAACTTAATAAAAATGAAAAATTATTTTTTGGACTTTTTCTGATTTAATTGTATTAAAAGCTATTTAAAATTACCTAAAAACTGTTTTTAATTAAGAAAAATAGCAAACAGTGTTGGAAAATTATGAAAATTTCAGGAAAACTCTAAAATGATATTATGAATCTAGGAAAAATAGAAAAACATGGTGTTGTGTGGAGGAATATGAAACTGCTATGCTAGTGCTTATGAAATAAGCACTTGAATAAGCGAAAGTGTACCCAATGGAAACCAACTGAACACAGAAGCTTTGTTATGCTAAAAATAGCCAAATGCAACTTATTTCAACTACCCTTAACCTCTTTTAAGCTGATTACCAAGATTTGGCTTTTTTGAGATTAGTACTAAAAACAGTGGTGAGGGTGCTACTTTTGTGACACACGGTAAATTTTCACTAAAATTTAACTGATGATTAGTAATTTATTATTACTAAGCCTAAGTCATTAAGCATACACAAGCTTTGCCTGATCATTTGAGTAGTTAACTCGCATACAGTAGGTAACTGCATCACTTTTGCATTCATATCATTTTATGAATATTTTTATTTTTCTTATGATTTAAATTATAAGACGAGAGGGTATCTCGCTTTCCCCAGTGACCGACACGGCACGCGTACCGACACTATGATAAGGACTCGCTAAAACAATTAACAAATGTCAGCGACTTGGAATATTACAAGGATAAAATATTTCAAACACATAACGATAAAACACCACGGATGAAAAGTTGTCAAACAATAATACTTTGGTCACAATACAATTTCGCGAGACACCAAAAATAATGAACATACTATCACTTAAACAATAACTTGTATGAAACTCAAATACAATTGAGACTAAAGTATAATGTATATACATGTATTTCACAAGTACCATAATAATACATAAGTACTTGTACAAGTGTTATACAAGAAAACATTTATAAAATGGTGAAGTTAACACTTGTCCACTCTCCTCTTTTTTTTTTGTTTGTCGTTACCTACCCTCCCACAAGTTTCCATCAGTACTTCATATCTCAAAAAAAAAAAAAAAGAGATATCATCTCTTCCCAATGAATATACAAGAGATATAACAGATCTTTCTTCATCTCCTACAACTGCGCCTCTCCTAGGCCGAATATCACCAAAAGTAGACAACCCAAAATATTCTTCCAACTATTTCCCCATCTTTCATACCATATTCATGAAAGAATTTCTTTCCCAACCCTACCTTGATGCGCTGCTACCTCCAAAGCAATCCAAGAAGATCAAGATGAATCACAAACAAATCTTTACACCAATCCAAGAAATCATTTGGTTTGGAAGCAAACCATTTTTAGCTTCAAACAAAGGAGCAAGGTGTAAAGGCTTGGTCAAAGACTTCCTCTTTATTTTCTTTTTATACTACTCGAGAGGCTAAGGGCTCACACAAAACAAATCTCAATCCACCACACAAGAAAAGTGCTCTCAAGGGTATAGTGAAACAGTTGGGTTTCTTACTCGGATTCGGATTTGGAGGTTTGGGTTGTGTGGAGCTCTCGAGTTAGCCTCCATCCTTGTCATTTTCGCCTCACTTGCATAAGGTTAATCTTTGAGTCTTTTCCTTGTAATTTGTTTTACAAAATTCGGTTAATGTTAAATGTTGGTATCTTGTTGTGATTCGAGTGTAAACTAGGTGTGGTAATTATGTATAAACTCGTGTTATGATAAGTCTATTGTCACTTTGAAAACTTAATTTAGTCATGTTGGAATTAATGTTGTCGTTGGGTTGTTGTTATCCTGTCGAGATGCATAAAACAAGGAAAGCCAGGAGTTAAGTTTTTATAAAATGTGGGATCACACTAGTATCGAGTCTGGGAAAAGATGTTGCGTGTTGGTGACTTGTATTGATTCGTACATATGCAATCCGACAAGCCATATAGGCACCATTCCATAGTGTTAAGTTGTGGTCAAAAATCATCTAGGAACTAACTTTGATTTTCGTGGTCTTTTTCCGTATGTCCGAGTGGTTAAAATCCATCCGGGGTCGAAGGTACATACACCATGTCATGGTCTTGTTTTAGTTAAGAATACCAAATCCCATACTTTTATGTGTCGTCAAACGCTCCTTCTTGAGTAGGCTTCGTTGGAAAGGTCAAAAGGGGCGAAAACCCACTGTGGTTGTCTCCACATTGGTGATGTTTTGAAGTCATAGGGGAGAAGTTTAGTACTCGGAAATTTAGTATGACTAACCTTCTTCGAGTCACTCATTGTTGATGGTCTCGACATAAGAAGCATCGGGTTAGTAAACCCACTACACTATCCAAAAGCTTGTTTGATGAGTTAGTTGTCTTCAAGTCACAAGCATCCCCGAAGGGTGCTAGTCTCCGTATGGCATTTCGAGGCCACAAAAATAGTCGTATGTTGTACTTTTCTTTCGGATAAAACATCACTCTAGAATGAAACATGAAACGGATACCTTACATGCTAGATATCTAACTAGGAACCTTATATCGAAACTATTGTGTCGGCCTAAGAATGGGACCAAGTCGAGTAGTACTCGACCCAAACACATGTTTCGTCACACCTTACTCATACTTGCAATAAAGGGGTTTAACCAAGTTTCTCACATTAAACTCCTGTAACTAAAGAGACACTCATTAACAACAAATCTGGAAATGGGTTATTAGGATGTGTCTTCTAAAAACTTGACTAACAAAGTGGAGTAAAGCTGTTGGACCAGCCCTCTCCCCCCTCGTGCAAATACTCCATCAAGCCCAAGCCCAAAAATCTGGTACCCCATTATGGTATTCGAATATGGGCCGCAGCCCATGTAAAACCTTGGGGGTGTTCGTGTGAATGTATAAGCAAGTCATCAAATGATACTCGAAGCATGTTATTAGATGTCAAATAACGAAAACCGTTCCCGTCTATTCTTTCTTTTCACCTCGTTACTTATCGTCTTAACATCAAATGTGTACAAAAATTATTATTTAACAAAAAAAAATGCTCAAACATTGGACATAAACAACAAGTGTTTTAAACATGATTTACCTAAAATACCTACGACAAAGTTCAACGTCAATCTGTGAACTAATGTAGGATAAATAAATAGAAACCATCAAGACATGCTATCATTTGACCAACTTTAGAGTCTTCAAGTTAAAATCGCCTATTTCCTAAATACCATTAGAAAAATAAACAAACTAATATTTGCCTTTGACAATACCATTTTGTGTCAACTTAAATAAGTATATATACATTTGTATACTTACTAATGGGACATTTTAATTATTTATTTTTAATCAAACTTGGATTTTAAAACCATGCTAATGTCAAAATGAAAAGGGTATATATATACATTCATATTCTTACTAGTAAACCTCTTAAATTATTTTTACAAACTAAAAGTTGAATTTAAAACCATTATATAAGAATAATATTAATTTCACTATTTAAGTAAGCAATACTTAAAAACGATGAACTAAAACATTGCCCTCCTTATCTAGGTCGCGTGTCGGTGCCACTCCACAACCATCACTAATCCCACATTTGGATTTGCACTTGCTAAGGTGAGTTTCATAGCCCCACTTTTACTTGATAAACTGTTTTATACATTTTGGGGTGAGAAATATGCAAAACATTTTATGGACCAAAACTATAACATGATTACTATTACGTGGTTTAGCCTAAGCCCTTATGTCCCTAGAGAATGCCCTTTTTCATGAACCGTCAATTCCCCATTGGGAAACGCGAATGTTATAAATAGATCTATTGAGGGTGACTCCTCCGTTCGGTTGGCCATGCTTAGGCCAAAGCGAAACGTATACCATGTCGAAATCAAGTGTTGAGGGACAAAACACTTGCTATGGGCCCCTATATTGTATGATATCATTTTAGCATACAGAAACTGTCGTAGTATCGGTTGCATGAACTTAGAGCTAACGTAATAGACATTCATACATATATCATTATATTCGTTGTAATGATTATATGCCTTTGCTTATGGTCCAAGCTTACTATTTTAATTTAAACCTATGAACTCACCAGCTTTTAGCTGACCTTTTAGCATATTTTCTTAGGTGTTTAAGATTTGTTCATGAAGGCAAGGCAAGAAGCGGATGTATGGTCGTAGTAATATTAAAGAAGTGTTTTTACACAAAATGATGTTTTTACATTGGGACCACTATATTTAATGTGATGTACCCAATTATTTAAAACTATGTTGTAAGACAGCGTTTTAAAACTATTTTATAAAATCAAACGGAGTATGTATTCCGTTCTTTATTACTTGTGTTGTGATCCACCAATTCCGTAACGCTCCCGAATAACACGTATGCTTCCGCTAAACAAATTTGGGGGTGTTACAGATTGGCATCAGAGCCTAAGTTATAGAGAAATAGGTACATATAAACCCTAAACTATAACTACTTTTCACCAAAAACATCATACTACGACCGCCGATTGCCGCTTGCCTTGCTTGCCATTTTACTTAAAATTTATTTAATAGGATTACATGTTTTATTTCCTATTTACTTATGCACTATTTCATATCCATCATGAGCATTTTTTCCATGTACTTACACATATACACCGTCTTGTCACAGACTATGCCTTCCCCAGCCTTTCCTCACGATGTTCAGGAGGACATCCTACTAGCACACTCACCGACCATCCGCCAGCTTGCACACTCAGCCACTGATCCATACGTACAGGCCACACTAGCAGTCCAGCCAGCTATTGCACCTACTCCACTTATACCTACCCTCACCACCACTCCATCAGCCCTGTTGACGCGCAGGCAAAAGCCCCGTATGATTGTGAGAGTACCTGGATATCGAGAGCGGTACTCATATGTGCCTGCACTAGCTTCTCGGATGACCCGCGCTGCTTACATGGGTCCTTCTACTACTTCAGAGTCACCGACACCATCACCCACTGAGTCACCACCTCATCAGAGACTCAGGAGATCTACTGATTCTTACTCTGAGGAAGATCCGGAAGAAGATCCGGAAGAGGATCCTGAGGAAGAACTACCAGAGCCCATACCGACTGAGAGTATCCCTGGATATGTTAGCATAGCAGCAGATGTGAGTACACATGGTTTGGAGATTGTTCAGAGTATACAGGAGCTAGGACAGAGCTCCAGGATAGCTCAGAGATTAGACGATGACATGGATATTGATGCACCATTTGGATTAGGGCAGAGAGCCGCTTTTCTCCACAGTCAGGAGGAGAGTAGTGAGATTGATTGGAGAGATATTGATTGCTTGATCAGTTCAGTACCACTTGTCACTAGTCCGAGCTATAGTCCGTCGTCACCTTCGTTTGTACCGTCTGCAGCAGACATGGAGCGCCTTGAGCGCACCACTAGACAGCTTGAGACCATTGAGGAAGCTGCACCAGTTGAGGCACAGACCGAGCCAGACTTGTCAGGATCTCCAGAAGATGATCTGACCCTCACTGAGAGGATACTCATTCAGTTGGACTCTCATGAGACATTGCTAGGAGTCCATTCTGATCAGCTAGAGAGGATCGATCCAACACGCTTGCAAGCCTGCGAGCAGCGTGTTGAGGGTTTAGACCGAGTTACTGATGTGTTGTTTGAGAGCATGGGACTCGAGAGACACGAGAGGATGCGACTGGGATTTAGAGTTGAGACTCAGGTTGAGGACGTCAGAGAGTTGGACAGCAGAGTACGAGCTTTGGGTAGAGGTCAGACTCAGATACACGGACGACTAGAGGAGCTAGAGAGCGTCCAGTGGATTGCGAGAGATACTGTCAGAGAGGGATGGCAGAGGACTACTGGTTTAGAGTCTATGTTGGCATCACAGATGAGGCGTATCGAGAGATTGGAGGATACACAGCGAGAGCTGATTGCTACCATAGAGCGATTACGTACCGATCATCCTTAGATTCCATTGCATGATTGTAGTGCACTAAACTGAACTATAACAGTTAGTGTTAGTCATTATCATCGTACTTCAGTTGTATTTTCCATTGTACTTCCTTTGTATTCCGTTGTATTTCGGTTGTACTCCAGTTAGTATCTCATCATGTACCGTAGGAACCTTGTAACCGAAATTCTATCTATGACAAACTTATTTTCTTTCCCAGTTGTCTTTACGTTTATAGATTGCACATATGATCTATCTACGATAACCACACTATTACGTGACACTTACCTTGTTTCAAAGGTTCTATATCTCATCACTTTCTTACTGCAGAAATGCCGCCAAAACGGAGATCAAAACGTACCAACCCTGGTGGAGCCTCCAATGCTCCCATCCCAGCGAGAGTCACTCGCAACCAAGCTGCAAATGCTGCTATTCCAAACAGAGTCACACCCGATCAAACTGCTGAAGCCACTACTCCTGCTAGGGCTACTCCAATCCAACCTATCATGAATCAAGCCATGATCGACCAACTAGTCAATGAGCGGGTAAACGCCGCTTTAGCTGCAGCACATCACTCGTCTACTAATGCTGGAACTTCAAGGCCACCCACTCACAACCGCACTTGTACTTATCAAGACTTTCGTAAAACCATGACTGGAAGCTTTAGTGGAACCGAAGGAGCTGTCGGTCTGACTAGGTGGATCGAAAAGCTCGAGACTGTGTTCCGAATCTGCAATTGCGAAGAAGATTCTAAGGTTAAGTATGCATCATTTACTTTCACGGATGCTGCTTTGACCTGGTGGAACAACTTTCTGAAATCCGCTAGTATCGATGTTGCCTATGCCATGCCATGGGAAAACTTCAAGGAAATGGTACTTCGAAAGTACTGTCCTCGTAATGAGATCAAGAAGCTCGAACATGAGTTTTGGAACCTCAAGGTTCAAGGCACCAATATGGCTGCTTATAATCAGCGATTTCAAGAGCTAGCCTTATTGTGTCCTGAAATGGTTCCCACTGAGACCCGATTGTTGGAGAGATACATCAGAGGATTGCCCCAACCTATCAAGGGCAATGTAACCACTTCTAAGGCTGTTGATCTTCATGAAACCATCGAAGTAGCCAACAAACTCATGGACCAAGTGATTGAGGATTCCATGGACAAAGTGGTTGACAGTAAGAGGAAATGGGATGACCATTCTCAAGGTTACAACAACTATGAATACCATGGTAACAACAATAGGAACAACCGCAACAACCAAAACAAAAGGCAAAATGTTGCCAGAGCTTATGCAGTGAATGTCGGAGAAAGAAAACCGTACTCAGGGACTGCACCATTGTGCAATCGATGCACGCTGCATCACAAGGGGCAGTGTACCATTAAGTGCCGTAATTGTCAGAAGATCGGACACTTAACCAGGAACTGCAGGTCCAAATCATTGGCGACAGTTCAAACAGCTCCAACTCAGGACCCAAAAGCTAATATAACTTGCTTTGGTTGTGGTGAAAAAGGGCATTATAAGAATGAATGCCGAAAGACCAGAAACCACGGTCGTGAAGGAAATCAAGGAAACCGAGGGAATCCAGGAAGCCATGGGAATGGCAGGATTCAGGGAAATGTTGGACAAACGAGTAGTCAGGGAAATGGAGAAGGAGCTCGTGGGAGAGTCTATGTTGTAACCAAAGTGGAAGCTCAGGAAGACCCGAATGTTGTGACGGGTACGTTCCTTATAAATAACCGTTATGCATCCATATTGTTTGATACGGGGGCCGATAGGAGTTTTGTTTCTAATACATTTAGTCCACTACTCGATATTACCCCAAGCGCATTAGAAAATGCATACAACGTGGAACTAGCTAACGGTAACATAGAAAGGGTAGATACCATCATAAGAGGTTGCACCCTTAACCTGTTAAACCACCCATTCAATATCGATTTGATACCAGTAGCATTGGGTAGTTTTGATGTTATTGTCGGGATGGATTGGTTAGCAAAATATCATGCTGCCATCATTTGCGACGAGAAACTCGTTCGAATACCCTATGGAAATGAAGTCCTAACAATAGAAGGAGACATAAGTGACAGAAGAAACGCTTCAAGATTGCATGTCATTTCCTGTACCAAGGTGTTAAGGTGTATCGAGGAAGGATGTCATATCTTCCTAGCACAAGTCACAGGAAAGGACGAAGACGAAGGAGAAGAAAAACGTCTGGAGGACGTGCCAATAGTAAGAGAATTCCCTGAAGTCTTTCCCGAAGACTTGCCAGGACTTCCGCCGACCCGACAGGTTGAATTTCAGATCGATTTAGTGCCTGGTGCCGCACCAGTGGCAAGAGCACCTTATCGATTAGCTCCAACGGAACTTCAAGAGTTATCAAACCAGTTGTCAGAACTTGCGGAAAAAGGGTTCATCAGACCAAGCTCATCGCCATGGGGAGCACCAGTCCTGTTCGTCAAGAAGAAAGACGGAACCTTCAGGATGTGCATCGACTATCGTGAGTTGAATAAACTAACCATCAAGAACCGTTACCCACTCCCGAGAATCGATGACTTATTCGATCAACTTCAAGGTTCGAGTGTTTATTCAAAAATCGACTTAAGGTCTGGATACCATCAACTAAGAGTTCGAGAAGAAGACATTCCCAAGACCGCCTTCAGAACTCGTTATGGACATTACGAGTTCCAAGTCATGCCTTTTGGGTTAACCAACGCACCAGCTGTGTTCATGGACCTCATGAACCGAGTGTGTAAACCCTACTTGGATAAATTTGTGATCGTATTCATTGACGACATCCTAATTTATTCCAAGAGTGCGAAAGAACACGAAGAGCACCTTAGGTTAATCTTGGAATTGTTGAAGAAGGAAGAACTGTATGCGAAATTCTCGAAGTGTGAATTTTGGATACCTACCGTGCAATTCTTAGGTCATGTAATCGACAGTCAAGGCATACATGTAGACCCCGCTAAGATCGAGTCAATAAAGGATTGGGCGACACCCACAACTCCTACCGAAATACGCCAATTCTTAGGACTTGCTGGGTACTACAGGAGATTTATTGACGGTTTCTCAAAGATTGCCAAATCTTTAACCAAGCTAACCCAGAAAAACGCTAAGTTTGACTGGGGAGAGAAAGAAGAAGAAGCTTTTCAACTCCTTAAAGAAAAGTTGTGTAGTGCACCTGTTCTGGCCTTACCAGAAGGTAGTGAAGACTTTGTTGTATATTGCGACGCTTCACATAAGGGGCTCGGAGCAGTATTAATGCAAAGGGAGAAGGTGATAGCATACGCCTCTCGCCAATTGAAGACTCACGAGAAGAACTACACGACACACGATTTGGAGTTAGGAGCAGTTGTGTTCGCACTCAGAATTTGGAGACACTACTTGTATGGCACAAAGTGTGTCGTATACACTGACCACAAAAGCCTAAAACACATCTTGGATCAGAAAGAACTGAACATGAGACAACGCCGATGGTTGGAATTACTCAATGATTACGACTGCGAGAATGTAGTTGCTGATGCTCTCAGTAGGAAAGAGCGACCAAAACCTCTTAGAGTCAGATCCTTGGGTATGACAATTAGTTCACCTCTTCCAACCAAGATTCTTGAGGCTCAATTAGAAGCACTCAAAGAGGAAAATCGTCCAAATGAGAACCTTTACGGAATGCCAGAAAGTGAAAACGGATTCGTAAAAAGGTCGGACGGAACTTTGTGTTTCAAAGAGCGGAGTTGGATACCACTCTACGGAGGAATTCGCGACGTCATTATGCATGAGTCCCACAAGTCTAAATACTCCATCCACCCAGGATCCGACAAAATGTACCTTGATTTGAAGAAATTGTACTGGTGGCCTAACATGATAGCCGACATTGCAACATATGTCAGCCGGTGTTTAACTTGTTCAAAGGTTAAAGCTGAACATCAGAGACCCTCAGGCCTACTAGTACAACCCGAAATCCCCGAGTGGAAATGGGAACGCATAACAATGGACTTTATCACTAAGTTACCTAAAACCTCTAGAGGCTACGACACTATTTGGGTAATAGTTGACCGTCTCACCAAGTCAGCACATTTCCTACCGATGAAGGAAAGTGACGGAATGGAAAAACTTGCACAATTATACCTGAAGGAAATCATCGCACGCCATGGTGTACCAATTTCCATCATCTCAGACAGAGATAGCCGTTTCACCTCAAACTTCTGGAAATCACTTCAAGACGCTTTAGGATCTAACCTCGACATGAGCACTGCTTACCATCCTCAGACTGATGGACAGAGCGAGAGAACAATCCAAACACTAGAGGATATGCTAAGAGCATGTGTGATAGACTTTGGAAATGGCTGGGATAAACACTTGCCATTAGCCGAATTTTCTTACAACAACAGCTATCACACAAGTATCAAGGCCGCACCATATGAAGCACTCTATGGTCGGAAGTGTAGATCACCTGTGTGCTGGGCCGAAGTTGGAGAAAGTCAACTTACTGGTCCGGAGTTAATCCAAGAAACTACCGAGAAGATTGTACAAATCAAAAGCCGACTACAAGCAGCTCGTGACCGCCAAAAGAGCTACGCGGATAAAAGGAGGAAACCACTTGAGTTCCAAGTGGGAGATAAAGTTATGCTTAAAGTTGCGCCATGGAAGGGCGTAATTCGTTTCGGAAAACGTGGAAAGTTAAACCCTCGTTATATTGGACCTTTCAAGATTCTTGCTAGGATCGGACCGGTAGCATACCGCCTTGAATTACCACAAGAACTCAGCTCTGTGCACAACGTGTTTCACGTGTGCAACTTAAAGAAATGCCTTTACGACGAAACTCTTGCTATTCCTTTGGAAGAAATCCAAGTCGACGAAAGATTGAATTTTGTCGAGGAACCCATTGAAATCATGGATAGGGAAATCAAAAGGCTTAAGCAAAGCCGCATCCCGATCGTCAAAGTCCGTTGGAACTCTCAAAGAGGTCCAGAATACACGTGGGAACGCGAAGACCAATTCAAACGCAAATACCCACACCTTTTCTCTACTTCACAAAGCAATCCTAACTGAAAACCGAGGACGGTTTTCTCTTCCAAGACGGGGAGGATGTGACACACGGTAAATTTTCACTAAAATTTAACTGATGATTAGTAATTTATTATTACTAAGCCTAAGTCATTAAGCATACACAAGCTTTGCCTGATCATTTGAGTAGTTAACTCGCATACAGTAGGTAACTGCATCACTTTTGCATTCATATCATTTTATGAATATTTTTATTTTTCTTATGATTTAAATTATAAGACGAGAGGGTATCTCGCTTTCCCCAGTGACCGACACGGCACGCGTACCGACACGGCACGCGTACCGACACTATGATAAGGACTCGCTAAAACAATTAACAAATGTCAGCGACTTGGAATATTACAAGGATAAAATATTTCAAACACATAACGATAAAACACCACGGATGAAAAGTTGTCAATCAATAATACTTTGGTCACAATACAATTTCGCGAGACACCAAAAATAATGAACATACTATCACTTAAACAATAACTTGTATGAAACTCAAATACAATTGAGGCTAAAGTATAGTGTATATACATGTATTTCACAAGTACCATAATAATACATAAGTACTTATACAAGTGTTATACAAGAAAACATTTATAAAATGGTGAAGTTAACACTTGTCCACTCTCCTCTTTTTTTTTTGTTTGTCGTTACCTACCCTCCCACAAGTTTCCATCAGTACTTCATATCTCAAAAAAAAAAAAAAAAGAGATATCATCTCTTCCCAATGAATATACAAGAGATATAACAGATCTTTCTTCATCTCCTACCTCTGCGCCTCTCCTAGGCCGAATATCACCAAAAGTAGACAACCCAAAATATTCTTCCAACTATTTCCCCATCTTTCATACCATATTCATGAAAGAATTTCTTTCCCAACCCTACCTTGATGCGCCGCTACCTCCAAAGCAATCCAAGAAGATCAAGATGAATCACAAACAAATCTTTACACCAATCCAAGAAATCGTTTGGTTTGGAAGCAAATCATTTTTAGCTTCAAACAAAGGAGCAAGGTGTAAAGGCTTGGTCAAAGACTTCCTCTTTATTTTCTTTTTATACTACTCGAGAGGCTAAGGGCTCACACAAAACAAATCTCAATCCACCACACAAGAAAAGTGCTCTCAAGGGTATAGTGAAACAGTTGGGTTTCTTACTCGGATTCGGATTTGGAGGTTTAGGTTGTGTGGAGCTCTCGAGTTAGCCTCCATCCTTGTCATTTTCGCCTCACTTGCATAAGGTTAATCTTTGAGTCTTTTCCTTGTAATTTGTTGTACAAAATTCGGTTAATGTTAAATGTTGGTATCTTGTTGTGATTCGAGTGTAAACTAGGTGTGGTAATTATGTATAAACTCGTGTTATGATAAGTCTATTGTCACTTTGAAAACTTAATTTAGTCATGTTGGAATTAATGTTGTCGTTGGGTTGTTGTTATCCTGTCGAGATGCATAAAACAAGGAAAGCCAGGAGTTAAGTTTTTATAAAATGTGGGATCACACTAGTATTGAGTCTGGGAAAAGATGTTGTGTGTTGGTGACTTGTATTGATTCGTACATATGCAATCCGACAAGCCATATAGGCACCATTCCATAGTGTTAAGTTGTGGTCAAAAATCATCTAGGAACTAACTTTGATTTTCGTGGTCTTTTTCCGTATGTCCGAGTGGTTAAAATCCATCAGGGGTCGAAGGAACATACACCATGTCATGGTCTTGTTTTAGTTAAGAATACCAAATCCCATACTTTTATGTGTCGTCAAACGCTCCTTCTTGAGTAGGCTTCGTTGGAAAGGTCAAAATGGGCGAAAACCCACTGTGGTTGTCTCCACAGTGGTGATGTTTTGAAGTCATAGGGGAGAAGTTTAGTACTCGGCAATTTAGTATGACTAACCTTCTTCGAGTCACTCATTGTTGATGGTCTCGACATAAGAAGCATCGGGTTAGTAAACCCACTACACTATCCAAAAGCTTGTTTGATGAGTTAGTTGTCTTCAAGTCACAAGCATCCCCGAAGGGTGCTAGTCTCCATATGGCATTTCGAGGCCACAAAAATAGTCGTATGTTGTACTTTTCTTTCGGATGAAACATCACTCTAGAATGAAACATGAAACGGATACCTTACATGCTAGATATCTAACTAGGAGCCTTATATCGAAACTATTGTGTCGGCCTAAGAATGGGACCAAGTCGAGTAGTACTCGACCCAAACACATGTTTCGTCACACCTTACTCATACTTGCAATAAAGGGGTTTAACCAAGTTTCTCACATTAAACTCCTGTAACTAAAGAGACACTCATTAACAACAAATCTGGAAATGGGTTATTAGGATGTGTCTTCTAAAAACTTGACTAACAAAGTGGAGTAAAGCTGTTGGACCAGCCCTCTCCCCCCTCGTGCAAATACTCCATCAAGCCCAAGCCCAAAAATCTGGTACCCCATTATGGTATTCGAATATGGGCCGCAGCCCATGTAAAACCTTGGGGGTGTTCGTGTGAATGTATAAGCAAGTCATCAAATGATACTCGAAGCATGTTATTAGATGTCAAATAACGAAAACCGTTCCCGTCTATTCTTTCTTTTCACCTCGTTACTTATCGTCTTAACATCAAATGTGTACAAAAATTATTATTTAACAAAAAAAAATGCTCAAACATTGGACATAAACAACAAGTGTTTTAAACATGATTTACCTAAAATACCTACGACAAAGTTCAACGTCAATCTGTGAACTAATGTAGGATAAATAAATAGAAACCATCAAGACATGCTATCATTTGACCAACTTTATAGTCTTCAAGTTAAAATCGCCTATTTCCTAAATACCATTAGAAAAATAAACAAACTAATATTTGCCTTTGACAATACCATTTTGTGTCAACTTAAATAAGTATATATACATTTGTATACTTACTAATGGGACATTTTAATTATTTATTTTTAATCAAACTTGGATTTTAAAACCATGCTAATGTCAAAATGAAAAGGGTATATATATACATTCATATTCTTACTAGTAAACCTCTTAAATTATTTTTACAAACTAAAAGTTGAATTTAAAACCATTATATAAGAATAATATTAATTTCACTATTTAAGTAAGCAATACTTAAAAACGATGAACTAAAACATTGCCCTCCTTATCTAGGTCGCGTGTCGGTGTCACTCCACAACCATCACTAATCCCACATTTGGATTTGCACTTGCTAAGGTGAGTTTCATAGCCCCACTTTTACTTGATAAATTGTTTTATACATTCTGGGGTGAGAAATATGCAAAACATTTTATGGACCAAAACTATAACATGATTACTATTACGAGGTTTAGCCTAAGCCCTTATGTCCCTAGAGAATGCCCTTTTTCATGAACCGTCAATTCCCCATTGGGAAACGCGAATGTTATAAATAGATCTATTGAGGGTGACTCCTCCGTTCGGTTGGCCATGCTTAGGCCAAAGCGAAACGTATACCATGTCGAAATCAAGTGTTGAGGGACAAAACACTTGCTATGGGCCCCTATATTGTATGATATCATTTTAGCATACAGAAACTGTCGTAGTATCGGTTGCATGAACTTAGAGCTAACGTAATAGACATTCATACATATATCATTATATTCTTTGTAATGATTATATGCCTTTGCTTATGGTCCAAGCTTACTATTTTAATTTAAACCTATGAACTCACCAGCGTTTAGCTGACCTTTTAGCATATTTTCTCAGGTGTTTAAGATTTGTTCATGAAGGCAAGGCAAGAAGCGGATGTATGGTCGTAGTAATATTAAAGAAGTGTTTTTACACAAAATGATGTTTTTACATTGGGACCACTATATTTAATGGGATGTACCCATTTATTTAAACTATGTTGTAAGACAGCGTTTTAAAACTATTTTATAAAATCAAACGGAGTATGTATTCCGTTCTTTATTACTTGTGTTGTGATCCACCAATTCCGTAACGCTCCCGAATAACACGTATGCTTCCGCTAAACAAATTTGGGGGTGTTACAACTTTTGAGCTTAAGCACTTGCTTATCAATAAGCTTAAATTGAAAAACAAAAGTTGGGGACTGAAGAAGACCTGGCTAAGAACCTTTAAACCAAAAATCAACCCTAGAGAAGCTCTGTGGAGCTCTGGACAAGCTATGCAAAAGCTTGAGAAAAGCTCAGCTCTGACTGAGCTTGTGAGCAGAGCATATAAGCCCTGCTTGATGAGCCTTTTTGAGCCTCTTAGAAAATTAATAAAAATCTGCAAAAATGACCATAAGAAAATAGACCAAGTGAACTTTTTAAATCCACAATTTCAATTGATTTGGCCTAGAAATAAGCACATGAAAAATCTCTCTAGCTGGGCTCAAATTGGATTTTTCAATATTTTTGACTTTTGACAGTTGAGAAGTTTTGACTTTTTCCAACTTTGAGATTGATTTATGGACTGATTATGTTGAAATAAGCTATGATAAGCTGATCTTAAGCTAAAGTAACAAGTTACAAGCAGATTTGATGAGTTTCACACTATAGGATTATAACAGTTAACTATTAAGTGAAATCACAAAGTATTTTGACTTTTATACAAACAAATACTGGATTTTCTTGTTGAAGTGAGATATTAGATGCTAAAGTGACATGAAACTAGCACAAGCAATATCATAAGCAACCTATGGCACAGTTAAACTAATCAATCCAAACACCCCTTAATGAGGCAGTTTTGAGAATTTAACTGAGTAAACTATGATCTAGCATGTAATACTGATTAAACTGAATCTACTTATCCTAAATACCACTGATTAAACTTGTTTAACCTGTTTGATGACCACAAATTTAAACACAAGAACAAACTGCAATTTTGAAGAAAAAACTGAAATTGAGAGTGAACTCACAAGTGTCCAAGCTGGTATGCAGGCTACAACCAAACCCAAAGACCACTACACTAGGCTATATCCAACCCAATACCAAGTCCTGTATCAACCCATTCCAATTCCATGCCTGTTTAACCAAAATTCCTTCCCTGTTGACTTTTGTTGACCTTGTAGCAAGTTTGTTTGTTTCTGAATTCCAAGTTTATAAAAAGCTAAGATAAGCTTAAATAAACCTGTTTGACTACTAAATAAGCTTATTGAAGCTTGTTAACAAGAGTTTGAATTGGAGATTTGCAACAGTAAGCTCAAAAACTTGAAATGTAAATGAACCACTGAATTTAGCTTTGAAACTGAGTTATAATGATCAAAAGGTTTAGTCTTAATACAATACAACTTGATATTACAGATTTGTGAACTAATTAAAACATTTAAAGAAAAACGACATACATAAAATTTAAAAAGCTAAGTACTCCTTATTCTCTGCACTTCCTCTCTCTTTTATGCTTCAAAATCCTTCCACGTGTCCTTCTGAGACAATCCCACCTCTCAATTTGACCAATGGTTGAGTTTTGAGTGTGTTGCCTGTTTTTATCATTTTGGCGGGAAACAGGATTTGACTTGTAGCTCTCTGTTTTATCAACTAGGGGGGGTGGCATTTATTGTGGGGGGTTAGTGATGATGAGGGGGTGGAGGATAAGGTGAAAAGGTGATGGGAGGGGTGGCTGATAGTTGCAGGCAACTAGGGGGGAAGACAGGTGTACAGTGGTGAGCGCCTTTTTCTGATTTTGACTTTCTTTGACCAAAGGGTCCAAAATAGAAAAGACAGGGGGCCAAAATGGTAATATGGCAGGGGTCACAACTCCTTTTTGACAAGTCTTGGATAATAATGACAAGGACTAACATTGCAAATCTGCCAAATTAGGGGGACCAAACCTGTAATTTTCCAAACTTGACACAAGGACTAAAATTGACAATCTTTAATAGTAAAAGGACTAGATTTGACAATTTCAATTTCTCAAAGGACCATTTTTGCCAAATTACAAAGTTCAGGGACTTAAGTTGTAATTTTGTAAATTTGAATCTCAAAGACCAATTTTGACAACTTTTGAATCCCTAAGGACTTAAAATGATATTTTTCTTTATTTGGTTTTACTAGGGACTGTTTTTGACAACTTTTGAAACTTGGGGGACTAAAACTGCCAATTATGAAAACTTGATACGTTTTTCACCAGATTTTGATATTTTTGCATTTAAAACACATAAAACACTTATTTGTGATATTTTTATCATTTTGATGCATTTCTGAGTGTTTTCAGATGTTTTTGCAGTTTAAATGATACAAAAATGATGAGTATTTACACACTCATCAGGTTCATATAAGTGTTTCAAGGAAGTTCGGTCCGGTCTGAAACACTGGAAAGAAAAGTTTTCCTTGATTGACAGGCGGGCCATCCCTATCGCTATGGTGTGGAGACACAAGGATTCAAAAATCACAGACACTTTTCCCACCAGCTTTTCCCAAACGGACGCCGATAGACTTAGCCATAATCTTATTAAGTTACGCAGTCCGACGATGAGTCTCTTATGGATGTGCCATCTCTCCTCGGTTTTCAAGAATCCTGAGTTCGAGCCCGTTCTAAAAGATGCCCAGGGTCATGGTAATTACTCGTTTTAGTCTTGTCGCCCTGGGATTGGCGTTTGTCTCCCCGGATCTGTCCTTTAAAGTTTCTAATCAACTTGTTTTTGTTGTTGCTTTCTTTCTTTCAGTTGTTAATATGTCAGAATATCTTGAGCTTCCGGACTGGGAAGGAACGGTCGTGAGTAAAGGTCCGGCAGTTGACCCGGACAGGGAGATTCCAAAAAGAACCTCCGACCCTTTGGCCGTGGGAGTGGCCTTTCCTCCCAAAGATGCCCTGGCCAAGAGGGCCGAAGAGGCAGATCCCGAAGTTGTTGCTCTGAGGGAGAAGATAGAGAGGGAAGCCCTGGCCCGGCAAGCAAAGAAGAGGGGCGCTGAAGAAGGGACCTCCAAAGTACAAGGCAAGAAGAAGAAACAGCGCCGTCAATTCGTTGAGCATATATCTTCCGGAGAGCCTATTGATAACCCGGACCCCTTGAACCAGATCCGTCCGGAGGATGTCCAGGAGACGGACGTATATTTGTTGATGCTGAGCAGGGGACCCCGAATATTGCCGCTGAGGATGGAGGAGGCAATGCGGCCAATGAAGGGATGGGGGATAATGTTGCTTGCGGTGGTGAGCAATTGCAACAAATGCATACCCCTCCGGTCGAGGAAGGCGGTCAAACACCAGTGAACTCAGCTCGTCATAGTTCCGAAGGTACGTGTAGATTGTTCGGCTATTCATACTTGTGATTTCTCCCAACTTATTGTATTGTGCCCTTCAGGTTTTTCGGCCCACCACTCTCGCGGCCTTAAGCGGATTGACAAAATCAACCTGGACTCCGGTACGTTTTAGCCTTCCGCTTGTCATTTTTTTTATACATATATACCGATTATTTTCCTAACTCCCTCTATTCATTATGCAGATGAAGCCACGAACGTCTTCATCCCTAATTGGGCCCTTCGGGATGACGTTTGGATAAATTCCTACCGGTCTTGCAAGGAGCTCATTGATAATCTTCCCACACCGGCCGAGCAAGAAACTCTAGAACAGATGAACAACATTGAGCTCACTCGCCGGGCCTATGAAGAGTTTGGCAAAAGTGTGATAGCCCAAGGCGAGTTGCTGAAGAGGTTCAATGGCATGTCGTCTACATTGTGGGAGCTCACTCAGACTCACCAGGGTTGTCAGGGGTTGGCTGATAGATTGGCTCTCCTATCATTCCTTCTCCTATCACCTCCCCTGAGGTTCCTATCTCTCGGGGCCAGGAGGTTTCCCCTCCGAGATAGTTCGCCTGCTTCTCCCTTCGGCAGCTCGGTGTTCTTATACGCCTCTTCCGCTCGAACATAGTCATCTACTCTCGTCATCATTTCCTTCACGGACTTCGGGACTTGATCGGAAAACTTTTTAGCCAAGTCAGGACATCGATGAGCACTCATAAATGCTGATATCTTCATGAGCTCGGGTACCCCCGGTATCCTACTAGCTTCGTTGGTCCATCGTTCTTTGAATACCAACAGTGTTTCGTTTGCCTGCCTAACAATCCAGGTGATTTCTGTGGGATCCTTTAGGTTCTTTTGCCGCAGAGCGAACCTGGTAGTGAATTGTTCTCTCAGCTCGTCCCAACTGTTAATGCTTCCTGGTTCCAAATTGCTGAACCATCCTTGTGCGGCTCCATCCATGGTTTGTTGGAACATCCGGCACCACACCGGCATCGGCCATTCCCCCTGGTTGGCTGCTCCCACAAACCGATTGATGTGATCATCCGGATCAGCCGAACCATCATATAGTTTTAGGTTGGTGGGCATGGTATACTTGGGACCAGCGAACTCTACTATCCTTCTTGTAAAGGGTGACCGAGCTACTTCCTTATGCGGTTTACTAAGGTCATCTTTGGGGTTTAGTTCAACATCTCCTTCCTGTTCATCTTCGTCTCTGAAATCGAGCCGGATGGGTTTGATGGCTCCGGCCCCCGTTGCATTATACTTTCTAAGGAGAGCCTCTAACGACACTATCTGTGCTTGTATTTGTTCCGGTATTCCGGAGTTTTGATTATTGAAGACCCCACTCCCACCTATGTGTTCCGGTGACGAGAGGGGATTGGGTGGAGGGCGTGACCCCGGACCTGTCATTCGGTTCTTTGGTAGAACGAATTGGGGTCCCACGGATGGCGCCAATTTGTTGAAGTAAAATCCTGTATCCGTCCAGTCCTAGCGGTCCGGTAGAAGGATGGGTGATTCCTGCACAATGTACAGACGCATTAGCCTAGCCTCGGGTATTATCCCGAGACCAAGCTCCGGCGTGAGGATGTGTAAATGGTAATAAATGCGGTGATAAATGTAGTAAGAATGTAGGTGTAAAACTTAATGCAAAGTAATAAATGTGTTGGGGTATTTATACTACCCCAACTTCCTATTCATGTTACTATTCTTCTACTGTTCAGCCACTGTTCCGCAGGCCTATATTCACTGCTCGCAGACCTATAGTTACTCTATTTAGTAGGTCACGCGGTAGGAAATCCCCTAAAATCTGCTAACATGGTCGGTGGTCATTATTCCTTGGCCGGACGTCAGGATGATCGTCCGGCGTATGTGTCTTGACGTCCGGCGCATGTGTCTGGCCGGATGTTGGACCGTCCGGCACATACGTCAACAAACCTGGAAGAGGTGAAGCTGATTTTGGTCGGTTTGATACTAAAACTGTGGTGGAAAACATCTACATTCTGTTTTCTCAAAGTGAAATCCCGATAGCAAGTGAGAACGAGGAGACAATGGATCTAGTTAAACCATCTACTCCTTTACCTTCTTGGTTCACAGAAAAGGATCTTGCTGAATATGCGGCTTTGTACGAAAAGTCTGGATTCCGATTTGCACTCCAAGTTCCCTACAGGTATTTAGTTAGCCACTGAACTTGTGTATACTCTGACTTTAATGTTAATAACAGGAATATAGATAAATTTAGCGTAATTGCTGTAGGGCACTGAACACGGCTGGATCGGAGGTGCAAGATCCGAAAGTAGAAGCTAAAACATTGCTGATCATTGGTGAGAAAGATTACGTGATGAAATTTCCTGGAATGGATGAATATGTAAGGAGCGGAGAGGTGAAGAAGTATGTTCCGAACCAGGAAACAACATATGTGCCAGATGGATCTCATTTTGTCCACGAGCAATTTCCCGACCAAATTAATCAGCTGATCCTCACTTATCTCCATAACAACAAGCATCTCTCAGCAGTTTGAAATGGGACCAAAGGCATCGTGATGGACAGTATGCTTATTAATCCATTGTCACATTTTAAATAAAATTTCGGCTTTATAATCTCATGTCTCATTTAAATATTCTCGATATATATTACAACTTAGACAATAAGAACAATTATATATCGTCTGATACATGCAACAAAATTTTATACATCATATGCAAAAAACCGTTTACATCGCATAACTTGTATATAAAAAGATATTAAAAAAAAAGGTTTTATATGGCTATCTCTTCTGGAAATTGAAGGATCTAATGCAATACGCAAATATGAATGCGAAAAATAGAACCAATCCAACATGTACTCCAGCAACGGCACCAAGGAAACTATGCTTGTAGCCATAATACCGGTCCAAGTAACCTTTAACGGACTCACCAGTCGTGAGGAGGTCGTCCAAGTCCCCAAATTGTGATGCAACCATGCCGTAGATGGTCCAGGCATTAGGATTGCCCCAGTAGTACCATCTCCACCAGACCGGGATCCTCTGTAACAAAAAAGCAGCCACATTATATTAGAAGATGTGATTCTGTGAAAACGTAGAGGTGGTAAAATAAGTATGTCGTGTGTGTTTAGTAACATGACATAATAGATTACTTTGTTCGGGGTTAAAAATAATCAAAAGTTTTAATAATGTTTCTTTCACGAGGTTTTATGCATAACAGTTCGATGATTTTCGACCTCTTTGAGTCTTTCAACCTGTTTCGCCCATTTTTAGCTATTTTACATTTTACCTCTTACACACTTTCGGAATAAGGCATAACCCAAAACGAACGGTTCTAAATAGTAAAAAATGTAACTAGACATGATAATGGACAAAAATAAAACAATTTGTGTTGATGAACTTACAGGTCGTGGAATGATGAATCCAGAAAAGAGATTAAAAAGTCCATAAAACGAGGCAGCGACAATGGCAGCAATGTTGGCGTTGGGTGTAATGGCGACGGTCATCATACCGTAAAATGTCATGTAGAGTAAGCAACTGAACTGGAAGAAAAAGTACCAAAAGAACTTGGCTGCTGTCCACTCAAACCCAATCATTGCGTACACAATAATACTGTATACTCCGGTTTGTGCTAGAATGTACGGGATCTCGACAAGAACCTGAGCAAAAGCATATGGCAAAGCCGAATACATTCCTGCAGCTCGTTCTCTATAAAACACAGTACGTTCAACATCAACAACCGGCTGCACAGAAGACGCGTTTTGGAGTCCAAGAAACATTACTGCCGCATACATCGACCCCATAGCATTGGTCAAATCTCGTTGAGTTGACCTATATTAATATTAACATTACTACCAAAAATAAAAAATAAAAAAATGAACTTGATAGTTATGGTTTCTCGAACGCTTACTTTTTACCACCAAGATCCCAAAACATGGTACCAAACATGATCGCTATAAAGGTGGTAAAAGCAAAACGGACAGCTGTATAAGGTGGGTTTCGCCAGTATGACCAACGTTGTTTCCATAGACAAGCTATGCATTGAACAATGAACGGTTGTGAGTATTGTGTTGGGAAGTAGAGGTCTTTTGTACCAGGACGTGGTACACTTAAGTCAGCGATAAGTGCTTTGTTTCTCCTGCGAATTAAATTTAGTAAACGTTAACTTTATCTTAGGTTTTATTATAAAGTTGTAATACTAGTTATAGATTTGATTCGATTACTTGCCTGTAAAGTTCAGAGTTGTGGTAGATTTGGGTGAAATCGACCCCTAAAGCTAGTTCTTGAGAGGAAGTGCTGACTTCTAACATCCATGTTGCCGGGTTGTATCCGTCTTTGATCTTACTTACCCCGTCAATATCCTAATTTACGAATCAATCAAAGAGTTAATGCAAATGTTGATTTTATCAAGTAGTAACTATTGTGACTACAAGTAGCAATAATAAAATAATCCATTGCAAACAGCAAATCCTCGTTACCTCGAAATACTTGATCAACTCACAAGAATGACGACCAACGGGTCCAACATATATCTCGTGTCCTCCTCGTTTCATCAAGAACAACTGCAAATCGGATATTCCAAAATTCAGTAACTACTAACTAACAAATAATAAGAAAGTAATCGTATGTAATAATGAGAGTACTTTCATACCTCATCAAAAGCTTCAAAGATATCGATACTAGGTTGGTGAATGGTACACACAACTGTACGTCCTGTGTCCACCGTGTTCCTAACGGTTCTCATCACAATGGCAGCAGCCCGAGCATCTAACCCTGAGGTTGGCTCATCCATAAAGATTATAGATGGATTGGCTACAAGCTCCACTGCTATGGTTAACCTCTTTCGTTGTTCAGTGGAGAGCCCATTGACACCTGGTAACCCAACTAGTGCATCCCTTAACGGGTTCAGTTCCACAAGGTCCATAACCTCAGCAACGAAACTCTATAAAACAATATTAAATCTCGTCATTTCTAATTTCAAAATATAAATGACTGAAAACACTCTTTGTTACAGAATTTTTGCTCCAAAACATGTATTCTACACAAACCTTTCTTGTTTTTTCGTCAACGTCTGTAGCCAGCCTTAGCCAGGCTGAGTAAAGCAAAGCCTCGTAAACAGTAACATGAGGAGAGTGGATGTCGTTTTGTTCACAATACCCTGAAATCCGGGCAAAGGTTTCTTGTACTTTTGGATATCCAGAAATCCTAATGTCTCCTTCTATATAGCCACCGGTTTTTCTACCCGCGAGTACATCCATCAAGGTAGTTTTTCCGGCACCACTCACACCCATAAGCGCAGTAAGAACACCAGGGCGAAAAGCTCCGCTCACACCCTTAAGTAACAATAATCTATTTTCATTCACTCCTTGCTCTCTCATTTCCTGCAAAATTTATCATAACATCCACTTAAGTACTCCTGCAAAATATTTTTCGAATTCTTTGAATCATAATCAAGTTACCTGTGGCATATCGACTGAGTATTTGACATCATTGAAGGTAATCGAATGTGGTTCAAACGGAAGAACCATCCCTTTTTTCTTGTTCTGACTACCCTCAACGGGAATTCTAGTGGATTTCATCTCAATGGCTCCTGCATCACTGTCGTCCTGTGATGCTACATTAGCTTGTGTTTTCCCGAAAGCTGTAGAGCTCACATATTGTTAAAAAATGATTACTTTTAAGCAATGATCGAAAACTAAAGGTGGCAAGTTTGGGTTATGTTTTGTCTCAAGCGCGTTAAACAGTCAAAATAAAGAAACCTAAACAACCAAAAGATTGAGATACTTACGGTCGAGTAAAGCCAGAGACAAAGCAAAACACAAGTTGAAGAGTAGAATGAATCCAACTAAAGCTGCAACTGCAATCCAATACCAATAATTTTCAGCAAAGAATCCTCCCGAAGTGATAATCGTTTTCCCAAGTGTGCTATCATTCCAAGGCTATAAAACAAAATCATTTAAGAATAAGTTTCACCATGCTTACATGTATCTAGATATAGAGCATGTATGAATGTGCATCGGTTCCAAAAACTAAACTTTTAGATACTTACCTTTTGCCATCGATGCCCAAGAAACTCGTTCACAACAATTCCGTTCATTGCATACATCATAGGGGATGACCAATAACCCCACAACCACCACTTCTTTACGTCATCTAAGAAAACGGAAACCAATTTATTAGTTTACAATAACAAGTAAAAAATTTACTATGTTTTTATGCATTTTTTAAGTATGTAGTACCTCGAACAAGGACAAAGCCACCCAAAGCAAAGATCAACAGAAGTGCAAATGAACCAAACGTGTTTGCAACAATCATGTTTCGACCCAATGCTCCAATAAACCGAAACAATCCAGAAGACATCTGGTTAACTAGCAAGAGCAGAAGGTATTCCTTAAAGAATCTGCAATATACATGAGAGATTCATATAAGTTGCCGCCCAAAGTGTATATTTATAAGAAAAATAGATTATTATTGAGGTAATTTTTTTATTTATTTATTTATTTATTTATTTATTTTTTTGAAATAGAGGTAATTCTGATTATGCTAGTATTACGTATGATACACTAGTATTCACATCATTTTGGACAATAAGTGTTTTGGGTCAAACCAACCCGACTTATATTTACCTGTAGATAAGGTGTCGATTCTAACTAGTCAAGATACTCTTTAAACGAGAAATGGGTCAAGTCAAATAAACTAGTTGACAACAACACTTCACACAGGCAAAATCTCCCACAATGTATATTTGATACATAACATTTCACTATTTGTTGTCCATTAATATATAATTTATCGAAGTAACATGATTTTTTTAATAAAATATGATTCACTAATTTTATAACAGCTTTTTGTTTATATACCGAGGAAAAGCTGTTTCGGATCAACTTGACCGGCATATTTTGACACATAGAAAGAGGTCTACTAAAACTTTTTGACAATTTTGAAATATAATCATATTCAACACAATAGTTTTTTATAAATTTTTGGACAAAAGGTGTTATGGGGTCAACCTGAACCGACCCATTTGACCTGTAGAAGAAAGTTTCCATTTTGACCCGTTAAGATGATCTTTAGAAATTAAGTACCTTTCAATGTTAGGGTCAAGTCCCACTACGTAATATGTCAAAATTGTCCATACACCTGCTTCAAGAAACGAAACAGGAATCTTGATGACCCATGATGGTAGAGCATACGCCCACGAGGGGTAAAACAAGAAATCCCTTTGCTTGTAGTATACAGGAAGCTTTGCAATGGTCATTGATATTTCAGCCATCCCATTAAACATAATCATAACCACACCGAAGAAAAGAGCACCCACATATATCCCACCATCTTCTGGTGTACGTCTATGCATCTCAGTTCGGAAGAACACGGTCATAGTGATAAATGACATCACAGTTAGCTGAAACCGAACAAAATATCATACCACTTATTAGGAAGTTGTGCAAAATGCATCAAAGTAACCAGCTTTGGTCCAATTTCTATAATTTCGTGAAAACCTTCAAACATGCAAAAACTCGATTAAGCAAAAAGTCTCACCTGGGACAATTTGAAGATATAAACAAACGAGTTTCTTTTCATGAGCAATATCTCTCTATCGGTACATGCCTTCAAGAGTTCCTTTTTATTTAAACCGTATTTTTCGGTTGTTAAAGCAGCAGGGTGGCTTTTAGTTTTGTCATAAGGAGTCCCTAAATCATCTCCAAGTCTCCTTCCGACATAAAACGATTGGTACGCGTCAGCAAATTCTTTAGCAGTCACAAATCTGTAAGGTTGGTCTCTTCTAATCCAATATTGTTGTTGATCTTTCTTTGATGTCACCTATAACAAAAGGGTCAAATAAGTATTTACAAAATCGACCCAGACCGCACTTAAAAATGACGTGTTTCAGCCCGATCCTCTTTAATATTTACTGGAAATCAAGTTTACTTACTTCTTGCAAGAAGTCAGCAACTCCTTTCCTCTCGGGACATTTAAATCCCATAGATTCAAAAAACTCGAGCACATTCTCACGTGGGCCTTGATACACAATCTTCCCGTCAGTTAAAAGAATAATGTCATCAAACAAATCATATGTCTCGGGTGCCGGCTGGAGTAGAGAAATAACTGCAGTTCCTTCAAGAATATGAAGAAATTGTTTGAGTGATTTCACAATTTGGAAAGTTGTAGAACTATCCAAACCGGTTGATATCTCGTCCATAAGAAGAGCCTTTGATGGTCCAACTATCATTTCACCCGTTGTAACACGCTTCTTTTGACCACCAGATATACCCCTTATCATTTGATCACCTACCATAGTATCAGCGCAAATATCTAACCCCAATAGCTGTTGCACAAAAACAAACATTAACGCTTAATGCAAAATCTTTAACAAGTTATTTTAAATGTTTTATGGTATCATACCTTAAGAGTATAATCTGTTACCACACTAGCTTCCTGTCCCTCGGTCGCTGCTGCCTAATATAATAAAAGAACAAAAATAAAGTTACAAAATGTTTTTAATCAAAAGATACAAAGGAGACAAATAAGGGACTTTAGCCCGATTGATTATGACTGTTTAGGTTCGGGCACGTAAAAGTAAAATGTAATGCAATAAATATCCGAGATCAATTTACATATTTTGTAATCATATTGGAAACAAAAATAGTTTTGTACGCAATTTAAACTTTTGGACTAAATGTGTTTTGGGTCAACTCAACCCATATTAAAAATGACACAGACCAATTACCCACCCAATCAGCCAATTACCGCCTCTAAACTAGGTTTATATAATCTTTGATGTTGCTGCCCGTTACCTTCATGTAGACATCGATATCCGGATCAGGCTTAATGTTTGCATCTTTTTCCCTTCTTGACAACTCTGCCAACATCTCTGAAAATCATACAAAAAACTGTTAATCTGTTATCAACACTCTTGTCAAATGTAATTTCTATTTTAACACATTGTAAAACTAGAGGTGGCAACTGTGACCGATTTACAAAAAATGTTAATGGGTCAACCCGAACCAGCCAATTTGGATCGTACTAAAAATGACCCATTTTAACCAGAACCCATTTGACATGGCGTGAACCACCATTTTGCCAACTCTACATAACTCCATAAGTGATCAGACTCACCATAACGTGATCCAACCCCTTGGCATCGAGCAGAAAAAGCTAAGGTTTCTCGGACTGTCATTTCTCCAATATGGACATCGTTTTGACTGATATAAGCAGATGTTCTTTCCGGCACAAACTCATGCAATTCATGCCCATTATATGTCACCTTCCCTGAGCTCTACAATTACAAATTGTAAAACGATTAATTACTTGCTTTTAAACACAATTTAAGTAATTAGGATAACTGGTTTACCTTAAGCTCCTTAGCAAGCTTCCCAGCCAAAGCTAACAACAATGTTGTCTTACCAGAACTTGGGGGACCCAATAGTAATGTCATCCTACACATTGCATGCACGTTTTAGTACAAAATCAAATCATGTTATCAATACTCATTAACTTCTGAATGGATCGATTTGTGTTGCGTTATTATCTCAAATGGGTCATATAGAAAACATAGCTAGAAGGTAATGAGACAAGTACGCTGAAACTAGTCCAAACTATATTTTTTATTGCATAAAACATCCTATATCTACGAGGAAATAAAATGGCCAAAGAAGTATATTTTGGTCATCACGGCCTGTCCTAGCCCGAGAAAAATCAAATAAATTTTCTATGCATTCTTCCATCAATACCTGCTAGGCTTCACAATACCACTAACATCATCAAGGACGGTTATATGCCTTTTTGTATTTGGAAGGAGATGGAACTGGCTCAAGAACCCCTGTAGACAAAAAAGAAATTACTAACACGTATTATGAACAATTTTATACAAGTCAGAAAACAATGTTACAAAGATTTGATATAAACAGGATTCAGATTATATTTTAAAACGTGCAACTTTGAAAGTAAAAAGGGTCTAAAACTCATAAAAATTGTGAAAAGACTACATAAAGGTCAGTGAACATTGTCCGAAAAATACTTGCAAATGTACTTTGAGTAAACAAAACATCCAAACGTGATAAGTTGGAAAGATTTTATAAAGATCACAAAACAATATTCTTTCAAACATGCATAGTGAATGTTTAAAAGGAAATAAGTTTATAGCTCTTAGAAATGTCGGAAATAGTTCCAGTAATATTTTGAAACCGGCGCTTTAAATGTATAGTTCTACAAAAAATTATACGTTAGGACTTAGGAAAAGAATTCGATTAAAGTAGAATGCAGTAAACAAGTTCTGAATTATGATTTAGAAGTACCTCAAATATATCAATGTGGAAGTTTATGAAACTTGGCAAAGCTCTACTTCCTGTGTTCACATTTGCTTCCACAGTCAAATGCTCAAATCTCACTTCAATTGTTGGCAGCTGGATCCCAACCCTGTATAGTTACATGGCTTAGAAACTCTTTATATGATACAGAAAGAAATAATAAATGGTTAACTTAAAATAGCAATACTAAAGAATACTAGTCTCTATAATCTACACTTTTTAGATTCAAATACCTTTTAAATCAAACATGAATACATTTGCATGTTTGTTTATCAAGTACTAGTTACGTAGTTAAATTAAATGGTATCCCACCCTCTTACGGCAAAGGCTAACATGAGAGAGATAAATCGCATAAAAAGGAGACGGATACAGGATGCGAACTCATGCCCGCTACTTTACGCCGCATGTTTTCAATCATTGGACTACCGTTGCGGAAACAGTAGTTACTTAATTAAATACAGTATTTGTTAACCACTTGATTACTAATGCAGTTGTCATTATCATAATGAGTTTCAAAGTGTACATCCAAAAAATATTTTAGTTAAGTGCTTTATCTTGGACTAATACCTAGTGTTTTATCATTGAAAACAGTCACTAATTAACTCACTACTCATTAATACTAGGAATGTTACTTAAGGGTGTGTTTGTTTCATTAATAAACAAATCTACAGTTAGATAACTAGCTTACCTAAATAATTAAAATAATAGCTATTATTATTATAAACCTTTGATTGTGATTGTTCATACACATGTAAACATCTCAGATTCTTTATGCTTCTTTGAGTATGTCTTAAAGCCTTTCATTATACTAAAGCAAAATATTCCTAAATACTTTTCTTGAACATGAAAAAAAGTATTTGTTAAGTTACTTTTCCTTAAAAAAAAGGGTTACTTTTCCTTAAATACAACAGTAATTAATTTGACTGCATTTAGTTATCTTTTTTATTTGATCATTTTTTTTCATTTGTTTTAATCAAATCAATATTCTAATGCATCTTTTTGTTCTCAAATCTATCAACTTTTTTGTAATTTTGCTTTTGGGTGGTGTATTGACTTCTATGATTGTGATAATATAATTTATTCTTTTCCTTCTAAAAGAAAGATAACAAATTCTCAACTTTCTTGACCTAGGAAAAACTATACTTTCATATTTCTATATTATAGTATTTTCAAAATATTATCACCAAAATAGAGGCTAATATGTCCATTATCTGAAGAATGCGACTGTTTGACTATGATGCATGTCCTAATCAAAGTATATAATCCTATTACCATTTCTGACTCTTTTCATATCCACCAACATATGTATCTAGTGAAGTTTGAACGTGAGACCTTTTGCGTAGACTTCGGTGTACCTAGTGAGGTTGTTTTAATATGATACCCATCTTTTCTTTAACGACAGAATTATATTAAGAAAAAAGCAACTAGAAGCTAAAGAGTAGAGTTACAATCTAGATATAAACACAGTTACACCATCTATATTACTCTTTAACTGCGAGGACTATAAAAATAATAAAAAACTCTTGTCAATTACAGAGAACCAAAACAAGAGAAAAATCTTCTACCACATAGACAAGCGAAAAAACTCTTGCAGATTTGGAAAAATGAAACTTAAGCTGATTCATTTCTTATATGTTTTCTATAGAAATAAAAGTAGAAAATATGAATATTCCTTGAAAAGGTAACGGATGGAATATAGATGGTAACATTAATTAATCAACAATAAGTACTATATTAACTAATTAAGCATTTAAAGAATTCAATAGCAATAGCAATAATAATAAAAATAATAATACCTATCAATTCTGTGCCTGAGCTTCAGTAGAAACTTTTCATTATCTTCATCAGCAACTTTCACAAGTCTATCAAGCAAATGTTGTCTTTGTTCAATTCCAAGACTATCGATATCGACTTCATACGAAGCACCCTGTGATCCATACAACAAACCTTTCCTTAACCTATCAAAAGTTGGCAGCTTTTCTAGTGAAGCCCATTTTAATGCCTCTTCGTCGTTTTCTTCTCGTGAAGATTTTGAAAAAGCATCCATACCCGAGTTTCTCCATATAGAATTACTCGCAGATCGTAAACTTGATGATCTTCCACTCCCTCGCCTTATACTATTTGTAGCTTTGTATATGTCACTCCCATCCATTTTTAAGAGGACGTTTTCTAGCTAGCTAGAGAAACGCCAAATAAAACGCGCAAATTTTATTTCTGTGATGAAATAAAATTTACTAAAGGTACCCAAGGTACATGTGTATGGTTTTTTTGGGTTGATGGGAATTAAGAGGAGTGTGTGATATATATACACGTAGAGGATATTTGTGTATGGAAAATAAGGTGATGGTTGAATATTGAAATGTGAAACAAGCTACCAGCTGAGCTACATATAGTTTGAAAATGATTATTAAACATAAGTGAGTGATTATGTCATCATATGTGTATTAAAAATAGCTTTTTGAAATAAGCTGTGAACGGCGCAAAAGCAACATTTATATATTTTGTTACGGTAAATTCAATATAAATTTAAATTAAATATCATAATTTCATATTTTTCTGAATACATGTTTTAAAACCATTATTTATGATATTTCTTTTGGGTATGTATTTGGAATTTTCTTAATAATAAACACACAAGTTGTAGAATTATGAGTAGAAAAAAATAGCATTCATTTCATTTATATAAAAAATATTTAATTGTAGTTAACTTTTTATTTACGCACAATAAGTGCAAGCATGCAAGTCACCTTTAAAAAGAATTATCTTAATGATTATTGGTTGCTAAAGTTTTTCCACACTTTTGTTTGTAGTCTTGACTTGACGACTTTACACAAACAAACTAACTAATGGCAGAAAAATGAAACACGAATATGACTTTTTCCATTCATTGCACTGTCTAAAGTATTATGAGTACTTGTCTTGTAATTTCTTGGTAATGATGTTTGGAAACTTAATTACTCCGTAATACTCGAGTCATGAATTAAATACGGATAGCTTTTTCATAGTACAAGTTTCAAAACATGCATCAAAGTGATTGGTATAGGAAAGACGTATAGCACGTTATTCGACTGTCATTTTAGCGTTATCTTTGTTGGAAAATTTAGTGCACTTGTGGGATTAGTTCACACCTTGTAATGGGTTAGGAGGTACGGAGTGTACACCCATAAGGTCCATGAACACCCTGACTCTTATAGTGGTTTGTATTGGTAGTACTGGTGAAAGTACTGCTGGTTAAAGTACTGCTTGTGGAAAGTACTGCTTGTGGTTTCCACTGATAAGCAGTGCTTCCACTGATAGGCAGTGTTTCCACTAATAGCACTGTGAAAGTACTGATGCTATGAAAGTACTGATAAGCAGTGTTTCCACTGATAGGCTGTATTTCCACTGTAAGTGAAAGTACTGCTAGTGGAAAGTACTGCTTATGGAAAATACTGCTAAATGGCAGTTACAACTGCATTATGACCACGTTTAATTGGTCATGTAACCACTAACGGCTATAATGGGGATAATTATGAGGCTATTAATGGGACGATTAATACTCATAATTCCATTGGAATAGCTCAAGAGTAACCTCCTATAAATAGGAGATCTGTTTATGCATGAAGGACAGACAGAAAACACTAAATACTTATAAGCGAAAGGGATATAGAATTGTGCCTAATTCTCTAACAGCATTTGGTCTTATCCCAAGTAGATATTCGTGATACCCAGGCATTAGGGTCGAATAGTTTACTTTGGAAAGTGATCACACGATTCCAAGTGATATCCGGTAACCACCTAGTGGTATTGCTACTGTCATTGATTGTCTTAACTCTGTTCTGGGATTTAACCACCCCAACAATCAAAGTAAACTATTTTGTGATAATCAATGGCAACTGCCGCAATGAAACACATGGCTTCAAACTTTGCCAAGCTTGATAAGTTTGAAGGGGTGGACTTTAGGAGGTGGCAGAAGAAGATGCACTTCTTGCTGTCAAGCATGAGTGTGGTCTATGTGCTGACTACTCCAATTTCTGATGATGGTGATGATGCTACTGTGGAGCAAATCAGGAGGAGGAGCAAGTGGGAGAATGAAGACTACATATGCAGAGGTCTTATTCTGAATGGTATGTCTGATTCTTTGTTTGATATTTATCAGAACTTTGAATCTTCCAAAGAACTATGGGATTCCTTGGATGCCAAATATATGGCTGAGGATGCATCAAGTAAGAAGTTCCTTGTTAGTAATTTCACAAATTACAAAATGACTGATTCAAGACCAGTTATGGAACAATACAATGAACTTCTTGGAATACTTGGAAGGTTTACACAACACCAAATGAACATGGATGAGGCTATCAAAGTCTCTTGTGTCATTGACAAACTCCCTCCTTCATGGAAAGATTTCAAGCATACCTTGAAACATATGAAGGAGGAGTTAACTCTTGTTGAGTTGGGCAGTCATCTGCACATTGAGGAATCTCTCAAAGTGCAGGATAATGACAAGCCAAAGAGTAGCAATGCTGCTGGACCATCTGTTGTCAATATGGTAGAGCATAACAACTCTACCAGGTACAATGACAACAAAGGCAAACGCAAATATCATGACAACACAAGAGCAGATCCTAACAAGAAGGCAACACCTACTTGTTGGAAATGTGGCAAGACTGGTCACATTAAAAGGGACTGCAAGGGTGTTAAAATTGGTGGTAAAACCAATGGATCAGGCACTAATGGTTCAGGGAGTGGTGGTTCAACCAACTCACTGAAAGGTCAGAATATGTTTAATAAGTCTTTTCAGATTTATTATGTTACATATGTATCTGAATCTTTTTATGTGCAGGATGATGATGTTGCGTGGTGGGTTGACTCTGGTGCAACAGTTCATGTGTGTAAAGATAGAAGCTGGTTCAAGACTTATGAGTCACTGAATGATGGTTCTATTCTTCACATGGGAAATGAGTCAACAGCCTTGGTGCATGGTCGTGGTTGTGTAGATCTTAGGTTTAGTTCTGGAAAGATTGTAACTTTGTTTAATGTTATTCATGTTCCTAATATAAGGAAAAACTTGGTTTCAAGTAGTGATTTGAATAATCATGGATATAAACAAGTTATTGAATCTGATAAATTTGTTCTTTCTAAATGTGGTGTTTTTATTGGTTTTGGTTATTTATGTAACCAAATGTTCAGGCTTAATATTACCACTGACAGTGTTATTTCAGCTTTTGTGACCACATATGATCAGAGTGATTCTAACCTTTGGCATGCTAGACTTGGTCATGTTCACTATAAAAGGTTGCAAGATATGTCTAGGGATGGTTTAATCCCTGCTTTTGACATGGACACTGAAAAGTGTAAAACTTGCATGTTGACCAAGATAACCAAGAAACCCTTTCAGGGTGTTAGTCGTGAGACTAAGATCTTGGAGCTTATTCACAGTGACCTGTGTGATTTGCATGCCACTCCTTCTTTGGGAAATAAGAAGTACTTTGTGACATTTATTGATGATGCTTCTAGATTTTGTTATGTCTATCTGTTACATACCAAGGATGAAGCATTAGATAAATTCAAAGTGTTTAAAACTGAAGTTGAATTACAACTTGGGTCCTTGATCAAAAGATTAAGGACTGATAGGGGAGGTGAGTACATGGATACTCAGTACTTTCAGTCTGTTGGAATAATCCATGAAACGACTGCCCCTTATACTCCTCAGCAAAATGGTATTTCTGAAAGGAAAAACAGGGTGCTGAAGGAGATGGTTAATTCCATGTTGTCCTATTCAGGACTGAGTCAAGGGTTCTGGGGTGAAGCTATGTTAACAGCTTGCTATTTGCTAAATAGGGTTCCCAACAAAAGGAACAAGGTTACCCCTTATGAACTCTGGACTAAAAGGAAACCCAACCTGAACTATCTCAGGGTCTGGGGTTGTAGGGCTGTTGTAAGACTCCCTGATCCAAAGCAAAAGACTTTGGGTGAAAGAGGCATTGACTGCATCTTTGTTGGATATGCTGAGCATTCCAAGGCTTTTAGGTTCTATGTTATTGAACCTAATGAACATGTTTCAGTTAACTCAATAATTGAATCAAGGGATGCAGACTTTGATGAGAATAGATTCTCATCAGTCCCTAGACCAAGTCAGAGGATTCCTAATGGAACTCATGACACTGGTGTATCAGAGGTCCCTGATGATGAACCATCAGTGGTCCCTGATGAGGTTGTGGTTCAACAACCTGAACCTGTGCTCAGGAAGAGCAAAAGAGTCAGGACTCCAAAGTCATTTGGACCTGAGTTTCAACTATACTTGGTTGAAGGAACTAGGGATGAGGTCTCAGACCAATACTCCTATTGCTTCATTGTTGAGGATGACCCCAAAACATTTGAAGAAGCAATGAAGTCCCAGGATATTGCTTTCTGGAAAGAAGCAATCAATGATGAGATGGATTCCATCATGGGCAACAACACTTGGGTGTTGGTTGATCTACCTCCTGGTTGCAAACCTTTGGGTTGCAAATGGATTTTCAAAAGAAAAATGAAGGTAGATGGAACTATTGAAAAGTTCAAGGCTAGACTAGTTATTCAGGGCTTTAAACAAATGTCAGGAATAGACTATTTTGATACTTATGCCCCTGTGGCTCGTATCAGTACCATAAGACTGCTGATTGCTATGGCATCTATTCACAATCTGGTTATTCATCAGATGGATGTGAAAACAGCTTTCTTGAATGGTGAATTGGAAGAGGAGGTTTATATGAACCAACCTCAGGGCTTCATCTTGCCTGGCAATGAAAACAAGGTGTGTAAACTGATTAAGTCTCTTTATGGACTTAAGCAGGCACCTAAGCAATGGCATCAAAAGTTTGATGAAGTGGTTTTGTCTAGTGGTTATGTTCTTAACCAAGCTGACAAATGTGTATATAGCAAATTTGATGAATCTGGTAAAGGAGTCATCATTTGTCTATATGTTGATGACATGTTGATCTTTGGCACTGACCAAAATCAGGTTGACCTTACAAAGGAATTTTTTTCATCAAGGTTCTCCATGAAAGACATGGGGGAGGCTGATGTTATCCTTGGTATAAGGATTAAACATGAAAGTAAAAGAATTTCTATCTCTCAGTCTCATTATATTGAGAAGGTACTGAGGAAATTCAATTACTTTGATTGTACTCCAGTGAGTACACCTATGGATACTTGTGAGAAGCTGATGCCTAATCATGGCAAGGCTGTATCTCAACTTGAGTATTCTAGGGTAATTGGCTGCCTGATGTATGCCATGACTTGTACAAGGCCTGATATTGGTTTTGCAGTGGGAAAATTGAGCAGGTATACTAGTAATCCTAGTGCTCATCACTGGCAAGCAGTTCAGAGGGTACTGAAGTATTTGAAGAGAACTATGGATTATAGTCTCTCATATACTGGATATCCTTCAGTGTTGGAAGGTTACACTGATGCAAGTTGGATCAGTAATACTGAAGACAATTCGTCTACCAGTGGCTGGGTATTCCTACTTGGTGGAGGTGCAATTTCTTGGGCATCCAAGAAGCAAACTTGCATTACCAGTTCAACAATGGAATCTGAATTTGTGGCTTTAGCAGCTGCTGGTAAAGAAGCTGAATGGTTGAAAAACTTGCTTCTTGAGATTCCATTGTGGCCTAAACCTATAGCACCTATTTCTATCCGGTGTGATAGTGCAGCTACATTGGCTAAGGCTTATAGCCAGATGTACAATGGTAAGTCTAGACACTTAGGTGTCAGGCATAGCATGATTCGTGAGCTTATCATGAATGGGGTGGTATCTATAGAGTTTGTGAGATCTCAACAGAACTTAGCTGATCACTTGACGAAGGGTCTGGCTAGAGACTTGCTTATAAATTCTGCTAAAGGGATGGGTTTAAGTCCAACTTAGTCACTGAATGCTAGGACACCCAACTCCCTCCTAAGGAAACTTGGGAGCTGAGTTCAATGTGGAAAGCTGAACATTCAGTGGACTGGAGCACATGTTTATTTTACATCCCAAGGTTGTGCTCGGAAACTGCTGAAAGGAGGATGAAGTCTTTACTTCTTAATGGTTAACTTATCTTTGAAAAAGTGCTTGGCAGGAGCATGAATAAAGAGGAACCACCTATGTAAATGTTGAAGTTTTGCCGCTTCAGGAAGCTTTTGGACTTTTAGCTTTTACAACATTTATGAATTTGGATATGGACACATGGCTTGTATAGTGTCAGGAGCTTTTAAGTGTTTGAAAACTTGTGTGAATTTTATCTTCAGGTATTCAAATGGGTTGAAGGGTTCAATTCTTAGAACACCCTGATTCTCGAATATTTGAACGTGTAAATTACTAAGATGGAAATTCAATCCTCAGGACATTTTCATTTATGCACATGTTTTGATTGATGTTTATTTTTCATGCAAAGGAAGTGAACTAAATTTGGGGAGGATTGTTGGAAAATTTAGTGCACTTGTGGGATTAGTTCACACCTTGTAATGGGTTAGGAGGTACGGAGTGTACACCCATAAGGTCCATGAACACCCTGACTCTTATAGTGGTTTGTATTGGTAGTACTGGTGAAAGTACTGCTTGGTGAAAGTACTGTTGGTGAAAGTACTGCTTGTGGTTTCCACTGATAAGCAGTGCTTCCACTGATAGGCAGTGTTTCCAATAATAGCACTGTGAAAGTACTGATGCTATGAAAGTACTGATAAGCAGTGTTTCCACTGATAGGCTGTATTTCCACTGTAAGTGAAAGTACTGCTAGTGGAAAGTACTGCTCATGGAAAGTACTGCTAAATGGCAGTTACAACTGCATTATGACCACGTTTAATTGGTCATGTAACCACTAACGGCTATAATGGGGATAATTATGAGGCTATTAATGGGCCGATTAATACTCATAATTCCATTGGAATAGCTCAAGAGTAACCTCCTATAAATAGGAGATCTGTTTATGCATGAAGGACAGACAGAAAACACTAAATACTTATAAGCGAAAGGGTTATAGAATTGTGCCTAATTCTCTAACTGCATTTGGTCTTATCCCAAGTAGATATTCGTGATACCCAGGCATTAGGGTCGAATAGTTTACTTTGGAAAGTGATCACACGATTCCAAGTGATATCCGGTAACCACCTAGTGGTATTGCTACTGTCATTGATTGTCTTAACCCTGTTCTGGGATTTAACCACCCCAACAATCAAAGTAAACTATTTTGTGATAATCAATGGCAACTGCTGCAATGAAACACATGGCTTCAAACTTTTCCAAGCTTGATAAGTTTGAAGGGGTGGACTTTAGGAGGTGATTTTAGTTATTATATTGTAGAGTGTTTATTAAATTTGATAATGTACGTGTTTTATGCTGAGTTATTTGTTGTAGTTAAACCTGCGTCAACCAAAAATTTTGGGAAGCAAGTATCATCTTTAAAGTCTCATGCAGCTTATGATAGCTCTCAAAGTGACACACCTGCTAATAAATCTATATCTAACATTGTTGATTTTGGAAGATCAGGAAAAAGTACAATAGCTTTTGTAATTGAAACATATATTACATTCTGAATTATTAGTTACTTATATATTCTATACATCTGTCACTTGGTAAAACAGGCTCAGTTGATTACAATACGGTTGAATGTAAAAGGATGGAATACATCAGGAACCAGGAAAAAGATCCGAGAAGTGCAGCTTATTTGAAATCAGGAATCAAAACAAAAGGTATAACTCATATAAATTTGTACATTTTAGTTTGTTTTATGTATTGTTTTTTCAACTATATTATTTTTTGAAAATGTTTCTACGCAAAACACTAATAAACCAAAATTAAAGAAAGAAATCATTCTCTTGTGCAGGTCCGTTACATAATACCAGTAGATCAGAAACTCCCAGATTTCGTTATCAAGAAGACTATTCAGGGACACCTAAGTCCGGGTTTAAGAGTAGTTTGTCAGGCAGACAACAACCAAAAGAAGCTTATGGTGTACATGCTACGTCCTTTGAAAATTCGTTTGATGGTTTGTGTTTTACTCATTATTCAATATAAGTTATTTTGTAAATGCATTTGATAAAGAACAATTTGTAACAGGTAAATCTCATTCAAAAAAAGGATATGGAATGCATAGTTCCTCCATTGGAAGTGCTCCAGCAGGTTGGTTGTTAATTTTTTGTTTAATGTACATTGATGTTCAAATGTGTTTGTTAGATTTAAAATCTTATAAAATATCCAGATCAAAGACTGAAGGAACGAATTATAACTCCAATAAAAACATTAACCCTATGGCTACCAACATGGCAATCAAAGAAAGATGTATTTCTATTTGGCATTCTCACAAACTAAATGAAGAACATGATCCATACAGTTTGGATTGTGTTTTCCAAGATGAAGAGGTAACTATTATTTTTGTGTATTATTTTGTGTTTTATGAAATTAATAAAAATGACAACTAATTTGTAACAATGTATATCCAGGACAACCGAATCCAGATTTACATAAAAAAAGAATTCATGTTTAAATTTGAACCTCTCCTTTAACAGGTTCAATGCTACATAATCTCTAACTTTGGTGTGGCGGAAAATGGTGGAAGGTTACCATTGTTACCAAACAGATGGAAAGTATCTTTTTTCAAAAGGGCTAATGTCACGCGTGTTGAACAAATGAATGATAATTTGGTTGGCTTTATATTTGAGCCATTTTCGCGTATATTAGACCCAATCAACGAGTACCATGATCATGATTGTGTTGGTATGGATTTTATTCACAGCTACAAAGTAAATTAATTGCTATTTAATCTTCTAAATACAAAAACATTAACCTATGTTATTCAACAGATGTGATTGGAACAGTTGTTGCTATTGGGAAAATCGTAGGTGTGAACAACCATGGTGGTCCTAAAATCCGCAGAACAATTGTTATTGAAGATGCCGAGTAAATAAAAACTTTAATATGATAGTTATATTGTATATAATTTTACAATGTGAAGGTATTTATTTATATCATACTATACAGATCTTACAGGCTTGAGTGCACTTTTTGAGATAATTGAGCGTTAATGTAGAACGACTATGAAAATAGGCTTGATTTAGACATTCTTTTGTTGCTTGGGAAGGTCAAATACTGGGACAATAAGTTTTTACTCATGTCTTTTTTAATAATTTTCAATACACCCAAATAGGTTGCATTTAGTTAATACAAATTTGATTTGTTTTTTTTTGTGTTGTTTGTACAAAAACAGATAATCCAGCTGTGCATAATGCCTTATTTGGAAGCAGGATTTTCATTAACAGGAAGATTCCGCCGTTACTGTTATTTCGTAAAAGGTTTTTCTAATAATAATAGTATATTTGTGCTTTGATTAATATGTATTTTACTTTAAATTTGTATGTAACATAATTTTAAAACATACAAGATACGAATCGCAAGAAGGATATAATGCAAATGAATTCAAGATCCAGTTGCACAATCAAGAAAGTCCTGTTGTTACACCTGCAGAATTTATGCATGGTTGTGTAAAGAGATTTGTTGGAATGATCAGAAGCATTGAACCGGTAAGAAAGGAGTATTGTCTTGCATTTATTTAATTATGAAAAAGCATATAATAGCCGTCCTAATTTATGATTTTAATATGATAAATAAAAAACTATGCAAAATGCAGGATACATGTTGTGTTATTTATGCTACTGTGCATAGCATCCAATATGAAAATGGTTGGGCTTATACAGCCTGTAAAGCATGTAACACAAGAGTAAAAGCAGTTTCATCAAAAGGTGGAATGAATGCTAGAAACAAGAAACAAGTGTGGTTTTGTAAGAAACACGGAGAAACATATGCTGTTGCATCCAGGTATTAAATACATTGTGTTTTAATTAGTATTCCAAACTATACAATTATGATTCAGAACTGAAATACTAAAACTATATTATTTTTGTGTATAAGGTTCAAGATCATTGTTCGTATTGTTGATGAAAGTGGAAGCGCACAGGTTATTATTTTTTATAACAATGTACACAAGATGACTAATTTGTCAGCGTGGCAAATTATGGAGAAACAGGGCATGGACCCTGAAGAATACTTCCCAGATGATCTAAACCAGATTATTGGGAAACAATATCTATTTAAAATTAAGTATTCTGAATTTAACCACAACAACAACAGCCATATCTATCGAACTGAGAAGGTGACTGATGATGTTGATACAATCATGTACTTCAAGAATGGTTTCCTAGATGAAGAGGTATTCATATTACCATTTTAAATTAGTTTATCATTGTCCATTTTTTATCATAACCTTAAATTGTACAAAAGTGTTATTAAATAAAAATTGAATTGGAAAAACATAACAGGATCTAGAAGACGAGGAATACAATATGGAAGATTATTCAGACAATGCTGATGATGTGTTACACAATGGTGAGGGTGGTTTAGACGATAATGTAGATGAGTTTGGCAATGGTGAAGATGATTCTGAAAATGATGAACATGATTTTGAAAAAGAAGATGATGAGTTGAATTCCGAGAATGTCTCATATGACAATGAACATGATATAGATGAATCAGACATTGGCGAAGAAGATTTAGATACTCCTCATGTTGATTTAGAAGATGGTACATATGATTTAGACGACTTAAAAGATGAGGGAAAGAATTCAAAAAATCACTATGAAGTTGCTGAGAATATAAATACCAAACCATCAAATGATATGGAGGAGGTATTATACATTTCATTAGTAAATGCAGTTTACATTTAGATATGTTTTAAAAAAAACATAAATTAATTTTGTAATTTTTGTACATTGCAAAATGCTGAAATACACACTTCAAAATTTTCAAATAATGCAAGTGGTGTTGGAGCTGAAAGGAGTGTTAAAAATCTGAATGATCTAGTTGGTGATGTGAAAAAAAGAAACCGTGGAATAGAAGAGTTATCAGAGAATGATTGTGTCGATGAGGAAGATGTGCAACCAAATAAAAAGATGCAAACAACAGATATTGGAAACAATGATGCATAGAACATGCACTGCATCTTCTTTAACCGTTATATTTCATTTTTTTGATAAACAATCAATTGTTTTAGTTTATGATTTTGGCAAACAGATTATTATGTAGGTTCTTATAGGAGCAGTTTTATTATGGTATTCAGTTTAAACATTTGAGTTTGTTTACATTTATTATTGGACAAGTATTACGTTATGCGTTTTAAATCTTTTTAGTGTTTCTAAATTTTTAATATATATGCTACCATGCAGTTATTACTTAGAATATCTTATGAAGTACGATAGCTGTGCTTAACTCCATGTCCAACCAAAAGTTAATAAGACGTTGGTCTACTTTTTCTCATTGTAAGCACAAGACATCCAATTACATTTAGTAAATAATTTTTGTACATTTTTAGATTGTTTGATTTATTGAAATTTTGAATATAACTCATAGTTGGTAAGTCAAGTGTGTAGATAAAAAGTGGTTATGTATTTACCATACCAGAATACAAAATAGACAAGTTATCATTTTTTAATTATAGTGTGACTGACTTTAAGAAAGAGTTTATACTATGATCTTAAAAGGAAATAGTGTATCACATTGTTTTCGATCAAACCTTAATGATTAAAAGCATTATCAGTACCTTATTTTGTGTGGTAACAACTTTAGAAGCATTAGATAGGATAGTCGTAAACAAATCAATTGCAGATTACAAGGCAATTGTTTGATAAACAAACACATTCATTAAAACACATATCACCTTAGTTAACCATACGTACGGCCAACCTAACACCTTAAAGAGTTGCATCAATGTTCGAAATCACAAAAAAGTAGAACAAACCATTGTGTACAACTGATAACCAAACTATTTAACAGAATCATTTTCTAACATACATGAGACACAAGGAACACACTTGTGTTAAGACCATTCAACACCTCCCGATTCGACATGTACTTGAACCTTAGCATTTTGTCTTTCTAGAATTTTCAAACTTCAGCAAATTTCTTCCATTTGCCATGAATGTTTACATGGTTTGTTCGAGCCGGATTTTCTAAGTGAAGTACCATTTTTATACGCATCTCATATTCTATGTGTTTGTGTCTGATGAAACACTTTTTATAAGTGTGCATTGGATGTTTGTCAAGAAAATCAGCTGGTATGCACTGCAATTAAGTGTAATAATTATAATGATATGTTATTAAACACCACATCATAAGCATAAGAAAATTAGGTATAACTACTTACAAGTCGTTGCCTGTCCATGGTATCTTCATAAGCCACATAGAAACAATGAGTTTTTTCACCAAAGTGGTCCATGTGTTGGTCCTAAAAACATTCATGCCTCATTCTATCATCAGCTGTAATGACATACCACAAAAAAACACTTAAAACATATTTGAAATATCATTACATTTAGTCTTTAAAGTATTAAAAGCTTAAACAGGTCATACCCTGTTCCCAAAAATCCAGCTCGGGTTGGTGTTTTCTCAGCTTTGTTGCTCTAATAAAGTGAGTATCAGTTATTGGACTACCATGCATATTAAAGGCTTGTAAACGCAAGTAGTTGTTCCTCTACCTCATCAAGACGACATACTCCCCTACTCTAAGATGTAATCTTTCAACAATCTTTTGCCAACCCACATCAGACCGAACATATTGATAACGACCTTTTTTTTCCTTATCTTTTTTACGTCTGACAACAACAATATACCTACGTTTGTTAACACAGATTTTGATGGTGTCCCTCTTCTTTAAACCCGGTTGGAAATCGGTTGGAATTATCTGAAATGTATTATAATTTTAATACGAAACTTTAATTATACATAATCCAAAAACGAAGTGTATGTAAGAAGGCTAAATACCTAAAGCATATTCTGTTGAGGGAGAATCCTACTCAAATACCTGCTTGGCCGTCTGACTACTGCCTCATAACCACCTGTTTCATATCCGGTTGCATCGTAGCTGGTCACATAATAGGAATCGTACCCTTCTTGCACAAAGTGTAATGTCTGAGCATCCATTGGTATGAATGCGAAACAGAACTGTGACCATCTGTAACCGGTCAATTCGTATTTCTCACCAGCTACTTTCGGTATGTCAACCTTAACCCTGATTCTCTCTCTACTTGTCAAGTAAACGTGATTGTTACCATTGTAACAAGTTTCATTAAACACATCTGGAAGATACTGCGTACAAACCGAAAACATGTATTTAAAGACTTAAACAGACACATTTTATTTTAGTTACATCCTAAATTGTTTTAGATAAGAACCTGTTTTGCAGGGAATGATTGCCGATTAATGCAAAGAATAAATTCCATAGCCATTATCCTACATATAATTATAGATAAATAAGAATTATAAATGTTGCTCATATTTTCTACTATACAAACATTAGTAATTGTGTTTCAAATCGCTACTAACATATCTATTAGTTATCTAACGTAATCTTAACCCTAACTCATATTTGGGCGTTTTATTAAACCAAGTATTAAGCAACATGCAACTTCATAACTATAAACATATACGTATATAAACATCAAAATAAACTTCTGATCATTCATTTTGTACTTAAAAATTCTTGGATTTGAATTTCTGGAACTTTTCTAAAACAGTAAACATCTACAACTTCATATAACATCTATAGTAACAATATATGTAATGTAAAATACGGATTGTTAATGTTTTTGATTAATGAAAAATAATGGAGGATCATTTACCTGGTATAATTGAGATAGAAGTTGGAACAAGTATTTGAAAGATTGTATATGTTTAGGTGTGACTCTTATATTATGTTTATGAAGACATTAATGACATATACAAAAATTATGTTACTATGTGTATAGTTTTTTGTTTTAATTAAAAAAAATAAAAATAAAAAAACAAAAAACAAAAAACAAAAAACAGTCATATTATCCCAAATATTGATTTTGGAAATACTGCAAAGACTTTGCATATATCCTCCCATGCATATTTTTGTGACTTTTTATTGTAATTTTGTTTTTTCAATTTTACTCTTATAACATGTGAACGATGTGTATATACTTTGACCATGAAAACTCAAACTGCTTATTAGCATCGTAAGAAACATCAAACATAAATGTTCAAGTTATGATAAAAAAATTTAATTGATAAATAGAATTTAATTAAAAAATTTAATTTTGTAATGTCAGAATGAGTAGGACAATTCAAGTGTATTTGTTAACTTGTGCATATTTCTACAATGTTAGATAAATATTCCATCATCAAAATTTTTTATTATTGACGTGTGGTTTATAAATATAATAATCTAATTTTAATTTCGTTACATATTATTTACTTTTATTTAAATAATTCAATTATTTTAGTATTCGAAATGTTATTGTAAAATTGATTACGTATGTAAATTGATAAAAGCTCCACCACATTTGGCTATATGTATGTAAAGGTTTTTAAAATCATGGCAAATCAAATAAAATATAGTTGAACTATGAAATAACTTTCAGAAAAAGTAATTAGTACGTAATTAAAGTTAGTAATTCCTATAGTTAGTTTTGCACACATATTCAAAGAAACCAAAAGATAGCCTACATAATTAAAATATATATACATAATACTTCCATGTTTACGTACAATTGCACATAACTGCATTTAACATACCGAATGATAATTACCAAACATATGCCTTAATTGGAAAACACAAAATATGAGATAAAATAGTTTGTTTTAAACATGTTGAACCATGAGCAGAAACATTTTAAGAGGTGCATGTTAATGCTTAGCAAATATGGAATATTGGGAATTGTGTGTTCTGCCCATCTTCAACATCCAAATCTTCACCATTCGATACATACTTGAAACGAATAATCTGGTGTATGGAAATCCACATCTTGAGGCCAGTTGCTTCCACTTCCCGTGCACATTAACATGATTGTTTCTTTCGGGATTTTCGTTGTGAGGCTCCATTCGCACTTTCATCTCCTGACGATATTCTCGGTGTATGATAAGGGCTCGATCATACATGTGCATTGGATATCTGCCAAGGAACTTTGCGGGAAGTGCCTATAAATTTAGATATTGTAATTACTAATAAGCAACTGTTTGGAATATTAAAATTGTATAACCAAATAATTAAACGAAACTTACCAATCTGTTGTTGCATTGAATAACTGCATATGCTTTGTAGAAGGACCTATCATACTCTCCAAAATGGTCCATATGAGATGGCCAAAAGCATATATGGTTCATTTGATCATCTTCTACACATCATAAGTATGTATTGTATATGTTAAGAATGTTATAAATTAGACAGTCCTAATTAGTTAATTAAAAGATAAAATACATACTCTCTTCATGCCACTCCAACGGAAGTTGCTGTCTCCTTAATGTAGGTGCTCCTTTGTATACTATCTGGGTAATCATGGAACCATCAGCGTTAAAAGCATCGACCCACAGTTGATTTCCCCTATTCTTGGTTATGACACACACAGTTCTGACCTCCAGCCCAATATCCTCCACCATTGTGTTCCATGATTCTCCCAACAACCGATAAACAAACGTTCCAGTATTTAGCAAAACTGCTTCACGCCTAACATGACACGGGTAATGTTCACCGTTTGCTATGATAGTAACCTCATCGAGTTCCTCAAGTCCTGGAAGTAGCTCTGCTGGAATTGTCTACAGGAATGTATACCAAAACCATGAAATGCAAATTGTAAATATAATCTATAGTGTCAAGTTGTTTAAGTTTTAAGAAAAAATATTTTAAACTTTTTCAGTATTCAATACCTGTGGCAAACGAGGATCTGGAAGAACATAAGTTTTCAACCTTGAGAAAGTAGACCTATGGCCGTCATAACCAGCCACTTCTTTACCGTTACGCAAATATCCAGTCACATAAAAGAATCCTCTCCTTCTTCAATGAAATGCAACAGGTGGACATCTTCAGATAAGTTCCGGTTGCAAAATTCGGTCCATTTAGGACTTGTCAAATACCATAGTCCGTAACGAGGCGTAACTAACTCGACCTTGAAACGATATCCATCAGCTGAAATGATGTATATGGCATTATTACCATGGTACGCTTCCTGGTTGTAAACTTCAGGTAACATCTAAAACAAAAAAAATACAAACACATTAAAATTGTTTACTAATAAAACACACAATTATATGTTTCAGATTTGTGGAATGAAGTTGATAAGTACCTGAAACTCTGAAAAGTGCTCCTCTTCTTGAAGAATCACAAACTCGATACTGATAACGCTACACGCGTCGTTCGGGGTCAAAGGAACTTCCTTTTCGTCAAGCAAGTTTTTCAACACCCTAGGCAGTGAACCTAATCGTTGTAGTGTAGTATTAGGGTAAGCCACGGGAATTGATATCGTTCTCTAGGGGAATAGGAATGCTAGTGAGAAGTTACTACGCTAAGGTTGGGGTTGAGGAAGATTATTTTTTTTATCTTTTTATGTTTTTTTAGGAAATGGAAAGGTAGGAATCTCGGGGTTTGGATTTGGGGGTTGGTATTTCTACCGATTACTCTACTCATCTATTTATCTAATCTAAGGTGTATGTAGTCTATGTCTAATTATTGTGTGCTCGTATGATGATTTAAAGATGTGTTTACTTAGGTTTTATTACTCCTTAATTATCTCTAATGGATGTTGAATTGGCACGTCCTTATTCTTAATCGCGTTGTGTGTCTAAGGTCGTAGGGTATGCGTTTATCCCTAACTCTTTGAAACTACCAAAGGTTATCGCCTACAAAATCTCTAGGATTTATAAACTTAACTCTAAGGTACTCTTCGGATGGTTTAGCCTACAATGACTCTAAGTACTATAAGCTAAGGTTCAACAAAGATTAATCAAGCATTAACTACACAACGGATGACCTATCGCAATACTAGATCATTAACAATTAAGATAAGAGACAACCAATCAATATTCAATAATTAAGTTTCATATTCCCTAAGCAAACACACAAGTAAATTAGCCGAACATGGGAAACATGCAAGCATACACACAAGTAATTGAAGACATAATTGAATTAATGAAGTAAAACACTTATCTTGATGTAAGATAGGGTATGGAACCCTAAAATACTGTACAAGACAGCCTTGGTTTGGTTCAGGTTTTTACTCCAAAAGACTACACATTGAAAACTAAAAAATTCGGATTCTATATATAAGATTACATGTGCGACGGCGTCACCCTTTGATTTGTGACGCCGTCGGGTCGCCGTCATTAGGGTTTCGTCTTAGCCACGTTAGTCTTGCGACGGCGTCACCTTATGCTTGTGACCCCATCCCCTTCAGTCTCTGACATCGTCTGGATCAAATCTAGGCCGTCTGAGTTGCGACGACCTACTCTTTTAAAACCTGAAGCCGTCATTTGTAAATAAGCAATTTGGCTACTGAGCCGTCACAAAAGTGGTCCGACGGTGTCGCAGATAACACCTGACGCCATCACCTTCAGTTCCAGCAGCCTGAGTGTCTCGATTCTTGACTTTGGCCATTTTCTTCGTATATTCGCGCCTTTTCGTCCGAATAAGTGTCATTCCAGCATTTTGCCTTCAAGATACCTAAAAAGTGAAAAGGAACGATATTAAGTAATAACGGATACAAAAGTAATCAAATAAGGGCTTAAACGACCCCTCAAAAAGGTACATTTTAAAACCTTATCAAATATCCCTACACTTGGTATTTGCTTGTCCTCAAGCAAATGTGCTTTTAGCCAATTAATTTATAAGTTAGGGGTCATGAAGCATTGGTTTAGAATAATCCACAACACATATAAGCCCCGCAAAAGTCATAATAAGCACGGAAATTACATACTAGCACCTCACATGGGGTGTTTGGATACTCACATCTCTCGGGTGTGTATGAATTATAACAAGTTGGAAATGGAAGATAAACACTCATTAACTCGTCCTAGTAAATAGATTACCAAAGGCTTGAGACTAGATCAAACCTCCATTGCTTTGGCGTAAGCACCTAGGAAAGACTATCAAAGAGGTCTTTTAAAGGGTTGTAATGTTAGGCTTACGGTAGGGAAACAAAGGGTTTGGTGGGATAGGCTATTTAGTGGTGGTAAGTCAAAAATCTTTATGTTACAAGCATGCGAAGAATGGCGTTGCTAAGCCAAGACACAACACTCAAGACTCTAGATAACTGAAACAAACAAACATAATTTAAAGATAAATGTAGGATGGTAGCCCGTTTTTTCTTTTTTTTTTCTTTTTTTTTTCTTTTTTTTAACACTCTATTTTTTTTCTTTTCTCTTTTTCTTTTTTTTTTCAATTTTTTTTTCATACACTTTTACTCTACCAACCTCTATGATAACATCAAAATGATAGGGATTTATAGGCATATCCCTACACTTGAGTTTTTATTAGTCTAACACTAATATGACCCGAATTGAAAAGATCAAAACACTTAGAGTACATTATTATGCAAATAAAGGGAATTTGAATTTAGCGTTCCCTTCCCGTCATCTCATAAAATTTAACTTTTCCCATGAGTCCCAATCGTCCCAAAACTGTGTACAAAGGATATGACTCGACTTAGCAACTTATGCAAGCAACTAGATAATTGAACTAAGGGTTTAGGGTGATAACAATAATGCACTAAAAGTGAGTGCATACAAGGTAAGCTAAGGCGATTTTGGTGTACATTTGGGGGTGGGGTGTAAACAATGCTCTTCATTGATATTCTGGAAAACTGAAACATCACGAGAACCGCGAAAATGATAGGCTCTGAGGGGTTAACTAGGGGTATCGTGTACTAAAGATGAGTACAACGCAAAGGTGTGGAGGAATTACTCAACTGATGTGGAAGAAGTAATTATATTACGGGTATCAAACAAGGGTTATCCTAATGCCTCTTATCATTTAGTTATTCCTAACTACACAAGTGTAGTCTCAATAGGGATCTCGGGATGCATCACAAAACAAGTTCTAGAATCTATGATCTGTGCTAAACCGTCAAGTCTAACAGACTTAAAACAGCTTAAACACAAATGCAATGAAGATCAGAGAATATAGTGAATTCCCGGGTCGTTTAGTCCCAAGGAGACTCAATGGTGTGTTAAACACTTGATCAGACGATAGAATGATCACTAATGATAGCGATCAGAAAGGATTAGATTGAATATTACACTACTGAAAAAGTTAATAAATTAAAGCGACTTAAATACAAATTAAGAAAATTAAAAAAGATAAAAGATATTAAATAAACGCTATCACTATATTTAAAGTGATGAACGTTTAAAACTTAAAACTAAAAACTAACGTTTAAATAAAAATAACGTAAACGTACAAATAAAAACGTGAAACTTACACAATATAAATTCTAAAAATATGAAAAATACATTTTTACAAACCTAATGATAAAAGAAAATATTTAGAAAAAGAAAATTATTTTTATAACTAATTAATTAATTATTATTAATTAAAAACTATTTTAAACTATTTAATAATACTCTAAAATAAAAGAAAATATGAAATAAGATTAGAAAAATAAGATTAAGACTTAGAAAAATCTAAAATATGATAAAACTAATTTTAAAACTGAAAATATATTTTTTAGACTTTTTATGTATTTATTATTAATTTAATACTATTTAAAACTAATTTAAATTGTGAAAAATACCAAATAAAAGGAGAAAAATAAGGAAAAATATTTTTTATGCTTTTTATATTTATCTTAAACTATTAAAATTGAAAAATTATTTTTTTGAACTTTTTCTTAATTAATTGCAATTAAAGCTATTTAAAAATGATTAAAAACTGAATTTAAATAAGAAAAATACTAAACAGTGTCTAAAAATTATGAAAATTTCAGGAAAATACTAAAATCTTATTCTGAATCTATGAAAAATAAGAAAACATGGGCTTATGTGGGAGAATTGAGGGCTGCTATGTAAACTGAGATGGAATAAGCACTTTATAATAAGCAAATAAGCACAAGATAGCACCAACAGATTACATAAGCTAAAGTATAGTGAAACTACTCTAAGGCAACTGTCTACATCTAATCCTAACACCTAATGAGCATCTAACCAAGGATTAGCTAACTGCCAATATAAGCAAAACAGTGGCTCAGGTCCCCACTTTAAGCACTTGCAACTGCTTAACCAAGAAGCTAAACAGAAAACTAGAAATGTGGCTCTAAAGCCCACCAACCAGAGAACATGTATCTAAATTTGCAGCTAAAAAGGACTTAATATGAAGAAGTTATTGAGCAAATAGAATCTGGCTAAATGGACAGATTGTTGTTAATGTGCAGAACAGTAATGGGTACCTAAGTTTAAGCTAATCTACAAGCTAATCAAAGAAGCTTTAGCTAAAACCAGAAATGTAGACATGAAGACCACCTAACAGACTATACTTAAACCAAAAGTTAGACCATGAAAAGCTTTAATGGACTCTGTGCAATGACTGCCATATCTGCATAAAAACGAATTTGAACCTGGTTTGACTTTTTGAAACAGATAAAAGTTTGACCAAAATGAGTTTTAAGATCCAATGATGGACTGATTAAGCTTAGAAATGATGAAATAAAACTTTGGCAAGATCACTTAACTAGATATACACCCATATGATGGATGTATAGCCACTGAATTTTCACAGATAAGCAAATAGAACAGATAAAAAGGAATTTTGACTTAAAAGGAACTTGGATGCAGAACAAGGACTGATAAGGATTTAACACTCTAAAACAAACCTAAGGCAACTAAACTACTCCATTCTTTTAACCTTTAGCACAGTTTAAACAAGCAATCCAAACACCCCTTTAAAACTGAAAATGCATATAACAACTGATCTAGATGAGGGCTTACCAAGAACAATTCAAATCTGACTAATAAACACCTGATTAAACTAGTGAACACATTGGAACCAGAAAGCAACCCAAACCAATTTGACTTTCAAAACCTTGACCCGTTTTGACTTTTGTTGACCAGCAATAAAACTTGTTTGAAACTAACTTTTAAGCTTACAAAAAGCTGTAAACAACTTATCTAAACCATTTTGAACTTAAAAACAAATACTAAAAACTTGGATAAGAGAGTTTAGAAACTGAAATTTTTAACAGTAAACAGGAAAATTGGAAATTATCTAAGAACTTGTAATGATACTCAACAACTGATTACAATGATGATTTTGACTTAAATGTAATACAAGGAAAGCAAAATTACAACATTTTACTTAAACTAAAACATTAATTTAGAAAAACGACATTAGAAAAAAAATAAAAAGCTAACTACTCTTTCTCTCTTCTTCTCTTCTCCTTTTTATACTTCCAAAAGTCTTTTCCACGTGCTCTGATTCTTTCCCACTTTCATTCTCAACCCTTGGATGAGCTTAAAACCATTTTTGGCCCTTGATTAAATTTGGCGGGAAATGAGATATTTGGCAGTTAAGGGGTAGAGTAAAGGGGTGAAGGGATCATTAAATGGTTTTTGTTTTGTGTTGAGGTGGAGGAGACAAGGATGTGAATATGTGATGGTGGAGGTATGGTGTTGTGGTGAATCAAGGGAAGCAGGTGGGGAAGAGAAGAAAAAGGGCGCGTTTGGTTTATTTGACCAGATGGATGGGTTGGCTGACCGGGTCTAATAATACAAAGGGTAAACGGGTTGGGCTCATATTGGACCGGGTAAGGGTTTAGGTGTAGGCTTATTTTGGGCTTAGGATTAGATATAAAACTAATTAGTAGTTTAGGGGTTAAATGTGTACAATTCGAATCCCCAAGGACTAAAACTGTAACTTCTGAAAATGTAGCCCAAGGATTGGTTTTGACAATCTCAAATAATATAAGGACCATATTTGCCATTTTTGAAAATTCCAAGGACTAAACATGACATTTTTCAAACTTTAGGGACTAAAGTTGTAATTTTGCAAATTTTAAACTTTGAAGGGTTTGTTTTAACAACTTTTGAATCCCATGGACCTTAAATGACATTTCTCATTGTTTTGATTTACCAGGGACTGTTTTTGACAATTTTTGAAACTTGGGGGACTAAAACTGCAATTTTTGCAAATTTGATATGTTTTTCATCTGATTTTGATATTTTTGCATTTGAAACACATAAAACACTGATTTGTGATATTTTTATCATTTTGATGCGTTTATGAGCGTTTTCAGATGCTTTTGCAGTTTAGATTATGTAAAAATGATGAGTATTTGGACACTCATCAATCCCCCACACTGAGATATTGCTAGTCCCTAGCAATGATTTGAGAAAACCTGATGGATTTGAAAAACTCTTTACCAAAAGCCATCACTTCTGGAGTAGCCAAATGTTTCAGTTCAAGTAAGAACCTTGGTACACCGATAACCATGTGATTTTGAGCAAACCACCAGCTTTCAATGGATTTGATTTTGTCTTTACCAGAAGCCGTACCCTTCTGGACTAGCCAACTCTTAGATAAATTATCAATATTATCTTTGGTGAGCTGATTACCAATTATGGATTTTCCACTGCCTTTACCACAAGCCATAACCTTGCGGGCTAGCCAACTCTTCACTTTTTAGGATATGGTGAGTTGAGAACCATACAATTTTGGGCAAATTGCAAGCCATATAAACGGATTTGATATATCTTTACCAAGAGCCGTTTGCTCCTGGATTAGCCAATCCTTTAGTTTATCAAACATGGCGGACTGATAACCAAATGAGTAAGTGTAGAACACTTACTCAAAAAAAAATTTTTTGGCCAAAAACGGGGGAATTGGGTAGATAATACATGAAATTCGTAAGAATTCCACCCCACACTTAGAAATGAATATTGCCCTCAATATTCAAAGTACCGGCGGTTATGCCGAAACAAAGAACGTAAAAGGGAAATATTACGGCCATTATTTTAAAAGATTTTTTTTTTTTTTTTTTTTTTTTTTTTTTTTTTTAATGAAACTTATATATATATATATAACATGTGGGGCATCACCCCCACACTTAGGTGGTAGAAAGAGGTAAGAAGACAGAAATATGGGTGAAAACCCATATGGTGTGTGCTACTGTTTTTGGTTACCGAGTCGCTAGCTTGACTCGACCCCGCATTCATTGGTTCATGGGAAAGCAAGTGGAAGATACAATCTCCATCGGACTTTCATTCAAGATGTTTGGATAAACATTGAAGTACGTGAAAGTTCCACACCGATGAGATATAGAGAGAAAGACCCAGCTCACAGATTGATAAATGAAAATGCCGGGGTCAAAGATAGTGTCCTCACTCCCGAAGGAGTGAAGAAGAGAGGAAGTCACATCATAAGTGAGGAATGGAAGGAAGATGTTTATAACAATCATAATCCATTCGTCATCCTCAAATGTGGACATATCGGGAGGAAGGGTTAAGGTAGTATCATCAATAAGCAAACTCTTATGATAGAGTACACCTTCCTCCGAGCCAATATCATCCTCAAGATCAAAATGGAAATGATCATATTCCGGAGGAGATATGTCATGAGAGAGTTCACCGGAGAACTCTTCATGAAGAGAATCATTGGAAAAAGCCTCAAGCTCGGGCTTGTCCAATGTAGAGTCACTATCCACAACGGGGATAGGAGATGAAGCTGACTTAGCACAAAATGATTCGATCTTAGAAACGAGGAGATTTATATTGAACAATTGTTCACGAAGTATCTCGTCCTCAATTTCCAGATCATCAGAATCTCTCACTCCCTCTAAGCTAACTAGCTCAGAAGGTAGCTCCTCGACATAATCGATGTCTCCATAGGATAAAGAATCGTCAAACGAAGTACAATCGTTATCAGAATCGGAGAACATCTCGACATGATCATATGGAATGTCAAGAGGAGGAGAAGAATCATAATTAAGAGGCTCATCACACATATTACCGGAGATAACCTCGGACTCACTTGGGGTTGGAACAAGGCTCTCAACACTAGACGGTTCCATTTCTGGAATAGTGCTAGAAGGCTCGTCCCCCATTATGAGAGAGTCAATGGGAGCTTCGGGTGTGATTTCAGTTGACAAGCTCTCATAATATTCCTTCATTTGAATAGAATCCTCATCATCATCGTCATCATATCTGATTCTTATATTCATCTGCTGAAGCTTACACACCATTCTTTTCATTTGTAGTTTCTTTCGAATGCGTATTTCTTCAGAACTTTGCGGAAGATTACACTCCTCGTAATCATTGAAATGCTTTGAAGGCTCGGAAGTCTGATGACTGATGGAATACTGTGGGGGTTGGAAATTGTCAAAACCGGGAGAATTGGAATTGTGAAAATTTTGATTCATCGGTTGACATTCAAAAGTCGTATGAGGACCCCCGCGATTCTCACAACAGAGATAATTGGGAGAATAACTTTCACCAAAGTTCTGATTGTAACATGGTTCTGGCTCATAGACAAGCGGGACCCGTGGTGGACAATCAAAACCGTAATGAGAATCATTCCCACAAAACTCGCATGAGTGGGATTCGTATTGGGGCTGTGGAGGTAGGTAGGAAAAATCGGGTGTTTCATTATTTGAAATGGGATCGTGGTTACCGACAAACTTATCTCCGAAACCCACATTGGTACATTGCCGACAATTTCCACCATTAAATGGACCTCCACACCAGGAACATGTCAAATACCATGACATAAAGAATTAAACGGATAAGAGGATAAGGAATGGAGAATTAAACGGTTAAAGAAGATAAGGAATGAAGAATTAAACAGATTAGAGGGTAAGGGAAATGTAGAATCAAAAGATGCGAGAGGGTAAAGATGGATGTTTTTGGATTTTTGAAAAATATGTTGCAAAAACAAAGAATGAAAATATTTTTGGCGTTGATAACACTTCAGGAAAAGTGTTAATAAACTTTTTGAATTTTCTGATAACTTTACAAAAAAAACTTTTTACAAAAGATGGGTATGTGCAAGAATGAGTCTGAAAGTGGCTAAACACACGCTAAAGCCTCCCCGGCAGCGGCGCCAAAATTTGATCTGTGCTAAACCGTCAAGTCTAACAGACTTAAAACAGCTTAAACACAAATGCAATGAAGATCAGAGAATATAGTGAATTCCCGGGTCGTTTAGTCCCAAGGAGACTCAATGGTGTGTTAAACACTTGATCAGACGATAGAATGATCACTAATGATAGCGATCAGAAAGGATTAGATTGAATATTACACTACTGAAAAAGTTAATAAATTAAAGCGACTTAAATACAAATTAAGAAAATTAAAAAAGATAAAAGATATTAAATAAACGCTATCACTATATTTAAAGTGATGAACGTTTAAAACTTAAAACTAAAAACTAACGTTTAAATAAAAATAACGTAAACGTACAAATAAAAACGTGAAACTTACACAATATAAATTCTAAAAATATGAAAAATACATTTTTACAAACCTAATGATAAAAGAAAATATTTAGAAAAAGAAAATTATTTTTATAACTAATTAATTAATTATTATTAATTAAAAACTATTTTAAACTATTTAATAATACTCTAAAATAAAAGAAAATATGAAATAAGATTAGAAAAATAAGATTAAGACTTAGAAAAATCTAAAATATGATAAAACTAATTTTAAAACTGAAAATATATTTTTTAGACTTTTTATGTATTTATTATTAATTTAATACTATTTAAAACTAATTTAAATTGTGAAAAATACCAAATAAAAGGAGAAAAATAAGGAAAAATATTTTTTATGCTTTTTATATTTATCTTAAACTATTAAAATTGAAAAATTATTTTTTTGAACTTTTTCTTAATTAATTGCAATTAAAGCTATTTAAAAATGATTAAAAACTGAATTTAAATAAGAAAAATACTAAACAGTGTCTAAAAATTATGAAAATTTCAGGAAAATACTAAAATCTTATTCTGAATCTATGAAAAATAAGAAAACATGGGCTTATGTGGGAGAATTGAGGGCTGCTATGTAAACTGAGATGGAATAAGCACTTTATAATAAGCAAATAAGCACAAGATAGCACCAACAGATTACATAAGCTAAAGTATAGTGAAACTACTCTAAGGCAACTGTCTACATCTAATCCTAACACCTAATGAGCATCTAACCAAGGATTAGCTAACTGCCAATATAAGCAAAACAGTGGCTCAGGTCCCCACTTTAAGCACTTGCAACTGCTTAACCAAGAAGCTAAACAGAAAACTAGAAATGTGGCTCTAAAGCCCACCAACCAGAGAACATGTATCTAAATTTGCAGCTAAAAAGGACTTAATATGAAGAAGTTATTGAGCAAATAGAATCTGGCTAAATGGACAGATTGTTGTTAATGTGCAGAACAGTAATGGGTACCTAAGTTTAAGCTAATCTACAAGCTAATCAAAGAAGCTTTAGCTAAAACCAGAAATGTAGACATGAAGACCACCTAACAGACTATACTTAAACCAAAAGTTAGACCATGAAAAGCTTTAATGGACTCTGTGCAATGACTGCCATATCTGCATAAAAACGAATTTGAACCTGGTTTGACTTTTTGAAACAGATAAAAGTTTGACCAAAATGAGTTTTAAGATCCAATGATGGACTGATTAAGCTTAGAAATGATGAAATAAAACTTTGGCAAGATCACTTAACTAGATATACACCCATATGATGGATGTATAGCCACTGAATTTTCACAGATAAGCAAATAGAACAGATAAAAAGGAATTTTGACTTAAAAGGAACTTGGATGCAGAACAAGGACTGATAAGGATTTAACACTCTAAAACAAACCTAAGGCAACTAAACTACTCCATTCTTTTAACCTTTAGCACAGTTTAAACAAGCAATCCAAACACCCCTTTAAAACTGAAAATGCATATAACAACTGATCTAGATGAGGGCTTACCAAGAACAATTCAAATCTGACTAATAAACACCTGATTAAACTAGTGAACACATTGGAACCAGAAAGCAACCCAAACCAATTTGACTTTCAAAACCTTGACCCGTTTTGACTTTTGTTGACCAGCAATAAAACTTGTTTGAAACTGACTTTTAAGCTTACAAAAAGCTGTAAACAACTTATCTAAACCATTTTGAACTTAAAAACAAATACTAAAAACTTGGATAAGAGAGTTTAGAAACTGAAATTTTTAACAGTAAACAGGAAAATTGGAAATTATCTAAGAACTTGTAATGATACTCAACAACTGATTACAATGATGATTTTGACTTAAATGTAATACAAGGAAAGCAAAATTACAACATTTTACTTAAACTAAAACATTAATTTAGAAAAACGACATTAGAAAAAAAAATAAAAAGCTAACTACTCTTTCTCTCTTCTTCTCTTCTCCTTTTTATACTTCCAAAAGTCTTTTCCACGTGCTCTGATTCTTTCCCACTTTCATTCTCAACCCTTGGATGAGCTTAAAACCATTTTTGGCCCTTGATTAAATTTGGCGGGAAATGAGATATTTGGCAGTTAAGGGGTAGAGTAAAGGGGTGAAGGGATCATTAAATGGTTTTTGTTTTGTGTTGAGGTGGAGGAGACAAGGGTGTGAATATGTGATGGTGGAGGTATGGTGTTGTGGTGAATCAAGGGAAGCAGGTGGGGAAGAGAAGAAAAAGGGCGCGTTTGGTTTATTTGACCAGATGGATGGGTTGGTTGACCGGGTCTAATAATACAAAGGGTAAACGGGTTGGGCTCATATTGGACCGGGTAAGGGTTTAGGTGTAGGCTTATTTTGGGCTTAGGATTAGATATAAAACTAATTAGTAGTTTAGGGGTTAAATGTGTACAATTCGAATCCCCAAGGACTAAAACTGTAACTTCTGAAAATGTAGCCCAAGGATTGGTTTTGACAATCTCAAATAATATAAGGACCATATTTGCCATTTTTGAAAATTCCAAGGACTAAACATGACATTTTTTAAACTTTAGGGACTAAAGTTGTAATTTTAACTGTAACTTCTGAAAAATGTAGCCAAGGATTGGTTTTGACAATACTCAATATATAAGGACCATATTTGCCATTTTTGAAAATTCCAAGGACTAAACATGACATTTTTTAAACTTTAGGGACTAAAGTTGTAATTTTGCAAATTTTAAACTTTGAAGGGTTTGTTTTAACAACTTTTGAATCCCATGGACCTTAAATGACATTTCTCATTGTTTTGATTTACCAGGGACTGTTTTTGATAATTTTTGAAACTTGGGGGACTAAAACTGCAATTTTTGCAAATTTGATATGTTTTTCATCTGATTTTGATATTTTTGCATTTGAAACACATAAAACACTGATTTGTGATATTTTTATCATTTTGATGCGTTTCTGAGCGTTTTCAGATGATTTTGCAGTTTAGATTATGTAAAAATGATGAGTATTTGGACACTCATCAATCTATTATACTACCGGTTCACACACTAAGCATTAAAGATGAATGCTTTAATTCCTACTAATCTATGGGTGATCCTCACATTTTGGGTGGAATTTAAGTGGTAAATGGTTTTTGTGCTAGTCATATAACTTCCTATCCATGAGACGCTTTATTAAGACTAACGGCCCACTCCTATATGTCATGAAAAATTTTAAATTTGATGCCAAAATTACCCTAACCGACATTTCCTCATGGTTTATTACACAAATGCAATTGGACAAAGCAAATAATCAAGGATAAGCATAGTTTCAAAGTTCCCGTTTTATTTTCCCTCCCTACACTTAAACTGAACATTGTCCCCATTGTTCCCCGAAAGTATCAAAGTTATGATAATGGAAGGTAATAAAAGATGAAAGAAACTAGTACTCCCATGATTAGCTCGGTAGGATCCATGTAAAGTGGTGGTTACATCTTTCTTCAAGAAGAACGTTTGCGTGAAAAGCTCCTTCTCATCTTATGTATCTTCTTCTTGGTAAATTAAACCTGCACACTTGAAGAAAACAAATGAAACCTTCGCGTAAAATCGGCGGTAATAATATATATAGGACTCTACTAAACTAGGATATAATGCTTGTGGAATGGATGTTTACAGAATTTCTAGAAAATTAAGACCTGGAAAATTCCAAAAAATTATAAGTAGCTCAGAAATTGAGAAAAAGTAATCAGTTGTTTTTGCTCCTTCCTGACGCCGTGAGGTTGCGATCCTGACGCCGTCAGGTTATCCTGACAAAAACTTGTCTGCGATTTTCTGAAAAAAATTCTGGAAAATTTACATCTTTAGAATCTGGAAAAATTTCCTGCAAAACATCCATTATGACTCGATACAAGCATTTGACTCGAACAAACACACATGTATATCTTTTAATTAATTGAAATTCTCATGTTTACGTTTCTTTTGAAAACGTGTGTAATCCTCCCTACACGTATCCCTTATGTAAAATACCTTTATATGTAATTAAGACGAGGTTAAAGACAAAATAAAGCATTTTTGCAAATTTAAACATGAGAATAAACAATCAATAAAAGATATATGACACAAACAAGCAAACAATTAAGTATGAGTTGCCTCCCACGAAGCGCTTTTCTTTATTTATGAGTCTTGTAGCTAGACTCGTAGTCGTGCCCCTACATGATCTCGTGCACGCTTACGTGCCCATACCCAAGCCATTCCAATGTTCTCTCATTCTTTTTGTAATCATCTCCTAACTCTAGGCATTTTTTATAATACCTCTAAGTTTTCTCATATGGGTACCTAAGTCCACTTTGCTTATCCCTTTCACTAAGCAATGGAATAGGGGTCATTCTATTACACGCCTCAGTATCCTTGTGTTTAAACCTAGGATGAGCACGTGGCATTTGGTAGATGAAGTCTTCAACTTCATCATAGAATTTAATTAGACCATCAATCATCCGTTCATTCAACCTAGTCATTCTCTTGAAAGGTTTTCCAAAAATTACTTGAGTGAGGTCCTTATCAATAAATTCTCCTAAGTTTTCTAAGACCATAAACTCTACCAAATAAGCAAAACTTCCAACAAACACATGCAAATGAGTGACTGCTTCAACAACATTGTTCCCTTGATAAGTTAACTCATTGACCTTGATTTAATTGTATAGGTTCCTTGAGATAAAGTTTAAAGGCAAGAACGAATTCAAGTAAGCATCGAACCCTTCTAATCCTATTTTGCAAGGGAATTGCATGTTAAAGGGACTATCTTTCTCAATTCTACACCTAGGGTCAAAACATTGGGAGGGGTCTTCTTCCATTTCAAAACTAACTTCATCAATGATCTCCCCGTTGTCAAGTGCTTCACCATAATCAAATTCCTCATCGGAATCTGAGTCATGGAAAAGAGTTTGTTGTTGCCAATTTATCTCATTATGCCCTAGGTGATTTCCAAAGTGGTGAACGGGCGAAGGGTTTTGTGGGATTGCGTTCTCAATTTCGGGATTGGGAAGAGGATTGGGGGCGGGTAGTGTGAAGAATCTTCGGCGGAAGACACGTATCATGGTGAGTGATAGATTTTAGGAACAAAGGTCACGAAGAAGGGGGATAGACTACGAGGAAGCTAAAAATGGGGAAAAAAATTTACTTGATAGGAATCAAGCAAAGAAACCTAAACGAGGTGGACTCCTAACTAGCTATTCTATTCCCCGGCAGCGGCGCAAAAAACTTGATAACGCTACACACGTCGTTCGGGGTCAAAGGAACTTCTTTTTTGTCGAGCAAGTTTTTCAACACCCTAGGCAGTGAACCTAATCGTTGTAGTGTAGTATTAGGGTAAGCCACAGGAATTGATATCATTCTCTAGGGGAATAGGAATGCTAGTGAGAAGTTACTATGCTAAGGTTGGGGTTGAGGAAGATTATTTTTTATCTTTTTATGTTTTTTTAGGAAATGGAAAGGTACGAATCTCGAGGTTTGGATTTGGGGGTTGGTATTTCTACCGATTACTCTACTCGTCTATTTATCTAATCTAAGGTGTATGTAGTCTATGTCTAATTATTGTGTGCTCGTATGATGATTTAAAGATGTGTTTACTTAGGTTTTATTACTCCTTAATTATCTTCTATTGATGGTTGAATTGTCACGTCCTTATTCTTAATCGCGTTGTGTGTCTAAGGTCGTAGGGTATGCGTTTATCCCTAACTCTTTGAAACTACCAAAGGTTATCGCCTACAAAATCCCTAGGATTTATAAACTTAACTCTAAGGTACTCTTCGAATGGTTTAGCCTACAATGACTCTAGGTACTATAAGCTAAGGTTCAACAAAGATTAATCAAGCATTAACTACATAACGGATGACCTATCGCAATACTAGATCATTAACAATTAAGATAAGAGACAACCAATCAATATTTAATAATTAAGTTTCATATTCCCTAAGCAAACACACAAGTAAATTAGCCGGACATGGGAAACATGCAAGCATACACACAAGTAATTGAAGACATAATTGAATTAATGAAGTAAAACACCTATCTTGATGTAGGATAGGGTATGGAACCCTAAAATACTGAACAAGACAGCCTTGGTTCGGTTTAGGTTTTTACTCCAAAAGACTACACACTGAAAACTAAAAAATTCGGATTCTATATATAAGATTACATATGCGACGGCGTCACCCTTTGATTTGTGACGCCGTCGGGTTGCCCGTCATTAGGGTTTCGTCTTGGCCACGTTAGTCTTGCGACGACGTCACCTTATGCTTGTGACGTCGTCCCCTTCAGTCTCTGACGTCGTCTGGATCAAATCTAGGCCGTCTGAGTTGCGACGACCAACTCTTTTAAAACCTGAAGCCGTCACTTGTAAATAAGCAATTTGGCTACTGAGCCATCACAAAAGTGGTCCGACGGCGTCGCAGATAACACCTGGCGCCGTCACCTTCAGTTCCAGCAGCCTGAGTGTCTCGATTCTTGACTTTGGCCATTTTCTTCGTATATTCGCGCCTTTTCGTCCGAATAAGTGTCATTCCAGCATTTTGCCTTCAAGATACCTAAAAAGTGAAAAGGAACGATATTAAGTAATAACGGATACAAAAGTGATTAAATAAGGGCTTAAACGACCCCTCAAAAAGGTACATTTTAAAACCTTATCAGATACACATCTTTCCCTGCATCAAAAACTATATTTTGTAAAAACATTTTATATAGATTACATAAGGAATAACATTGCATTTACATAACACTATATGAGAAAAATCGTCATAACCATAAGTTGTAATAAACGCATTTAGATATACTCTGGTATTATACATCTGTAAACATATCCCTTAACAACAATACATGTAACCTTTGCTCAAAGTGTATCTAAAAACGATACTTACTATATGAGATTTGACTTATTCCTATTGTAACATACAATCTGTTGTTCATTGATCTAACAACCTTAATACTGATCATAATTTATGTAGCAACATTAATACATACAGAATATATAAGTTAAAACTATTTCGATTCATATGTAACTTCGTAACAACAAAACATACATCCTTTTTTGAAACTCAATCCTAAACCATATTAAGTAAAAAACATATTTCAAATGTCTTATTGGTTTTTTAATTAACAAATGTATATCAATTTTGTTCTACGACTATTAACAAAACATGATACGAAGATCATTTACATAACAACCTTACTGAATACAAAGTACCAAATTTAAATTATATTTTCTGTCATATAATCCTTACAAACACCTACACATGCAACCTTTGATCAAAGTGGATCATTTACATAACAACCTTACTAAATACAAAGTACCAAATTTAAACCGTATTTTGTGTCATATAATCTTTACAAACGCCAACACATGCAACCTTTGATCAAACTGTATTTTAAAATCATACTTCCAATGAAAAGTAAATGATATTTGATTTAGGCATATTGTAACATAATATCTCATGATCATTAATCTAATAACCTATAACAACCTTACTGAATACAAAGTACCAAATTTAAATCATATTTTGTGTCATATAATCCTTACAAACACCTACACATGCAACATTTGATGAAAGTGGATCATTTACATAACAACCTTACTAAATACAAAGTACCAAATTTAAATCATATTTTGTGTCATATAATCTTTACAAACACCAACACATGCAACCTTTGATCAAAGTGTATTTTAAAACCATACTTCCAATCAAAAGTAAATGATATTTGATATAGGCATATTGCAACATAATATCTCATGATCATTAATCTAATAACCTTAATAGATACAAAGTATATAAGTTCAAGCAATTTTTATGTCATATTAGAGTTAGTAACTACAACACATCAAACCTTTGATCAAACTCTAACCCAAACCATAATAAGTAGGAAAGACATATCACAAACAATATAGACATATTATAACATAAAAGCTGAGCATCATTGATCTAACAACCATATTCTTAGTGTCAATAACCCCTTACTAACAATAACACATGCAACCTATGATGAGTTTGTAACTTAATATACCTTTTTTTAAAATAATTTATGAGATGATATCCAAGATTTTTTCAAAGTCATGTTTACCTAAACCGATTTTTACAACCACCATATTCGTTTGATCAAGCTTAAAGCAATAAAACGGTTTATTTTTCATAAACAAAAACTAAAAACTTACACTTCTAATGGAGATCTGCAACTTCACTTGATGGCGAAAAGATGAATGAGTAGGTAAGAAAGATGATTAGCTTACACTATGATAGTTGAAGTTTTAATAAGGACGCCTCGATGTATGGAACTAGGAAAGAAAAAAAGATTATGTAGGGAGTAGATACTATAGTGCAATATATGTTGTCTACAATCTTTTAGAAGATTTTGTAGCCAAAATACAATTTAATTGTAGGTAGTTGCACTTAAATTGATAATTACTAAAATTATTTTATAAAGTTGACATATTATCCAAAAAATATAACTTTCTTCAATTGCAATTGAGTTTGCATGATATTAGAAAACTACTTTGTCATATGTTTTTAATTTGACATAAATTAATGTTTTAATTTTTACAAACAAAAAAATTGTAATTTTAGGTTGACGTTGCATTTTAGAAGATTTTAATATTCAAATACGAGAAAATATGAAAATTTTAAATAAAATATGCAAAAAATAGTTACAATAAGGTAAATATGCAAGAAAATAACTTATTATAAATTACCAACCAGTGAAAAACATTATAAACTAAAAACACACAAGCTGATCAAAATATCGATCCTAAGTATGAAAATTGTGCGAAAAACCCCTAGATACGTAAATATAATTTTAAAATGAACAATACGATAAAAAAAATTGTAAAAAAACAATATATTTTTTTTAGTTTTTATTTATTTTTATTAATTAAAACCTAAAATGTAAAGATTAAATGAAAATAAATAAAAAAACAAATTGGAAAAATGTAAATTTTTTCCTAAGAATATTTTAGAGAAATACTGAATTTTGAAAAATACTACTTCTTAAATCCCAACTTCCAATAAGCTCCTATTCAGCTTATAAGCTACATAAGCTTAAAACAAAAAATGTACTTAACTTATTAAATGTTGCAATACTAAACGAAAAAGACCCAAGGGCGCTGATGGTTGAGATTGTGTGTGTAAAAAGGTAGAGTGGGTTGAGGTCTTGGGTTCGAGCCACTTGCCCAAGAATTCCCTAACTCCCTTTTTTCAATCTCTTTTTAAATTTTGTTTGTGTAAAATTTTTTAAGAATAAAACTTATTACATGATTATCATGAGGTTCTAGGTATACCCATTATTAAAAAGTGTATCGACAGATGATAACAAGCACACAAAGTAAGTTTTATTAAATGTAAATCTTACAGATTCGTTTCTGACACATAACGAGTACAATAACATACAAAACATCAACGACTAATAGAACAATGAAAACAACCAGCAAAGACATAGAAAGAAACATCATAAAGATCGAATACTATTGATATACCCAGCAGCATCACAGAGCGCAACATGGGCTTCACGTAACAGCCCCTGAAATGCAGTCTGCTTAGATCGTTCGCGAGCCTGAACCTGCCTCAGAAATCTGACAGAATCACGAACAACCAAGCTATCGCGTTGCTGCAAAACCTCTTGAATGAGATCTTCTAAATATGCCACGCGCGCTCCAATGTCAAAACAACGACCGCGCAGCATGCTTTCCCATTCGCGTGCTGCAACCACCTCCCTTTCAAAGAACAAAACCATCTGATCTTGCAAAGCCTCGCTATCACATGCAAATCCAAGTTCGGCAAGGCAATCGGAGTGCGACATCTTTGGAACAAGATTGTTAGAAACAGATAAAAACAGAAATACATATACACATCATAAAGCTTAAATTTATACATTAAAAAATGGAACAGAGTTCTGCACTATCAACATCACTCACACTTCCACAAAAGCATCTCATCTGATTATCCAAAGCGTGCAAGCAGGAACAACAAATTGCAATTATAACACTACACACAACTGTTAGCAATCAGCATACCACTACCAGCGATTTTAAAAAAAGAGGAACCCACCCACAGGTCACTAAAAAGCATAAAAAGTATAAAGAAAACAATATTGTTTATTATGTGCAGATAAGCAAATTCTGCTGCACAGGACAATTGTTTGACAAATTAGCATTTTAAAAACCATTTTTAAGTGACAAAGAGGTCATGAAACTGTTTCAGAACAAAACTTATTTGAAATTCAGTATCCAATATTTGATAAAAACGAATTTAAAATAAAATTTAAAACAAATTACCTAGCAAAAGGTCGTAGACATCAGACCAGTTTACCAATGAACACATATTTTTTAAAAAAAATCTTTTTGAACACAGATGATAGTAAACAACCAAAATTCTAATTAGATATCTTTATAAGTAAAATATAATTAATAAAAACGAGAATAATCTAGAATATAATAAATATTAAAAAAAATAATGTTTATCTTCATTCCTAAGATATGAATAGAATATTTAGATAATCTTTATCTTTAGTCCAACTATACTTGGAAACTTATTGGTTTCTAAGTAAAGTTTATCTTAAGAGGCTATAAATAAAGCCATAGATTAGGCTCTACAACCAAAACATTTAATACGTGAGTTCTAAGAAAACATTCAATGGCAACTGCAAAATCAAAGAAACACAATGCAACATCTTCCCACAATGAACTGCAGGACATCTCAGTTATTGTGATCTCATATGATGAAGAGATATGATTTAAAATTTCAGTTTGTATACTTTGTAATGAATAAAACATAATTGCTTTAATAATTAAACACAATCGCAGCCTATACCTGCTAATTTTTTGCAGAATAATACAAAAAAAAAAATGGTGTATCTTCTAAAAAAACACACACAGATGGTACATCTGCGCATGTTGAAAACCAGGACATCTCAATGATTCTTATATCAGATGATGAAGAGGTACGATTTAAAATTTTAAATTCTGTTTTCTGTAATAGCTGAAACATTATTACTGAAACGCTTATAAATAATTGCAGCCTACACCGACTGATTTAATGAAGGAGGATACAAAAATCATTGTTGTATCAGACAATGAAGATGTACGAAGAATATGCTATGTAAGTTATTCAATACAGTTTATAAACACAAACAATTTAAATGTGTTACATGTTTACAGCCTTCCCCGGCGTTACGAAACAAGAGTGGAAGCAACAAGGTTTGTAATGCCATGAAATTCGCTGACCGGGAAAAAAACCCACATAAACAAAAAAAAACACTTCCAATACGATCTAATTTGATGAGACAATGGTATTTGTTTCACAAAATATTTGATGTTTTTTAAAAGCATAAACACATATATATTAGTACAATCAACATGTTCATATATTTGTTTTTTTCACCCTAGGAATCTGACGATGAAACACCAATCAAGTTTAAGCGAACAAAAAGAAGTGAAAGCTCTAATCTTTTCAAAAACCACAAGTATATGCTATGTAATGAAGACACATATGACGAATATGGTAGCAACAAAAGCAATTCAGAAGATGGGGTTTGGGTCAACATCAATGATCTTGATGAGCCTTTTTATGATTTAGATAACAGTAAACCCAGATATAGTATCCTAGATGAAGATATCAAAGAAGAGTCCTTGACAGGTTTCATTCCATTATAAATCAAATGAAGAATTGTAAGTTAAACAGGAATAAAAAAGCTTATAATTATGCTGATGTTTTATGGTATGTGAATTATATAGGTGACTCCAAATATACAGCGATAGATGAAGGTCACAATGAAGCCGTTGAATATAATGAAACATTAACAAAGACATGTGGCCTGATATGGTTGATGTTGATGGAATGCTTAATGGTGAACATGCCTATAACAGCTATTTCGATGATGAAGCTTGGGAAGTGGATTCGGATGCGTACAGTAAAAGATCTGTATCCAGTAGAGATTATGATGACAACTTCATTAACGACACTTCTATGGATTACGAAACAACTGATGACTCCAACACCGACGACGATTTTTAAAATACAATACCAACCTTCTACAAGTTTTATGTTTCTTTAGCATTTTTTATTTCGAATAATTAAAGTTGATTCTTTTTATACAACAATCAATTCTCAGAAATAATGTTTGATTAATAATACAATTTCCCTTTTATTATCATGTTTTTGATCATTTACATTGTAAACAATTACATACTACTAAAATTGAATACCATTCTGCAAGTGTATGTCTTTTGTTTATTTTTGTATTAAGGAACATCAACCAACATATTGACCAAATTTGGTTTTCGTACCTTCAAATTGTATTAATTATTTAGCAAGCTTTTACAGATTGGGTAATCCGAAATTGTTTAGAAAAAACATACAACTAACACACAATCCAAATTACTTAAAAAGACCACTATGCTATACAATATTAATTTGAATTCAGTGTCTCGGTAAGAAAATGTTCAGATTCAGAAAAACCACGTGCTCAGGGTATTGTGTGACTTCACAAGCTACAGGGAAAGATGTCGAAGTTGTAGGTTGTTTCCATGACCAAGGCAATTGCAAATTTTAATTTTTGGTCATATGAAGTTACTAAAAGATTATATATCCACTTATGATAATCAACAGATAATAAAATATAATTATCTATTATAACTAATTATTTTGTTTCTTTATATTGTTATATTAATGAAAATTATTTTTATAAACAAATTTAACAAAAGATTAGCATCCAAAAATAATATCACTTATCCATTAAATATAAATAGACGCGAAAACAAAATTTTTTACAGCATATGAACTAGGTTTGAAACAAAAAGAATGGAGGAATCTGAACCTGCAAGTGTGTCTGAGGAGCAACTACCAGCAACAAAAGATACAACGAGAACGGAAAAACCAAGAGGCGGCCTCCAAAGTATCCAAGCCAAACAGGTACGTTGATATTGGAATATAAATACATTTGTTTACGTAACTGCGAAAAACACAGAAAGTAATTGTTCAAATATAACACTGGACAGTAATAATGTGGAAATTCGTAGACCAGGTAGAAAGACTAACAAACATACATCATGTTCTGCTTCTTCATCTGAACCTGCAAGTGTCTCTGAGGAGCAACTACCACCAACAAAACATACAACCACCGCAGAACAATCAACAGCACAGCCTCCAAAGTATCCAAACCAACAAGGTACACTGATATTGGAAAATAAAAACATCTGTTTACGTAACTGCGGAAAATACAGCAACTAATTGTTAAAATATAACAGGCGGCAGTAATGATCTACTAATTCGAAGACCAGGTAGGAAGCCTAAAAAACATACATCATCTTTTGGTTGTTCATCTGAACCTGCAAGTGTCTCTGAGGAGCAATTACCACCAACTAAACATACAAGCAGCAGAGCACAACCAACAGTACAGCCTCCAAAGTATCCAAACCAACAAGGTACACTGATATTGGAAAATAAATACATCTGTTTACATAACTGCGGAAATTATAGAAACTAATTGCTCAAATATAATAGTTGACGGTAATGATCTACTAATTCGTAGAGCAGGTAGAAAGCCTAACAAACATACATCATGTTCTGCTTCTTCAAGTAAGTAAACAAACATAAATATTTTCACAGTTTAATTATTTGATCTATTTACGCAAGAAATATATGCTCAAGATTTAATCCATTATACTTATGGCAGCTAAAAACGATGACTTACTTCATCCTTCCATGGGCACGCCTCCAAGCAAAAAAACAAAAACAGGTCAGTAAATTCCAACTTTTAATAACATCAAAAAAATTTAAGAATATTGTATATTCTTAATAAGAAACACCAACATATGCAGGTACAACGAATGAACCAGTCACTGCAACACGTCGACCAAGGGGACGCCCATCCAAAAACAAAACCCAGTCAGGTTAAAAATATATGACAGTATCCGCAAACAATTATTAAAATTTTAAACAAAAACTAAAATTAAAAAAACTTTTCATGTGCAGCAACAATTCAAACAAGCAGGTATCTCGAAGAGGATCTACCAAAGTTGTAAGACAAAAAAGACAAAGCCAAAGTTGTAAGACAAAAAACTACACATCATCAATTGTTGAGTGGAACAAACATAAATAATGAAGATGTCATACAGAGAGATTCGTTTGTTGGAATTTCAAAAGGTAGAAACACTATATTTTAAATTGCCACACACATCGTAACATTATTTACACGTATTTAATATTAATGTTTATTGTTTGAGTAACTCGCATTGACAAATTACATTGATCACGGAGATGCCACTTTCCGATGTGCATCATGTAGCGCACTATTATGGCACGCTGAAAGTATGATAGGCAACACACACTCAACGGCGGATTCATACTCGATTTGTTGTAGCAGAGGAAAAGTAACATTAGGAGAGGAAGTGCAGACACCACCGAAATTGTTGATGGATCTTCTTAACGGAGACCATCCAAAAAGCTCAACGTTCATTGAGAATATCAGGCGATATAACGCCATGTTCTCATTCACCTTTGTGGGCGCCAAACAAGACATGTCAGTCACTGATGGTCGTGGACCATATTGCTATAGGATACAAGGGCAAAATTACCATCAAATAGGTACTTTGTTACCTAAACAAGGAAAACCACCAACTTTTGCCCAACAATATATTTATGATCCAGAAAATGAGATACAACATAGGATAAACGGTGTCAGGTATGTACGAAACGCTGGACATGTTTTCCTATCCAATTATTTTATGCGTATTTTAAAAAACATTTTATTTAACGTTAAAATAAATTATGATTATATTATGCTTATTTTCAATGGCAATTATAGCAAATACGAAGAGACGTCGTCAACCAACCATACGCTGGACCACCAACTAACAGTTGATTTACGAGACATGCTAGATGGCATTAACCCATTGGTCTGTCAATTCTGAATGGCTGGCGAACGTTTTCAAACAGCCACTGAACAAAATAACTTTAAATTACGACTTATTGGCACTAGAGAGCGCGGCGGAAGAAATTATAACCTTCCAACAGCTACGGAGGTGGCGGCACTAATTGTAGGAGATTTTGACTCTAGAACAAATCAAAGAGACATCATTCTGCACATGAAAGAAGGGGGCCTCAAACGAATAAGTGAGCTACATCCATCATATCTTGCACTACAATATCCATTGTTGTTTTCGTACGCTGAAGATGGTTATCGAACAGACATATACCACTTTGGTATCACTGACAAAAAAACAACAAACAAAAAGACCAGAGTAACAATGAAAGAATATTTTGCATATCGATTGCAAGAAAGACCAAATGTTTTCTCAATGGTTCTGAATGCACGCAGGCTATGCCAACAGTTTATTGTAGACGCATACACCATGGTTGAATCTGAAAGGATGTCATACATCAAAAACTAGCAAAAAGATCTAAGATGCGAGACATACTCCAAATTAGCAAAATTATCCGAAGATGAAAACTCAGGAGTGAAGTTGAGAGGGAAAAAAGTTGTGTTGCCATCATCTTTTACAGGAAGCCCAAGATATATGATGCAGAATTTCCAAGACGCAATGACAATTTGCAAGGTTTATGGATATCCGGATCTTTTCATAAGCCTGAGATTGAACGTTTTCTTGCGGAAAAGGGATTGAAATCTAAAGACAAGCCTGATGTGATAACACGTGTTTTTAAGCAAAAGCTAGACAGCATGATGAGAGAATTCAAAGACAAGCATTACTTCGGACGACTAAAAGCAGGTACTTACATTTCTAAACTTGATAAAAAAACAAAACCACAATGTAATTAATACTAAATTCTCTACTATCACTGACATTGTGTTATTCCCATAGCTATCTACACCATTCAATTTCAAAACTATTACTGACATTATGTTATTCCCGCAGCTGTCTACACCATTCAATTTCAAAAGAGAGGCCTCCCTCATGCTCACATTTTGCTATTTCTAGAAGAAGAATACAAAATAAAATATCCAGCACACATCGATCGGTTTATTTCATCTGATATACCAGACAAAAATGAAGATCCAGAACTGTATAAAATTGTTATCGAACATGTGATCCATGGTCCATGTGGGTCAGATAGACCCAGCTGCCCGTGCACGTGCACGGTAAAGAACAAATGCACCAAAAAATTCCCTAAGGAGTTTAATGATAAAACTTTCATTGATGAGTCTGGATATGCAATTTATAAAAGAAGAAATGATGGTACTACAATAAAAAAAAGTGGGATCGAATTGCATAACGGATATGTTGTACCCTACAATCCAGGCTTACTGCGACGTTTTCAATCACATATTAACGTAGAGTGGTGCAACCAAGTGGGTTCCATAAAATATCTATTCAAATATATTAACAATGGACCGGACAAAGCAACGATTGCACTAGAAGATGAAGATGTCGATGAAATCAAAGATTATTACGACTGTAGATATCTGTCAGCCTGCGAAGCAGCATGGAGGATCTATGGGTTTGACATACACTACAGGTTCCCACTTGTAGAAAGATTACCTTTTCACTTACAAGGAGAGCAATCTGTTATATTCGAGGCAACAGAAAGCATCGATTTTGCATTGGAAAAAGCTTCCGTGAATGAAACAAAGTTTGTTGCATGGATGGAACGAAACAAAATCGACACAAAAGCTCAGAAACGTCTTTACCATGAGTTTCCAGAACATTATGTATGGAAGCAAGAACAAAGGATATGGGTTCCTAGGCAAAAAGGCACGTGTATTGGACGCGTACATCATGTACCACCTTCTTTTGGAGAAATGTTCTACTTAAGAGTATTGCTCAACAAGGTTAGGGGACCCACAGGTTGGAACTATTTTAAGGAGTATGATGGTGTTGTTTACCCAACATATAAAGAGGCCTGTCAAGCACGCGGTCTGTTGGAAGATGACAAGGAATATATAGATGGTTTGTTGGAAGCCAGCCAATGGGGTACAGGAAATTACTTGCGGTCTTTTTATGTGATGCTACTTATGACAGATAGCATGTCTAGGCCTGAGATTGTTTACGAAAAAACATGGCAAGAAATGGCAGCAGACGTTATACATATCGAGCGAAAGAAAAGGAATGACCCAGGTATGAGAACAAGTTCCACCTTCAACTTAAAAATGACAAAAACAAATACATCTTAACCTAAACACTCCACGGCTAAATCACCAACACATTCCTAATGTTGTTTAGCCAACTCATCTAAAAAGTAATTACAGATACAAATGCCTAAAAACACATGTTTAACATTCAACTAATATTTCATTCAAAAACAACAAAAATCAAAGATAATACTTACACGTAAATGGAAACGCATCCAACAGATAATACGTTTTGGGAGATACGTATGGCTTAGTTGAGAAATTAGTCATCTGAAGCACACAATACACATATGTGCTCCTTCTCCAATTCCATGCCCACATACAATAAAAGTCAAAAAAACAATCGTAAAAGTACAACATACTAACACCTACTTAGCAAAGTATAGGAGAATAACAAAACAAACCTTAAGCTCCAGAATTCACAACCGCATAAACAAAAAGACCAAATATATATCAAGTGACACAAACATTATACGATACCCAATAAAGGAACAACTTTCAAATTTCCACCATACAAACAAAGCTATGCAACCAAAAAAATACATCATAATAAAATCTAATGTTGTTACACATACAAAAATACAACCAAACATTTGATGCACTGCCATTTTAAAAAAACACAACGTCTCTAAAACAAAACCTGGAAAATGCGTTTAAAACAGTTAACCAACAACCAAAAAAAGGAATACAAAAACAAAATACAATAACACGTCATAATAGTAAAATGTTAGAATATTTTACAGAACCAGGAACCACGTCCTCCAAATGCACAACCATACTTACTGATTACACAACCTTCAAATAGTACCATACACCCACACAGATTGCTTAAACATAAATACATAACTAAATATTCACAGACATAACAATCCTTTTCAGAAACATTTGACTAAACACTTAAACAACTTAAACCATACGACATCAACTTTCACCCAACAACCAAAACACAAAAGACTTTGTAGATCTTTAAGCCTATACACCAACCACAGGGACTCTGACATTCAGCAGATATGGAAGATCGGAAATGCAGGGTTTTCACCTTCTGGAGCATCCACCGTATAACCATTCCCAACGTACTTAAACCTGATCAGCTTCGAGTATGGGAATCGACATGAATCCGCTAACAGCTTCCACCGCCCATACACATTGACATGGTTTGTCCTGGTAGGATTTTCTGGGTGAAATTTCATATGTATACGGAATTTGTCCCTGTACTCCTGGTGTATGATCAAAGTCCTATTGTAGATGTGCATAGGGTTCTCCTCTTAAAATGACGCAGGAATGGCCTGGGAAAAAATTATAATTAAAACCAATACGGATGCTACAACTTAAAAAACATCAATTGCATCAAGAAATAAAAAACACACATACCAATCTGCTTTTCGCTTGAATACGCGCGTAACTCTTATAAAAGCTCCTATGACCTTCGCCAAAGTGATCCATGTGGAACGGCCAGTAGCACACATGTTTCATCCTATCATCCTCTACATAAAACAACTATATAATTACTACATGCTAAAACAATTACGCAAACAAGTGTAAACACTTTGGTATGGAAAAAATAAATAACAAAATCAACTTACGCCTTTCATCTCCCGTCAACTAAAGTTTTTTTCTTCTTAACGTAGCTGCTCCTTTGAAAACCGGATCTGTAATAATACTCCCATCGTCACTGAATGCATCAAACCAGAATCTCCTGCCCCTGTTCTTTTTCAGCACACATAATGTCCCGGCTTCAAGGCCAACTGATTCGATCATCGCGTTAAATGAATCAGCAACCAACTGAAAATCAGTACTCTCGGCTTCACGACGCACATTACACCCAAAAGAAACACCATTTATAACAACTCTTATTTCATCCTCCTCTCCTTATCCCAACATGAGCTCACCAGGGATTGTCTGTAAAAGACATAAAACACAAACATTAAACAAAATCTTATAATTTTCAAACACAATAACATACGTAAACATAATGTTTATAAAATAAATAAAAATATAACATTAAACTACACCACCTGAAGCACGTGTGGGTACGGCAACACTGAAATCTTAAACCAAGAAAACAAAGAAAAAGGGCCTTCATAACCACAAGCTTCTTTTCCGTTGCCATAGTAGCCAGTCACGTAGAAGCAATCATTCCCTTCCTCGACAAAGTGTAAAACTTCAACCACCTCATCAAGGTATCGATTGCAAAACTCCCTCCATTTCTCGCCATACAGGTACAATTGCCCATAATGTGGTGTCTTCAAGTTAACTCAAAAACGATAACCATCCCAGCTGACAATATAGACGTGCTCCCTACCGTTATAACCTTCAAAATTATAAACAAACGGAAGGACCTGCAAAACCAAAACAACGTAGCTTAATGAAATTATTAAACAAACAACACCTGAACATAATCAATACGGGCGTACTAAAAAAACAATCAATACCTGAGAATCAGGAAAATTAAAAACGTCCAGCATTGTAACAAACTCAATAGCCATTTTCCTACAAATTTAAAAAAAACGTAAATCAACATAACAAACCGTGATACAAGCAAACTAACAAGATGTTAGAATCACATAAGAACAACCAAATTATTACAATAAATGATAAACAAACAAACTCAAAACAATCTGGTATTTTCAATTTCAACCACATTTTTAAAATCATCTTTATAAACTAAACAATTTTTTACGGGTAACTTATTAAAATGTTTCATCTCACCATTTTGCTTATCTAAACACAACAACAAATACCTCATACAGGTACTTACAAAACTGTATATCTAAACACAAACAACACTACGTGACCATTGACATTCATGCTGAACACGATATTTATGTCAAATACCACATTTGAAACAACAACTTATCAAACTAATCATTTGCATATTACATCAAACTACATAACCGTTTAAAAAACATGTACCATAACAACATGTATTCTAAATTATAATATAACTTCTAACTTAAAACATCCCAACTTATAGGCTCTAAAATACCACTTATAATCACTCACCTTGGACCTTCGTAGACTACTACTCAAATTAAAGACATAACATACGGAATCTAAAAGTAAACTTCAAAACCACAGTCATCTATCAATATTGCAGAATCGCTTACGATAAGCGTGTTGTAAGTATAAAACCAAAATGAGTACTGGCATTCATATATCAGATTAACCAAAAAAACTAAAATAAAAGTCAACTAACCGGTCAAACTAAAAAACCAACCATTAACAGGGCACTACTTAAGCTTCTAAACTAACTTACATCAACAATCAAAGCATTATCTACACATAACAAGTGAATAACACAAACTTTCACAACAACATCAATTAACTAAAAATAATATACAAACAAGAACATATGTTCAAACAAGAGCTGTCAACAAAATTATGTTAGAAAAAAATAAATCTTCAATTACCAAAACACACCACATACTACAACAGCAATAAAAAAGCAACTATTTGTATTCAAAACATTATTATATCAAACACTTTCCACACATTCAAACCAAAACATATACAACACCAACAAAAACAGCTTCCATTTTAAGGATTTAAAAAATTAGGCGTTTTTTACAATCAAAATAAAACAACCATGCAACATAAAAATCTAATAACAAACCATTTCAAAACATCATACCCCACCTACTATCTTAAAAAAAACAATCTTAAAAAACGCACACTATTCAAACCGGTAAATAAAAACAACGTAACCTTTTTCAAAGAAAAAAAAACTACTAAACCAAAAACGTTATAATAGTATGAATGAAAACACATTTTTGATTTGAATGGTTAAAAAAAATATCGCTAGATACCTGGATTGAGAGGCGGAGAAGACTTCGGAAGAAAATTAGGTAGGGGATTTTTGATTTTTGAGAAGCACAAAACAAAACACTATATTTATTAAAACAAATTATAATGGTTGAAAAAATATAGGTGAAATGATTGCCTATCTTCTAAATGCAATGCAAATTGATATAATGTGTAACATGCAGAAATACATTGCATAAAAGACTAATAAAAAAAACATTAACATAACTAACTCATTTATTTCTATTTGCAGACTTAAAGCTTACAGACAATGAGAGGAAGAATATACGTCTCACATATATTGAGCACATGCTACTTTGTAACAACAAAAGATTAAAAAGTATACCAAACATGCCATACCCTAACGAGATGTTAACAATGGGCAATTACAACAAATTGGTGTATGATGAGTTGAAATACAACAAAGACGAATTACGAATACAGCACAGAACGCTCCACAAGACATTGACACAAGAACAAAAAGACATATACAGAACAGTAATGGACGCTATTACACATGAAAAAGAAGGAATGTACTTTGTCTACGGATATGGTGGGACCGGAAAGACATACCTATACAAAACATTACCCGCCGCATTAAGATCAAAAGGTGAAATAGTCATAAATGTCGCATCAAGCGGCATCGCGTCACTTTTGTTAGAAGGTGGAAGGACAAAACATTCTCGATTCGCTATCCTTATAAATGTGGTGGAAGATTCAGTATGCCATATTCCAGCAGACAGCGACCTCGCGGAATTGCTAAAAATGTGTAAATTGATAATATGGGTTGAGGCTCCTATGACACACAGACACTGTTATGAAGCATTCGATAGGACACTAAGAGACATATGCAGAACATCCACATTTGAACCATCAGAAAAAGTCTTTGGAGGTAAAGTGGTTCTCTTTGGTGGAGACTTTCGGCAAATATTACCCGTGGTTACAAACGGCAGCCGACATGATGTCGTACATGCGTCGATCAACGCTTCATATCTGTGGCAACATTGCAAAGTAATGAGTTTGACTATTAACATTAGGCTCGGAACAGGGTCAACTAATTCTGAAAGAAAAGAAATCCAAGACTTTGTGGATTGGATATTAAGCATAGGAAACGGCACAGTCGGGGGAAAGAACGACGGAGAAGCGATGGTTGATTTCCCTGATGATATGTTGATACCCGATTCAGACGACCATATTGCTACAATTATAGAACAAACCTACCCAGATTTGGTCCAAAACCTCTACAACCCAAAATTCTTCCAAGAAAAAGCAATCCTCGCACCGACTCATGAGCTTGTGTGACAACTCGTAATTTCAGGTCATTTCTCAAAACAATTCATGCTTCACAATTTCATCATTTATCGTAAACTAGGTTTACGTGTTCCAAATTCGCGTAACCTTAATGGTTTAGCGGCGAATTCATGATCATATCATCACGGACATTTCATATAGACTAAGTTTAGTCTACATTTCATTAACATCATTTTCATCATGTTAGTTCATTCATGATTTTTCATTTCACATTAAACGCGTAAATTTTATATTAAATAAACGTTATCGCGTAAGTTATTATTTTGAACATTTAATCCGATACTTCCAAAAATGATCCCGATATATTTTTATACTTACATTTAGTTTATAAAAACAATATTTTGAGTTTACCTAATGTTCTAAATTTATTTTGTATATAAATCGTTAAATTTATATTATTACGACGTTTTTCTTAAAAACTACACGATAATTATTATATCACTCAAATTTTACAAGAAATGTATTTTTACAATTTTTATGATCTCATTATACTTTACTTGATCCATTAAAACTTATTTTTTGTTCATGTTACTCTAATTTCACAACTATATACAAGTTACAACATATTTCACTTAACTACATTTTCTTACAAACAATTACTTACACAATATATATAAAAAAAAATAAAAATATGAGAGATACATCCCCCCCCCCAAAACCGGCCAAGGGGGGGAGGGTGAATGCATTTATGGAGTTGGTGAAGTTTTTATTACTTGTTGAAATTTATACACTAAGTCACTTGTATACTTCATTCACTTCATTATTCACCACAATAATTCAAGAAAAGTTAGTGTTTTTCTCTCCTTGTTCTTCCTCTACAAACCGACCTTCATAAGGTGTTAAGAAGAGATCATCCAAAATTTTCCAATTCAAGTGTTAAACACTCTAGTTACACTCTTAATCAAGGTTTTGAAATAAAAACCTAGGGTGTTTAGGTTAATCCTTGTTCTAATCACCTCATCATAGTAGCTTGTAAGCATATCACTTTCATTTTATATCTTTCATTTTCATTTCATATTTATTTCTTCATATCTTGAGCAAGCATGCAAGACTTGTGTATATTTATACCATTTTTACATTGATTTTAAGAGTTTGATATATATAAGTCATCCTATAATTTATCCCTTGTTATATATTGGTCTTGATGATGTCTAGGAACCCATGACACCCTAAGAAGGTGTATGGTAGGATTAGAATAGCTTTGGAGTTGATTTGAAGGGATTGGAATAGGTTTAGTACGAGAAAAACTATTTTCGACAAGTATATAAAGTGGTCTGATCGTATTTTGTTTTTCTGGAAAATCCGAATGTAGACATGAGTTTTTGGCCTAGATAATTAGAAAATATACTTTAAAACGAATCCGTGGCCGCTTGAACGGATTAAAACGGAGTTATAACGAAGAAGTTATGAATTTTTCAAGTTTGACGACGAAATATATATTTCCTGAAATTTCAGCAAACTGTTTTTGCTTTGTACGAGTCAAAAACGAGTCTTAAGCTTTATAAATTATTTCGACTTATCAAAAATATATTAGTATACTTTGATACGAAGCTAAGGACGTATAAAACGTAGAAAACGGATTTGTAACGACTAAAATATACACGTTTTCATAAATTGCCGTAACTTACTTATTTAAGAAAAACTATATTATTTTTACGAGACAAGTGTTACGGTAAACAAAACAACCATATTGAAGGCTATTTTTAACTATGACGTGGAACTTTTTGTAACGAGATGTCTTCTAATAAAATCGAGATCACCAAGCATATTTTCCAAAACGACCAACCGTTTGTATAGCGGAGTTGTAATAAATTATTTACGGTTGCTTAAACTTTGCCGAAACTCACTTTTTAAACCACATTTGGACAAAATCACCATATTTAACCTCTATTATCTTTATGCTCGAGACCTCTATGACGAAAACTCATGTACTAAAACTTCTAGATTTTGATACAAGCTTTCCAAAACCGTCGAGTTCGTTTCCTAACGTTCGACGTACACCATTTTACGACTAGCTTTTCGAAGCCATTTTTGTCACTTTCATGAAATTTCCGACGACATTATTTTACGACGAAAAGTTAAAATTTCACGATAAATCATTACGAAACTATTGTAGGATGACATTTTGACGTAAATACTTGTAAAGTAATTTAAGAATGGTCAAGACGTCAAAAGAGTATTTTTCGACGAAGGGTATTATTTTCAAAACTCACAAATGGTATAAATAACATACGAAATGCATGCATAACATTACATCATAACTCATTACGTATCATATCATTCACAATAGGTCAAGATTAACGTATCACACTACATCTAGGTGTACTCACTTTTGTCTTCGCATCATTTCATCAAGTGAGTTTCCATAGCCCCAATTTCAATTGCTTTAATGCTTTTATTAAACTAGTTGGGGGAGATACATGCTCAACTATTTTTATGACTATCATGATTATTTGAAACTACATGCTTAACTGAACTGAATGTTTAGTCATATCCTATATCATAAATCATGGAACTGAATGTCTTGGGAATATCATGGAACTGAATGTCTTGGGATTATCATTGAGCTGAATGTCTTGGGATTATTATTGTGCTAAATGTCTTGGGAACATCATGGAACTGAATGTCTTGGGATTTTCATTGAACTAAATGTCTTGGTATAATTATGTCAAGTAATTATTGATACATTAAGTCATGCACTATAATGTGAATTCATTTGACATCATGCACTTGAACATAAACTATGCACCTTTTGGCAGTGGGTTGTGAACACACAGGTTGCAAGTTTTGTATGGGCGGAACTTGGAACTGAGTGGATTTACAATGCCTTTGCTGCATAAACGATTTTGATAGTCTTTGCATTTCATCACAAACTCTATGAACTCACTCAACCTTTGTGTTGACACTTTTAGCATGTTTTATCTCAGGTAGCTAAGGCATATACTTCATGGCATGCATGTGGACACATCTTAGAGTCGCGGTGACGACGCGTCTCACTTGGGTTTTACTCACTTTAAAACATCGTTTGAATTGTAACAAACTTATTTCCGCACAAGTTGATTTTCTTTTGGGACCTATACTTTGTAAACTCTGATTGTTTTATTAAATCAAACGATGTTCTTTTCAAACGACACTTTAGGTCGTTCAATATAACTGTGATTGTGATGCTATGACAGTCAATCCCCAGGAATTCCATTCCGTTGCAAAACAGGTAATTTGGGGGTGTGACAGATTGGCATCAGAGCTTCGGTTATAGAGAACTAGGTTGCATCATTGACCCTAGACTATAACTACATCATCATAGCATCTCATCATTTCATCATAAGTGCATATTCACTTTACATGCGGTTTATGCCTACATTTTCGAGTTATTTACTTTCATTTCAAATCGATTGTCACATAGATGCCCTTAAATACCCATCCCATTATCCTTTCCTCATACTCTAACGTGGAGAATTCCTTGTCATTCCCTATCACAATTTTTAATATCAGCTGATTCATCACCGATAACGTCGAATACCGAGATAAACCTTTAAGAAGGGCGAAGTCACTCTCACTCCTTTGTTTCACCACTAACATGTCGAGTTACACGTTATTCACACATTAAGCCACTAAACCATTATACATTTGAAGCACTTACGACATCTCATAACCCATTTCTTAGGAAACCGTCGATTATTTTGAAAAATAACCTCAAACTTATCATTTCTTATCACATCTCTTTGGAGCATTTATTATTGACATCGGACTTTGCTACATCTCACCTTTCCTTTATTTTGAAGAAGATATGGCGCCGAAGAAAGCCACACCTGAAATGACCCAAGCGGCTATTCAAAAATTAGTAAGGGAAAGCGTAGCCGATGCTCTAAGGATTGAAAGGGAAACGGTGGCTGCTGCTGCTGCTGAGGCCGCGGCTACTGCCGAAGCCGCTAGAATTGCAAGGGAAGCTGAAGCCGCTAGGCTTGCTGCTGCTGCAGGAAATGCAGGAGGGTCCGGGGTTAAAATCTGTTCGTATAAGGATTTCAAAAGTGGAGATCCCACTAAGTTTAGAGGTACCGAAGGAGCCACTGCCATGGTTCGATGGTTCGAGAAATTGGAGTCCGTGTTTTTGTTATGTAATTGCCCGGATGATAGCAAGGTCAAGTTTGCTACGAGTACACTACTTGATGGAGCGTTGTCGTGGTGGAACTCTTATGCTCAACCGATGGGAATGGAAAATGCTTTCAAGCTCACTTGGGAGCAATTTAAAGGTTTGGTAACAAAGAAGTTTTGTCCGCGTACGGAGGTGAAGAAGTTGGAGACCGAATTCTATGAGTTGGTAACTATTGGGTATGACATTGATACTTACATTCGAAGGTTTCAAGAATTGGCCGTGTTATGCCCATCTATGGTTTCGGATAATGAGAAGCTACTGGAGGCTTTCATTGAAGGACTTCCTGAGATTATTCAAGGTGATGTGACTTCCTTTGATCCGCAAACGATTGAGGAATCTATTCGATTGTCTCAAAAGCTTATGGCACAAGTAGTAAAGAGGGGCAACATCACCAACACCAACCGTAACAACAATACCAACAACCGCACCAACTACAACAATAACCACGACAACAATAACAATAATCACACCATCAACAACAACACCAACAACCAAACTAACCACAATAAAAGGAAATGGGAAAACGACCGAGGAGGTTATAACAACAACAACCAAAACCGTAACACTAACCATCATCAACAACAGAATAGAGGGCAAGAAACTGCAATGGTTTATGTTGCTGCACCAATAGAAGGCAGAGGTTATGCTGGAACCTACCCACTATGTAATCGATGTAAGTATCATCACACGGGTCTTTGTCCTGTTAAGTGCTACAAGTGTCAAAAACTAGGACACCATGCCAGGAATTGTAGAGGCAAGACCATAGTTACGTGCTTCGGATGTGGGGAGCAAGGACACTATCGAAGTCAATGTCCTCAAAACCAAGGTCAACAAGTCGAAGGTGCTCATGGGAATGTATACATGTTAGGAGGAGGAGGAGCTCGTCAAGGTATCAACGACGCGGAAGACTAAAGAAGTTCGGAAACTAACAGTCTTAATTTTCCTTATGTACTATGTCGTACTAAGTTTATGTTTTCCATCGTATCCGAATCTTTATAACCTAAGATGTACTACTTTTGATAAACCACTCGTTGTAAAATATTCTCATCTATCGTACTTTATTTCCTTTCGATTCGATATCATTTACGAGAATTTTAATTCTTTTTACTTTAACTACCATTTTAACGACACAGTTTAAATCTTTGTAAACATTGAGAGTTATAATGACTAAACCGTACGTCACGTCATCGTTCCTTAATTATACATAGCCTAGCTAACTATGTCTAATTCTGGAGGGATCATGTTATGTTGGGAGCAGTTATTTATAAATCTTAGTGCAAGCAAAATTTTCACATGTTCCAATTCAAAGTGTTACTCATGGGAGATTCATCCAATACTATGTTTTATTCGCTCTCAATCATCGATAACCGTAACGACACCTCTTCATGTCTTCTTTCCTCGATATTCATCACAAACTCAAAAATTCGATAGACTAACGCGAACTGAATTCAGGGACTGAATTCCTTTTTGGATGGGCGAATGTGACAACTCGTAATTTCAGGTCATTTCTCAAAACAATTCATGCTTCACAATTTCATCATTTATCGTAAACTAGGTTTACGTGTTCCAAATTCGCGTAACCTTAATGGTTTAGCGGCGAATTCATGATCATATCATCACGAACATTTCATATAGACTAAGTTTAGTCTACATTTCATTAACATCATTTTCATCATGTTAGTTCATTCATGATTTTTCATTTCACATTAAACGCGTAAATTTTATATTAAATAAACGTTATCGCGTAAGTTATTATTTTGAACATTTAATCCGATACTTCCAAAAATGATCCCGATATATTTTTATACTTACATTTAGTTTATAAAAACAATATTTTGAGTTTACCTAATGTTCTAAATTTATTTTGTATATAAATCGTTAAATTTATATTATTACGACGTTTTTCTTAAAAACTACACGATAATTATTATATCACTCAAATTTTACAAGAAATGTATTTTTACAATTTTTATGATCTCATTATACTTTACTTGATCCATTAAAACTTATTTTTTGTTCATGTTACTCTAATTTCACAACTATATACAAGTTACAACATATTTCACTTAACTACATTTTCTTACAAACAATTACTTACACAATATATAAAAAAAAAAAATATATATATATATATATGAGAGATACATCCCCCCCCCAAAACCGGCCAAGGGGGGAGGGTGAATGCATTTATGGAGTTGGTGAAGTTTTTATTACTTGTTGAAATTTATACACTAAGTCACTTGTATACTTCATTCACTTCATTATTCACCACAATAATTCAAGAAAAGTTAGTGTTTTTCTCTCCTTGTTCTTCCTCTACAAACCGACCTTCATAAGGTGTTAAGAAGAGATCATCTAAAATTTTCCAATTCAAGTGTTAAACACTCTAGTTACACTCTTAATCAAGGTTTTGAAATAAAAACCTAGGGTGTTTAGGTTAATCCTTGTTCTAATCACCTCATCATAGTAGCTTGTAAGCATATCACTTTCATTTTATATCTTTCATTTTCATTTCATATTTATTTCTTCATATCTTGAGCAAGCATGCAAGACTTGTGTATATTTATACCATTTTTACATTGATTTTAAGAGTTTGATATATATAAGTCATCCTATAATTTATCCCTTGTTATATATTGGTCTTGATGATGTCTAGGAACCCATGACACCCTAAGAAGGTGTATGGTAGGATTAGAATAGCTTTGGAGTTGATTTGAAGGGATTGGAATAGGTTTAGTACGAGAAAAACTATTTTCGACAAGTATATAAAGTGGTCTGATCGTATTTTGTTTTTCTGGAAAATCCGAATGTAGACATGAGTTTTTGGCCTAGATAATTAGAAAATATACTTTAAAACGAATCCGTGGCCGCTTGAACGGATTAAAACGGAGTTATAACGAAGAAGTTATGAATTTTTCAAGTTTGACGACGAAATATATATTTCCTGAAATTTCAGCAAACTGTTTTTGCTTTGTACGAGTCAAAAACGAGTCTTAAGCTTTATAAATTATTTCGACTTATCAAAAATATATTAGTATACTTTGATACGAAGCTAAGGACGTATAAAACGTAGAAAACGGATTTGTAACGACTAAAATATACACGTTTTCATAAATTGCCGTAACTTACTTATTTAAGAAAAACTATATTATTTTTACGAGACAAGTGTTACGGTAAACAAAACAACCATATTGAAGGCTATTTTTAACTATGACGTGGAACTTTTTGTAACGAGATGTCTTCTAATAAAATCGAGATCACCAAGCATATTTTCCAAAACGACCAACCGTTTGTATAGCGGAGTTGTAATAAATTATTTACGGTTGCTTAAACTTTGCCGAAACTCACTTTTTAAACCACATTTGGACAAAATCACCATATTTAACCTCTATTATCTTTATGCTCGAGACCTCTATGACGAAAACTCATGTACTAAAACTTCTAGATTTTGATACAAGCTTTCCAAAACCGTCGAGTTCGTTTCCTAACGTTCGACGTACACCATTTTACGACTAGCTTTTCGAAGCCATTTTTGTCACTTTCATGAAATTTCCGACGACATTATTTTACGACGAAAAGTTAAAATTTCACGATAAATCATTACGAAACTATTGTAGGATGACATTTTGACGTAAATACTTGTAAAGTAATTTAAGAATGGTCAAGACGTCAAAAGAGTATTTTTCGACGAAGGGTATTATTTTCAAAACTCACAAATGGTATAAATAACATACGAAATGCATGCATAACATTACATCATAACTCATTACGTATCATATCATTCACAATAGGTCAAGATTAACGTATCACACTACATCTAGGTGTACTCACTTTTGTCTTCGCATCATTTCATCAAGTGAGTTTCCATAGCCCCAATTTCAATTGCTTTAATGCTTTTATTAAACTAGTTGGGGGAGATACATGCTCAACTATTTTTATGACTATCATGATTATTTGAAACTACATGCTTAACTGAACTGAATGTTTAGTCATATCCTATATCATAAATCATGGAACTGAATGTCTTGGGAATATCATGGAACTGAATGTCTTGGGATTATCATTGAGCTGAATGTCTTGGGATTATTATTGTGCTAAATGTCTTGGGAACATCATGGAACTGAATGTCTTGGGATTTTCATTGAACTAAATGTCTTGGTATAATTATGTCAAGTAATTATTGATACATTAAGTCATGCACTATAATGTGAATTCATTTGACATCATGCACTTGAACATAAACTATGCACCTTTTGGCAGTGGGTTGTGAACACACAGGTTGCAAGTTTTGTATGGGCGGAACTTGGAACTGAGTGGATTTACAATGCCTTTGCTGCATAAACGATTTTGATAGTCTTTACATTTTATCACAAACTCTATGAACTCACTCAACCTTTGTGTTGACACTTTTAGCATGTTTTATCTCAGGTAGCTAAGGCATATACTTCATGGCATGCATGTGGACACATCTTAGAGTCGCGGTGACGACGCGTCTCACTTGGGTTTTACTCACTTTAAAACATCGTTTGAATTGTAACAAACTTATTTCCGCACAAGTTGATTTTCTTTTGGGACCTATACTTTGTAAACTCTGATTGTTTTATTAAATCAAACGATGTTCTTTTCAAACGACACTTTAGGTCGTTCAATATAACTGTGATTGTGATGCTATGACAGTCAATCCCCAGGAATTCCATTCCGCTGCAAAACAGGTAATTTGGGGGTGTGACAGCTTGTGGATATGATCAATGATCAAATGCTACAAAAACTACCAGGAGATTCAAAGACATACGACAGCTACGACTCAGTTGGTATTATCGATATGGATTCAAACTTTAATGAGTCACTTTACACAACTGATTTCCTAAATAGCATTCGAATTGCCGGCCTTCCACAACATTCTTTAACATTAAAAATAGGCGCTCATGTTATGTGCATGAGAAACATAGATCAAACGGCCAGATTATGCAACGGAAATAGGCTTCAAGTGCTGAGGATGGGTGTCAACATAATAAAAGCCAAGATTATATCAGGCGGAAGTGTAGGTACAATTTGCGAAATACCAAGGATGGTCTTAAGCCCTTCTGATAATAAGATGCCGTTTAAATTAAATCATAGACAATTCCCAGTTGCATTGTGTTTTGGAATGACTATTAAAAAAAGTCAAGGACAAACATTAACACAAGTAGGATTGTTTCTACAACGTCCGATTTTTTCTCACGGCCAACTGTACGTAGCTATTTCAAGGGTGAAAAGCAGAAAAGGATTGAAGATTTTATGTTGTGATGAAGAAGGGAAGTACGCAAAATCAACGACTAATGTTGTGTACAAAGACGCTTTGTTTAGAATTTAAGTCCATTGTTATATGACTTTAATACATTTTCATTATCTATAACTTTACAAACATCCGTACATTCATTACTGGAGTAAAAAATTTATATGACGTCTTATTAACAATCCATGAAGACCATACAATTATTTATAATCATTTATTTTATTATAAATAAAATAAAAATAAAAAAACAAAATTTAGGATGATATACACTATATTTTGGTACATTGACCAAAAAAATAAATATAAATAAAATAAAATAAAACTAAAAACTTTTTTACAAACAATTATCAAAAGCTTATAATTAAGTCCATAACAAAGTCTTAGTTATAACATTAAGTTACTAGCATGCTATTATATAATATTGTTAGTTGTCATCTAAGGCAAGCCTAAAGTTTCAGTGCAAAACACAAAATATCAAACATAACCATTCCTAACAGATACTGTTAAACATGTCCAACCTGTTGGAATCACTCCTAAACCATAATTCAAGTGTTAGTTACTCTTATGTAATAGGTAGCTTATTATGGCCTTTATGTTTGTTATTAGCCTTAAGCTTATGTAGAAGGCCCATGAGCTTAGGCCCAAGCCCATAAAGGAAAGGAAGGGAACTAGGAGTGTTGCCCTAGCTTCCCTCCTATAAATACTCTTGTAAACCTTCATTTGAAGGTTGGTTGTTCATTTTATTCACTCTCTTTACACTCTACGCCTAAACCGTATTATTATGTTCGTGTGTGTGTGTATTTAACGTGTTCAACCGCCTCTATCTCTTTCTAGTAAGCTTGTGTTGTAAATCTAGTGACCTAACAGTGGTATCAGAGCCTAAAAACATTAAAGACGCAATGACAAAAGACAACTGGATTGAATCCATGCAAGAAGAACTCAACCAATTCAAACGTCTTGAAGTATGGGAACTGGTTGAAAGACCAACAGGGGTCTACGTCATTGGTCTCAAATGGATTTGGAAAAACAAATTGGATGCTGAAGGGAATGTAATCTGAAACAAGTCACGTCTAGTTGCTAAGGGTTATCGTCAGGAAGAGGGAATAGACTTTGAAGAATCTTTTGCTCCGGTTGCTCGTCTTGAGGCTGTTCGGATATTTCTCGCGTTCGCGGCTCATATGAATATAACGGTCTTTCAAATGGATGTCAAAACTGCGTTTCTCAACGGACAACTGAAAGAAATGGTTTATGTCAGCCAACCCGAAGGATTCGTTGATCCAGAGTGCTCGAACCATCTCTACAAACTGAACAAAGCTCTTTATGGTCTCAAACAAGCCCCTCGGGCATGGTACGATAAGCTATTATCTTTCCTCATTGCTAATAATTTCACCAAAGGTTCGGTTGACCCAACTCTTTTTATATAATATCACGGGGCACATATCTTAATTGTTCAAATTTACGTGGATGACATCATTTTTGGGTCTACACATAAAAAGTTTTCAATCGCTTTTGCAAAACTAATGAAGAAATTTTTTGAAATGTCCATGATGGGTGAACTTACGTTCTTTCTAGGATTACAAGTTCATCAATCACCCCGTGGTATTTTCTTGAGTCAGTCCAAATATGCCCTTGAATTATTAAACAAATTTGGAATGAAAACCTGTGATACTTATGCCACACCAATGACTCATACCAAGAAGCTAGACGCTGATTTACATGGGAAATTAGTAGACCCTACCAAATACTGAAGTATTATTGGGTCTCTCATGTATCTAACAGCTAGCAGACCTGATATTGTCTTTGCCGTTTATCTATGCTCCCGTTATCAGTCGCGACCAACTGAAACCCACCTCTCTGAGGCTAAAAGAATCCTCCGATACATCAAGGGAACCATTAACTTGGGGATTTGGTATCCGAAGGATTCTGGTTTTGAACTAATCACTTTTTCAGACGCTAACCACACAGGATGCTTAGACTCAAGGAAAAGTACTTCAGGAGCTCTACAATTTCTTGTTGATAAACTGGTGTCTTGGCAATCAAAGAAGCAGGATTGTACATCGCTGTCATCAACCGAAGCAGAATATGTAGCCATGTCCGCGTGTTGTGCTCAAGTCATCTGGATGAGAACACAACTCAAAGACTATGGTTACGTATTTGACAGAATCCCGATGTACTGCGACAATCGGAGTGCCATTGCGATCTCGTGCAACTCAGTTCAGCATTCGAAATCAAAACACATCGATCTTCGTTATCATTTCATCAAGGACCACATGGAACAGGGTATAGTTGAATTATACTTCGTGGGTACAGAATACCAATTGGCAGATCTGCTCACAAAAGCCTTGCCTCCCGCTAGGTTTAATGAGTTGGTCCACCGGATTGGTATGAGGTGTTTGACTCAAGAGGAATTGGATGACCTCCTAAAACAGTCTTAAAAACCTGTCAAACACCAAAATCTCTTTTGTAAATAATTTTTCAAAAACAAAATACAAAAATATAAAACCTGATAAAACAACAAAAATATTCTTCTAATCTATTTTTCTTTCAACATGGCAAGTGCATTTCTTCCATCAACACTATAATCTTTCAAAATTCAGTATTTTTTTCGATCAAGTGTTGAGGGGGAGAAAATTAATACCAAACTGTTTGAAAAACATTCGTGTACTTGCATGTTATTCTATACCAGCTGATTCTTTTATCAATGGTGGTAAACTTTTTTGGTTAAATGACACTCCTCGGACCAAAATTTATAACCTCTCATTATTTTATTAATTCAAGGGGGAGTGTCGTCAAGTTTCTTTCTTAAAATCTTTGTTTGATAACCAAAATGGAAGTTAAATGGCATTGGATGAAAAAGGAAAAAGGTGGAGGGACCAAAACTGTCAAAAGATGAAAGTCATTTTCAATAAAACTCTTCCACCTAACATTTCACTTCACATTTATTACTCCTAACCAAATAATCCTACGCATAGAATTCATTCAAGAAATCCGAAGTTTGATCATAAATCTGTAAGTGTTTTTGCGTTTGTAACACGTTTCTAAACATTGGTTTTGATTTTCATACAAATCCAACGGTTAAAAATACGTGTATGGTTGATTTTGTGTTATACGCATACGCGTAAGGACACATGATCATACTTATGTGTTTGAGGTTAAGATAAATGGGTCAAAACGGTTCTTTAACATCAAGGATACTATTGTTACCCTCTGAATCCACCCAGAAACACAAAATGATGGTTTTTCAAAATTAGGGTTCTTGAGTCGAATTGGGCGTTTTCAAATGTGAAGGGTTTAGGTCAAAAAGATTGTTGTGTGATGTTTATATTATGTTAAATTGATGATATCCAGGCCCTATAACAACCCAGAAACACTAATTAAGTCAGAATTAGAAATTAGGGTTTAATGTTCTTGAGTTTGGGTATTTTTGATTCACTGAGAATTGAGTGTTAAAACTTGGTTTATAGACTCTCACAACACCTAAGACCTACCCGAAAACGTTTGGTGCAAATTCCATGGTTAGAATTGTTATGCGTAATTCTTGAACTATTAGGGTTTTTGACTTACGCGTATGTGTTTCTACGCGTAAACTGTGAATTATATTTCATGCCATAATCTGTTTTATTATGACTATACATGTTAAGATTGATGATATGATGATTTCTATTTCAGGCTTGCTACTCGTAAAATTCAGAATCAAGGTCGATTGCAACTCTACGCATAAGGATCACCTTACGCGTAGGCAGTTATGCGTAAGAGAAATCCTACGCGTAACTGCTACGCATAAGGTTCTACAATGGGACTACGCGTATCCTGTGAAGGATATGTGTAAACAGTGACTTCTACGCATAAGGTCTACTCTTACGAGTAAGCCTTACGCGTAAGATCTTTATACGCCTACGCGTAAGCTCTACGCATAAGGTGCCCTTTTCATACGCGTAACATTTCTTACGCGTAAGTTAGGATCCTACGCATAAGCTTTCGTCTACGCGTATATCACTTCTGTTTACGCGTAACTTTGCCAAATCTACGCCTAAGCCTTGATAGACCTTCATTAAGAATTGTTACGTGTACAAACCTGTTAATAAAAAAATCATATCGTCACGAAACCAATAATGTCACTAATAAACTTAATCGTTTAATATGTTGTGTTAAATATGTGATAACATAAACTTTAAAACTTAAAGTAAACTAACTCACAAAACTTATCATGACGACATTGGACTATTGAACAAACAAGTGACTTTGGACTCGTAACAATCTTTAACACTGTACATTCAATAATTAGACAATAAAACCTTCTGTTGACTAACATTATGTCTTTCGATATGTTGGTTCTTTTGGCTAATGTTATTTCAGATCACGACATGGCTGCTCAAACCAATGTGGATGCACCAGAAGTTCTCACAATTGCTGACATCTTCCCTAATGGCTATCCTAGAAAGATTGGAAAGAACAACCTTAGGGTTGACTTTTAAACCCTCACATGCTCAGAATCTTCTTGTCTCATTGCTGTGGATATTCTAAAGAATCATCCCTACCAGAACATGCTCTCACACTCTGCTACAGTACCAGAAATCTACATTCAGCAATTCTGGAATTCAATGCAGAGGATCACAGGTCAAAGTGCAGTGACAGTGATGCTCAATCACAAACAAGTCACCATCACTCATGCAGAATTACGGGCTGTTCTTCTCATTCCTGAAATTGAGCCAACCGACTTCTTTGCCACACCTACTGAGGAGACAGTTCTTCAATTCCTGATTGATATTGGCTATGATGAAGCTTCAGGAACTATCACTAAGCACTCTCATGTGGAGCTTAAGAACATTCCTCAACCGTGGAGAACCCTCTACATCACCATCACCAAATCAGTCTCTGGTCGTGACAGTGGCTATGAGCATCCCAAGCTCATGGAACTATAGATCTTCTGGTCATTAATCAACAAAAAGGACATCGAAATTGAAGCACTGTTATGGGAAGACATGATGTCATTTCACAAGAAACTTGGCTCAAAGATTCCCTATGTCAGATATACAAAATTGTTGATCCAGAGAGCACTTGGACTTCATCCTGATATTCCACAGAGGCTCAATGACCCAGACAATCATGATATATTGACTGAGCCTACCCTTTCAGTCAGAATCAATGACCACAGAGGCTACACGCGTCGTTCGGGGTCAAGGAAACTTCCTTTTCTTCGAGCAAGTTTTATAACACCCTAGGCAGTGAACCTAATCGTTGTAGTGTAGTAATTAGGGTAAGCCACGGGTATTGATATCATTCTCTAGGGGAATAGGAATGCTAGTAATGAGTTACTACGCTAAGGTTAAGGTTGAGGAAGATTATTTTTTTTATCTTTTTATGTTTTATGAAAATGGAAAAGTACGAATCTCGGGTATTGGATTTGGGGGGTTGGTATTTCTACCGATTACTCTACTATTATCTAATTATCTAAACTAAGGTTGTGGGAGTCTATGTCTAATTAATGTGTGCTCGTATTATAGTTTAAAGATGTGTTTACTTAGGTTGTATTACTCCTTAATTATCTCCTATTGATGGTTGAGTGTCACGTCTTATTCTTAATTGCGTTGTGTGTCTAAAGTTGTAGGGTATGCGTTTCTCCCTAACTCTTTGAACTTACCAAAGGGTCTCATCTACAAACCCACTAGGGATGATAAACTCCTACTCTAAGGCGCTCTTTGGATGGTTTAGCCTACAACTACTCAAGTAATTATATTCTAAGGTTCACAAAGATGAATCAAGCATTAAGTACACAAGGAATGACCTATCGCATTACTAGATCATTAATCAACTAAGATAAGAAACAACCAATCAATATTCAATAATTAATTTCATACTTTCTAAGCAAACACACAAATAAATTAGCCGGACATGGAGAACATGCAAGCATACACACAAATAATCAAAGACATAATTGAATTAATGAAATAAAGACTTATCTTGATGTAAGATAGGGTTTAAAACCCTAAAATACTGTACAAGACACCTTAGGTTCGGTTTTAGGTTTTTACTCCAAAAACTCTCCACACAAAGACTGAAAAATTCGGATTCTATATATAAGATTACAATTGCGACGGCGTCACCTTATGTTTAGTGACGCCGTCGTGTCGCCGCCATTAGGGTTTCGTCTTGGCCACGTTAACCTTGCGACGGCATCACCTTATGTCCATGACGCCGTCCTCTTCAGCTTCTGACGTCGTCTGGATTGCATCTACGCCGTCTGAGTAGCGACGGCCTACTCTTTCACAACTAGACGTCGTCGCTTGAAAATACGAGTTTTGGGTTCTGGACCGTCACAACATTTTTGGGACGGCGTCGCCATTAGCACCTGACGCCGTTGCCTTCTATTTTCAGCAACTGTGAGTGTCTCGATTTTGACTTTGGCCATTTTCTTCATATATTCGCGCCTTTTCGTCCAAACAAGTGCCATTCCAGCATTTTGCCTTCAAGAGACCTAAAAAGTAAAAAGGAACGATATTAAGCAATAACGGATACAAAAGTGATCAAATAAGGACTTAAACGACCCCTCAAAATGGTACCTTTTAAAACCTTATCAAATATCCCTACACTTGTTATTTGCTTGTCCTCAAGCAAATGTGCTTTTAGCCAATTAATTTATAAGTTAGAGATCATGAAGCATTAATTCAAAACGGTCCACAACACATATAAGCCCCGCAAAAGTCATAACAAGCACGGAAATTACATACTAGCACCTCACATGGGGTGTTTGGATACTCACATCTCTCTCGGGTGTATATATGAAATATAACAAATAGGAAATGGAAGATAAACACTCATTAACCGGTCCTAGTACATAGATTACCATAGGCTTGAGAATAGATCAAACCTTCATCGCTTTTGGCGTAAGCACCTAGGAAAGACTATCAAAGAGGTCTTTTAAAGGGTTGTAATGTTAGGCTTACGGTAGGGAAATAAGGGTTTGGTGGGATAGGCTATTTAGTGGTGGCAAGTCAAAAATCTCTATGTTACTGCATATGAAGAATGGCGTTGCTAAGCCAAGACTCGACACTCTAAAACTCTATGTAACGGAAATAAACAAACATAAATTTAAAGGATAGATGTAGGATGGTAGCCCGTATGTTTTTTTTTTTTTTTTTTTTTTTTTTTTTTTTTTTTTTTTTTTTACACTCTATTTTTTTTCTTTTTCTCTTTTTCTATTTTTTTTCGATTTTTTTTTTTTTTTTTTTTTTTTTTTTAATCATACACTTTTACTCTACCATCCTCTACGATAACATCAAAATACTAGGGATTTATAGGCACATCTCTACACTTGAGTTTTTATTACTCTAACACTAATTTGACCTGATTTGAAAAGATCAAAACACTTGGGGTACATTATTACGCAAACAAAGGGAATTTGAATTTTTAACGTTCACTTCCCGTCATTTCATAAACTTTAACTTTTCCATGAATCCCAATCGTCCCAAAACTGTATGCAAAGGATATGACTCGACTTAGCAACTTATGCAAGCAACTAGATAATTGAACTAAGGGTTTAGGGTGATAACAAACATTTGCACTAAAAGTGAGTGCATAAGGGGTAGGCTAAGGCGATTTGGGTGTATATTTGGGGGTGGGGTGTAAACAATGCTCTTCATTGATATTCCGGAAAAACCGAAACATCACGAGAACCGCGAAAAGGATAGGCTCTGAGGGGTTAACTAGGGGTATCGTGTACTAAAGATGAGTACAACACAAAGGGTGTGGGGGAATTACTCAACCGATGTGGAAGAAGTAATTATATTACGGGTATCAAACAAGGGTTATCCTAATGCCTCTTATCATTTAGTTATTCCTAACTACACAAGTGTAGTCTCACTTGCGATCTCGGAATGCATCACAAAACAAGTTCTAGAATCTAATATACTACCGGTTCACACTCTAAGCATTGAAGATGAATGCTTTAATTCCTACTAATCTAAGGGCGATCCTCACATTTTGGTGGAATTTGGGTGGTAAAGGGTTTTTGTGCTAGTCATGCAACTTCCTATCCATGAGACGCTTTTGTTAAGACTAATGGCCCACTCCTATATGTCATAAAAAATTTTAAATTTGGTCCCAAAATTACCCTAACCGACATTTTCTCATGGTTTATTACACAATCACATTTGGACAAAGCAAATAGTCAAGGATAAGAATAGTTTCAAAGTTCCCGTTTTATTTTCCCTCCCTACACTTAAACTGAACATTGTCCCCAATGTTCCCCGAAAGTATCAAAGTTATGATAAAAGAAGGTAATTAAAAACGAAAGAAACTAATACTCCCCTGATTAGCTCAGTAGGATCCGTGTAAAGTGGTGGTTAAATCCTTTTCAAGAAGAATTATTGCGTGAAAAGCTCCTTCCAATCTTATGTAACTTCTTCTTGATAAATTAAACCTGCACACTTGAAGAAAACAAACGAAACCTTCGCGTAAAATCGGCGGTAATAATATATATAAGACTCGATTTAAACTAGGATATAATGCTTGTGGAATGGATGTTTACAGAATTTCTAAGAAAATTAAGACCTGGAAAATTCCAAAAATTTATAAGTAGCTCAGAAAACGAGAAAAAAAGTAATCTGATGTTTTTACTCTTTCCTGACGCCGTCAGGTTGTAATCCTGACGCCGTCAGGTTATCCTGACAAAAACTGGTCTGCGATTTTCTAGAAAAAATTCTGGAAAATTTACATCTTTAGAATCTGGAAAAAAAATTCTGCAAAACATCCATTATGACTCGATACAAGCATTTGACTCGAACAAACAAACATATATATCTTTTAGTTAATTGTTATTCTCATGTTTACGTTTCTTTTGAAAACGTGTGTAATCCTCCCTACACTTATCCCTTATGTAAAATACCTTTATATGCAATTAAGACGAGGTTAAAAACAAAATAAAGCATTTTTACAAAATTAAACATGAGGATAAACAATTAATAAAAGATATATGACACTAACAAGCAAACAATTAAGCATGGGTTGCCTCCCACGAAGCGCTTTTCTTTATTTAAGAGTCTTGTAGCTAGACTCATAGTAGTGCTCCTAGGTTTTCTCATTACCGCCCTCTTGACGGTTTCTAATGGGGGTTTCCATGTTGTAGAAGTGCCCTAAAATGCGCTTCTCTAAGAGTTCATCCTCTCCCCAATCAGTCCTATATTCCGGTCCTAGGCTCAAGCAATCCTTATAGAATCCGAAAATCTTAGCCATAACATAATCAACACCTTTTTCCCTATCCTCATCATTCCTATAATAGACCGACAGTTTAAGTTCCTTTTCATCATTAGAGAGTGATGAAAACTTCTCAATCTTAAACGGCATTTGGTAAGCTATGTCGTCGGTCTCATTCTTGAATCGCACTACTCCTAACGAGGGGTCATAGGTCATACCGGTGCTTTCTATGAAAGGTTTTCCTAGAATAACATGGGACAAGATAGGGTCTATGGCCGTGCTAATATCATCCACAATTATGAAGTCCGTAGGAAACGTGAAACTACCTACATAAACGGGCAATCCCTTAATTCTTCCTAGAAAATTGCATCTATCATTAGGATCATTGGGGTCTTGCCTAGTTGGAATAGGCTTCTTCAATATCCAATTGTAATAGGTGCTAGTCATTATGTTGATTGGGGATTCGCGATCAATGTAGGCTTTTGCCACAAAAAGGTGTCCTATGACACATGGTATGTTAAGATTCCAAGGGTTCCCAAACTTGATTCGAGGACTTTTCCTAACATACATGTGACGGAGTACATGCACTAAGTGAGGGTGGCGAGATAGTTCTTCTTCCGTAGGAAATTTGTTGAAATAGTCGATGTCTACTTCATCTACTTCCTCGGGTGTTTCATCATCCACAAGTGTATAGTCCTCTTCGTCATTTGTTTCATTAGGTTCAACTAAGGCGATGGTATTGACGAATTGGACATACTTTAGCTTGCTTGGATCCTTAATCTCTATACCTGAAGGCTCGGGAGTTGTGATAGCACTAACCTTCTTATCACTATTAGCTATGGCTTTCAAAAGGTTGTCTATTTTCCTATCCATCTCGGCTTGTTGATGGTTAAAGCGGTCCGAGAGCTTAGCCATTTGGGTTTCTTGGGATGCAACTAGGTTTTGCAACATCCCTTCGACGTTTTGTTGGTTAGGACCGTTAGGTGGGGGCCATGAGAAGTCATTAGAGGTGAATTCTTTGGTTTGTCCCCAGTAGAAATCGGACTTGCCTTTCCATGCCTCTCGGGTTTCATTGAAATTCCTAGGTCCGGGTGTTGTAGGGAATCTTCCTCCCGTTCCATTAATACGCGAGGATGCGTAGTCAACGGAAGCATGTTCTGGGGAGCGAGTGCTATTGCGCGTGTTATGAGGATCACAACACGGCTCACACGAGGAAGAAGCTTTGTTCACATGGTGTGAAGATTTAGGAGTTTCGTATGAGCTCATGAGGAATCTAACTTGATCTTCAAGTTCGATCATCCTACGGTCGGAAGGAGGCAAGGAGATTGCCTTAACGGTTTTGGGCAGCTCACGGGGGTCATCCCAACTTTCGTTGTCATAAAGGGCGAGGTCCTCTATTATACCCCATGATTCTTCCGCGGTGAGATCACTAAGTTTTCCACCGGCCGCTTGGTCAATGGATCGCTTAGTGGGGAAGTTGACATGATCATAAAAGATTTGGACTTGGAGCCAAAGATCAATGCCGTGATGAGGGACTTTATGAAGTAAGTCCTTGAATCGGGTCCATGCTTTGTAGAGAGATTCACCTTGACGTTGTTGGAACATCAAGATGTCATTCCTAAGCTTAGTGGTTCTCCCCGGTGGGAAAATTGAGCAAGGAAGCGAGAGGTAAGATCATCCCAACTTGAGATGGAGCCGGCGGGAAGTCGCTCAAGCCAATTACTAGCTTGGTCCCGTAGAGAGAATTGGAAGAGACGCAGGCGCATGGTCTCCCGAGTAGTAGCATCAAGGTCGATGGAATCGACGATTTTGAGGAAATCCCTCAGATGCTGATTTGGATCTTCGGAACGAAGTCTATGGAATGCACATCCGTTTTGCACCAACCGGATGGTGTCGGATCGCAGGTCAGTTGTTTGGGCTTGGTCGGGAAGCTCAATGGTGTTCCTATAGCCTAGGTGGCTTGGTCTCGAGTATTCACCAAGAGTACGGGCTCTTGGCGGGTCATTTGGTGGTAGGTTGATGAATGGTAGTGGGTTATCACCTTCCATGATGAAAAGTGATGGGGTTACGAACAAAGGTTACGAAGAAGGGGGATAGACTAAGAGGAAGCTAAAAATGAGAAAAAAAAGTTTACTTGATAGGAATCAAGCAAAGAAACCTAAACGAGGTGGACTACTAACTAGCTATTCTATTCCCCGACAGCGGCGCCAAAAACTTGATAACGCTACACGCGTCGTTCGGGGTCAAGGAAACTTCCTTTTCTTCGAGCAAGTTTTATAACACCCTAGGCAGTGAACCTAATTGTTGTAGTGTAGTAATTAGGGTAAGCCACGGGTATTGATATCGTTCTCTAGGGGAATAGGAATGCTAGTAAGGAGTTACTACGCTAAGGTTAAGGTTGAGGAAGATTATTTTTTTTATCTTTTTATGTTTTATGAAAATGGAAAAGTACGAATCTCGGGTATTGGATTTGGGGGGTTGGTATTTCTACCGATTACTCTACTATTATCTAATTATCTAAACTAAGGTTGTGGGAGTCTATGTCTAATTAATGTGTGCTCGTATGATAGTTTAAAGATGTGTTTACTTAGGTTGTATTACTCCTTAATTATCTCATATTGATGGTTGAGTGTCACGTCTTATTCTTAATTGCGTTGTGTGTCTAAAGTTGTAGGGTATGCGTTTCTCCCTAACTCTTTGAACTTACCAAAGGGTCTCGTCTACAAACCCACTAGGGATGATAAACTCCTACTCTAAGGCGCTCTTTGGATGGTTTAGCCTACAACTACTCAGGTAATTATATTCTAAGGTTCACAAAGATGAATTAAGCATTAAGTACACAACGAATGACCTATCGCATTACTAGATCATTAATCAACTAAGATAAGAAACAACCAATCAATATTCAATAATTAAGTTTCATACTTTCTAAGCAAACACACAAATAAATTAGCCGGACATGGAGAACATGCAAGCATACACACAAATAATCAAAGACATAATTGAATTAATGAAGTAAAGACTTATCTTGATGTAAGATAGGGTTTAAAACCCTAAAATACTGTACAAGACACCTTAGGTTCGGTTTTAGGTTTTTACTCCAAAGACTCTCCACACAAAGACTGAAAAATTCGGATTCTATATATAAGATTACAATTGCGACGGTGTCACCTTATGTTTAGTGACGCCGTCGTGTCGCCGCCATTAGGGTTTCGTCTTGGCCACGTTAACCTTGCGACGGCGTCACCTTATGTCCGTGACGCCGTCCTCTTCAGCTTCTGACGTCGTCTGGATTGCATCTAGGCCATCTGAGTAGCGACGGCCTACTCTTTCAAAACTAGACGTCCTCGCTTGAAAATACGAGTTTTGGGTTCTGGACCGTCACAACATTTTTGGGACGGCGTCGCCATTAGCACCTGATGCGGTTAATCAACCCGATTAGGGAGCTGGTGCCACTACTCTTGTGCAACAACAAACGCTTGTGGAGGAGTCTACTGATTATAACATTGAGGAACCAGAAAAGGATAAGACTGAGAAAGAGAAGACTGATGAAGAAGCTAAGGCTCAGACGGAAGAAAAGGCTAAATCTGGACAAGATAACGAAGAGAATTATGATGATTATCTTCTCAACAGTCCAACTCATTCCAAGGAGGATACTTCTGCACCTCCAAAAGACCCTGAGCCTCCTCATGTCTCCTCCTCATCAGATTCATCATCTCACTCCTTACCACCACCATCTAAAAGATCAACCAAATCAACATCCAAATCAGTGAAGAAGCCAACTCGATCTTGGATATCTCATGCTCATAAAAGAATTGGGAATGCTGTCAAACAAGTCAGAAAGAAAGATATCCTCTACAGGAAGATGAATTTCTATGCTGATCAGATACAATATATTCATGATGATCTCGACAAGATGCAAGATGAAAGGGAGTATGTCCAGAAGCTCATGAAAGATGATCTTCAAGGGAAACTGGACGAAATGATCAAAGGATACTCTCACCAGTTCCTTATGGAGGTCGTTCCGAAACTGACAAAGGAAATGTATACCAGACAACTGTATCCAAATATGTTGCATCTAGCCAAACAAGCCATGAAATCAACTCCGATGAATTTAAGCATCAACCCAGTTGAATCTACAATCTTCTCAGATGATGAATTGGTGAACCGGCTAGTAGCGCAAATGTCGAAACGCTCTGCAACGTTTGCCTTACACGAAGCCAAACTGTTTGAAGCTCTACTGGAATACCAACTCAGGTCCTCATTCCGAGAAGAAGCTGTTAGGCCCAAACGTTCAAGAGATGATGAAGACAAAGATCAGGATAAGGATAAAGAGCCCAAACGCACAAAGAAGTCTGATGTATTATCCTCTATTCAGTATTTCATGCAACCTCCTCCCCAAAGGACTCCAGCTTCTCAAAGAACTCCTCCTAGCTCTTCTACTGATAAACCTTAGGATTCTGAGTTACTGCCCAAGACTCAGAAAACCGGTGATCACTTTGAGTATACGGGTGGTGACGATGAGGAAGTCCGTGAGCCCCTACAACAACCCACCTCTCCCAAACAAATTCAGAAACCAGAATCCTCATCTAGGCCAAAACAAAAGAAGAAGAAGGCGCCCATGGCTGACGTCGTATCATGGCTAGATGAAGATACAACATAGGAATTTGAATGGTTTTCTACACTTTTCAATTCCACTCACTACCCTGAAGAAGGTCAAGATCTGGTAGATGGTAATACTTTGGAGCATGCTAAAATTATGCAAGAAAAGTTCCATGTGAAGAAGATGACGAAATCCTAGTTGAGGCGCATCAAGAATGAAGCTTTTCAACTGTGGAAAGATAGCTCAGAAAGTGCCATCGAGGTCGAATATCACCTTGAAAACATTGCTCGAGCTATGTCTAACAACATGGATTGGCTCAACCCAGAAGCAAACATCGACTTCACCAAACGGGACAACCCTCCATACTACACCGACTGGTCTAAACCTCTACCAACAATTGGCCAACCAGATGAACCTAGGATCCCATTCAGATATTTCTTCTACAAAGACTTGGAATTTCTTCTACACGGTGGCGATGGATCAAGGAAATACGCTACATCTTTGACACTTCCATTCCCAGCAGCCATATACTCAAACTGCATAGCTATCGAGGAAAGAGCTAATCACTTGTTCTCCAACAAAGTGGAAGCATACGACCGAGATGCAATGTACGGGATTCATCATTGGCCGGAACGCCGAAAAATCTACTACCGAAGCTGCCAGGTCCAGAAGTCTTAACATACAGTGTTCAGTACTAAGTATATCGTTGCCATCAAACACGTTGATCTCTCGACCAAATGGGACTACACTTTTCTCAAGAAGATTGTTGTCAAAAGGCAAGATGAACGGGATTATGCATTCTCTGAAGCTGACTTTGAGAATTTGTCTATCAATGACATCGAATACATGTACCTTGCCAAAGTACAGGGTTACATGAGGCAATTTTCAACTGAAGTACAACGTGAATTCATCAAGTCACTGCTCATCTTCATCAGAAGCATAGTCATCAAATAACGTGTAGAAGATCTCTAACTGGCTGTTGAATCATATCAAACCCGTGTTAACTTCACTCCACCTCAGCTTGATCTTCCCGACATCAACCAACTCTCACAATATACACTCATCAGCAAACCATTCGGAGTTGTTTACCGCAGTGAACTTTGAAGATGGTTAGGGACAGATTGGCTTATAGGTTGAAGGATATACGTCAAATGATTGGGTCTCCTAATCGATGGAATTCTCAGGATCGAAGGGATGTGAGGAGAATCATCAAGATGATTGATGAAAGGTTGTATAGAAGGGATCAGTTCAGAAGATTGGAAAGCTATGTTGGTGGTCTACCCAGGATTAACATCACAGGCTTTCAACGCCCGATTCACACTCCTGGCGACATCTCTGGACTTCCTAGTACCCCTTGAACTGTTTCTTTCATTATAAATTTGGATGTGTGATTATATATGCCTATGGCTTGTGCACACATAACAGTGTACAACCCGTAATTGTCAAGAAAGGACCCTGTGGTACGCTTCAGTGCCACAATCCTTATAAAAAGAGCGAAAGCATCTTATTTTTGAGTAAAACCTATCAAACCTTTCATTTTTCAAGGTTTTGCTCAAAAGGATAAGTACTTCCCCGTATGATTTTCAAAACCTCAACCGTTTATATCAATTGTTGAGGGGGAGTATTTGAATTAAAACTTTGTTCACAAATTGTTCATAGTGGTCATCTTCCCGCAACACTCGAAATGGTCATATTTATTCTCAAATTTTCAAAAATAACATTTTTATATGCCATTTTTGAGGGGGAGAAAATTATGTGATAAGAAATATGTTGTGTAAATGCACTCGAAATGAATCTTTGTGTAATAGACTTAACCAACGAATTGACGGTACTTAACTGTTAGTAACTCAAAAAGACTTGTCCTGGACGGGTAATAATTTCAAGCTAGTTCGCTAGTAATGTAAACGTGTCTCGGAAAGGACTTGTCCGAGTAGAATGTACCATTCGAGAAACTCTTGGTAGACATGAACTCTGACGGGTTTGACAACCTTTCGAGGTTTGTTTACACCTTCAAGGTAGTTATTAGAGCTAGTTGTCACCTAAAAGCTGACAATGTAACTCTTTAACTATCCAATGTAACCGTGTCTTGCGGGGAATTGTCTATCTTGAGTTGATCAATTCAAAAGTGAGCGTTCTTCCCACACAGTGCAGATTTCCGTCAAAACTCTAAAGCACATGTGGAGGGGGAGTATTTCTGCTAAAAGATAAAACTCTCACAGTGGTTCAAACATGTTTTTCATTTACAAACCCTTTGAGAGATTTTCTTGAAAATTGTTTTATGACAACATAGGTTAGTCATGGAGTGATAAGGTGACTAAGGTTAGGAATAACCGTCTTATGATCCACCAGAGCCGGAGGGATCTACCCAAGGACATCACAAATAGTTAGTATTTAGAAGTCCTTAGGTACGATGATAAAAAGGAGAAAATGAGAATCGGAGAAAGAAGGAGTTGAAGAATTAAAAAAATGTAAAGAAAAGGGTGAAAGGAAATAGCCCTCCAAATTATTCAACTTAGGGCAGACACCGGGTTCAATTCATATGCTACTGGTTGTCACTTAGTGACGCCGGTATTGAAGATTAAAAGTCGTCATGGACCCAGTGAAGCATGCACTAAACCTTCTTAGCCACTCGAGTTTCTCTTAACAGAAGCTTGTTTCATTCTCACAGGGAACCCTACGTAAACTATTGGCTTTCTCTTAGAGATCGCTGGTATTGAAGAAGGAGACCCTCTCCCTAGTCTCCGCTCAGGAAAACCAAAACGCACTATTGAGTCTAGAGCCACGAGATTCATCAAAAGATCTCTTAGGTACACTTGACATTTCATCACTTGACGTTCAACAATAATAATTTCAGTGGTACATTATCGAGTCCTTCATAGATCTTAGCAATCGGTCGAGAACATTTATGAGAGGTTCACAACTGTGATCCTTAGTGATTGAATGGAAACTCCTGCCAGGGTCAACATCAAACAGCCCTGACAGCAGGTCACTTCGGTAACTCCCCGTGAATTACGCTTAGTGTGTCTCAAATGGTCTACAGTCGTGAGGTGATGCTTTGGTGTACCTCAGCGACTCATCTGAACTGTAGATGTACTTCGGTACATCGCGTTATCTCACTTGTGGGACTCCAGTTCAGGAACGTCCTTAGTAAGAATTAGAGTTGTGTTTTCACACTATGTTGTTAACACTCTCGAAGTTCGAACTTGTAAGTGCCGGAATCCGCTTATTACTAACCGTTTGAAATGTTTTCTTCTTATGGAAGCTCCGGAGCGGGATGATCGTGCAGATTCTTCTCATGCTCACGCAACATCATCACTAATGGAAGTTCTATCCAAAAGCAACACAACAGTCAGAATGATTCTTCGTCAAATCAAAGAATCTACAAAGTTAAAGACTTAAAGAACTTCATCTGTACTGAATTCCAACATCAAAGAGCGTGTGAGCATGTTGAAGAATAACGTGGAGACACTGTAGCGGCGAAGCAGACCTGAGGCAGACTTGATGCAGACAACAACATACTATCACTTTCACCACAAAGAACAATGATCAAAGAACAAAGTTAAAGATGACGTCAAAGCATAACCGTTCAAAGAAAACTATCTCTCTACACTGGGGAGATTGTTTGAATCAATGCATTTCTTCTCACAAGAAAGAAGAATGTCAGAAGACGTCAAAGCTACTATTACATCAACGCCTTCACCGTTTTTCATCACCAACACTTGAGGGGGAGATTGTTGGAATCACTCCTAAACCATAATTCAAGTGTTAGTTACTCTTATGTAATAGGTAGCTTATTATGGCCTTTATGTTTGTTATTAGCCTTAAGCTTATGTAGAAGGCCCATGAGCTTAGGCCCAAGCCCATAAAGGAAAGGAAGGGAACTAGGAGTGTTGCCCTAGCTTCCCTCCTATAAATACTCTTGTAAACCTTCATTTGAAGTTTGGTTGTTCATTTTATTCACTCTCTTTACACTCTACGCCTAAACCGTATTATTATGTTCGTGTGTGTGTGTTTAACGTGTTCAACCGCCTCTATCTCTTTCTAGTAAGCTTGTGTTGTAAATCTAGTGACCTAACACAACCATAGCAGGTTTTAGTGATAAACATTGACAAAAACTTTGAACCCAGCCATCTGATGTCTTAGCACATGTGAAATACAAGGATCACAACTTTCTTTCGGGAAGCCAACGAAGCACGGACGTTTGGCACACGATCTACGAGCTTGAACCGCACTATTTTATTGGCTTCCCAGCGACAGTCACGAACAACGTCCCTCCACCTGAAATTCATTGTCACATGGTTTTTGCTCTTTGGTCTTTCACTGTGGTGTTCGATGTCAACATCCACATAGAACTCCATACCTCCAATGTATCGCAGAATTGCATTTTGGTATTTCCACATTTTACGTGCCTTCACAAAGTCATGCGGTATGTTCTCTATTAATATGAAAAGTATTCTGTCACAATTCTCAATTTCTGGTCATTTCTCAAACTCAATATTCATCATATTAGTTCATGCATGATTTTGCATTTCACCTTAAACGTATAATTTCTTATTAAATAAACGCTATCGCGTAATTAATTATTTTGAATATTTGATCCAATACTTCCAAAAAAATTATCCCGACATATTTTTAAACTCATATTAAGATTATAAAAATAATATTATGAGTTTACCCGATGTTTTTAATTTATTTTGTATATAAATTATTATATTTATATAATTACGACGGTTTTCTTAAATACTACACGATAATTATTACTTCACTCAAATTTTGCAAGAAATATATTTTTATAATTTTTATGACTTCAATATGTTTTATTTTGATCCGTTAAAATTTATTTTTAGTTAACGCTACCCTACAAGCTCAAATATTTACACAAGTTATTAATTACCCTTACTTAATTACACATTTACTCTACATTAATATACTTGACTATTATTAAATGCTACTAGTTTTTCTTTTCTTTCTTTGTATGTCGACCACCACAAGGGGGGGGGGGGTGAGTCATTGGTCCTTTGCTAAAATATCTCTTACAAGTATATGTATTATACTCTTATACAAACACATACACACAAAATATCCAGGGTGAAAAATCAAAACCCTCTTTCTCTCTTCTCTTGCAAACCGGCCACACCATAAGGATCAAGAAGGATCACCAAAATAATTTCTAGCTAAGTTTTATATACTCTAGTATCACTCTTGTTTAAGGTTTTGCAATATAAACCTTGGGTGATTAGGAAAAATCCTTTGTTCTCATAAACCTCATCAAGTTACTTGTAAGCTTTTCATATTCATGATCATATTTCATATTCATTTCATCATATTTGAGAAAACATGCAAGTCATATGATGTTTGTACCACTTTTTCATTAATTTTAAGAGTTATATATATATATATATATATATATATATATATATATGTCTTCCTATAATTATTCCTTGTAATATATCACTCTTGGTGATGCCTAGGAACCCATGACACCCTACGAAGGTGTATGGTAGGATTAGAATAGCTTCGGAGTTGTTTTGAATGGGTTAGAATAGGTTTGGCGCGAGAAAAACTCATTTTGACACGTTTTAAAAAGGGTCTGTCCTTATTTTCAAAATCTGGAAATCTTGACAGTGAATAAAAAATTTTGGCCTAGATATTTAGAAAATACAATTTAAAACGAAAACGTGGCCGCTTGAACGGATTAAAACGGAGCTATAACGAAGAAGTTATGAATTTTTCAAGTTAAGCGACGAAAACTAAAATTCTGAAAATTTCAGCATGTTATGTTTATTTTGTACGAGTCAAAAATGAAGCTTAGGCGTTATAAATTGTGTCGACTTATCAAAAATATATTAGTATACTTTGATACGAAACTAAAGACATATAAAACGTAGAAAACGGACTTGTAACGATTAAATTACACGTGTTTACATAAAGTTGCCGTAACTATATTATATAAGAAAAACTAATATATTTCTATTAGACACATACTACGGCAACTAAGGACCATGTTGAGGGTCGTTTTTAACATAGATGTAGTACTTTTTATAACGAGATGTCTTCTAGTATAAGTGAGTTCGCCTAGCCTATTTTCCAAAATGTCGAACCGTTCGTCAAGCGGAGTTGTAACGAATAAATTACGGTCACTTAAACTTTGCCGAAAACCACCCTTAAACTATATTTTTGGACTAAAGTACCGTACTTAACCTATATTTTTTTGTGATCGAGACCTCTAGGATGGAAACTTAAATACTAAAACTTTAGATAATGGTACAAGTTTTCCAAAACTGTTGGGTTCGTTTCCTAACACTCGATGTGCACCATTTTGCGACTATCGTAGGAGGTTGTTTCAACGTAACTACTTGTAAAGTATTTTATAATACGACGGGATGTCATAAACATATATTTTGACGATAAACATTATTTCCAAAATGTACAAGTGGTATGGATATCATATGAGTTTGCATGTACGACATTGTTTCATGACTTATATTAGAGCATATCATTTATTTTAGGTCGCGGATAGTTTCCGAGCCTCATTTTCGTGCACTTCATTTTGTTAGCATATCAATCATACCAGGTGAGTTCATACCCCACTTTTACTCGTTTAAATTCTTATAAACAATTTGGGGCAAGATACATGCTTATTTATCAAAACATTTAAACTCTTTTGCTAAACAACATTACTTATACTCTAGACTTGGTGCGTGTAGTGACTAGACCTAAACAAACATCCCAATATTTATATGTTGGAAGGCCATTTATTTGGATACAGCCCAACGTGAGTCGTTGGAGGAACATCCCAACATCTATATGTTGGAAGGCCATTTTTATAGATACAGCCCAATGTGAGTCGTTGGAGGAACATCCCAACACGAGTTGTTGGAAGACCCTTGTGGTGACATTTATACTTTTAACTACCTTAATGCGCATATTCATGATTGTCATTCTATTTTAGGCACTGGGTTGTGAACACACAGGTTGCAAGTTTTGTATGGGCGGAACTTAGAACTGGGTGGATTTACAATGCCTTTGCTGTGTGAACATTTCTTAAAGTATTTCAGATTATTTTATAACAAACTTATGAACTCACCAACCTTTGTGTTGACACTTTTTAGCATGTTTATCTCAGGTCGTAAGGTGATAGCATTTCATGGAGCTTTTGGGCCACATGGCATACATTGGAGTCTTGTGCTTTTATCAATTACCATTCGACATGTTTTGTAAACCTTCATGTATTATCAAACTTTGGAATTTCTTGTTTTGTAAACTTTAACTTATTTAATCGAATGGTAGACTTTTCAAAATGTCTCATTATAGAGGTCGTTTTCTGTATCCATACTTTGTGCTATGACGTCATACCCCAATGACACTATCGTTCCGCTGTGATATTTTGGGGGTGTGACAGATTGGTATCAGAGACTTGGTTATAGAGAACTAGGCTTCCTTTTAGTTCTTAGACTATAACCGCTTTCACGACGATCCTTTCTTTTCCTATTTCCTTACACACTTTTCGTGCGCACATGTTTTCTGAAAGTTTCGTCTAGACCCACTTCATTGGATAACATGGTTTCCTTGTACCGATATGGGAGTCCCAAAATCTAGTTGAGTCATCAGAGATATGGAGCTCAGTAATAAACACTTATCTAACTTGATCTCGTGACAGTTCTTGTTTGATGAGACACGAGATCGAGCTAAATAAGTGTTACTATATAGCTGTATAGATTTGATGATTTTGCCTGAGGATGGGAGTTCTCTTGAGGATACTTTGGGAACTATTAGCGATCAAACCTCATCGTGACTTTAGCACCTAAGGGAATTTCCTATATACTAAGTGCGACTCTCCATAGATACCTACCCTAAATTCCTCCTCCACCGTTTAGAATCGGATGATAGAATGGCTATCTATTTCAGTAACATCAACCGCCGAGACATGTATGCTTGGTGGTATGTACACGTGTGAAATGAGGCAATTATAATTATGGTGGCCAACATAATTATAAATGCGTCACAACCCACGTGGACATATGCGACCACGCATATGTAGATCGGTGTGGACACACCTTAGGAACCAATTTGCGGCGTGGTATTATGTTTGAGGACGTTAAGTATAGACATTGGGAATTCAACAATTCTTTCCCTTGCAGAGATCATGGCACCAAAGAGGGTAACACGCAGCATTGGCCGAGGTGGTGCGGCGCAAAGGGGTGGAAGGACAGGTGAGCGTGGGGGTAGAGAAGGCGGTAGCGACATGGGTAATAATGACAACAACACTGGCGGAAACCCTGATTTTGCCGCCATCATCGCTCAACAACTTCAAATCTTGCTTCCCACTATTGTCACACAAGTTGGAAACCATATGAATAACTCGGGAAACCACAGGAATGGGAATGGCGACACCAACAATGTAGTTGGCAGTAACAAAAACAACAACACCAACAACAACAACAGCAACAACAGAATTGGATGCACATATAAGGAATTTTTGGCATGCAAACCAGTGGAGTTTGATGGTATAGGAGGTGCTTTGGCGTATACTCGATGGGTAGAGAAGACAGAGTCAGTAATCGACATCAGCAATTGTGCCACACATCAGAGGGTAAAGTATGCTGCTTGCTTGCTATCGGGAAAGGCATTGACATGGTGGAACACACAGCTACAGGCTAGGGGCAGAGAAGCAGCTACAGGTATGACATGGGACGAATTTAAGGCGTTATTAAAAGAGGAGTACTGCCCGGAGAATGAAATGCAAAAACTGGAAGATGAATTTTATCACCACTCCATGATAGGGGCTGGTCACGCAGCCTACACAGACCGATTTCATGAGTTAGCCAGACTAGTTCCTCATCTAGTTACCCCTGAGTCCAAGAGAATCTCGAGGTACATATATGGTCTTGTCCCTGAAATCTATGGAACTGTGAAAACGACTGAGCCGTCTATAATACAAAGTGCAATACTGAGGGCAGGAACCCCTGACAGATGAGATGGTTAGAAATGGTACTTTGAAGAGCAGTGACAAGAGGAAGGAAGCAAGTGGGTCGAATAAACAGATAGACGTGGTAGCAGACAACAAGAGGGCAAGAGTTTTTGCGGCAACTGGTTCTGAACAAAGAGAGTATGCAGGTACACATCCCAAATGTGCTAAATGTGCTTATCATCACCCGAAGTCCAAGCCCTGCCGCTTATGTACAATTTGCAATCATTCAAGCCATTTTTAAGCCAGTGTAGAGAGCGTGCAAGACCGATAACAACTGTTAACACGGGCAACATGAGGAATAACCAAAGGACTTGCTTTGAGTGCAACAGCCCGAATCACTACCGGAATAATTGTCCTCAGTTGAATAAGCCACCGATGCAAGCTCATCTAGCTGTGGCAATTGAAGGAAATAACCCAAACCCTGTACTCAATATCAGTCCACCCCGAGCTCGAGCATTCTATGTAGGAACCGAGGCAGCCCGCAATGCGTAACTGGTACGTTTTCCCTAGACCATTAAGTGATCCACCGTATTATTCAGATTCAGTGAGTCTCATTAGATAAGAAACCTAGACGCGTAAGTTTTGGCATAAGCACTTTGACCATACACCCTGATTTCGCGAAACCTAAGGGTAGACCTTTAAGTATTATCGATTGAATCACGAGGACGTGATTCCTCTGACATGGGAAGAATGTCACAATTCTCAATTTCCGGTCATTTCTCAAACTCAATATTCATCATATTAGTTCATGCATGGTTTTGCATTTCACCTTAAACGTATAATTTCTTATTAAATAAACGCTATCGCGTAATTAATTATTTTGAATATTTGATCCAATACTTCCAAAAAAATTATCCCGACATATTTTTATACTCATATTAATATTAAAAAAATAATATTATGAGTTTACCCGATGTTTTCAATTTATTTTGTATATAAATTATTATATTTATATAATTACGACGGTTTTCTTAAATACTACACGATAATTATTACTTCACTCAAATTTTGCAAGAAATGTATTTTTATAATTTTTATGACTTCAATATGTTTTATTTTGATCCGTTAAAATTTATTTTTAGTTAACGCTACCCTACAAGCTCAAATATTTACACAAGTTATTAATTACCCTTACTTAATTACACATTTACTCTACATTAATATACTTGACTATTATTAAATGCTACTAGTTTTTCTTTTCTTTCTTTGTATGTCGACCACCACAAGGGGGGGGGGGGTGAGTCATTGGTCCTTTGCTAAAATATCTCTTACAAGTATATGTATTATACTCTTATACAAACACATACACACAAAATATCCAAGGTGAAAAATCAAAACCCTCTTTCTCTCTTCTTTTGCAAACCGGCCACACCATAAGGATCAAGAAGGATCACCAAAATAATTTCTAGCTAAGTTTTATATACTCTAGTATCACTCTTGTTTAAGGTTTTGCAATATAAACCTTGGGTGATTAGGAAAAATCCTTTGTTCTCATAAACCTCATCAAGTTACTTGTAAGCTTTTCATATTCATGATCATATTTCATATTCATTTTCATATTCATTTCATCATATTTGAGAAAACATGCAAGTCATATGATGTTTGTACCACTTTTTCATTAATTTTAAGAGTTATATATATATATATATATATATATATATATATATATATATATATATATATATATATATATATATATATATATGTGTTCCTATAATTATTCCTTGTAATATATCACTCTTGGTGATGCCTAGGAACCCATGACACCCTAAGAAGGTGTATGGTAGGATTAGAATAGCTTCGGAGTTGTTTTGAATGGGTTAGAATAGGTTTGGCGCGAGAAAAACTCATTTCGACACGTTTTAAAAAGGGTCTGTCCTTATTTTCAAAATCTGGAAATCTCGACAGTGAATAAAAAATTTTGGCCTAGATATTTAGAAAATACACTTTAAAACGAAAACTTGGCCGCTTGAACGGATTAAAACGGGGCTATAACGAAGAAGTTATGAATTTTTCAAGTTAAGCGACGAAAACTAAAATTCTGAAAATTTCAGCATGTTATGTTTATTTTGTACGAGTCAAAAATGAAGCTTAGGCATTATAAATTGTGTCGACTTATCAAAAATATATTAGTATACTTTGATACGAAACTAAGGACAAATAAAACGTAGAAAACGGACTTGTAACGATTAAATTACACGTGTTTACATAAAGTTGCCGTAACTATATTATATAAGAAAAACTAATATATTTCTATTAGACACATACTACGGCAACTAAGGACCATGTTGAGGGTCGTTTTTAACATAGATGTAGTACTTTTTATAACGAGATGTCTTCTAGTATAAGTGAGTTCGCCTAGCCTATTTTCCAAAATGTCCAACCGTTCGTCAAGCGGAGTTGTAACGAATAAATTACGGTCACTTAAACTTTGCCGAAAACCACCCTTAAACTATATTTTTGGACTAAAGTACCGTACTTACCTATATTTTTTTTGTGATCGAGACCTCTAGGATGGAAACTTAAATACTAAAACTTGAGATAATGGTACAAGTTTTCCAAAACTGTTGGGTTCGTTTCCTAACACTCGATGTGCACCATTTTGCGACTATCGTAGGAGGTTGTTTCAACGTAACTACTTGTAAAGTATTTTATAATACGACGGGATGTCATAAACATATATTTTGACGATAAACATTATTTCCAAAATGTACAAGTGGTATGGATGTCATATGAGTTTGCATGCACGACATTGTTTCATGACTTATATTAGAGCATATCATTTATTTTAGGTCGCGGATAGTTTCCGAGCCTCATTTTCGTGCACTTCATTTTGTTAGCATATCAATCATACCAGGTGAGTTCATACCCCACTTTTACTCGTTTAAATTCTTATAAACAATTTGGGGCAAGATACATGCTTATTTATCAAAACATTTAAACTCGTTTGCCAAACAACATTACTTATACTCTAGACTTGGTGCATGTAGTGACTAGACCTAAACAAACATCCCAATATTTATATGTTGGAAGGCCATTTATTTGGATACAGCCCAACGTGAGTCGTTGGAGGAACATCCCAACATCTATATGTTGGAAGGCCATTTTTATGGATACAGCCCAACGTGAGTCGTTGGAGGAACATCCCAACACGAGTTGTTGGAAGACCCTTGTGGTGACATTTATACTTTTAACTACCTTAATGCGCATATTCATGATTGTCATTCTATTTTAGGCACTAGGTTGTGAACACACAGGTTGCAAGTTTTGTATGGGCGGAACTTGGAACTGGGTGGATTTACAATGCCTTTGCTGTGTGAACATTTCTCAAAGTATTTCAGATTATTTTATTACAAACTTATGAACTCACCAACCTTTGTGTTGACACTTTTTAGCATGTTTATCTCAGGTCGTAAGGTGATAGCATTTCATGGAGCTTTTGGGTCACATGGCATACATTGGAGTCTTGTGCTTTTATCAATTACCATTCGACATGTTTTGTAAACCTTCATGTATTATCAAACTTTGGAATTTCTTGTTTTGTAAACTTTAACTTATTTAATCGAATGGTAGACTTTTCAAAACGTCTCATTATAGAGGTCGTTTTCTGTATCCATACTTTGTGCTATGACGTCATACCCCAATGACACTATCGTTCCGCTGCGATATTTTGGGGTGTGACATATTGTGATTAAAAATAGAGAGTAGCCATATGTAACTCTAAATAACAATCAGCTGAATAACAACATGCATCAAAAGTGATTACAGACTCCTAACATCTGATGTTAGTCTATACAATACAAAGGTATTTCATGAATTTACGTAATATCATGTTACACCAAACATAACTTATCCTAAGCATACCAGCAAGATTAGTAAGTAGACAACTACACTGTTTCCATGCCATTCGGGAATCCTTTCTTAAAAACTATACGGACAAAGGCAGGTTCATAAAAACTAATCGCATTTCCTACTCAACAAAAGTTATGTGTTATCGTTAACTGCACTATACTTACCATAAACATTTCACACTAATAATAGTCGCGTATATGTTTTAAGACATATCACAATATACTCTCTACACATAATACTATAAACTCAGATGCATTATATATGTCCCTCAATATAAAGGATAATAACGAAAATGAAAATCTGAATGAACCGCTTACCAAACGACTACGTTCTGTCACATACGCAAGAATTGGCGCATAAAAACAATTCTTCTCATCATGATGCTCTGTATGACCTTCCCACTCACACATGTATGACATCCTTTTACCTACATAAATCATGTAAAAAAAATTTCAAAAAAGTATATCATGTGAAAATGTTTTGCTTTCTCAAAAATAATTAGACACATTATGCGTATATTATCATTAACATACCTCCGTCTATAGGACTTTTCAAGAATGGCTTTCTCCAGTTCTGTACCATACGTTCTACAATATCATGACGCATCTCCAAACCAGACGAATTAAATGGCATCATGGATACATAATTGTTTAACAAGTTTGTGAAAACCAGTCTTCTCCCAACAACGAGGTTTTGAACTTGAACCAAAATATGCCATCCCATTCCTCCAAACACATGAACATCCTTGTCTTCATCCACAAGCTTAATCTCACGGTGAGTGACTGTTGATACCAGCGTCCCACTCACATAAACACGGAATTGAGGATTCTCAGTTGTTGTCAAGAAACCGCAAGGAAGATCCTACAAAACAGGTATTTGTTATTAATAGAAAAACTTAAATCAAATTAATTGGTTTTCAAAAGATTTCTAATAAAGTTATAGAATGTCAACTTTGTAAGTTAAGAATTACCGGGGATTGGTCGACATGTTCCAAAGTAAGCAAGCATCTACGCTGTCTGTAACCTACCCGAGCGAGATCGTATCCATTGCATTCATATCCAGAATTGTTGTACGTTGTTACGTAGTAGCAGTCTTCTTCCTGTTGGATGAAATGGAATGTCGATATGTTCCTGTATTTGCTGACATCTAAAAATTCCCGCAATTCAGATCCATACAGCTTAAACTGATTCCCTCCAGCCATCTTTATGTACACCTTATGTTTTGTTCCTTTATTGTGGATTAAGTACAGCCAGTTCTTCTTAGGTTTCAACATCTCCGTAAACATTGTAGGAACAAGCTGAAATTAAAACATTTAGTGCGTGTATCAATGTCAATTTTCTTGAATAAAATGATAAGTTGTTTAAGTCTCTTAGATAGTAAATACCTGTAGTGTTCGGATGTTACTTTGGTTTGCCTCCACCAATAGTTGCAACGTCATTCTATTTCAGCAAACAACAAACGTGTAAATGGTGAATACATTTCTCACATGAATTTATATATATGTGTAATGAATTGAATCATCAACAAAAATAGATAGGTAAAAATGTCGACCCATTATGTGGACTCATACAAAAGTGTTTGACGCAACTATAATCACATAGTCGTTTCAGAGTACGTATCTGTATTGTCTTTCAAGTTCACAATCTTATACCATGTAGAGCGTTTTCACGACTAACAACTATTCCACTATCTACCCAGCCTACCTTCTCTACATACTTTTTACTAACTTTGTTTTTTCATAATAATATGCATAACACGTTCTTGCTTAACTACTAAACAAAATAGCAATAAATCATACCTACCCTATGTAACTACTATTATACATTGCATTACACATGTTCTTTAAACTAACAATCGTGACATTAACCACCATGTAAATACTTAGATTACTGTTGATACAAAAGTTGGGCATTCCTTGTTTGGACTTCGGCTCTCGTACCAATTGAGTCTTGATGCTTGAGACCTGCGCACAAAGTAAACAGAAAACACCGTTAGGCTTATCGTGGGATTGTTTCCCACGATTATCCTCCGACGTGAGAGTAAGTAATTGGTTTTAGGGTAATGGAGAGTTAGGGTTTTTGATCGTACCTTTAATGAGGGATGAAATACCCTTTATATGTACACGAAATTTTTGTTGGTTTCGTGTTCCCCAACCTTCGGCGTATCCCGCCTAAGTCGGTTGGTAAACAATTATCTCCAAAGTTAGGAGGTATCCGACATCTTATTCCATAAATAACTTTGGACTTGGGCTTTCATGAGCCCAAACCGTTATTGGAGTAGCCCATTCGTAATGGGCTTGTTAGTGGTGTTCATTGGTCGGGTTCGTGACCCGAATACAGACTATACGTCATCATGTCCCCCCAGTCTAGTATGCGCAGTGACTAACTGCGGATGCTAAACTAAGAACTGTAGCATTTACATTCCCCATAGCGTAGCGAAGAAGTATCCCGCCTTGAAGAATATACAATGAATCTAGTCCAAATATCTTCAAATGAACGCCTCGTAATTCGGGGGAAAGTAACTGCCCCCTTGTCACCTCAACATATCCTAGCCACTTATTCAGAGTTAGTGGGATCCACGTGTCATGCATCGCGTGGATAACAAAAATTATATAACCGTCTGCCTTCCTTTTACTGTGATTATCACAGTAAAAAAATTCTGCCATTGTTAACAAACCTTCAACTTGTTACCCAGAAAACTCTTATTATTCCAAAGGTAAACGCGCGTGCACCACAAAAAATTTTACCATGGTTCGTGGTTTATCTTATTTCACGTCTGACATAACTGAGGACGAACTGCTAGAGTTCGCTTCTGATTATTATATTCCCCTCGCGGTGCAACCGGAAGTTCCGGGTGCGAAGGCTTCAATTGCGGACTTTCCCGAAGGGAAAATAGGGGTATACACACGTTTTTTCGAGTTCGCAAATCAACGTGTGCCCATATATTTATTCTTGAACGACGTGTTAAACTACTACCGTCTGCATATATCCCAGCTGCACTGCATAGGTGCAGCTAAAATTACCAATTTCGAGGTTAATTGCCGCTTACTAGCAATTAACCTGACTATCCACCTGTTCCGCGCGTTTTACCACACAACGTGGTCAAACGGGTGGGTATCATTTTTCTTCACCCAGGGTTCCCGGCCAAAGGATGAAAAATTAGACGCGCTTAGGAATTAGAGAGAAACATTTTTCTGGGTCGATGAAGCATGCTTCCTATCGCGCTTTGACTTCTTCACCCAGGGTTCCCTGCCAAAGGATGAGCGCCCCCTCCCTGGATCGTACAGTGCGGAGGATGCAGATACAATAAACACCAATCGCATCCCCATTAGTTCCTACCCCGAGGAATTTTTGGTGCACATGGGTATTAGCCGCAATTATTTTGGTAGACCTGATGAGGTTCCAATCTTTTTAGACGCGGATGGCCAGGGTGGGTGCTCGTCCTTTTGCATTCCGTTGTGCTATATTACTGTGAGCTGTTTCCTTTCATCTTTGTACTTGTTGTAATCTGTTTTGTTACGCAGAAATGGACCTATTCAGAGTCGTGCAACTAGCGAAGCCGCGCCAAGTTAATGTAGGGACGCGCCCGCTGAGAGAGGGGGAAGAACCCATTCTTGACGCTACAATAGGGCATACCCTAGAAATGGAATTGGGAGAAGCAGGGGCTAGCTCATCTGTCGCGCTAGAAGCAACCCCACTGCAAAGCATGCCGAGCCCTAAGGTGCCTACCATATTAGTGCAGCCATCACAAGTAGTAGTGGCAGAACACATGGAAGAAGAGGAGGAGGAGGATGATCAAGGGTTGAAGCGCAAGAGGTCGCTTGGAGGCGATGGCGCAAGCTCATCGAGAAAGAAGCACCCCGTTGTCCTGGTGGTGGAATCATCATCGAGTGACGTTGCATCACCTCCCTCTTCGGATGATTCCGCTAGTCCATAGTAAGTAATATCATCAAAGTTTTTGTGCATCCCCTGTTTATGTGAGAAACGATTATTAATTCCCTTTCTTGTATACATGTTGAACACTCTGCGGAGTCGCCCCCCAGGGATAGTCCTGTACAATCTGAGTTTTTTGAGCCAAACAGCCGAAGCGCTGAGCCATTGGTGGCTGGGGATGCGCCAATGGATCAGATTGTTGAAGAGTTGGTACTGTCGGCCGCGCATCAAGCTTCGCTGGTGGAAAAGCTAAAGGCCAAGCACTCTGAAGAAGGCAGCCAGGGCGCTCAAAAGGATCAGAAAATTGCGTCGCTGGAGGCGCAGTTGGCTAGTGCCAAAGTTGAAGCAGAGGCCCTGAGTTCGTACGCCCAAAAGCTTGCTGAAGAAAAGATGGCGCTGATGGGTCAAATAAGTCAGGATCGTGTTGCGTCATCGGGGTATAAGGCTTCGTGTCTCTGGGCACTGAAGTATCTTGAGAAGGGCAAGGAAGAGTTGGTCTCGCAGTTGGAAAATTTTGGTGCCACTGTGAGCAGTTCATTGGAAGCGCAGGAGATGAAGTTGCGCAAGCTCAGCCTGGAGTATGACGAGGAGTTATATCCCCAACTCCTGTCTACTATCGCTGAGCGTAGGTGGCTCATCAGCCATGGTCTACGACTTGCTGCCCTCAGCACCTTGGAGTCGCAGGAAGTGGTGGACGCTTTTGGGGCAGTTGTTCAGTGTGCGTTGGCGTGAGGTAAGGCAGAAGCTATTGAGGAGCTTCAAGAGGCTGATTTGTTGAAGGTGCCTGCTGATAAGGTGCCCGGTTATAATTCGCATTCATACGATGATCTGGTGGCTGCTATGGAGAAGATGAAGTCATTGGAGCTTCCTCTGATTGCTGAGTTAGAGCGCAACCAGGATTATCCGATAGGGGTCATTATGGAGGGGCTGACCTTAGCTCGACATCGCGCAGAAAATGCGGAAGCGCAGCTTGACTACTTTTTGAAACCCGATGAATCCCAACTTTGAGTACCTGTGTTTGCTCGCCCCAAGGATATCTTGAATCCCTTCGTCCTGGAGAAGGATGTGCCCTTAAAGCAAGTGTTGGAAGCGCATGCTACGAGACTTGCCAAAAAGGAAGGGATTAAAGGTAAGGCCATTTTGTGCGGTATTGGCGCAGCTCATCTCCCCAGATCTGACGGGATACCGGTTAGCGTTGCCACGGTATCTCGCCAAGACTCCTACCTATTGAAGAACCTGAACGAGATTGGGGATGCTGCAAGCTGTATGGGGAATTCATCTCTTAGACGTTGTAGGAGTATGTAGATAGTAACTTGGATTTATAAATATCATTTTTGTAAGAACACATGGTATTTAATAAAATTCTCCTTTTGTTGAATGCGTGTTGGTATTATTGCAGCTTGTAATGTTTGTACTTAGTTATTCGTCTTTGCATAAAAACGTACTTGTTGTCTAAGAACCAAACTATTACATAAGCGCGAATAAAATAAGAAGTTCATAGTCATGTATGAAAATCACGGTATACTTAAAACATAATTTCTAAGCAGTCGTATCATAATCGTGTATGGTGTGATATGCAGCGTATTGTAAATATCATATCAAGGAGTCAAGTGTCTTGATTCCTAATTTGTTAAACGCGCACAGTATGCATAGTTGTGCACCCGTCGTGGGCTGCGCACTGAACTTATTCCAACGTCTTGAGAACAAGGTGTTTAACAAGGATACGTGATCCAATGTTGATGGGTTTGTAACCCTCTTACTCAACGAGTTATTTAGTAGGTTTACTCATCCTTTTACCATCGTGGGTTTATTAAATGCATGCACGCCATGTAGGCAAAAGATAAGAAATGTTAAGACATAAAGTATATAGAAATAACAAATTGGAATGTGTCACGGAGTTAGGTAGAAACCGCGACATTTTATTAAGACTTGCAAGTTTTTGTGAAAGAAAATAAATAAGATATTGCCTAAGTAAAACAAAATGTAAATACACGGATAATTATTGGGCACTTCACTAAAGTGCGAGAATGTCCGTGTGCTGGGCCATAGCCATTCCTAGAGATAACATCGCTTAAGATTGCAAATGTTCCATGTGCGTGGTAGTTCACGACCATCCATGTCTCGTAGCTTGTACGCGCCTGTTCCTAATGCTTCAGTAACTTTATAGGGTCCTTCCCACTTCGGTCCAACTTTGCATGTGTCTTCTGCGTGGCTCGCATCATTGGCGCGGTATACGAAGTCACATGGTCTGAATGAAACTCTTCGCACTTTAGCATCGTAGTATCCCTTCATTTTTGACTTCGATCTTGCTTCACATATAGCTGCGCGCTCGCGTCTTTCTTCCAATAGGTCTAAGTCGATACGCCGCTTGTCATCATTGGTTGCAACATTGACTTCAGCAGTGCGAATAGTTGGCATCCCAATTTTGGCTGGTATGACGGCCTCTGTCCCATAGACTAGAGAAAAGGGAGTGTGTCCCGTGCTAGTTTTGATTGAAGTGCGGTGCGCCCACAGAACATGCGATATTTCTTCTACCCACCTTCCTTTGTGCTTGTCCAGACGTGCCTTCATTCCTTCACCAGACTTCGATTTGCCCGCTCTACTAAGCCGTTGGTTTGTGGATGTTTAACCGACGCGAAGTGCTGCGTGATGTTCAACTTCTCACACCAGTCCTTGAAGGGGTTGTCACAAAATTGTTTCTCGTTGTCCGAGATGATCTCCCCAGGTAGTCCGAAGCGGCATACAATATTTTCCCAAACAAAGCGTTTGACCTGATTTCCAGTAATTGTTACAACTGCCTTTGCTTCGATCCACTTGATGAAGTAGTCTATGGCCACTATGAGAAACTTCAATCCTCCTGCTGCAACGGGGAAAGGACCTGCAATGTCGATACGCTACTTATAGAATGGCCATGGCGCCGTGATAGGTGTTAGCTCCTGTTGTGGTTGGCGCGGAACGGGTCTATGAACCTGACAGTCGCCGCACTTTCTTATTAATTCCCGCGCATCACGGTGCATGGGGGGCCAATAGTATCCAGACTGTAAAGTGCCGCTACCACGGACCGTGGTCCCGAATGCATGCTGCATGAACCGGCGTGGATTTCCTTGAGTACATAATTTGCTTGTAGGGGGCCGACGCAGCGGAGCCATGGTTGCAGAAAGGAGCGTTGGTATAGTACACCGTCTCGAAGTTTAAACCTCTGTGTTGTGCGTCGTATTATTCGGGCTTCCTTTTGCTCTTGGGGCAAGACGCCCTTGTTTATGAATTCCATTATTGGTGTCATCCACGTAGGTCCTTCCTCCTCTATTACTGTGGATATTTCCATCTCTGAGATGGACTTGCTCTTCAGCGTTTCCACCAATACTTGTTTTGACAGGTGTGCAAAGCCTGTGGATGCAATCTTGCTTAGCGCATCCGCCTTTCGATTTTCCCCCCTAGGGAATTGCTTAATGGTAAACCTGTCGAAACTCTGAATTAGTGATTTGGTCTTGTCTAAGTATTGGATCATGTTTTCTTCTTTAGCCACGTACTCGCCTAACACATGGTTGGCCACTAGCCGAGAATCCACATTTGCTTCCAGGTTGCGTACGCCCATTCGAGCTACAATGCGTAGTCCGGCAATTAGGGCTTCATACTCTGCCTCATTGTTTGTCTCAGTGAATTCAAAACGCAGTGCATAAGTGAATTCTATTCCTTCTGGGCTTGTGAGTATAAGGCCTGCTCCTGACCCATCAACGCATGAAGATCTGTCCGTGAACAAGATCCATGGGTCTTGTAGTGCCCTCTTGCCTTGTGAAGGTAAGTCTTCAGTATCCGGTTTTTTGATAATGAAGTCCGCTAGTATCTGCCCATTAACTGCAGTACGTGGTCTGTAGGAGATGTTATGCTCACCTAGCAACACACTCCACTTCTGCAGTTGTCCTGACGCGTCGGGTTTAGAGATGATTTGCTTGATCGGTTGGTCTGTGATCACTGCTATGGGGTGCGCCTGGAAGTACCTGCGCAGCCGTTTGGCCGCGAACACTAACGCCAGGACCAACTTCTCTATTGCGATGTAATTAATCTCCGTTTTCTTAAGCGCTTTGCTTACAAAGTACACATGTGTTTGTACTGAATTCCTATCCATCAGCAGTACCGCGCTGACTACTCCATGAGTCGCAGATAAGTACATAATTATTTCTTCCCCTGGTTGGGGTGCGACTAGTGTGGGGAGCGTTTTCAGGTGTTGTTTAAGCTGTGTAAAGGCTTCTTCTGCCTCTGTAGTCCAACGAAAATCTCCCTTTTTTATACACTTCTTGAGTATTTTGAAGAGAGGGAGTGACTTGTCTGCCGATTTGGACAAGAATCTATTTAGGCCGGCCAGTTTTCCATTGAGAGATTGGACTTCCTTCAACGTGCGCGGTGAGGGAAGTTCGATGACAGCCTTAGTTTTTTCTGGACATGGTTTAATGCCATCTGGTTCTATCAGGTCTCCGAGAAACATGCCTTCTGTAGCGCCAAAAGTGCATTTCTTAGGATTTAGCTTCATGTTGATCTCTTTGAGAGTCCTAAATGTTTCCTCAATGCCGCGCACCAGTTCCTCCTCAGTATGGCTTTTTATGACTGTCGTCAACGTAAACCTCTAGGTTGCGGCCCACCTGTTTTTCAAATGCATTATCTACTAACCGCTGGTAGGTGGCGCCTGCGTTCTTTAAGCCAAAGGGCATTTTAGTATAGCAGTAGACGCCTTGGCTTGTATGAAAGGCCGTTTTTTCCTCATCTTCCTTAGCCATCTGGATTTGGTGGTATCCTTTGTATGCATCTAGGAAGCATTTAAGTGGGTATCCACACAAAGACTCTACCTTCTAGTCTATGTCCGGTAGTGGGTAACAGTCTTGTGGACATGCCTTGTTGAGATCTGTGAAGTCCACACACATCCGCCAGCTACCGTCGCTCTTCTGCACCATTACTGGGTTGGAAAGCCAGTCATGGTAGTAGACTTCTCGCATGATACCTGCCTCCACATGTTTGTGTACTTCTGCCATAATTGCTTGCGCACGCTCTGGAGCTTGGCCGTGTTTCTTCTGGCGTATTGGTGAGTATCCTTGTCGGATTCTCAGCTTGTGTTCTGTGATCGAACGTGGTACTCCAGTCATGTGCTTTGGTTCCCATGCGAAGATATCTAGGTTCTTTAGCAGGAGTGCGCACACGGTTGCCTTGCCATTATCCGACAGCGATCCTTCGATCGATACTTCTTGTTCTGGGTAATCAGGGTGAATTGTAACCTTCAGGTTTGGAACTTTGGTTACGCGCTGTTCTGGAATGGGTGCCGTCTCACATGTAATCGTGTTACATTCTCTATGTGGTATAGTGGCGTTGTAGAGAGTAACAATACCACCTTCCACTGGGAATTTGAGCCTCCCATGTGTTGTAAACGGTATTGCGCGCATGGCTGATATCCCTGGTCTCCCGATAATGCCATTGTATGGCGAAGGGGATTTGATCACCATAAAATTCATCCAGGCTGTCGCGGAGTGTTCTTTATTACCCACATTGAATAGTAGGCATATTTGCCCCATAGGCCATATCTTTTCTCCTATAAAACCAGTCAGCGCTGTCATGACCGGGTTTAACTGACTGCGTATCTCAGGTCGCAGTCGCTTGAAACAGTGTTTGTACATTATGTCTGCAGATGCTCCTCCATCAACATACATGCGGTGGATATCGTGACCCCCCGCATTAATTTCAATGGTGAGCGGTTCAACCACTCCGTTGTCCGCAGTCAAGGTGGGGAAAAATATTTCACTTCCACGGGAAAACATTTGGCTGATCCTCTGCCTAGTCACTCACTGCCATGATTGTATCATGTATATGGTGGCAGCCTTGTCCTTGGGTATTTCTTTCTTATTCCCAGTTTTTTGCTTGTCCTTTCCCTCCTTGATGTTTTTAACCAAATGGTCAAATCCGCCTTCTTTTACTAATTTATCGATGAGTTGGCGCAGTTGGACACATTCATTGGTGGTGTGGCCCTTCTGTCCATGATAGTCGCAGTATCCACTCCGCACTCGCCGATCCTCTGGTGTGCGCATTGGTGGTGGTCTTGGGAAGTTTGCACCTTCTGTCGCGAATATCTCTTTTGGAGTCTTGGTCAGTGGGGTATATCTGTCATTATCCTGTCCGCTCCCCTGGCCGCGGTAGTTCTTGTTACGGTTGCTAATATGGTCAGTGGGTTGTCTCCGAGGTTGTTCCTGTGACCGATAGTTTGAGTAGCCATTCTTGCTATCCGCCACGGCGGCTTCTCCTTGGATAAAGGACCTTGTGCGTTTCATAAGTTCATCAAAGGTTTAGGGGATCTTGTCGTTCAACCTTTTGATGAGTTCTCGGTTATTGATCCCGTTCATGAACCCTTAGATCTTCAACACTTCGGGCATGCCTTAACCTGTATGCACTCATTTTTAAAGCGTTCAACATAAGCGCTTGTAGATTCCCCCTGGCGCTGTTTCACCCTGGCGAGTTCGACAGGGTTTTTAGCGCACTTCTTCCTTTGAGTAAAGTTCAGGCTGAACGGCTTCCGCAACTCTTCAAAGCCATCAATGCTTCTGCGTAGAAGCTTACTGAACCAGTTCCGCTCGTTTCCCACTAGTGTGGAATTAAACATGTGGCACCACACAGGCTGTGGCCAATTTTCAATGGTAGCGGCCGATTCAAAAATTTTCAGGTGATCATCAGGATCACATGTTCCATCATAGGTTTTTACATTAACGGGCATGCGCCTTCTCTTATCTTCTAAGAAATTGCAGATGCGTCGAGTGAACGCATCCACCTTTTGGCGACGCCACGGAAGAGACATGTCTTCCTCCTCCTGGTCGCGGTATTTTCTCCTGGACTTCCAGTATCCTATTTCGTTATCCTCGTTGTCCGAGGAGTTACCAGAGGATGAACTTTCCCTTTTTGGGCGTTTGCGCCGACTATCCTCAGAATCTATATTTGAAGGGATTTCACTTGGGCTTTCGCTTGGGGAGTATCGTTGTCCCAGTGTTAGGTCACCATATATGTAACACAAGCATCAATATGTAGAAATAGAGAATAAGAAAGATCGGTTGAACAATAAACAAACAAACACACACGTATAATATGGGAAAGGTTATGCGTAGAGGTGGAAAAGTAAATGAATTGAACAACCAACCTTCTAAGGAAGGTTTACATGTGTTTATATAGGGGAAGGAACTAGGACAACATCCAAGTTCCCTTCCTTTCCTATATGGGCTTGGGCCTAGGCTTATGGGCCTTCTATATAAGCCTAAGGCTAATCACTAATATAAAGGCCATATTAAGCTAACTATTACATATGAATTACTAACACTTGAATTAAGGTTTAGGAGTGATTCCAACAATCTCCCCCTCAAGTGCTAGTGATGAATGAAATGAGTGATAACATTGTAGGTGCTGATGTAATAGTAGCTTTGACGTCTTCTGACATTCTTCTTTCTTGTGAGAAGAAGTGTCTTGATTCGAACAATCTCCCCAGTGTAGAGAAATTTTTTCCTTTGAAGTATTCTTCTTTGACGTCTTCATTTTCTTTGTTCTTTTGTTCTTTGTTCTTTGAAAGTGATAGTATGGTGTGGTAGTCTGCATCAGTTCTGCTTCGCTGCTTCAGTGTCTCCACGTCTTTCTCCAACATGCTCACACGCTCTTTAACGTTGGGTTACAGTTGATGAAGTTCTATAAGTCTTTAAACTTTGTAGATTCTTTATTGAGGAATCATTCTGACTTTGTGTTGCCTTTGATTGTGAGAGAACTTCCATAAGTGATGTTGTTGGTATGAGCATGTGGAGAATCTGCACGAGCATTCCACTCCAGAGCTTCCATAAGAAGTAAACATAAGAAAGGTTAGTAATAAGCGGATTCCGGCACTTACAAGTTTGAACTTCGAGAGTGTTAACAGCATAGTGTGAAAACACAACTCTAATTCTCACAAAGGCCGTTCCTGAACCGGAGTCCCACAAGTGAGATAACACGATGTACCAAAGTACACCTACGATTCAGATGAGTCGCTGAGGTATACCGAAGCATCACCTCACGACTGTAGACCGTTTGAGACCACTAACCATAACCCACGGGGAGTTACCGAAGCGACCTGCTATCAGGGCTGTTTGATGTTGACCCTGGCATGAGTTTCCATTCAATCAATGAGGATCACAGATGTGAACCTCTCATAAATGTTCTCGACAGATTGGTAAGATCTGTGAAGGACTTGATAACGTACCACTGATGTTCTTATTGTTGAACAACAAGTGATGAAATGTCAAGTGTACCTAAGAGATCTTTTGATGAATCTCATGGCTCTAGACTCAATAGTGCACTTTGGTTTTCCTGAGCGGAGACTAGGGAGAGGGTCTCCTTCTTCAATACCAGCAATCTCTAAGAGAAAGCTGATAGTTTACGTAGGGTTCCCTGTGAGAATGAAACAGGCTTCTGTTGAGAGAAACTTGAGTGGCTAAGAAGGTTTAGTGCATGCGTCACTGGGTCCATGATGACTTTTAATCTTCAATACCGGCGTCATCAAGTGACAACCAGTAGCATGTGAATTGAACCCGGTGTCTGCCCTAAGTTGAATAATTTGGAGGGCTATTTCTTTTCACCCTTTTCTTTGCATTTCTTTTTAATTCTTCAACTCCTTCTTTCTCCAATTCTCATTTTCTCCTTTTTATAATCGTACCTAAGGACTTCTAAGTACTAACTATTTGTGGTGTCCTTGGGTAGATCCCTCCGGCTCTGGCGAATCATAGGACGGTTATTCCTAACCTTAATCACCTTATAACTCCATTGCCGTAAAACCATTTTATCATGAAAATCTCTTAAAGTGTTTATGAATGAGAAATATTTTGTACCACTGTAAGAGTTTGATCTTTTGCAGAAATACTCCCCCTCCACATGTGCTTAAGAGTTTTGACAGAAATCTACACAGTGAGAGAAGAGCGCGCACTTTTGAATTGATCGACTCAAGATAGACAATTCCTTGCGAGACACGATTACGTTGCATAGTTAAAGAGTTACATTGTCAGCTTTTAGGTGACAACTAGCTCTAATAACTATCTTGAAGATGTGGACAACCCCGAAAGGTTGTCAAACCCGTCAAAGTTCATGTCTATCAAGAGCTTCTCGAATGGGTACAATTTACTTGGATAAGTCTTGGAAGACAAATCCTTTCAATGTATGACTGTTCAGATCCCGTCAATTCATGGGTTGAAGTCTTTTCACACGAGAATTCAATTAGCAAAACACAACATATTTCTTATCACATAAATTTCTCTCCCCCTAAAAAATGGCATATAAATGTTATTTTTGACGAAATGATGATATCAAATATGACCATTTTGAGTTTTGTGGGAAAAGTACCACTGAGAACAATTTTGTGAACAAAGATTTTAGTCAAATACTCCCCCTCAACAAGTGATATAAGCGGTTGAGGTTTTGAAAATCATAAGGAGAAGTACTTGTCCTTTTGAGCAATACCTTTGAAAAATGAAAGGTTTGATAGGTTTTACTCAAAAGTAAGAAGCTTTCGCTCCTTTTATAAGGATTATGGCACTGAAGCGTACCACAGGGTCCTTTCTTGACAAGAACGGGTTGTACACTGATATGTGTGCACAAGCCATTGTCATAATTAAATCACACATCCAAAATATTATGAAATAGAAGCAGTTCAAGGGGTACCAGGAAGTCCATCAATCTTGCCAGGAATGCGAACAGGGCGTTGATAGCCGGCGAGAGCAATCCTGGGATGACCACCTACAAAGCTCTCCAGAGTTCTGAACTGGTCCCGTCGATACAACCTTTCATCAATCCTGGTGATGATTCTCTTCACATCCCGTCTTTCCGTAGAATTCCATCGCTTTTGTGACCCAATTCCTTTATGTATGTCCTTCAACCTATAAGCCAATCCATCCCTAACCTTCTTCAGTGTGTGATCCCCAAACTTGTGAAGATCTCTACACGCCATCAAGCAGTTGCGTTGTAGTTCACTAAGGTAAACTACTCCGAATGGTTGGCTGATGAGAGTGTATTGTGGAAGCTGGTTGATGTCAGGAAGATCTAGTTGAGGTGGAGTGAAGTTGACACGGGTCTGATATGATTCAACTGCAAGCTGGAGATCTTCTACACGTTCTTTGATTACTATTCTTCTGATGAAGTTAATCAAGCACTTGATGTATTCACGTTGCACTTCAGTTGAGAATTGTCTCATGCGACCCTGTACTTTGGCAAGGTACATGTCTTCAATGTCGTTGATAGACAAATTCTCAAAGTCCGCTTCAGAGAATGCATAATCCCTTTCGTCTTGCCTTTTGACCACGATATTCTTGAGGAAAGTGTAGTCCCATTTAGACGAAAGATCAACATGTTTAATAGCCACGATTGCTTTAGTACTAAACACTTCATGTTGAGACTTCTGAACCTGGCAGCTTCTGTAGTAGATTCGTCGGCGTTCCGGCCAATGGTGAATCCCATACATTGCATCACGGTCATACTCTTCCACATTGTTGGAGAACATGTGGTTAGCTCTTTCCTCGATGGCTATGCAGTTAGAGTATATGGCTGCCGGGAACGGAAGTGTCAGTGATGTAGCGTATTTCCTTGAACCATCGCCACCGTGAAGAAGAAATTCCAAGTCTTTGTTGAAGAAATATTGGAATGGAATCCTAGGCTGATCTGGTTGGCCAATTGTTGGTAGAGGTTTAGACCAGTCGGTGTAATATGGAGGGTTGTCCCGTTTGGTGAAGTCGATGTTTGCTTCGGGGTTGAGCCAATCCATGTTGTTAGACATAGCTCGTGCTATATAATCAAGGTGATACTCAACTTCAATAGCACTTTCCCAGCTGTCTTTGAGCAGTTGAAATGCTTCATTCTTGATTCACTTCAACTCGGATTTCGTCATCTTTTTCACACGGAATTTTTCTTGCAAGAACTTAGCATGCTCCAATGTACGACCTTCTACCGCATCTTGACCTTCAGGTGGGTAGGGTGTAGAATCAACAAGCTTCGAGAACCAGTCGAATTCAGTGTTATCCTCATCCAGCCATGATAAGACGTCAGTCATAGGCGCCTTCTTCTTCTTTTTCTTTGGCCTAGAGGAGGATTCTGGTTTCTTGGATGTGTCAGGAGAGATGGGTTGTTGTTGGGGCTCAGATACTTCCTCATCGTCACCACCCGTATACTTAAAGTAATCACCGGTTTTCTGAGTCTGGGGTGGTAACTCAGAATCCTGAGGTTTATCTGTAGAAGAACGAGGAGGAGATCTTTGTTGAGCTGGAGTTCGTTGGGGTGGAGGTTTCATTGAAGATGATTCATCAGACTTCTTCGGTCGTTTGGGCTCATTATCCTTATCCTTGTCTTTTTCTTCATCGTCTCTCGGACGTTTAGGCATTTCAGCTTCTTCTCTGCATGCTGATTTGAGTTGGTATTCCAGCAATGCTTCAAACAATTTACCTTCTTAGGAGGCAAATGTTGCAGAGCGTTTCGACATTTGAGCCACCAGCCGGTTAACCAATTCAGCATTTGAGAAGATTATGGGATCAACTGGATTGATGTTAACATGCATTAGAGTTGATTTCATGGTTTGCTTGGCCAGATGTAAGAGATTCGGATAGAGTTGTTTGGTGAACATCTCCTTTGTAATTCCTGGAACGATGTCAAGAAGGAACTTGTGAGTGTATCCTTTGATCATCTCGTCCATTTTCCCTTGAAGATCATCTTTCATGAGCTTCTGGACATACTCCCTTTCAACTTGCATCTTGTCTTTCTCATCATGAAGATATTGTATCTGGTCAGCAAGAAATCTAACTTCTTCTTTGTAATATCTTTCTCTCTGACCTGCTTGACAGCTTTAACGATTCTGGTCTTTGCTTGAGAGATCCAAGATGTTGTTGGCTTCTTCACTGATTTGGATGTTGATTTGTTTGATCCTTTTGATGGTGGTGGTGAAGAGTGAGAAGATGAATCTGATGATGATGAGATGTGGGGAGACTCTAGGTCCTTTGGTGGCTCAGAAGTTTTCTCCTTGGAACGGACGGGACTGTCTAAAAGAAGACGATCATAATTGTCCATTTCATCAATCTTTGTATCATCAGCAGTTGTTTTCTCAGTCTTTTCCGTTTCTGGTTCCTCAAATTCATAATCAATAGAATCTTCCACGCGCTTTTGTTGTTGCTCCAAGGTGGTGGCACCAGATCCCTTATCGGGTTGATTAACCGCATCAGGACTTGGTGTAGTTTGAACTCTACCACTTGACCCTACGGGGCCACCCATTTGATCCTTCGCAAACTCTTTCGCAACGTGTTGGAGTCTAACGCATTTGAACTTCTTCCTGTAATCAGTATCCAGAGGCTCTTCATCAGAGCTTTCCTATTCGTGCTTAATCACTGGAGCCTTCCCTTTGCCTGTATATGCCGGTGGACTGGGAGGTTTCGGTACTGATGAAGTGTCATCCTTTGCAGTTTCAGAGTAGGTAATCTCTTCATCTGATTCAGTGCCCTCAGTGTCCTCGTCCGTTAGCTTTCTTTGCGGTTCAGGCTTGGGAATAGGAATAGGAACAGCTTCTTGAGAAGGAACTCTCCTTTTGCTTGGAGGTTTCCTCTTCGGGAACTTTCGCTGACTCTCAGTGCTTGCGGCACTGCCTGCACTCACTCGTCTGGTTTTCCTGGTAGGTGTGCCAGAATATTTTTCATCTAGAAAACCAACTTTGTTCTCTTGCACAGCTTTCAGATACCTTTTGTAAGAGTTGAGCTTTTTGAGTTCATCTGAGAGAAGGTGGTCTGGCAACACAGCACCTTGTTTCTTGGTAGTTGACTCCTTAAATCTGACTGTTAGAGTGGGTTCAAACAACATGTCGAGATTATCGGGATCATTGATTCTCTTGGGGATATCAGGGTAATATCCAAGTGCTCTTTGGATCAACAGTTTTGTATATCTGATATAAGGAATCTTTGAGCAAATCTTTTTCAAAGAATGTCATCATGTCATCCCATATCAGAGCTTCAATTTCGATGTGTTTCATGTTGATCAGAGCCCAAAAGATTTGCAGTTCCACGAGCTTGGGATGCTCATAGCCGCTGTCACGACCAGAAACGGATTTTGTGATGATGATATAAAGGGTTCTCCAAGGCTGAGGAATGTTCTTTAGATCCACGTGAGAATGCTTATTAATAACCCCTGAAGCTTCGTCATACCCAATATCAATCAAAAATTGCAAAACAGTCTCTTCAGTAGGTGCAACAGAGGATTCAGTTGGTATGATGTTAGGAATGAGGAGAACGGCTCTTAGATCTGCAGGAGTGATGGTGATTTGCTTGTGATTGAGTGTCACCGTCACAGCGTATTGACCTTTGATCTGTTGCATTGTATTCCAGAACTGCTGAATGTAGATCTCTGGTACTGTGGCAGTATTGGTGAGCATGTTCTGATAAGGATGGTTCTTCAGAATTTCAACAGCAATGAGACAATAAGATTCTGAGCAGGTGAGGGTTTCAAAGTCAACACGAAGGTTGTTCTTTCCAATCCTCATCGGATAGCCATTAGGGAAGATATCAGCAACGGTGAGAACATTTGGTGCATCCACATTCATTTGAGCGTCCATGTCATGATCTAAAATACATTTAGCCAAAAGAACCAACATATCGAAAGACATTATGTTAGTCAACAAATGGTTTTATTGTCTAATAATTGAATGAGATATGACAATGATTGTTACGAGTCCAAAATCACTTGTTTGTTCAATAGTCCAATGACGTCGTGATAAGTTTTGAGAGTTAGTTAACTTTAGGTTTTAAAGTTTATGTTATCTCATATTTTTCACAACATATTAAACGTTTAAGCTTATTAGTGACATTATTGGTTTCGTGACGTTATGATTTATTTACTTACAAGTTTGCACGCGTAACCATTCATAATGAAGGTTTGATCAAGGCTTAGGCGTAGAAATGGTAGCTTATGCGTAAACAGGAGTTATACGTGTAGACACAAGCTTATGCGTAGGATCCTGACTTACGCGTAAGAAATATTACGCGTAGGAACAGGGGGACCTTTTGCGTAGAGCTTACGCGTAAGCGCGTATAAAACCTTACGCGTAAGGCTTACTCGTAAGAGTAGACCTTATGCGTAGAGGTCACTATTTACGCATATCCTTCACAGGATACCCGTAGTCCCATATGTAGAACCTTATGCGTAGCAGCTACGCGTAAGATTACTCTTACGCATAACTCTCTACGCGTAAGGTGATCCTTATGCGTAGTTGCTAGTAACCTTGATTCTGATTTTTACGTGTAGCAAACCTGAAATAATAATCATCATAGCATCAATATTAACCTTAACATTCATTATTCATCAGATCAAGCACGAAGAACTCATCAAACAGCTACGCGTAGACCTAAACCCTAAAGTTCAATAATTACGCGTAAGAAATCTAGCCATGGAATTTGCATCAAAGTTTTTCTGGTGGTTCTTGGATGTTATGTGAGTGTAATGACCAAGTTTTAACATCAAACTCTCAATGAATCAAAAATACCCAAATAGCAAGAACATTAAACCCTAATTTCTAATTAACGATTAATTAGTGTTTCTGGGTTGTTTCAGAGCCTGGATAACATCAATTCACTATAATAACCACATCACGCAACTATCTTTTTGACCAAAAACATTCACATTTGAAAATACCCAAAACCCACGCATAAACCCTAATTAACAAAATCACTCAATTCGTGTATCTGGGTGTGTTTTAGTGATGAAAGTATATTCATTGATGTTATATAAACGTTTTGACACAATCTTTTTCACCACAAACACCCATTCTTGATTAGGTGTTCTTACGCTTATGCGTAGAACACCAAATCGATCATAACTGAAAATCTAACCGTTAGTTTTAGATTTAAACCAAAACCTTTGTTTGAAAACACATTTAGATTAAGAAGTCACTTACAAAATCATGATCCAACACACGGATTTGAAGATCGATTTATATGCGTAGGATATGGTTTGGTATGTGTAATAAATGTGAAGATAAGAAGTTAGGTGGAGTGTTTTATTAAAAGTAACTTTAAGATTTTGATAGTTTTAGTCCCTCCACCTTTTCCATTTTCATCCAAAGCCTTTAACTTCCATTTTGGTTACCAAACGAAGAATATTTGGAAATAACTTTGACGACACTCCCCCTCGACTTAAGAAATAATAAAAGTTTATAAATTTTAGTCCGAGGAGTGTCAGAAACCAGAAATGTGACCACCATTTAAAGAAACAACCGGAAATAGGTAACATGCAAGTACATGGTTATTTAGAAACAGTTAAGAATTTATTTTCTCCCCCTCAACACTTGATCGGAAAAATACTGAATTTTGAAGGATTTGAGTGTTGACGGAAGAAATGTACTTGCCATGTTAAAAGAAATATAGATAGAAGAATATTTTTGTTGTTTTATCTGATTTTATATATTTGTATTTTATTTTTGAAAAATATTTACAAAAGAGGTTTTGGTGTTTGACTGGTTTTTAAGAATTTTTTAAGAGTTCATCCAGTTTCTCTTGAGTCAAACACCGCATACCAATCCGGTGGACCAACTCATTAAACCTAGTTGGAGCTAAGGCTTTGGTGAGAAGATCTGTCAATTGGTATTCTGTACCCACAAAATATAATTCAACAGTACCCTGTTCCACGTGGTCCTTGATGAAATGATATCGAAGATCGATGTGCTTTGATTTCGAATGTTGAACTGAATTGCACGTGATCGTAATAGCACTCCGATTGTCGCAGTACATCGGGATTCTGTCAAATACGTAACCATAGTCTTTGAGTTGTGTTCTCATCCAAATGACTTGAGCACAACACGCTGACATGGCTACATATTCTGCTTCGATTGAGGACAGCAATGTACAATCCTGCTTCTTCGATTGCCATGACACCAGTTTATCACCAAGAAATTGTAAAGCTCCTGAAGTACTTTTTCGTGAATCTAAGCATACTGCGTGGTCAGCGTCTGAAAAGGCGATTAGTTCAAAACCAGAATCCTTCGGATACCAGATCCCCAAATGAATGGTTCCCTTGATGTAGCAGAGGATTCTTTTAGCCTCAGAGAGGTGGGTTTCAGTTGGTCTCGACTAATAACGGGAGCAAAGATAGACGGCAAAAACAATATCAGGCCTGGTAGCTGTTAGATACATGAGAGACCCAATAATACTGCGGTATTTTGTAGGGTCAACCAGTTTCCCATGCAAATCAGTGTCTAGCTTCTTGGTATGTGACATTGGTGTGGCATAAGTATCACAAGTATTCATTCTGAATTTATTCAGAATTTCAAGGGCATATTTGGACTGACTTAGAAAAATACCACGGGGTGATTGATGAACTTGCAATCCGAGAAAGAATGTAAGTTCACCCATCATTGACATTTCAAAATGTTTTGTCATAAGTTTTGCAAAAGCATTTGAGTATTTTAAATGTGTTGACCAAAAATGATGTCATCCACATAAATTTGAACGATTAAAATATGTTCCCCGTGATATTGTATAAAAAATGTAGGATCGACCGAACCTTTGGTGAAATTATTGGCATTTAGGAAAGATGATAACTTATCGTACCACGCCCGAGGAGCTTGTTTGAGACCATACAGAGCTTTGTTCAGTTTGTAGACATGGTTCGGGAACGCGGGATCAACGAATCCTTCTGGTTGGCTGACATAAACCGTGTCTTTTAGTTGACCGTTCAGAAAAGCAGTTTTGACATCCATCTGAAAGACCGTTATATTCATATGAGCCGCGAACGCGAGAAAGATCCGAACAGCTTCAAGACGAGCAACCGGAGCAAATGATTCTTCAAAGTCAATACCCTCTTCCTGTCTATAACCCTTAGCCACCAGACGTGACTTGTTTCTGATCATGTTCCCTTCAGCATCCAATTTGTTCTTCCAAATCCATTTGAGACCAATGACGTAGATCCCTGTTGGTCTTTCAACCAGTTCCCATACTTCAAGACGTTTGAATTGGTTGATTTCTTCTTGCATGGATTCAATCCAGTTGTCTTTGGTCATTGCATCTTTAATGTTTTTAGGTTCAGATTGGTAGACTGTGAGAGCATAAATGCAATGTTCACCATCTGTGTGAAGACGTTGTCTCGTAACGACTGGTTGATTTGGGTTGTCAATAATGTTCTCTAGAGGATGGTCTTTCGTCCAACGATGTGTGGAAGGTTGATATTGATATACATTATGTAGATTTTGGGGATTCAAATGGTTTGTTGATGATTTCGCGACATCAGGTGCAGCAGTTTCATTGGCAAACGGGTTAAAGAACGCATTTGGATCAAAATCTGTAGGTGGGGGTACTTCATTAAGAACATCCGCAGCTGGTTCAACGTCGTTGGAAGCAGTTTGTTCAATTTTTGTTGTAGAGTCAACAGTAGTTGTTGTAGCAGGTGTATCAGGTATAAGAATGTTATCAGGTTGAGCAGCGGAAACAGCGGATACACCTGTAGCACGTTCATCAATTTCATCACTAAACAGTGGAGCAAATAGTGTTTCCATTTGTTCACGAGTAAGCTGGGGGCTTAGTTCAGCTGATGATGGGGTTTGAGGGAAGTTTAAACGGTTGTGACCGGGTTCCAAGCTGTTATGCTCAGAAGCCATTTCAGTGAGTTCATCAAAATGAGCATGAATCATTTCCATAACTTGCTTTGTACGACGATTCCAGATCCGGTAACCTTTAGAATTCTCACAATATCCAATAAAGACTCTAATGTCAGCTTTGGCTTTGAGCTTTCCAAAGTCATCACGATCATTATTCGGATAGCAAAGGGATCCAAATACATGAAAGTGTTTAAGATTCGGTTTTCGGTTGTGGAGAAGTTCAAATGGTGTTTTGTTTTGGCGTTTTGTAATCATTGAGCGATTCTGAGTGTAGCATGCAGTTGAAACAGCTTTAGCCCACAAGTAATCTGGAAGTTTATCATTGATTAACATCGTTCTAGCAGCTTCAACTAACGTACGGTTTCGTCTTTCAACAACTCCGTTTTGTTCTGGTGTACGGGCAATAGATGTTTGATGCTCAATTCCCACTTTCTCATAATATTCCCGAAGAGTTTGGTTAACAAATTCAGTTCCTTTGTCTGTTCTGATTTGGCAGACGGTGTTCCGGAGCTGAACTTGAATTTTCATGAGAAAGGTGACAATCATTTGTGGAGCATGGTCTTTGCTTCGAAGAAAGTAGACCCAAGTCCATCGTGAGTAGTCATCAACAATTACTAAGATGTAGCATTTGCCATTAATTGTCTGCACGCGCATCGGGCCACACAAATCCATATGAAGAAGATGAAGCACATGCTGAGAGCTGTGTTCCATCTTTGAAGGAAAATGAGCACGAATGCTTTTCCCTTGTTCACAAGCTGAGCATAGGTGATCTTTAGAATACCGGAATCACGGGAGACCTTCAACAAGTTTGTGTCGAGCAAGATTGGTTATGGTTTGAAAGTTTAGATGTGAGAGATGACGGTGCCATAGCCAAGATTTTGTAGATGTAGCCTTTGAGAGTAGACAAATGGGAGATGAAGCGATCATGTCTTGCATGGAGATAGTGTAGAGACTGGATGAACGTTGGCCAGACATAAGATCATTTCCTTGTAGATCATGAATGAAACAAGTTTTCTCCCTGAAAGCGACTTCCAAATCTCCATCACAAAATTGACCAACAGAAAAGAGATTGTGACCGAGGCCTTCCACATAATAAACCCTGCCAATTTCGATGTTGCCATTGATGTAATCTCCGTAGCCCATGATAGCTGCAAAGTGATCATTCCCGAATCTGACAGTGCCAATGAACTTTGCAACAAAGTTTGATAACAGTTTAAGGTTGCTTGTCATGTGTCAGGAACATTCGCTATCAACAATCCAAAGGATGATCTATATCACCTGCATTACACACAGACGACACAGATGGAATAGAAGTAGATGTGGAACCCGATGAGTTAGAGGGTTCCGAAGCAGTTATAGTTGAAATACACACATCAATGATTTTAGGCATCCATTTAAATCCTAGTGTATTATGTATCCATTTCTGCCATCTCCAACTAGTCTTAGCTTTAGTCTTATTGAATGCACTAGGTGGTACTACATTTCTTGGAGCTTAGACTGGAGCTACAGGGACATCAATGTGTTTTTTAGAATCTAAAGAGGGCGGTTTACCAAGCACAGACTTAGAAGCAGTAGTGGGCCTAGAGGTATTCCGAATCTTAGGATCAACACACTTATCATGACAGTCAGAACGCATACTTTTACGACAAATAACACAAGAAGCATCAGATTGAATATCAAAAGTACTTAAAGGTTCAGCATTAGTTACAACACTTTTTCCATTACATTTGCTAGACACAATATATAAAGTGGGTGCAACTAGAGTCTTATTCAAAGTCCTACGGTGTTTATCTACTTCAGCATTCATTATTTGTCTTTTCTTAGGTCGCAACTTCCTATTCTTCCTTGTATTGCTCCTAGGCTATGAAGTGCGGACGTTTGGAAAAGAGGCAACTATTCCTGTTTCAGTAGAGGGAAGCACATTAGTAACTTGTGTTTTGTCAGTAGGTATTCTGGGGACATGATTGCTAAGTGTTACAGGTGCAACTCTCTTAATGATGCTAGGCTGAACTTGTTCATACTTTCCTAACATTTCCCTTAATTTAAAGATAGTGTGCACAAGTTCTTGATTTTCAAAATAAAGATTTCCAGAAAAATTCATGACTTCTTTAGTGTATGCAAGATAATGATCAAGTTCGTTAAATGCTGCATCACGAGTCTGTTTGAGTAAATCAAATATGACACCATATTCATTTTTAACTTTTGCAAGTTCTTGTTCATATTTTGAGATATGACACTTAAAAGACACGTTTTGATCATCCAGTTGCTCAATTTTAGGATCAGAATATTTAGCACGCAACTGGGCGATTTTGTTTTGAAAAGCAAGTTGTTGATCGTGAATATCTTTTTGACACCAATTAAGACGACGTTTTGCATTAGAAAGCTCGTTTGACAATCATTCATTTTCAACTTTTAAAGACTCGTTCTGAAGCACATTATCAGTATTCACAACAATGTCAACAGTATCAACAGAATCAGCAGAGATATGATCAGATGTATATGCAACAGATTGTAATAACACAAGATTATTGATATCAGCACAGATAATGTTTTCCAAGAGTCGATCAACATCTTTTCTCAATAATTTCTTTTTGCGTTTAGTATTTGAAATTGATGTTTCTGTTTTCTCGAAAACTGTTTCATGAGACCAAGTTCCTTGTGAAAATCCCTTTCCCATTATAGTGCACAATTTTTCAAATTTTTGACATGGGGTAAAATTCTTTTCTGAAAAATGTCTCTTTGTTCTCGTGCCAATGGCGAGTGAAAATGTTCAACTTTTATTTCAAACTGAAATTCAATCTCACGTTCCAAAAGTTTGATGTCAGATAAGAAAGTGTCAAAATATTTGATAACACGACAACTTTCGGCTTTAGTTTTTACTTTACTAAGTGAAGGTAAGGGACCATTAATTTGTGCACCATTGTGTTGGGGACTAACTTCAGAAACTGGTGTGATAACAAAAGGTTTGTTAGACGTATCTTGTTGTTTGACAAAAGTAACGGCTTTTGAATAGTTAAATGGTTTGTTATAAACGACATTTTCCATTTTTGACCGACTCTCGTCATCTGCATCTAATTCTTCCATGCGATTATATTCCACAACAATCATAATTGAATCATCAATTCTATGTTCTGCACTGTAAACTTCAGGATTTGGTTTGAATGCTCTGTTAGAAAACTTAGGTTTGTAATCAGCAAGAATCGGACTGTATCCATTTGGCTTTGGTTTAAAAGGAAACTTTTGAATAGTTGTGATTGACTCACCATGTTTATAAACGACATTTCGAAACTCTTTGATTTTGTGTTGTAAGTCGATAATTTCTTCAAGATAGTTATCTATTCGTTTCGTGGAATGCTGTTTGTACTCAGAGAACTGTTTTTGACAAGTTAACAACTCAGCCTTGGCTTTTTGAGTTTCCAAAGTAAGAGCGTTAAGTTGTTTTTTATGTTCATGTTTCAGTTGTTCTATTTGAGACAACAAAGCATTCTTCGATGCGGCTAGATCACGTATCTCTCATTCTAAAGATTTTTCGTTTTGATAAGATTTAGCAAAAGCGACTTCAAAACCTTTTTCACGTTTTTCTTGAGTTTTAAAAACTTCGATTTGTCGAATTAAGCAATCGTTATCCCTGGTTAACAGTGCATTTTGAGCTTTTAATTTGGTGCAAATTTCCAATCGAGAATTTTGGTCTTTAATTAAGGCTAGGAGCTCAATTTCTCTATTAGACCGAAGCTCATTTTGTTCAACGTGAGTCTCAACATGATCATTATTTAGATCATCAAATATAATCACGGAGTCGACTTGATGATCAATATTAACCATAAGGTCATCTTGATCATCAGATATAACGACGGGATCTATTTGATAATCATCGGAATGAGATGTGGATTGCTCATGTTGAACATTCTGATCCTGGTCGGATGGAGAAATTGGCGGAGATATCAGATCATTAATGATGATTGTTTGTTCAGGTACCTGAGACAAGCCGTCAGTGTCATACACTGGGCCTGTGTCACTCATGTGCAGAGCTTGCATTTGTGCCATCAACATCACTGCTGCATTAGCCTGCAAGTCCTCTATATCATCATCTGAGTCTGCATCTGCCATAAAGCTCTGTTCCTTGTTGTTAAGAGTGCCACCAGCTTCATCTTTAAGAGCCAAGAGCAAAGCCTCTTTGAAATAACAACTGCCTTTTGTCCTCGGCTTAGGACATGCATTAGCTAGATGACCCTTTTCATTGCAGTTATAACAACGAAGAGCATTAACCCCATTCTGAGCATTCCCCTATTCAACCACTTGAGCTCTCTGCTGCTGCGGAGCACCGATGTTATTCCTTCCCATAGCATTGAACCCTTGACCACCTCCCATCTGACGACCATAACCACGATTTTGAACTTCAACGCGTCCATTGTTCACAACAGTCTGATTCTTTGTATTAGATGAAGAACGAATGCGGTTGTTGGATTTGTTTGTATACAGGCCAAATGCTTTAGCAATCATAACAAATCCTTGTTGCAATTCATCGAAAGCAGCAGAGTCCTCATCAGCTTCACTGTAAAGTGCTTGAACATTGTTGTTGTTGTATGGAACCAATTGGTTTTGTTGAGGTTGTTGCTGTGACTGATCATGTGGTGTAATGGTTGCAGTTGGTTGAGGAGCTGGTTGCTGAGTTGTTTGAGGAGGAAGATGAGTTTGAGCCCACAAAGCAAGTTGTTGATTATCAGGAATTGTCTGTGAAGTCGGGAGTCCACGGATAGTCCTTTCTTTGTCAACTTCTTTTTGGTGAGGCTTAAAATAGTCATACAACAATCCGTATGTAGCATGATGAAGGTTCTTAGCTTGGCGGAGAAAAATGACATACTTCTCCCATTCCGGACCAAGACTACTTAGGAACTTTGTGTTGACAGCAATTTGAGGCATGATGATATTGTGTTTGTCCAAATCATTAATGATGTCTGAAAAGCGATGATGATATGCCTCTAATGTCTCTCCTGGTTCAATCATAAAGTGTTCATAAGCCAAGTAAATTTTGGATTCCATGTCTTCCTGATTGAGTGTTGTGCCTTCCATAAGAAGATGATTATGTTCCCATATTTCTTTTGCAGTCATTTGAGCATCAACACTTTGAAGGATTGGATTTGGTAGTCCTAAAAGGATGTATTGCATTGCAAGTTCATCGGCTTCATAGTGTAGAAGTGGATCACCAGTGAGGTCTGAAACAGTAGCAATGTTGGTGACAACATCTCTTGGTGGATTAGCATCTGGATCTGCGGGTGTGACAGTAATAGGCATCTGAAATGGACCTTCCATAATGACCTTATTTAAGAATTTTCCATGTGGTTTCTTTAGATCACAAAACCTAAAGAACCGAATCACCCATTGATCATAGTTCCCGGGAGTGAACATTGGAGGTCTATCAAGTGAGCCAGCTTCATGAATTGATTGTTGACTGCTTAAGGCTTCACACATCTTGCCAAACCATGTCGGTTCCTTCATAGTATTCCTGGATGGATGTTGATTGTAGAAGTTTGTGTAAGGTTGTACTTGAAGACTTGGTGGTGGTTGAACCATTTGTGGTGGTGGAATTGCTCCAAGTTGTGGAGTATGTTGTTGATTAAATTGTTGTTGATAAATTGCTTGTTGATGATTAAATTGTTGATGTTGTGGACTTAGTTGTTGTTGTTGTTGTTGATGATAAGTGTAGGGAATATAGTTAGAGTATAGGGGTTGTGACATGTTGAAAACTTGTGTTGTTAAATGGATCTTTGTAGTCGAATGAACCGTTATTGATGAAGTATCTTTAGGCTTAGAAATCACAATAAAGCCAAGTAACACTTATGCGTAAAAACACCAAAGGTACGCGTAACAGCAAAAGTTACGCGTAGGTTTAGCTTACGCGTAAGTAAGGAGAAAAGCACTAAAGTTATGCGTAAACAGTAAGTTAGGCGTAGAAAACTTAGGCGTAGGATTACCTTATGCGTAAGACAAAGCTTAGGCGTAAGATCAATCTTATGCGTAAAGGGTTCTACGCGTAAGCTTAAGCTTATGCGTAAGTTTAGGGTTTTGCCCAAATGATCTTTTTCACTCTGACAGTGCAAAAGATATCCAAGGTCGACGTATTTTCAGGCTTATCTAAGCAAGAAAACACCGAGTAAACCACGAAACTGAAGATCAAACCAAGGAAAATGTTACGCGTAAGTTTAGGGTTTTACTTACGCGTAGGATTTAGCCAAAAATGATTTCATGCACTTGATGTTTCCAAACCAGTTTTTTTATGATGAGATAGCTTCAATATCACCAAAATAACACAAAAGTGTGAAACTTGAGGATCCAAAGCTTAAAAAACAAGTTACGCGTAGAACGAAACCCTCGTAAAAAACTAAGCTCAAAAACAATGATCCACGCTTAAAGTTTGAAACTTTTTGCCAAAAACAGTTATTTTAACACCTTAGAACGTTGAAAGTACAAGAATCTTGGATTAAAAAGTGTAAAAAATGTGCTTTTAAGCGAACCAAAGTTTTAACCACGTTTACGCGTAAGACCAAAAACAAAAACTTCAAAAACAAAAGTGTCCACCCAACTATTTGGCGATTGATACCACTGTTAGGTCACCATATATGTAACACAAGCATCAATATGTAGAAATAGAGAAGAAGAAAGATCGGTTGAACAATACACAAACAAACACACACGTATAATATGGGAAAGGTTATGTGTAGAGGTGGAAAAGTAAATGAATTGAACAACCAACCTTCTAAGGAAGGTTTACATGTGTTTATATAGGGGAAGGAACTAGGGCAACATCCAAGTTCCCTTCCTTTCCTATATGGGCATGGGTATGGGCCTAGGCTTATGGGCCTTCTATATAAGCCTAAGGCTAATCACTAATATAAAGGCCATATTAAGCTAACTATTACATATGAATTACTAACACTTGAATTAAGGTTTAGGAGTGATTCCAACACCCAGTCTGTCATGGACCCTGCGGCTACCAAGCCTAGCGTGGACATTGGTGCGCCGTCCATCTTCCTCGTGTTCCCCAAGGTACTGCATGTCCGCTGCTTCATCATTCTCAACTCTCCTCCCAATCCTGGTAAACACTGGGGGTTGGCGGTTATTCCTTCCGCGCTTTTCCTTTTGATGGCGCGGTGGAGATATCTCATACTCCGGGCCGAAATCGAGTCGAGCATGCAAACTCCGACCTGACCTCTTTTTTGCTTCTTTTTTCATGAGAGCAGCCAAGGTTTCGTAGTTTTGGGACACGAAATCACTTGGCGCTAGTTTCGGCGCAACCCCTTCTAGGGCAGGTGTGTCTACTTCCACCACTAGACCCTTGTTTTTGTCGAGGTGCGTCAGGCTCTTTTGTGAGGTTCGCCTCTAGCACCGATTGGAGTGGAGTAGTAAAGGGGGTGCGCAGTCGATCTCCTGCGCTGGTGGTGGTTGTAGTGGCCTAGGTTGTCCCCGAGCGCGGTTCCACCATAGGGAAGACCATGTCTTGGCCAGATCCTTGGTTTTTAGCGACACTGGTTGTCCCAGGAATCTGCGTAGAGGCTGATCCGCTTTGCGGCTTCTTTCCTGTAAGGTCAGTTTGCGATCGCTGATTTCCGTGCTTCGTCATTCTAGTTCTTAGTTCTTAGTGATGGTCCCACGGATAGCGCCACTTGTTGATACAAAAGTTGGGCGTTCCTTGTTTGGACTCCGGCTCTCGTACCAATTGTGTCTTGATGCTTGAGACATGCGCACTAAGTAAACAGAAAACACCGTTAGGCTTATCGTGGGATTGTCTCCCACGATTATCCTCCGGCATGAGAGTAAGTAATCGGTTTTAGGGTAATGGAGAGTTAGGGTTTTTGATCGTACCTTTAATGAGGGATGGAATCCCCTTTATATGTACACGAAATCCTTGTTGGTTTCGTGTTCCCCAACCTTCGGCGTATCCCGCCTAATTCGGTTGGTAAACAATTATCTCCAAAGTTAGGAGGTATCCGATATCTTATTCCATAAATAACTTTGGACTTGGGCTTTCATGAGCCCAAACCGTTATTGGAGTAGCCCATTCGTAATGGGCTTGTTAGTGGCGTTCATTGGTCGGGTTCGTGACCCGAATACAGACTATACGTCATCAATTACTAACATCATCATCCTTTTTAAGATACGTCCATTAAACATAACAACTAATCTCCAAGGATCAGAAACAATTTATAATTCAAAAACACTTTTTTAGTATGATCATACACCAGCGAATAACCTAAGAAACTTCTCTAACTTTACAAATCTCCTAAAAACCTACTACCAATCGGCTATTGGGATGGAACTCTAACGGTTTTTATCGTTTCCCTTCTTAAACAGTGATCATAACCTATGTAACTATTTCAAACACAAATATCAAAGATCAAACGGATGTTACATTCCGATCAAAAGTTAAAAACATTGAAGAAAAATATACCAAACATGCATTTCTAAACAACAACATATCAGTAACATGCATATTAATTAGTGTGAAATTTCAGTGGATGATTACGGAAAAAACGAAAAAAAAAAAAAAAAAAAAAAAACAGATGATGAGAGGTGTGTCCAAGAAGATGAAGAATTTTCTTGACCAAATGAATTCTTGGTCTCAGCCGTATTCACACAAATACCAAAGGCAAGTGGTATTTGTAATCATCACATAATAGCATCAACAATCTCCCCTATTTTTCTCACATACTTAAAACAAGTTAAACCTTTACATACACAACAAATGTTTTACATACAAACTTTTTAAATTTTTTTTCATTTCAAAATTATTAGCTTTCATATAAAACATAAACATTTTAATAAATATATTTACTTTTAATCATATATTGTACACATACAAAATATTTGGTAGAATCATCTTAAAAATTAAGCATCATAACAAAGAAATAAAATTTATTTTATTAGCTAATATATGTTATTCTTTGTTTTATATTAAAACTATCCTAATATATGTTCATAGTTTGTGTGCATTTAAAGGTTTTTAACTGTTACACGAACTTCGTAACAAATGCCGTGTACAAAGAAATTTAATTTTGTATATGGTTTGTTTATACAAAAGCCGGTATACTTATATTATTTAATTGTTTCATTATCTTTTATATGTATTACAGTAAAAATAGTTACTTACAATTTGTACGTTTTCATAATTTACATCCACGCAAACAATACGATTATTTAAAAATATCAACAAAAAAAATTAAAAAAAAAATAACAAGTAAAAACAAAATAAATAATTTTCAGACTTACTTATATAAACAATATAATTATAATTTAATTGATTCCTGGATATATATGAGAATTTATAAATTCAGAAAAGATATTGATGTAATTAAAAAAAATTGAGAATGATATTTATGTAATTATAAAAGTAGAAAGGATATCTATACTACTTATAATGCACGAAGACACATCACTCTTAATTTTAAGACGTACACGAAATTAAGCATGGTTTACAACACTTTAATGCACCCAATTTTCAGAATTACAACAAAGTAATTGTATTGTACAACAAAATAAAACGTGGTGTCATTTTAAGACCAAAATTCTATCAAACAACATTAATGCTATTAAAAAACCATTCACCAAAAATTACAACCATTTAAGCACAATGTACAATAGCTGCAACCAATTTTCATATTTACAACAAAATAAGCATAGTGTACAACAAAATAAGCATGCTGTAATTTTCAGACTTACAACATTAATGCTATTAAAGTGGTCAATGTTATTAATGACTATAATGACTACTACTTACAAGAAAAGAAACATAGTGTACAACACTTTAATGCACATAATTTTCAGATGTACAAGACTAGAAGCATAGTGTACAACAAAACACCACATTAATGCTATTTAATGTAGTCTATTATTTAACTGGTCAATAAATAGATAAGAAATACAAATTATCAAGCATATTGTACAACCAAATTAAACACAATTCCTGCATTACATTTCACTAATACAAATAATAAAGCACATTAAATGGGCTTGAGCCCGAACGAGCGCGGACCAAACGGGCTCGAGCCCGAGCAGACACGGGCTAACGGGTTCGAGCCCGAACGGGCACGAGCTATACAAAATTCTTGATATCCGTAAATTTATTGTTAAAAAGAACATAATAAACTAAAATACATTACTAATCCAAAAATTTTATTTCAGGGTACCCGCCGCTGCAACGTGCGGGTACCCTGCTAGTTTATGTAAATGAGAAAGATATTTACGTAATATTGAAATTTAAGAAAGATATACATGTAATTCTCCTTATTTTGAAATATAAAGAATATGTGTAGTTAGAACTTAGAAGATTACTGAAAGATTAATTATTTTACATAAACAAAGCAAAATACAAGTAGTTATTTATGCACAAAAGATTTATCCTATTGTTGCCTTTGTGCTAATATAATTATTCATATATTACCATAAATAATTTTTAACAACTAAATATAAAATTATATAATGAATCTAGTTACTAAAATGTGCCTGATATAGAGAAAAATTTAATGTACTACTAGCATTCTCTAAAGATCTAATAAAACAATTATGGTTATTTATTTTTTTAAAAATTAAATATCTCGCAAACCGTTAATCGTTACGCAAAACAAATCATACCATCGCGACGAGAATTAAATCGTCTTTCTATAGACAGGCACTTCGATATATACTTTCGACGAACTTTTGTTCGATTTTTTTTTTCAGTTACGTCTGAAAAAAATCACATTTAATTTGTATCACAAATCACACTTGTGATTTATGAAATCACATGTGATTTTTCCATACGTAACTGAAAAAAACAAAAAAAAAAGTTTCTCGAAAGTATATCGAAGTCCCTTCTATGAAAAAGATAAAGAAAAAATACTCGTTGCGATAACGTATTTTTTTCACGAAACAATTTATCGTTTGTAAGATATTTTATTTTTTTTAAATACATGGAAAGTGATTTTTTTTTAATTTTAATAAAAAAAATAAGTGACTAAAATTGGTTGAATGAATCTTCAGATAATATTAATTCTACGTTGATCTCAACTTGCCTGACACATAAAAAGTAACTCGTAATGCAGTATATATGTTTTGATTTGGAACAATTATTTTGAAACATAAGGTTCTGACAATTCACTTTAAATGGCTGGTTTCTAACATTTTGACCAATAAGAGCATGGGGTGTCGATAAGTTGGTTCTCGCCGTTTCCCACGTGGCGGCTTCGCCGGCGTGCTTCGTCCCTCGCCATCACACCATTAGAGCTCGCCAGTTGAGGTTTCGTCGTTGCAACGACGAGAAAGAAGACAAACGCTTTTTCTGTTCATCATCAATGGCGTTATACTCTTGTTCAACTATAACAACAACAACAACAACAACACATCTCCCTTCATCCTCCAAAACCCACCTCACAAGTCACCCATTTGTTTCTCTTAAACCCAAAAATCCCATCTTTTTGGGCTCAATAAAAGCTTCTGAAATTGGGTCTGGAGTCGCCATTGTTGAAAATGGAGCTCCAGTGGAAATAGAGGTGAAGTTTGAAGATGTGAAATGGGTTTCTGGGACTTGGGATTTAAAGCAATTTCAGAAGAGGTGAAGTTTGAAGATGGAAAAGAAAAAAATGACGGTGAGTGGGGCTCAAATGAAGATGTTTGAGTTTGTTGTGATTGGGGGGTATTTTTAAGTGAGTGTGTTGGAGTGATGTGGAGGTGATGTGGCACACGTGGAGCCCAAATGAAGAGAAGTGGGCAACCCACGACACCCCATGCTCTAAGCTTGTTATCATATTGATAAACCATAGTACGAGCACGGTTTCTAACCTTGTGAACAATAAGCTTGTTAAATGGCTGGTTTCTAACAATTCACTTTAAATGGTTGGTTTTTTTAATGTTTTCGTATGTTTTTTTTAATGGTTTTTTTCGTTTTTTTACGTTTTTGTTCACCTTTTACATTTTCGTATGTTTTTTTGCGTTTTCGCCCGTTTTCATTCGTTTTTACGTTTTCGTCCGTTTTCTTACATTTTAGTCTGTTTTCTTACTTTTCAGTCCGTTTTCTTACGTTTTCGTCTGTATTTTTTTTTACGTTTTTGTCTCCTTTTTTTTAAGTTTTTGTTTGTTGTTTTTTTTTACTTTTGAATCCGTTTTTTACGTTTTTGTCCAATTTTTTACGTTTTTATCTAATTTTTTACATTTTCGTCCACCTTTTAACGTTTCATCTGTTTTTTTACGTTTCATTCATTTTCATATGATTTCGTAAGTTTTTGTACATTATTCTACGTTTTCTAACGTAATAAAACATAAGATAACGTAAGAAATGGACGTAAAGGTAAGAAAATGGACGAAAAAGTAAGAAAACGCACAAAAACATAAAAACGGACAAAGAGCGTAAAAAAGGACGAAAATGGACTCAAACATAAAAAAAATAGACGCAAAAGTAAAAAAACTGCAAAACGAAAAAAAAAACAGAAAAAATCGTAAAAAGAAAGATTAAATGTAAGAAAATAGACTAAAACTTAAGAAAATGGACTAAAATGTAAAAAGAAAATGACGAAAACGTAAAAAAACAGACGAAAGCGTAAAAAACCGACGAAAACGTAAAAAAAACAGACGAAAAAGTAAAAAAGTGAAAACATAAAAAAAAATGGTTGAAAACGTAAAAAAGACAAACGAAACGTAAGAAAACGGACTCAAACGTAAAAACCATACGAAAAAACGAATGAAAACGTAAAAAAAATAGATAAACGTTAAAAACCGACGAAAATATAAGAAAACGGACAAACACATAAAAAAAACAGACGAAAACATAAAAAACAGGCGAAAACGTAAAAAAAAACAGACGAAAACATAAAAAATGACAAAACGTCAGAAAACGGACGAAAACTTAAAAAAATAGACAAACACATAAGAAAACAGGAAAACGTAAAAAAAACATACAAAAACTGACTAAACGTTGAAAAAAAAACAAGCGAAAACGGACTCAAACGTAAAAAAAAAAAAAAAAAAAAAAAAAAAAAAAAAAAAAAGACGAAAAAACTTAAAAACAGACAAAATCGTAAAAAACGGACGAAAACACGTAAAAAACCGGACGAAGGACGAAAACGTGCGAAAATAGATTAAAACGCGCGAAAACGGACGAAAACACGCGAAAACGGACGAAAAAAAATATAAAAACGTTAGAAAACGTACAAAAACGTAAACACACGACATCTAATGGTGGTTGAGTAAGTTATCATCCGACCCTTAAGTGACCCATTCGACCCATTTGTTGTCCCATTCGACCCCATTTTTTGATTCACATAAGTCTAATTGTTGACCCATTTGACATGTTCTTTGCAATGGGGTAATACAATCCAATCCATAAATTCTTATTTTTTTTACCTATAATAACCCATTTTTCTTTAAATGGGTTGTGATTGCCACCTCTAATTGACACATTCGTACCCAATGGGATGAACGCACAACATGACCTTTTGATTGATTAGTCTCATCAGAAACACGAGCCTTGTCACCTCGTAGTTTGGAAGCCCTTGAATTTCGGTAATGAAAAATAGGGTTTTCACAATAACATTAGAGCAACGCTACATCCAGGCCCGTCTTTGAATTTTTGAAAATTTTAAGGGTTTTGGACGAAATTACATAATGAGGCATTTCGAGAAAGAATGATAAATTTAAAGTGTCACCGTTTATAAGATACAATGTAATTAGTTACCTAAACGTTCAAAATACTACACATTGAAGATATTTTCTCATCTAATTAATACTTTTTTCTTCGTGAAAAATATGTATACACATGAATATAATTGTTAACGGAACAAATTTTGAGACTCCTAAAAATTTTGAGGCCTTCAGCAGTCGCTACCATACACACCCTCAAACACAGCCCTGGCTACATCCTCCTACAATATCTTTCTACTTATCCTCTTACCCACACCAAATTATAACATGTGTAACTTCTTCTTTAATTTAATTTATTGATCAAGCCACTTATCATGATCACATAAATAAAAAGATATGTACACATATATCATTTTCATTGATTAACTCAATCCACTAACAGTCAAAATGCTTATGTCTAATTACCTTTAAAGATTATAACCCTAAAATATGTTTGTCTCCTACAAAATGGATACAAATATGATACATTTATCTCTAAATCATAGTTAAAAATAAAAATAAAAAAAGTAACATACTTATACTATTATACTTATTTAACACAAACAAAATAATATGGAGTAATACTTATTGTCAACTTAAGTTAATGTCCTTAATACTTTGTACCATCTTGTATTAAACACCATAAATAACACACAATCCTCAATAAGACTGTATGACTAGAGAAATAAGTGGTAGTAGTATTTTGTAACCCATGATAATCGTTATTTGTTGTTGGCTTAAAACAACACCTACTATCATTATGGTAATGGAATTTGAACAACAATATTTCGGATTTGCTAAGAACAAACTTATGGGGTTTTTTAAGCTTACTTATTTAAAAACATTTTTAAATGTGAACTTATTTGAGATTAATATACACACTCATTTTAACTATATCCGTTGAAATCTGAAAATGATAGAGTTTTATTTTGGAGACGTTACTAATTAAAAAAAATGCACAAAACTGGTAGGGTGTTGATGATGCAAGTTAACTTCAAACTAAGAGTCCATAGCTAAACGTAATGAATTGATAAAGAAATGTAATCGAGTCAACAACAGCTCACAAAGATGTCGATCTTAAAGACAACGATAAACAAGATAAATTATATTCCAACCAACAACAACATCAAACAACTCAAAAATAGATACAAACCACATATATATTATCTTGCAAGGGTCACAACTATAGGAATATTGTCGTGTTAGGAAAAATTGAAAATGTACGAGCAAGTGTTGCATGTGTGGCTAAATCAGAAAGCCACCGGCTTCTTTGACTACGTACCCATCAAGCTGCATGGGGCCTGGGATTTGATTGTTTTTCATGCATAATTCGTAACAACCAAAGTGACAAGTAAAAGGTTTAACTGAGAATGTTTTTCATATTGCATCTTTGACTACGTACGTTTAATCCACTCGGGTATCTTTCCAAAAGAATGAATGTTTATTTTATTTATTTATTTATTTACTATTTTTTTAAGATGAAGCAGCGACAAATGGACTTGCAAGAAAAGAAGTACGCACAAAAGAAAAAAAAAATTGAGCTATAAGGTCAAATGTTCACCATTCAACAAGAAAAATAACACAAAAAGACATCTTGTTCTATCATATTTTCTATGAGCATTTGACGGGATGACAGCGAGACACGATGATGGGGATGAAGCAACAAATTAAGGCGAAATATAATTTAGACTACTAGTTTAAGTTTTTAATTTTTATTGTAATATTTTTTTTTAAATTATTAATGTAATGTTTTTTCATTTAATGAATTTTAATTTTTGTGTTTAAAATAAGATAAATATGGAAAACAAAAAAAAAAAATAGAAATTGACTGTTATGTTGGTTTTCTTATCACATTATGTCAGTAGTGATGTTGGTTGTAAAAAGAGAAGCTAATTGAAGGTAATTACCACCAGCACAAAAGAGTATCATTTCCTTTTATGAAATAATAACTTTTTTTTTCTTTTAGTTTTTTTTTTTTTTTTTTTTAAATAAGAACACTTTGAGAATCATTTCTTTTTTTTGAAAAATAAACATTTAAAATTTAGGGATCACATCTCAAAAACGAATCATATCTTTTTGTACATTTAAAAGTCCGCATCATTACTGAAAAATTGTTGATAGTCAAATTGCATTCTTATAAATTTTGGCGCGTGATATTATTAAGCTTGATCAAATAGTTCTCGTCATTCGTAAAATTACTTTTACAAAAAATGTATAATCAAAAAGTATTACTTACTGAAAACTTAAATGATGTGGTACCTGTCGTCGCAACGTACGAGTACCATAGTAAATTACTTAATTACAACTATAAAAGTAATTTAATTAATTATCAAAATAAATTATTTAATTATGAGAAAAAGTAAAAGACTAATTTAAAAGAGAAAAAATATATAAAAAAAATATAACTATAAAAATATGTTACTTAATTATTTCTCTAGCAAATAAATTTGAAGAGTAATTTAGTAATTATCTTGTATTATAAATATTTTGTGAAGAAAAAATTACACATTTGGTCTCTGTTGTATACTCCAGATAACATGTTTAGTTTCTAAGTCGTTTTAAGTACACCACACATACCTATTTTTAAAAACTTTCACCAATTTAGTCCATATTTTGGGAAACAGAGACTATCCGTATAATAATTAAAAAAAAATTAAAAAACGGTAAATAATTACACAGATAATACCTATTTTTAAAAATAGGGACCTTTAATGCAACTAGTTTGAAAAATAAGGATTGTCTATGTAATAAACTCAAATAGGGACGAAACATGTAATTTTGGGTAAAATGCAGGGACGAAACATGTAATTTTGTCTTGTCTAAATAAACGTTGGGGTTTGGTAAATTTCCTTAGAAACTTTCAAGTTTTACCGTTTATAATATTTTTTGTCACTAAAAGAATTGCTAAATATGAGTATTAGTTATACTTGCACGAATTCAAACATACATTAGTTAAATAAGCTTACCTTACTGTTTATATGAAAACTTTAAACTTTGTAAATTTTTGTTGAAGTAAGTCAATCTTATGAAAGTATAAGGGCTTAAAGGAAAATATATTAAGCCTAGTTTTCTAATATCTAAGTTTCTGTCTAGTTTTGTTAGTTTGTATTGTACAGGGGTTGAAGTGTAACTTCTCAGGCTATAAAAGGAAGTTATCTCTCCTAGGGTTTTCAAGTTTCTCACATACAAAGTTTCATCTCTGGTTTTCTCTCTGGCGATTTGGTTCTGTTGATACTAATCTTTGTTTCATTGTTTCACTGGGTTTATTGTTTAGTTTAGATTAAGATCATCTTGATCTTAACAATTTGGTTTAATGTGTGAGTTTGTATGATAGCACCTTATAGAGGGACTATCTCTTTTATTTTGTATTGTATGCTTGCATCCATGTTGGGGACAAGCTTTCAGTGTATATTGTTATAATAAAAGTTAGATCACCAAGGGGTGGTTGGTTGGGTGATTACACTTTGTGTTTTGGTTATTTTGACACCATTTTTACATGGTATCAGAGCCCTAGGTTCTGATTACGGTTTGATTTGGGGATCTTGATTCGAATTGATCGATTCAAATACTGTACTACTTGGATCTGGTTAAGTTAGTGGTTAATTGAAGTTCTTGAGGTTCAATTGAATAATTAGGGTTGTTTCTCGAGACCCTAATTTTTGGGGTTTTGATTCTCGTGGTTTATTTGAGCAATCGTTGGTGGATTACTGTGATTCTTGAGACCAATTGTTGATTTATTGAATCAATTGTTGGTTTCTTGGTACGATTAGTAAAAACCCTAATTGCTATTTTGAGGGTTTTTGCATTACTGGGAATCTTGTGGTTCTTGGGCTAAGTTCTTGGTATTTTTCCGCTGCTGTTTTTCGTTTAAAACACTGTAAGTAAATCTCTTCTCTTAGATATTTCTAAGTTGAGTATAGTGGGCGTAAACGGACTGGTTAACATCTTGATCTGCCACCAAGAGTGGTATGAATACATGCTCTGACCAGTCACAGTCTGCAAGCTTAACTTAGGAAGTATCTGGGTGTGTGTTGTGTTTAGGCTTGTTTTTGGTATCTAGGTCGAAGGAGGATAGGTTTATTGGGATTATTGGAAGTTGTGATTGGTTTCTTAGCTGTGGCTAATGTATAGGTTTCTTGTTTGGTTTTTGTGGTTTCTTTTCTTGTTTCTCACTATGGCAATTATGATTAGTAGTTTGGATCAGAGTAATCCTCTGCATCTTCATCCTAATGATTCTAATTGTGCATCTATTGTGAAATTATATGGTGTTGAGAATTATAGGGTTTGGTCTAGTACTATTAAATTGGCTATGCAAATTAAAAATTAAATAGGTTTTCTAGATGGTACTTGTGTTAGAACTGCTTATGCTGCTAGTCCTTTGTTAGAGGCACAATGGGATAGATGCAATGCTGTTGTGTTGAATTGGTTGTTAAGTTCCTTATCTCAAAATGTGTATATTGGTCATGTGTTTTCTGATTCTGTTGCATCTGTTTGGAAAGATTTAAAGGATACATATGATAGAATTGATGGTTCTATGGTGTTTAATTTTATGCAAAAGATTAATTCATTTAAGCAAGGTGGTTTACATGTATCTGAATATTTTCATAAGTTGAATTCTTTGTGGAGGGAATTTGATACCTTAACTAAACTATTGTGTTTGTGAGGCTAGAATAGAGTTAGTTGATCATGCTAAATTGTTAAAACTTATGCAATTTCTGATGGGTCTTGATGACATATATCAACCCATCAGAAGCTCTATTTTAACTAGGGAAGTCCTTCCTGAGGTTAAAGAGTATTTTGTGATTGTGTCTAGGGAAGAATCACATCGAGGGATTCCTTCCACTTCTGCTAAACTTGAGAAACCACAAATTTATGCGTTTGTGTCTAGGCCTAATGGTAATAACAGGGATAGATTTAATAATAATAGGCTTGGGAACAATAATAATAGAGGGAATTATGACAATCTGTTGTGTAAAAACCGTGGTTTAAAAGGGCATACTATTGAAAGATGTTTTGAACTAATTAGTTATCCTCCTGGTTTTAAAAAGAATCCTAATTTGAAACCTGCAGCTGGTTTTAATAATGGTAAAAGTAATAATGTTGAGGTTAAGGGTATGCCTAATGTGAGTGGTGATGTTAAAAACACTGATACTGTATCTTTCACTAATGAGCAGGTTATGAAGTTGATGAATCTTTTGAATGATAAAACCTGTTCTGCTGCTCATGCTAGTATGGCAGGCAGTGATTCTTGTTTCTTCTTTAATTGCAATGTGTTTTTTAATCAGCACTTCTATCAGTTTTTTGTGCCAAGATAAATGTTAAGGGTGTTTCTTACCATTTGGGATGGATCATAGATTCAGGGGCTAATCAGCATATGACTAATAATACTGATAAGATGTTTGGCTTACTTGATATATCTTATTTGAATTTAATTGTTGGCTATCCCAATGTTACCCTTGCTAAGATTACTCATGTTGGTAATCTGAGACTTAACAAGAATGTTGTTTTGTTTGATGTGTTAGTTGTGCCTGAATATTGTGTTAGTCTGTTGTCTGTGCATAAAATGATTAAAGACAGTAAGTTGACTGTTGGGTTTGATGAGACTAAATGCTATATTCAGGATTTCAAAAAGCAGAGTGTTCTGGGGACTGGTAGTGAGTTTGGTGGTTTGTATTTGTTTGATAGAGATTGTGATAAGTCTGTTGTGGTTAATCAAAGTGAGTTTTTTGCTTGTCATGTTTCTAAAGAGGTCTGGCACAATAGGCTTGGACATCCTGCTAACCAAGTTTTGAAAATGCTTAAACAATCATTAAATTTGACTAATGTTGATCATGAAGGTCCTTGTGAGGTTTGCCATAAGGCAAAACAAACAAGGGATTCTTTTCCTTTAAATGAAAACAAATCTTTGGTTTTTGGACAACTTATACATCTTGATGTCTGGGTCCTTATAAAGTGGTTAGCAGGGAAGGGTTTAGACATTTCTTGATTGTTGTGGATGACTATAGTAGGTCTGTCTAGGTGTATATCCTTAAAACAAAAGATGAAGTGTTTTCAATGTTTATAAGTTTTTATAATCTGATTCTTACTAAGTTTAATAAAAAGATTAAAATGATAAGGTCTGATAATAGTACAGAGTTTTTGAATAACAGAATGTCATATTTTTTAAATACCATGGGTATTATCCATCAAACTACTTGTGCATATACACCTCAGCAGAATGGTATTGCTAAAAGGAAACATAGACATCTGCTAAATGTTGCTAGAAGTCTTATGTTTCAGGGGGGATTCCTCTTGTTTATTGGCCTGAATGTGTTCTTACTGCTACTTATTTGATTAATAGGCTTCCTTCCTCTGTTTTAAAGGGTAAGTCACCTTTTTCTCTAGTCTATAATAGGGAACCTAATTTGTCTCATCTTAGAATTTTTGGGTGTCTGTGTTTTGTTGCTATTGTCAAAGGGTCTGATAAGTTTTCTGAAAAGTCTGAAAAATGTGTTTTAATTAGATATGCTGCAGGAAAGAAAGCTTATAAGCTTCTATGTCTTGAAAATAGAAGTGTTTTGTATTCAAGAGATGTTAAGTTTTATGAAACTATCTTTCCATATAAAATGAATCAGAATGATGTTTTTAAAGAAGACTTAGAAGTTTCAAACTTAAACTTTTTTGATTTTGTTGATTCTGAATATGTGTCAAAACCCAAGACTCCTGTCCCTACTCCCAATGATGATAGTGTGAATGAGGAAGAAACATATGTAGGTAGAGATGGTAGGATCCATCAACCAGATGATGTGGCAAACAGAGATCAGAATGTAAATGTAGAACATATACATAATTTTGATAGTTTGCTACCATCTGGAGATGATGTGCATTCTGCAACTCCTTTAGATGATAATACAAGTTCTGAGGGAAATGTTGGTCCAAATTTATCTGATGATAATAGGTTTCAAAATGTTTTTCAAAATCAAATTGAGGAAGGGTTTGTTAGTCATATAAGGTCTTCCAGATCTTCTAAGTTTCCTGAAAGATTGAATGATTATGTGTTAGACACTAAGGTTAAATATGGATTGAATAAGTATGTTAATCATGCTGTTTTGAGTGCTGAATTTTTTTGTTTTGTGTCTAATTTGAATAAGACCATTGAGCCTAGTAGTTATGATGAAGCCAATAGAGATCCTAAATGGGTTAATGTTATGAATGAGGAAATTTATGCTTTACATGAGAATAATACTTGGGAAGAAACTGAATTACATGTTGGTAGAAAGCCTATAGGTAGCAAATGGGTTTGGAAAATTAAGTATAGATCTACTGGTGAGGTTGAAAGATACAAGGCTAGAGTTGTTGCTCAGGGTTATGGTCAGAAAGAGGGTATTGATTATGAGGAGACCTTTAGTCCTGTTGTGAGAATGGGCACTGTTAGATGTTTGTTGAGCATTGCTGTTAAATATGATTGGTGTGTTTATCAAATGGATGTTAATAATGCTTTTCTTTATGGTGACCTTAATGAGGAAGTGTATATGCTTCCTCCACTTGGATATTCTACTAAAGGTGAAAATAAAGTATGCAGATTGAAAAAATCTTTGTATGGGCTTAAACAAGCTCCTAGACAATGGAATCACAAATTGTCTGAAGCTTTGTTTGAAGCAAAATTTGTTCAATCAAAAAATGATCACTCATTCTTTATTAAAAGAAATGGTAAAACAGTTGTGTTTCTTTTAGTATATGTGGATGATTTGATTATTACTGGTAATGATGTTGAAGAAATTGAAAAAGTGAAACAGATTTTAAAAACTAAGTTTAGAATAAAGGACTTGGGTGAGTTAAAGTTTTTTCTGGGAATTGAAGTTTTGAAAACTAAAACTGGGCTGTGTTTGAATCAAAGGAAATATTGTCTTGAGTTGTTAAATGATTATGGGTTACTTGCATGTAGACCTGTTATGACTCCTTTACCTGAAAATTATGTCTTTGCTCATAAAGAAAGTGATACTGATAAGCTGTTAAAAAATATTACTGGTTATCAGAAATTGGTAGGAAAGCTTATATACTTAACTATGACCAAACCTGATATTTCATATGTTGTTCAATGCTTGAGTCAATACATGTTTGCTCCTTTACAGTCTCATATGAGTCTTGGTTTAAGAGTATTGAAATACTTGAAACTTGCTCCTTGAAATGGTATAGGGTTTAATAAATCTGAGGACAAGTTTGGGGTTATTGCTTATTCTGATTCTGATTGGGCTAAATGTCCTGTTACTAGAAGGTCTGTTTCAGGTTATTGTGTTTTTGTGAATGGTAATCTCGTTTCTTGGAAAAGCAAGAAACAAGCTACTTTATCCAAATCTTCTGCTGAGGCAGAATATAGAAGTATGGCTTCTGTAACTTGTGAAGTTATGTGGATTTTGAAAGTGTTGGAGGATTTGGGTGAAACTGGGTTATTACCAGTTAGTTTGTGTTGTGATAATAGATCAACAATTCAGATTGCTGCAAATCCTGTCATGCATGAAAAAACTAAGCATTTTGATAATGATGTTCATCTTGTTAGAGAAAAAGTTGCATCTGGTTTAATGATAACATCAAATTATCCTGATTATTAAGTGTCAATTTCCTCCGATAATACTTGTAATTTATATTATTTATATGGATTTACGCTTGTTTTCCATTATATTTCACTTTCAGGTATTTTACGAGCATTGGAGCTAAAGAGACGTGGATTTGGAGAGTTTATTGAAGATTTATCATGGTATGCTCACTTTGAAGAAGTTACGGCGTAACTCCTCTATCACATTACACCGTAACTAAAGCGTGGCTCAGAAAACCAACTTAACAGAAGATTACGGCGTAACTCTATCCAAGATTACGACGTAACCATATTAGGTTAAATGAGGTTCCGCGCTGCTACTAATTATGCCGTAACTCATGCAACAACTACGGCGTTGTAACACCCTCAGTTCTGAATAGCAGCGGAAGCTAATCGAGGATATTACTTATTAGCACAAAGTACACATTACAGAAAACGACTCTACATGAGACGTTTTAAAATACATTATCATTTGAATTTATTCATAATATCATAGTAGAGGTCCCATAATGTACATAATAAGTTTAAAAGTTTTTCGAATGATAATATGCTTAGTCTTCAAAATGCCTATTCCGTGTGCCTTTATTCGCGTGCCAGACATATCTTACGGACCTGAGATAAAACATGCCGAAAAGTCAACACAATGGTTGAGTAAATTCATAGTTTTGAAAACAGTAGTGGACAATAGTTTGTAGTATAATTGCAATGTGTATAATTATCTTCTTGATAGTTATTATTGCTCTAAGCTCATTGAACTCACGACTGATTGTTGTATATATATCACCGGACGATATATATATATATATATATATATATATATATATATATATATATATATATATATATATATATATATATATATATATAAGTAACTTGCCCCGGGTAGGTATTTTGCCATATACCTAGGTAATTCAAATAAAGTGCGTTTGGTTACCGATCCGGCTAACACAAACGGGATTCGTCAATCCCGATAGGCCTATCCACAATATTTACGCTCACTCCCAGTGATTAGTGGTCCATGATGTTGGGGACTTTTGGCATAAACAACTTAGGCATGCAATAATACAGTCAAGGCATTCAGTTTGCAAGTAATTGTCCATAATAAAACATTTGAGCATGTATCTCCCCCAAGTAGTTTATAAAACAGTTAAACAAAAGTTGGGGCTATGAACTCACCGTGGTTATCAGTAGTAGTTTATAGCAACAACAGTGTATGTCGAGACTACGATCTTTAGTAATTACCTACGAAAGTATAGTAATCTTTTTTAGTATAGTTTTCAATATAAGTGTACAAGTATATGTAACTTGTTGGCTTATGATGTTGTACATGGGTATTAAGTTAAGGTATCCCTTAAGTGTTTGTTTGGCTTATAGCCTTTTTATAAATGACCTTGTACCACCGTTCGGGCTATCAAAATCAAGAGGTCATGTAGTAATCGCACGAGGAGCCAGGATACTTTAAGTCGTAATTCCACAACTCATCGATACGATACCCCGAAGAGGCCTCTTTATGATAATGAAATTCTCTACTATTGTAGTACTTATCATTTATAAGTAAGTATTTGACGAGACAAATGTTGTATAAAACATGTGTCGTGTTTCGTCAAAGACTATTTGAGTGGTGACGTGATAGTATAAGTTGTGTCGTGAGGCATTTACCATGTGTAAGTGTTGTGATGAAAATTTTCGGAGTGTCATATTATGAGTTGTGGAATATAAAGGTTTCAAAAATAGTTTTTAGATTAATAAATTCATGGTTTTAAATAAGAGTTAAAACTTGTGAAAATGTCATTTATCTAGTTTTGTCAAAATCTAGTAAAGCTTCATCTAATGACCAAGTTTTTGAAACAATTTTCGGGTTAAATACCCAAACTAGCCGTGCGGCTAAGTTACGATTAAACAACTTTGAAACAACAATCATGGTCATATCTAGTGGCTATATTTAAGTTAAAATAGCTTGAGACATTAGCCTTGATTTAACCTTGGCTTTGTTTTGGTATCAAATAATCAAAATACAACTAAGTTTCCATCACCATGGTTGTTTTCTAGTCACAACAGGTCTGTTTAGTATTTGCTGTTGTTAAGACTTTTCGTTCACTTTTTGCTTATGTGCATTTGAGTTTTTGTAGAAAATTTCATTCCGAGCAACTTTCGTGTTTTACACTTTTGCTGATTCGGACCAGAAAAGGGTTTAAATAGGGTTTTAAAATCGTTTCCGAAGACTTTTGACTCAATAGCCAATTTCATCTAGTCAACTTCTTTTAACCATAACTTTTTATCCATAAGTCTATTTCAAGTGATTCAAAAGCTCAAATTATAGTTTTTACTTCCTCTAACAGCTTCTTAAACTTAATCAAGTCCAAAGTTTATGATTTTTATGTTAACACTCATGATAACTTACTAGTTTCTTACTAGCTGTCTTAATGAGTTTCTTCACTAGTTTTTACCCATCAATTTTATGTACAACATCAAGCAAGCCTTATTACATGTACTACTTATATCGAATTACATCAAATAATCATAAATATCATTACAACCATATTGAATGACAAGAAATTTAAAAAAATTCTTACAAGACTTAGGTTGAATGGTCACAAGAACAATCAAGCCTAAACCCCTTTCAATCTTTAAATCTTGTCTTCAACCTCTTAACCCAAGCTTACAAACCCTTTTTAACCTTGCAATAAACTTCTTACTTCATCCCCTTATGCCTTGAATATCTTCTAATTCATCCTTGAAATCAATAAAACAACCCTAGGATCATTTAGGAACCAACTCTAGCTCCATCTTCTTAGTAATTCTTATGGTGTGAATCAAAGTATGAAGTGGTGTTATGGTGATGATGTTGGACGGCAAAGGAGGAGGGAGGAGAGGATTTGTGTGAGTTTTTGCATGTAAAGTGATAAGTGTGAGGTGACTTTGGGGTATATGGGGGACAAGGTTGGTGAGTGGGATTGCATGTGTGTTGAGGAGAAGCCAAATGGCTTGTGATAAGCCACCAAACGCCACCTCTCTAATGAGGTGGTAGTTTGTGTTTGCTTTGTGATATACTTTAGTTATTAGGGTATAGTTTGGTCCCGGTAATTACTAATGTTAAGCCCTTAAGTCACGAAACTTAAAACCAGGTAACGTAAAAATGTAATACTTCCAAAAATGTTAAAACTTATTAATATACTCCAACTATCAAAATTTGGTTGGTGGCAAACCGTCAAGTTTATTACACAAGCTAACCACTTGTGAATGGTCAACCGTAATAAACTTCAAACCGCTCAGAAAAAAATGCAATTGAGTCCAGGAGAGTATAGTGTATCCCCGGGTCGTTAAGTCCAAACGAGGTGTGAACACTGTAGTACAACGAATCTGTGATCGGGTGATATTGAATGGGAAACGGTATGTGAATTTGGAATAATTATACCTAAAGAGAAAGTTTGTAAATTACAGGGGCTTAAATGCAAATTAAAGAAAATTAAAAGCTAAATTATATTAAATAAACGCTATCACTATTTTTAAAATTGATTAACGTTTAAAACCTAAAACTTACGTTTAAATTAAAAACTACGTAACGTACGAAATAAAACGTGAAAATAAAGAAGTAAAATACCTACAGATATGAAAAATACATTTTTACAATCCTAATGATGCAATAAAATTATTGGAAAAAGAAAATTATTTTTAAAACTATTTATCTATTTATTATTAATTAAAAACTATTTGTTAATTATTTAAAAATACCCTAAAATATAAGAAAATATGAAATAAAGCTAGAAAAATGAAATTATGACTTAGAAAAATCTAAAATATGATAAAAATTATTTTAAAACTGAAAATATATTTTTTAGACTTTTTATGTATTTATTATTAATTAAAAACTATTTAAAACTAATTAAAATGCTAGAAAATACTATTTAAACTAAGAAAATTATGGAAAAATATTTTTTTGGCTTTTTATATTTATCTTAATCTAGGAAAATTGAAAAATTATTTTTTTAAACTTTTTCTGATTTATTTGTAATAAAAGCTAATTAAAAACTCTTAAAAACTAATTTAAAATAATAAAAATAACAAACAGTAATGAAAAATTATGAAAAATTCAGAAAAATTCTAAAATATTATTCTAAATCTATGAAAAATATAAAAACATATGCTTATGTGTGAGAAAATGAAACTGTAGTGTTAAGCAGTTCTACATAAGCAACTAAAATAAGCTATAAGCTACAGGAATAAACCAAATGATAAAATAAGCTGTATTATGTTAAAATAAGTCTAACTTAACTAATTAACAGTACTCTTGATTACTAAATAAGCTTAAACTAGATTTGAGCTTATGGGATTAATTAAGCAAAACAGTTATTAGGGGGCTACTTTAAGCTAATGAATAAGCTATCCTAATAAGCTAAATGGGAAAACAGAAGTTGGAACCTAAAGATCACCTAGCAGACTACACATAGACCAATTCTCAGCTCCTAATGAGCTTATTTGAATCCTGTGCAAAGGCTGCAAGTTGCCTGTGCACACTCAGTGTATGCTGAGTGTGTGCACAGGGCACTTTTGCCCCATTTGACAAGCTAATTAGGAGCTTATAGAAATTTACTAAAATTTTACAAATATCAGTTTTAATATCTTGACCAATTGAACTAGCAAATGTACAAGTTTCAGAGATTTTGATGAAGAAATGAGCTCATGAAACTTACAAAAAGTTCTGTGAAAACTGCATTTTCCAACTTTGACTATTTTATGATAGAAATGAAAGTTTGACCAAAGTGAGATTTGAGCTTAATTTGTTAACTGATTATGATAACTTGTGATAAAATAACACTGATGCAAGCTATATTACTAACTTTTAAACCTATATGCAAGATTACACTAACTAATTCAAACAGATATGGAAACTAGAGCTGATACAAAATGATTTTGACTTTAACTGTATGCAGACTTGAAATAAGTACTGAATTGAGTGTATCTAGACTAAATGAAACTATGCTAACTGATTTTATTCACAAACCACACCTCTAGCTTAATATACTATCAAATCCAAACACTTCTTTAAGTTATTTAATGAGGAGGTTAAACACCTTAATCCTACTCCTAGTGTGCAGAGATTAAAACAAGTTTATAACTAATATCCTAAAGCTATAATAACATCAAATCAAGCATCAATAACAAGCAAATATGATCAAATCATCAAGACAGATTTGAAACCAAAAAGTATCAATACTCACTTTGAGGTCCAGCAATATTTTGGCAGCATAACAGTACTAAAACCAATATAGAAACATCAAACTAAACCCAAGTCATCATCAAGATCACCCCATATCCATCTCTGAACCAGATTTGAACACCAGTTGACTTTTGTTGACTTTTCTTTATTTTTGAAATTTAAACTATTAGAGTCTAAAACAGGCTCATGAAAAGCTACAATAATCTTATCTGAGCTTGTTTGAAGGGTAAAAGAGCTTTTATAACTTCTAATTAGTATAAATGATTTAATACGAATTAACAAGAAACATGAAAACTTGAAATCTTATTAAACTTGAAATAACTACAATACAAAAGTGATATTTAACTTGAAATAAACTTGATATTACACTGAGAACTTTAATTTAAGCTAAAACAGATATTTAAGTAAATTCTACACTACTAAGTGGTCTAAAAACATGCGACACCTATTTCTTCTGCCTTCTTTCTTCTTTATAGATATCCAAAAAGAATCCTTGTCGACCTCTGATTAAATCCCACCATTGGATAGGCTTGATATCATCTTAATCGTCCATGTGGAATTTTGGCGCCAAATATCTTTTGAGCAGGTTTTTGCATTTAATTAGTTTTGGGAGGTTGTGGAGGTGGAGGGGGTTTGGTATACAGCTGTTAAGGTGGAAATGAGGTGGAAAGGTGGAGAAAACCACCCTGGTTTTTGGTTTGCAGTCATGGTAGAGGAGAGCGAACAGTGTTTCTGGTTTAGCGTGTTTTGACTTTATTTGACCGAGGATATTAATAAGTGGGGGTTGGGCTTGGGGTTGGGCCAGCTGGGTTAAGGGATTGGATTTGGGTTTTAATAATACAAGGGGTTCGTTTGGTATAGATTAAACACAAGGACCTTTTATGTAATATGGCCAAACTTGAGGGACTGATCTTGCCCATTTTCCAAAGTTATAATAAGGACCAATCCTGCCATTCATGATTAGTACAAGGATAATATTTGATAATTTTCACTTTTAAATATCCAAGGACTATTTATGACAATTTTCAAAGTTAAGGGACCAAAGTTGTAATTATGCAACTTTTAAACTTTGAAGGGTTTATTTTGACAACTTTTGAATCCCATGGACCTTAAATGACATTTTTCTTTATTTTGATTTACCAGGGACTGATTTTGACAACTTTTGAAACTTGGGGGACTAAAACTGCCAATTATGCAAACTTGATACGTTTTTCATCTGATTTTGGTATTTTTGCATTTAAAACACATAAAACACTTATTTGTGATATTTCCATTATTTTGATGCATTTCTGAGTGTTTTCAGATGTTTTTGCAGTCTAGATGGTACAAAAATGATGAGTGTTTAGACACTCATCAATCCTCCACACTAAGATATTGCTAGTCCCTAGCAATCTTTTGAGAAAAATTAATGGATTTCATCTCTTTACCAAAAGCCATTACTTCTGGAGTAGCCAGTTGTTTTAGTTCAAGTAAGCACCTTGTTAAAATGATAACCAAATGATTTTGAGCAAATCACCAGCTTTCAACGGTTTTGATTTGTCTTTACCAGAAACCGTTTGCTTCTGGACTAGCCAACTCTTAGATAAATTATCAATATTATCTTTGGTGAGTCGATTACCAATTATGGTTTTTCAACTGCCTTTACCACAAGCCATAAACTTGCGGGCTAGCCAACTTTTTACTAGTTAAAGATATGGTGAGCTGAACACCATACAATTTTGGGCAAATTGCAAGCCATCAACGGATTTGAGATATCTTTACCAAGAGCCGTTTGCTCCTGGATTAGCCAATCCTTATGTGGGTTAGACATGGTGGACTGATTACCATTTGTTGTGTTTAGTACATAGTACTTCCACTAAAAAAAAATTTAAATTTGGCCATTTTGGGGGAAAAAGGGATTAAAAGGGTACATTTATGATCAAATTCGCCAGAATTTCCCCCCCACACTTAGAAATGAATATTGTCCTCAATATTCAAAGTTTCGGCTATTACTAGCTAAGTGTAGAAACACAACAATTATTCTCTTTTTTAATATTTACAATTTTCATTCATTTTTTTAGATCTCTATACAACATGTGGGGCATCTCCCCCACACTAAGGTGGTACACACGGGTGAAAACCCATGTTTAACTACTGTTTTTGATTACCGAGTCGCTAGCTTGACTCGACCCCGAATTAATTTGTTCATGGGGAAAGTAACATGTGGAAGAAACAATCTCCATCGGACTTTCGTTCAAGATGTTTGGACAAACATTTGAAGCACGTGAAAGTTCCACACCGATGAGATATACATAGAACCGGCTCAAAAATGATAAATGAAAATGCCGGGGTCAAAAATAGTGTCCTCATTCCTGAAGGAGAAAAGGGAACGAGAAACCACACCATCTGTGAAAAATGGAATAAAGATGTGCATCACAATGCAATCCCATTCTTCATTAGTGAGGAGCAAATCACCATTCGTTAGATTTTTAAGTTTAGACTTGAAGTTTGTATGGTGATTGGCAACAAAATTTCCGGGAGGGAGAGCTGGAAACGGTTCTTCAATCAACAGATTTTCAAGAAAGAGGATGTCTCCCTCCGAATCAAAGTAAGTATTGTCAATCCCTGTTGGAATTGACTCATCACTAAGAAAAGCATCGACCTCCTTCCAAAAGTTGTCATCTTCCTCATCTGGAGTGTGAGAAGGAATGGAAGAGTCGGAAATGGGACAAGAAATGAGTGGATGATCATTATATAGGAGATTTTTAGTTTCTCCAAGATCAGCTTCGAAATCAAAGAGATCATCGTCACTTTCCGATGAAAGTGGACTGATGTGAGTGAGTTCATTCGTGAATTCCTCAAGAAGAGGATCAGACTGTGGGAGTGATGCCTCAACATACTCGATGTCTCCATAAGATTTACAATCATCGCTAAAATCGGAGAAAGTTTCAAAATGATCTTTTGAACACTCAAGAGGGGAAAGAGATTCACACATATGATCAGAAGTTCCCTGTGACTCTCTCGGGATTGGGACAAGGTTCTCAACACTAGACTTTATGAATTCGTCCGATTCCTTTTCAGGAACAGTGTCAAGATGCTCATCCCCCATGTTCAGAGAGTGAGTGGGAATATCGGGTGTGATAACAACAGACTGAGGGAGTTGAGAAGGACTAGCATACATATGTTTTATACTTTCCATTTGTTCTTATGCTAGTAATTCCATTATAGTCTTTTCTCCCTGATTTTTCATGGAAGGAATTTCAACTGATGAACTTGATGAACCTGTACAAAATTGACGAATATCAAGGGTAACTTCATCATCATCGTCATCAGGAATGAAACGGAATCGAGAGCTAGATTTGGCTGCTTTTTCTTTTGCAATTGATTCCCTAATAGATTTTTCAAAGGCAATTTGGGAATTTAATTTAGCATCCCGCTCTTCAGCTAGCAATTCTTCCATGGATTTCTCATTTGGATTATCTTGGGGATGTTTACATTCCTTCAAATCTTTCACTAAATCCAAAAGATCAAGGAGAATATTTTGAGGAAGTGGCTCAGGCTGAGGTGGTGCCTGATTCACTTGGTATTGTAGAGGTTGGTCATGATACGAAGAGTCGTAATTGTTACAAGGAAATGGATTCCTTGTTTGACAATCAGAGCTACAGTGAGGACCTCCACAATACTCACAACAGTAAAACTGATGTGGCTGTGAGTCATATGTGTTGTAGTCATAATTGTTATCAGGAACCTGCTCATAGACAAGCGTGTTTCCTGATTGACAATCAGAACTGTAGTGTGAACCACCACAGTACTCACAACAGTAAAACTGCTGAGTCTCACAGTGTGGTAGCTGATGGAATAAATCAGTTGTGTGATGGTAGGAATAGGGATCCTGGTTATAGACAGACCCGTTTCCTGATTCCACCATGCTACAACTGGGGCAATTGCCACCATTATAAGGACCACCACACCATTGACAACCAAGAGGGTGAGGATAAGACATAGAAAGAATCAAATGGTTTACAGAGGGGTTGGGATGAAGAATCAAAGATGTGAGAGGGTAAAGATGGATATTTTTGGATTTTTGGATAACATTTTGTAAAAACAAAGAATGAAAATATTTTTGGTAATCGATTAGTCAAACGAATTAACTTCACGATAATTTTGGTTTTATATGAAAACAAGGAAATATGGACAAAGATGGTAAATATACAATGGTTGTATATTCAACAACACTGATGCTTCAAATTCGTAGTAACGCAGCACACCTCCCCGGCAGCGGCGCCAAAATTTGGTTGGTGGCAAACCGTCAAGTTTATTACACAAGCTAACCACTTGTGAATGGTCAACCGTAATAAACTTCAAACAGCTCAGAAACAAATGCAATTGAGTCCAGGAGAGTATAGTGTATCCCCGGGTCGTTAAGTCCCAACGAGGTGTGAACACTGTAGTACAACGTATCTGTGATCGGGTGATATTGAATGGGAAAAGGTTTGTGAATTTGGAATAATTATACCTAAAGAGAAAGTTTGTAAATTACAGGGGCTTAAATACAAATTAAAGAAAATTAAAAGCTAAATTATATTAAATAAACGCTATCACTATTTTTAAAATTGATTAACGTTTAAAACCTAAAACTTACGTTTAAATTAAAAACTACGTAACGTACGAAATAAAACGTGAAAATAAAGAAGTAAAATACCTACGGACATGAAAAATACATTTTTACAATCCTAATGATGCAATAAAATTATTGGAAAAAGAAAATTATTTTTAAAACTATTTATCTATTTATTATTAATTAAAAACTATTTGTTAATTATTTAAAAATACCCTAAAATATAAGAAAATATGAAATAAAGCTAGAAAAATGAAATTATGACTTAGAAAAATCAAAAATATGATAAAACTTATTTTAAAACTGAAAATATATTTTTTAGACTTTTTATGTATTTATTATTAATTAAAAACTATTTAAAACTAATTAAAATGCTATAAAATACTATTTAAACTAAGAAAATTATGGAAAAATATTTTTTTGTCTTTTTATATTTATCTTAATCTAGGAAAATTGAAAACTTATTTTTTTAAACTTTTTCTGATTTATTTGTAATAAAAGCTAATTAAAAACTCTTAAAAACTGATTTAAAATAAGAAAAATAGCAAACAGTAATGAAAAATTATGAAAAATTCAGGAAAATTCTAAAATATTATTCTAAATCTATGAAAAATATAAAAACATATGCTTATGTGTGAGAAAATGAAACTGTAGTGTTAAGCAATTCTACATAAGCTACTAAAATAAGCTATAAGCTACAGGAATAAACCAAATGATCAAATAAGCTGTATTATGCTAAAATAAGTCTAACTTAACTAATTAACAGTACTCTTGATTACTAAATAAGCTTAAACTAGATTTGAGCTTATGGGATTAATTAAGCAAAACAGTTATTAGGGGGCTACTTTAAGCTAATGAATAAGCTATCCTAATAAGCTAAATGGGAAAACAGAAGTTGGAACCTAAAGATCACCTAGCAGACTACACATAGACCAATTCTCAGCTCCTAATGAGCTTATTTGAATCCTGTACAAAGGCTGCAAGTTGCCTGTGCACACTCAGTGTATGCTGAGTGTGTGCACAGGGCACTTTTGCCCCATTTGACAAGCTAATTAGGAGCTTATAGAGATTTACTAAAATTTTACAAAAATCAGTTTTAATATCTTGACCAATTGAACTAGCAAATGTCCAAGTTTCAGAGATTTTGATGAAGAAATGAGCTCATGAAACTTACACAAAGTTATGTGAAAACTGCATTTTCCAACTTTGACTATTTTATGAAAGAAATGAAAGTTTGACCAAAGTGAGATTTGAGCTTAATTTGTTAACTGATTATGATAACTTGTGATAAAATAACACTGATGCAAGCTATATTACTAACTTTTAAACTTATATGCAAGATTACACTAACTAATTCAAACAGATATTGAAACTAGAGCTGATACAAAATGATTTTGACTTTAACTGTATGCAGACTTGAAATAAGTACTGAATTGAGTGTATCTAGACTAAATGAAACTATGCTAACTGATTTTATTCACAAACCACACCTCTAGCTTAATATATTATCAAATCCAAACACTTCTTTAAGTTATTTAATGAGGAGGTTAAACACCTTAATCCTACTCCTAGTGTGCAGAGATTAAAACAAGTTTATAACTAATATCCTAAAGCTATAATAACATCAAATCAAGCATCAATAACAAGTAAATATGATCAAATCATCAAGACAGATTTGAAACCAAAAAGTATCAATACTCACTTTGAGGTCCAGCAATATTTTGGCAGCATGACAGTACTAAAACCAATATAGAAACATCAAACTAATCCTAAGTCATCATCAAGATCACCCCATATCCATCTCTGAACCAGTGAACACCAGTTGACTTTTGTTGACTTTTCTTTATTTTTGAAATTTAAACTATTAGAGTCTAAAACAGGCTCATGAAAAGCTACAATAATCTTATCTGAGCTTGTTTGAAGGGTAAAAGAGCTTTTATAACTTCTAATTAGTATAAATGATTTAATACGAATTAACAAGAAACATGAAAACTTGAAATCTTATTAAACTTGAAATAACTACAATACAAAAGTGATATTTAACTTGAAATAAACTTGATATTACACTGAGAACTTTAATTTAAGCTAAAACAGATATTTAAGTAAATTCTACACTACTAAGTGGTCTAAAAACATGCGACACCTATTTCTTCTGCCTTCTTTCTTCTTTATAGATATCCAAAAAGAATCCTTGTCGACCTCTGATTAAATCCCACCATTGGATAGGCTTGATATCATCTTAATCGTCCATGTGGAATTTTGGCGCCAAATATCTTTTGAGCAGGTTTTTGCATTTAATTAGTTTTGGGAGGTTGTGGAGGTGGAGGGGGTTTGGTATACAGCTGTTAAGGTGGAAATGAGGTGGAAAGGTGGAGAAAACCACCCTGGTTTTTGGTTTGCAGTCATGGTAGAGGAGAGCGAACAGTGTTTCTGGTTTGCGCGTTTTGACTTTATTTGACCGAGGATATTAATAAGTGGGGGTTGGGCTTGGGGTTGGGCCAGCTGGGTTAAGGGATTGGATTTGGGTTTTAATAATACAAGGGGTTCGTTTGGTATAGATTAAACACAAGGACCTTTTATGTAATATGGCCAAACTTGAGGGACTGATCTTGCCCATTTTCCAAAGTTATAATAAGGACCAATCCTGCCATTCATGATTAGTACAAGGATAATATTTGATAATTTTCACTTTTAAATATCCAAGGACTATTTATGACAATTTTCAAAGTTAAGGGACCAAAGTTGTAATTATGCAAATTTTAAACTTTGAAGGGTTTATTTTGACAACTTTTGAATCCCATGGACCTTAAATGACATTTTTCTTTATTTTGATTTACCAGGGACTGATTTTGACAACTTTTGAAACTTGGGGGACTAAAACTGCCAATTATGCAAACTTGATACGTTTTTCATCTGATTTTGGTATTTTTGCATTTAAAACACATAAAACACTTATTTGTGATATTTCCATTATTTTCATGCATTTCTGAGTGTTTTCAGATGTTTTTGCAGTCTAGATGGTACAAAAATGATGAGCATTTAGACACTCATCACTAGGTCTACTAAAATTATGATAAGTCTAATATGGTGTTTCTATGTTGTTAAAACCTAATAACGTAGGTTCGGGCACTCATATTTCTTAAAGGTAAAATGTGTACCTAAAATTGGCAAAGTGGCAATAATTCATATGAATTATGACTAGTGGTGAAACTAAAGTATTTTTGAACACATAGACTTTTCCTAGTCTTGTGTTAGTTGTGAGGATAATTCATACTATTTAATTTTTGAGATTACTTATATAAATAATTAAAAGTAATTTATGTAACGTAAAATAGTAAAATATAGACATGAAATATGCGAGGTGCTACAGGCGTAACCACGATTTATTGAAGATACGGCGTAACTCCTTCCAGAGGTTACGCCGTAACCAGCATTATTAGTGCAAAATACGAAGAAATTGTATGTTACGGCGTAACTCTTATAATAGTTACGCCGTAACCAGATCTGGCCTATAAATACCCCACGATTCCAACATTTCAAAGAATCCCATTTCACACACAACATTCAGAGAACGTGAGAAGAAGTCGAAGGCAGATCTAGAGGAGCATACGGAGCTATCTCCAAGGGAGAAATCACTCCCCTACGATAAGCATTAGCTTTTTATCCTTTCTTTACTTTCAATTCATGTATTTCGTAACATTAAACATTGAATTGATTGTTATAGTTAATATGAGCGGCTAAGCACCTCTTGGTGGTAGCCTAATTATGATTTCTTAATTGTTTTGTTTGCGTGTACATTGCTTCCGTATAATTATTTCTAAATGTATGCATGCATAGTTTATTGGTAGCTACCCTTGTTTCGGTAGTTTTAAATGGCGGTAGAGACTAGTTGCTTAGGAGATATGACCAACTGACCCTAAGTGAGTAGACTGAGATGGGAAGGGTAAGATATGACCAACTAACGACCCTTTCTACTTGTGCGATTTGACCAACTGATCACCTACCGTTTGGATGAACTTAAGAAGTAAGGGGAGAGTGTTTAAGATGCTAGCGCCTGGGCATCACTATTTTAAATCTAGCATGTAGCAGTACTTAATGACTTGACTTAGGAGATCAGGAAAGCTGGACGTATGAGGGGACACCTGACTTCTCCAGTGAGACCCTTTGCTGATAGGTTAGGACGAACTGACCAAATGATGTCCTTGCGAATTTGACCCCACCTGAAGTAATTGGAAGTAATTAGACGTGAGCATTACTAATTAGGATGATTAACTAGGTTAACACCTCTCTCCTCTATTGATCACAACCTTTGCCTTTATTTGCTTTAGTAGTTAATTAGTTAATTCCTTATCGAAATCATAATAAAATCTGTGACACCTAGACTTAGTATAAATCCACACACATAGCTCTTGGGACGACCTCGGTTTTACCAAATACTACACTACACACGACCGGGTACACTGCCCGTTAGTGCATTAGGGTAGACCATAGGTAACGAGTAATTATAAATATTAAAACCTGGTCAGTAAAACCTGCATCAAGTTTTTGGTGCCGCTGTCGGGGAGTTATTTTAAGATTTTTTATTAAGTCTATTTTTAATTTTCTTTCTTCTCTTAATGTCAGGATTCAATACTAGAAGCTCAAGGCCATTTTTGGTCACCCCGTTCGATGATCCGGAAAAACAATTTTGGACGAAAAAAGTTTACTCTCCGGTTCCTATTCATAACATTTTTTCGTTTTACGAATCTGACCAATCTGATGCAGAACCGAAAGTCATTGATGAAAACAATATTGAAGAGATAACCATGGAGCAGTATTTGTAACGACCAAATGTGAGCTGTAAACGAGCCTTCACGCAAGACTCTAGTGTGGAAAAATTCTCTATTCCGGACCAATTTATTCGAGAGTTACACGAGCTTAAGTTTTCAGGAGATGAAAATGAGGATGTTCAGAATCATGCGGAAGAAGTTCTCTACCTATCATCTCTTTTCAGCATCCAAAGTATCCCTAGTTATTTGGTTACAGCAAGAATTATTCCTATGGCTCTTACAGGAACTGCGAAAAGATGGCACAATAAACTCCCTAACGAATGCAAAGAAGCATGGGGTAAATTAAGAAAAGAATTCGTTCAACAATTTTGCCCTCCTTCGAAAATGGCTAAACTTCTCAGTAAGATCCATCAATTCGTTCAAGAAGGTGAAGAGACGCTTTACAAAGTATGGGAAAGATTCAATGAGCTACTTTATCGATGTCCCACTCATGACTTAAACAAACATCAAATCATCTATGTCTTCTACAGGGGAATTAATGCACTGACATGTGAATTACTCGATTCTCCTAGACCTATTCCTAGCATGACCCTTGACCAAGCTTTGGAGTGTATTCAACGAATTTCTGAACATTGCTATAAATGGCATATGGAGACAGGGTATGGACCCATGGATAATTTTGATCATAAGGTAATGAAAACATTGACGAAGCAAGAATATAATTATGGTGAAATTTTCGAAAAGTGAAGGCTGGAAAGGGCAAATGAAATTGAAGCCTATAGGGTAGAGAAGGTTAAGAGTGTATTTGGGACCAAGACCGGAAACATCTTAGAAAAAAGGATCCTTGACCATATTAAGGAATCTATGGAACGTGATGAGAGAATCGAAAAAATGATGAAAACATTCATGGAAAACACGATTTCTTCTCTCAAGACTCATGAAGACCGCATAAAGGGTTTGGAGAAAAGTGTGAATTCATGTTCAAAATCCATAGTAGATTACCTCGCTGCACGTGAAGAAGAAGTTGTCAACACAGTTGAAACAATCTTTGAGGAGCCCACTACCTTTTCAGAGAAGGTTAAACGAAGAATCAACATGGAGAAACTCTTGCTTCTGGACGTTGGAGCCCCCCGGTAAACGTTCCTCTTGTTAATTCCATTGAGACTGATCCTAACAATATTTTGCAGGAGTTAAGCAACGATTCCGATGAGACAGTACAACTTAACCAGAGATGTTCAACAGTTTTAAGAAATGAACTGCCGCAAAAGGAAAAAGATCCCGGTTGTTTCACTCTCCCTTGCTTGATCGGGAGTCTCAACATGTGTAACGCCTATCTGATCTTGGAGCGAGCATAAGCATAATGCCTCATTCAATATTCCTACGTATGGGTATTGGAGACCTTAAGCCAGCCAAACTGAAGATTGAAATGGCCGATCGATCGATGCAGTCACCCTTGGGAATCGTTGAGAATGTGTTGGTGAAAATAAAGAAAATTTTTTTCCCAGTTGATTTCATGATTCTGGATATTCCTGAAGACAACAGAATACCTATTATTTTAGGAAGACCTATGCTTGCTACTGCCCGTGCAAAGGTGGATATCTTCGCCTGAAAATTAACTCTCGAGGCTAACGGGGAAATTGACACATTTAGGCCAAATGAAATTCTATCCACCCCTCAAAAAGTTTGTGCAATTGACCCTATTGGTGACTTTGGTGATACATTAGAGGATTTTCTTAGCGACTCCCCGAAAACTCCTACAAATCTTGGCGAGATTGCTTCAGGGAAGGATTTCGATGTGTTCGTAAATTTTGAAGAAGAAGACTTAGGAGTCAGTGCCGATGATTTCTCTAGCGACATCGAAATGGTCCATTGGAACAACAACTCTGGAAAAAAAATTCTGGCCAACCCAAGTTTTTCGAGATGGGAGCTCGAATCCATCATAGAAACCCTCATTATCTGAAAATTTCATGCAAAATTGGGTTCATTGATTTCCATCCATTCATCGACACAGATTCCCCAGTTAACATCATTTCTAAGGAATGCTAAAACCAGGTTATGAAAAAAGAACTTGAATATAGAGGAAACAATTTCCTAGGTATTGCAACAAACATCAGTGTCTTTGTTGGGACTCACTCATTTCTGGTAGACTTTGTGGTTTTGGATGACGTTAGCTAGTTCATAGAAGATGGGCTAACCGGGGTAATTTTCGGGAAACCCTTTAAAGAACTATCTAGTCTAGACAAAGATGAAAAAGAAGGGCTGGTATGGTTAAAGATTGGCGAAGATAAAACGGGTTTTAAAATGCCACGGATGGTTACAAATTGTAAAAAATGGACAAAGAGGCAGTTGAGCCATGCTCAGCCACTACTCGACATTAGTGACGAAGATAAGGCCAAAGAGATTGACCACCCTTACCAGAAGATCAAGAATTTTTACTTGGGATGTTTAGAGCTAGGGACGGACTACAAACGGGATGAGAATCTGATCAGTTGGATCCAACGTGGAGATTGCCATATCCACGAAATGACCAACAAGTACTTCTAGACCCGAGGCTCTGAGTCTAACTTAAAGACTCGTAAATAAAGAAAAGTGCTCTTTCGGGAGACAACCCGAATTATCCCTTTCTTTTGTTTTATTTCCATTTCTGTTGGGTTTTGTGTTTTTAACCATTTTTCAGGAAACGAAGAAAAGTTGATGCTGCAGCATGCTGATCTGACCAGAGAGTTACGCAGTAACAGGCCCTTTTGCAGCAGAACCTCTGAGGCATTACCAATTACGGCGTAATCCCATTTCAGCGGTTACGCCATAGCTACACTTTTGCAGCGTATGCCAGATTTTGCCTAGCTACGGCGTAACTCCTTCTGGAGTTACGACGTAACTATCCTCTGCATTACTTCTTTCATTTTAAACACGATAACCTTGTATTAGTCTTTTAAATAAACTTTATGGGTATGTTCCCTGTAAGCCCTCACGAGACTACACTCGTCCACTTGGGACACCAAGTAGTTTAAAAGGCTTGTTGCATGCGATAAATACAACCGTGCTTCCTACGAAAGTGAGTTAGGTTTATTTTTCATTTTTCATTTTTTCTTTTTAAAATTATGCTTGTCGGTAGTGTGATTTCAGGGATTAAAGTTTGCTCATGGATGCTTATGCGAAGGCACAACTCTCTTTCGTGGGCCTTCTTTCTTTTTGGAACAAATTTCAGAGAAGTTCTAGCTCTAATTCTACTTTTCTCTTCACCTTTATTTAACGCTTAGTACAAAAGGAACTTTGTACAATTCAAGTGGGGGAACGGGAGTAGAATTGTCTCTTTAACTTTATTTTGCCCTCGTTTTTCTGGTTTATTTTAAAAAATTATGCCATTTTTAAAATTTTGACATGTTTTTCTTAACCTAACTAGATTAGACCTTAGCCGAGTACATACAACCCTTGATATTATATGGTGAGATTAGCCTTATCCGTTTCCATATTTTTACCCCAAATCCACCAAATTATGAGTGTGCCGGTAGCTTGTAAACTTTAGAAATTGGCCTTTACATCATTTCGAGACCATAGACGATGTATGTTGAGTTAGCTCGATGTATTTGGACTTTTCAGTTTAAGAAGGCAGTATTATAGGATTATCACCCAAATAGCCTACCATTGTATGTCTATCGATTAGTCACCTTGACTTCTCGACCCCCATGTGAAACCTTTTTGTTGCACTCACCTTTAGTGCAAGATACCCCTAGATACACCCATCTGAGCCATTCCTTTCATTTTGTTAACCCAATATATTGTTTCCTTTCACCTATACACCTTAGCCTACCCTGTAGTCTTTATTTGTAATTGGGAAGTCATCATTTGTCTAAGTTCAAGGTTCAAGTGGAAAGGTTCGGGAATCACGCTTTCGTCGACGACATATCCCCTGAATTCCCATTGTTCATCTCAAGTGGGGGGATGTTATGTTTATGATTCAAAAAAAAAAAGATGTGATTCGAAAAAAAAAATTATGTATTTGTTATTTAGTTGATTCTAAAGTGCAATGTTATAAGCACTATGTTATGAGCTTAATATAGATTTAGTATTGAGGAGGCCACCTCGGTCACGTTTGAAGATTGGAGTTGGTAATTGCGCCAACAGTTGGAGAAAAGGTAATGTGCCCATCATGACGTTCTCTAATGACACATCTACCTTGTATATCATGATCCGGTTTCTTAACTTCGAAGCTTGAACTTTGGGTGAACGGTAAGTGGTGATGACTTGGTTATGGATTTAGACTATTTGCTTGATTTTTATTTTACACCATTTATATATCCCATGTCTTATCCTACCCTTTAGTCATGAAGTGTGTCTAGTTAATGCAACGAGCAATCTTTGGTGTCTTGGCCATGGATTTGGTCATGTATCATTGATTTTGTCCACTTCACCGTGACATGTTAGTAATGACAAATCACCCTTAACCTTTGTCGTGTCTACCCATATTGCCTTCGAGAATTGTTTTGCCGTTAACTCTAGTGGTGGAGATTTATGTAACCGCCAAACTTATGATAGAATACATGCTATGACTGTGCGACTGAGTGATCACCCCGAAATTCACACTTAGAATAGTTGAGAGATTTGAGTGTCTCGTTCCCATTTCGTGAGGTGTTCGGCTTTGTTTGATTCTAGCATAAGGTATTTGTAAACTTATATTTTCCAGATAATGGGAGATATCTTTTTAGGAATCTATCTAATAAGCTCTACTTGAGAGCAAGTAGAGTTCAAGTGGGGGGATATTTGATAACATCAAATTATCCTGATTATTAAGTGTCAATTTCCCCCGATAAAGCTTGTAATTTATATCATTTATATGGATTACGCTTGTTTTCCATTATATTTCACTTTCAGGTAAATTACGAGCATTGGAGCTAAAGAGACGTGGATTTGGAGACTTTATTGAAGATTTATCATAGTATGCTCACTTTGAAGAAGTTACGGCGTAACTCCTCTCTCACATTATGCCGAAACTAAAGCGTGTCTTAGAAAACCAACTTAACAGAATATTACGGCGTAACTCTATCCAAGATTACGACATAACCATATTAGGTCAAATGAGGTTCCGCGCCGCTACTAATTACGCCGTAACTCATGCAACAACTACGGTGTAACCAAGATTTATTGAAGATACGGCGTAACTCCTTCCAGAGGTTACACCGTAACCAGCATTATTAGTGCAAAATAAGAAGAAATTGTAAGTTACGGCGTAACTCTTATAATAGTTACGCCGTAACCAGATCTGGCCTATAAATACCCCACGATTTCCAGCATTTCAAAGCATCCCATTTCATACACAACATTCAGAGAACTTGAGAAGAAGTCGAAGGAAGATCTAGAGGAGCATATGGAGCTATCTCCAAGGGAGAAATCACTCCCCTACGATAAGCATTAGCTTTTTATCTTTTCTTTACTTTCAATTCATGTATTTCGTAACATTAAACATTGAATTGATTATTATAGTTAATATGAGCGGCTAAGCACCTCTTGGTGTTGGGCTAGTTATGATTCCTTAATTGTTTTGTTTGCGTTTACATTGCTTCCGTATAATTATTTCTAAGTGTATGCATGCATATTTTATTGGTAGTTACCCTTGTTTCGGTAGTTTTGAATGGCGGTATAGGCTAGTTGCTTAGGAGATATGACCAACTGACCCTAAGTGAGTAGACTGAGACGGGAAGGGTAAGATATGACCAACTGACGACCCTTTCTACTTGTGCGATTTGACCAACTGATCACCTACCATTTGGATGAACTTAAGAAGTAAGGGGTGAGTGTTTAAGATGCTAGCGCCCGGGAACTCACTATTTTAAATCTAGCATGTAGCGGTACTTAATGACTTGGCTTAGGGGACCAGGAACAGCTGGACTTATGAAGGGACACCTGACTTCTCCGATGGGACCCTTTGCTGATAGGTTAGGACGAACTGACCAAATGTTGTCCTAGCAACTTTGACCCCACCTGAAGTAATTGGAAGTAATTAGACGTGAGCATTACTAATTAGGATGATTAACTAGGTTAGCACCTCTCTCCTCTATTGATCACAACCTTTGCCTTTATTTGCTTTAGTAGTTAATTAGTTAATTCCTTATCGAAATCATATTAAAATATGTGACACCTAGACTTAGTATAAATCCACACACATAGCTCTTGGGACGACCTCGGTTTTACCAAATACTACACTACACACGACCGGGTACACTGCCCCGTGAGTGCATTAGGGTAGACCATATGTAACGAGTAATTATTAATATTAAAACCTGGTCAGTAAAACCTGCATCATTTAATCAAGACAGTAAATGTGGATTCTAAAAATCAACTTGCTGATATTCTAACAAAAGGTCTTGGGTCACAACATGGGTGTTAAACTTATTTCTTTCATGAGATTGAGGAAGGGTATTGAAGTAAGTCAATCTTATGAAAGTATAAGGGCTTAATGGAAAATACATTAAGCCTAGTTTTCTAATATCTAAGTTTCTGTCTAGTTTTGTTAGTTTGTATTGTGCAGGGGTTGAAATGTAATAAACTCAAATAGGGACGAAACATGTAATTTTGGGTAAAATGCAGGGACGAAACATGTAATTTTGTCTTGTCTAAATAAACGTTGGGGTTTGGTAAATTTCCTTAGAAACTTTCAAGTTTTACCGTTTATAATATTTTTTGTCACTAAAAGAATTGCTAAATATGAGTATTAGTTATACTTGCACGAATTCAAACATACATTAGTTAAATAAGCTTACCTTACTGTTTATATGAAAACTTTAAACTTTGTAAATTTTTGTTGAAGTAAGTCAATCTTATGAAAGTATAAGGGCTTAAAGGAAAATATATTAAGCCTAGTTTTCTAATATCTAAGTTTCTGTCTAGTTTTGTTAGTTTGTATTGTACAGGGGTTGAAGTGTAACTTCTCAGGCTATAAAAGGAAGTTATCTCTCCTAGGGTTTTCAAGTTTCTCACATACAAAGTTTCATCTCTGGTTTTCTCTCTGGCGATTTGGTTCTGTTGATACTAATCTTTGTTTCATTGTTTCACTAGGTTTATTGTTTAGTTTAGATTAAGATCATCTTGATCTTAACAGTTTGGTTTAGTGTGTGAGTTTGTATGATAGCACCTTATAGAGGGACTATCTCTTTTCTTTTGTATTGTATGCTTGCATCCGTGTTGGGGACAAGCTTTCAGTGTATATATTGTTATAATAAAAGTTAGATCACCAAGGGGTGGTTAGTTGGGTGATTACACTTTGTGTTTTGGTTATTTTGATACCATTTTTACAATTTTACACGCCACTGCAACGTACGTCTTCAAATAACACTTGTTTTTTGGAGCTGGATGTCGATAACCATAAAACAAATTCATGTTTCTAAATTATTTTTGTCATTGCGGCTTTTGCAAATTACATATACATAGAACAGAGGTTTGTAGCATAACGCGGTTCTAAATATACACGTTATATACATAATTCTTGGTTATTGATCTATTGATAACGTGAGTGAACATTTCCCTCGTTGAACGAAGGCACTCAGCTACTTATTTTCAAATATAGTTATTCGTCAAAAACATAAAAATAAATCGAAATTTGCAGGAACTCTCTAGACATCATATCTTTGTCACACAACATTTTCTATCACTACAACAATCAACGGAATCGCAGGGGACATATTGAGACTTTCGCCGGGGACATGTCCCATGCGAAACCTTTTCCCGGGGACATGTCCCCGGCGAAAGTCTCCCGCCAATAACCTCTCATGAATACTTTCCCTGGGGACGTAAGTCTACTTTTACCGGGGACATGTGGGTCCCGCAGCCATTTTACGCCGGTCAAACATATCTGACGTGGCACTCCTTTTTGCTGGGGACAAGTCCCCGGGGAAAGTATTTTCATATAATTAGCTAATTAGCTAATTACATGATTAAAATAATTAATCGGGAATTTTGTCGGGGACATGTCCCCGGCGAAAGGCCAATACCACTGTTGAGCGAACGGTTTTTGCTGAGGACCTGTCCCTGGAAAAACCTAAATAACACTGTTGAGTTACGCCTTTTTTCGGGGACATGTCCCCTGGGAAAATGATGTTATAAATTATGTTTCACACTTTCGCCGGGGAAAGTCTTTGACCCATTTTGCAACTTGTTGTAGCGTAAAACAGATTTTGAAAACAGGTTGTTACATTGTAGATTTTTTCCCGAAAAAATATGGAAATTACCCATTTTGCAGCAACAACACAAATTCGCTAAACATAATATCATATATAACCATCAATCGCTAAAATAGTCATGTGTTTCTAAATTCGCCGAAACGGTTCAAAAACCGTGAACACATGATCATCTACAAAACTATACATAAGCTACCTATCCGCAAATGGTCCAAAACTATTCGCATAATCCATTTAGCGGGAATCCTAACACATAATGCACATAAACGACATAATAATCCATGTTATTCTCTACAAACATATCCATAACGTGTAAAACCAACATAAACCGACATCTCAAACCCTACTACCCCCACTCACGTCCCCGGTATCTCTAGACTCACCCGATTGAGTAGCACCAGATCCCGACCCACCCGGTGGAGTAGCACCTGATCCCGAGGAGGGCGGTAGTCGATCTTGCCAACCAAAGGAATGACCTCATAAACTCCATCATCAGATCCATCTGAGTCCTTTGTATAGCCAACTCCTCGGTTTGTTTCCTCACTGTTTCTTGAAGTGAGGACACGCTGGCTTCATCACGAGCTCGGGAGGCGCTAAAGGTCTTCTTCACTCCACCGCCGGGTAAGACTTGACCTACACCAGGAACAGGACCGCTCTGCTTACCACCAATCACGTGGTGGAGAATCGCATGGTCAGTCATGTGGGTCCCATCGGAGGTGCTCTCTTCCCGCATCCGTATCATTTGGTTCTGTTTAGTTAAAAAAAACAAGAAAAGTAATATATAAGTCGTGATGCATTATATTTCATCAAAGTGGGTGACTTTGAAAATAAGTTATACTTACATATCTAGCCTCCGATAATGGGGACTCAAAGACATCGCCCCTCATATGGTTCCGACGGTATACTCTATCAAGTCTTCAGCAACCGTTGCCTTGATGTCGCTGCTCAACTGTTTAGAAATAAAATCAATAACGACACACCCAACACCATGTATATATATAAATAAAATGATTAAATAGTTTCTTACAAAGTTATGGCGTATAGCAGCTAACGAACAAGATCCATGAAGGCTCGAACTCGTGTTCGCCAGGCGGTTATGTCGGTTGACCTCCGATATCTTCAGCTTCTTTGGGCTTGTCCAAAGCTTAACCTGCGTATTTTAAATTATAAAAACTATTATATAAATGAATTATTATTATTATTATTATTATTATTATTATTATTATTATTATTATTATTATTATTATTATTATTATTATTATTATTATTATTATTATTATTATTATTATTATTATAATGATAATAATGATAATAATAAAGATAATTATTATTATTATAAAGTGTCGATCCAGAAATTTACCAACTCATTTCAATCCTTTTGCGTCTTGTTCGCTGAACGATGTCTTTTGATCTCCTCAACCTCTCCACCCCACCTTTCTTTCTAAAGTGATCTTTTTTGAATCTATATTTGTTGTCATCGTATCGCTTTTGGAGATAAAACTTGATACTGTCGACAATCTTGTCTCCATTCGGGCCAGTAATGTGTGGGTCGAGATCAAAGTAGTGTTGCAATAAAATATAAATAAAACAAATATACAAATTTAAATAAACAAACAAGTTTGAATAAATAAACACATTTAAATAAATAAACACAATAATTAAAAAAAATAAAAGTTAAAAAAACTTACGTGTAGCTAGTCATGGATGTGGGCCTTGGCCGTTTCGGGAACCTTAGACCATGAATCGCAAAACATGGGAATCGAGTCTCGTAACAGCTCCCCAACATAGTTGAAGAAACTAAGCAGCGTGACGGCCCACGTGTGTATAAAAAACCTCCTGGTTGACCAAAAATTCGATCGAAACCGGACGACGATCCTGTGCCACCTTCGCCTTGAGTGCCGTGTTCTTTGTGGCACCACACACCACCTTCCCGCCTTTCCCAATTTTGGTGTTGGGGTCGGCAGCTTTGGATTTAGAGCCTACAAGTAATCAAATTCAAGTGATGATGACATAAAATAATAAGTTATCAATTTAAAAGAACAAGTAATCAAATACAGTTTAGTTAAAAATAATTCAGAAATTCTTAAGCTGGCAATTGGTGCCTATCCTCCTCGAGGGACCACGAGGTGGGGAATTACCTCCATCGCCACCGTGAGACCTAGCTACAACATCTGCCTATGTAAACGTACTAGTACAAGAACATAGAAATTAGTGAAGAAACATATATCTATATCTATATATATATATATATATAAACACATTTACATAAATAACAATATATACCAACAAGATAATTATAATAATTAAATAAATAAATAAACAAATAAACACATTTAACCACTCGATAACAATTTCATTCAAATAATTAAGTGTCGTTCTACAAATTACAATTTGAGATTAATCTCCCACATCATCAACATAAAATCCAACATTATTAGTACTGTCAGCTTCATCATCTTCATTCTCGTGGTCATCATCATCATCAGATGCTAAATCATTAGGAACGTGGTCATCATAATCAATATCATATTCGTCTTCGACAATAGTGATAATTGGTGGTGGTGCCTCAAATTCCGCTGGTTGAACATCTATATTTATAATGGTTGAACATCCTAATTGTCTTCTACCACAATGATATCCGAGTTCCAAATCTTTCGTTGATTAGAATCTTGGACGGCCTTCCAATTACCACGTTTACCCGGGAAATCAAGGTAAAAGACTTGTGTTGCAAGAATGAATGGTTCATTTTGAAACGATACACGATCGGTCATAATTTGTGTAATGTTGTTTCTATAGGTACAACGTTTTACGCGATGACTGTTATTAGTGTCGAACCATTTGACTTTGAACAACACAACATTGAATGAAATATATGAAAACTCGAGAATTTCTTCAAGCTAGCTATAATGCATTCCTCCATTAGGGTTAGGAGTTGAAATTCAGTTGTTTTGAGTTGAACGACGTAAATCAAGGTCGTGTACGATAAAGTTCACACCGTTGACTACGCAAGAGTTGACTGAGACTGCAGTACATGATGGTCCACAAGCCAAAGCGAATAACTCGGAAGTACAACTTGGGTCCTTCTTTACTTTTAATTCACGAATCTATGAAAAAGTTAAGAATAGATATAGTGAGTAATAGTCATTATTTTTATAGGGTAATACATACAATAAGTCTACCTTCATCTCAAACCAACGAGCAAATCCTTCTTGCAAGTCATTGCCAGGAAATGCCATGTAAATGTTCATGATATTAGAATAATTCGTCGAATAACAACTTACGTAAAACAAATTTTGAAATAAAATGCGTACCTCTCGTACTCGTTCATGTACGGGTCAATTTCATGACTGTTGTGTAGTACGTACCATCTACTTTCTGCATTGTGTCTCCTTGAAACCGAATTAATGATTGTCTACCGATCTTTTTGCAGACTGATCGAAACACCTCAAATCAACTTGTTGGGCTTGGACCGTCCTCATTCCGAAAATAATGCGAAAATAACCCTCCGCTATTAAATATCGTCTCAAATGGATACATCCACCTCATGTAAACATAATTTTTTGAGCTTTTTCGCTATTGAACCTTCAGGCTTAGCTTTATTTCTGACATAATTTTTGAGCTTTTTCATGTATCTTTCAAATGGATACATCCACCTCATGTAAACAGGACCGCCTTCAATAGCCTCTTCCGGTAGATGAATAACCAAGTGAATCATAATGTCAAAAAAAGCAGGAGGATATATTTGCTCGAAACTACACAAAATATTGATCAGTTGTTCTTTAGCTTTCAACATGTCATCCACCATCAAAGTTCGAGCGCATATTTGTTTTAAGAATGAACAAAGCTCGATTATTGGTGTTGCGGTGGTTTGGTCCTTCAGTAATTTTGAAGTCTAGCAGGAAGCAACCGTTGCATCATTATGTGACAGTCATGAGCCTTCAAGCCTGTTATGTTTCTATCGTTATCAGTCACTTTATGCTTGAAGTTAGATCGGAACCCATCAGGTAGTTTAACACCTTTGATGAATTAACAAAAAAAAATCATGATATTAGAATAAGTTGTCGAAATGAATACGTAAATTAATTGGACCAAAAAAAATTTCAAATAAAATGCGTACCTTTAATGAATTGACAAAAAAGTTTTCTTTCTTCGGTTGTGAAATAGTACGTAGGATGAGGCTTAGAGCACTTCCCGTTTCCTATGGTGACGAGCCACAAGTCATTACAACTATTCAAATTTTGTAAGTCTTGTCTTGCCTTGTTGGTGTCTTTTGATTTGTCATTCATTAACAAAGTACCCAACACACTCTCACACACATTTCTTTCGATATGCATGACATCTAAATTGTGTTTTAGTGTAAGAAAAGACCAATACTCTAGCTCGTAGAAAACAGATTTTTTTGTCCAATTCAATTCGCGATCAGGATCACGGTTTTTGTTCGCACCCCCATATCTTGGATGTTTCCCTGGGAGACGTTTAGGCAATCTTCTTAGTTGAACCAAGATGTCATCACTGGTAAATTTTCTAGGAGGGTCTGTTTTATCTACCTCTGTATAGAATGCCCTTCTGTTCTTCTGCCATTTATTGGTCGTGCATAAGAATCTTCTGTGACCAACATAAGCGGTTTTGTTTAACACGCGCATAGCTGGAGTGTCTACATTACATGTCGGACATTGTAACACCCTAGGCAAATCCCACATCGGCTGTGGCCTGGAGAGATGCTGGGCTCATAAGATAACATTCGCCTTACAATGACACAACGCATTTTGTGGTCTACTGCGGGTGGAGTTCTTAGGAACTGGCAGTTAAGCGTGCTCATGTGAGAGTAGTACTGGCTTGGGTGACCTGCCGGGAAGTCTTCAAATGAGGCCACAAAAACAAAGCCGTGAGCCTGCGGGCAAAGCGGACAATATTGTGGTCAAAAAAAGGCGGGGTGTTACAAGTGGTATCAGAGCCACTCCTGAGCCGTTCGGGATGGTGGGGCAAACCTCATCGAGGACGATGAGTCCCTAAGGGGGGGTGATTGTGACACCCTAGGCAAATCCCACATCGGCTGTGGCCTGGAGAGATGCTGGGCTCATAAGATAACATTCGCCTTACAATGACACAACGCGTTTTGTGGTCTACTGCGGGTGGAGTTCTTAGGAACTGCAGTTAAGCGTGCTCATGTGAGAGTAGTACTGGCTTGGGTGACCTGCCGGGAAGTCTTCAAATGAGGCCACAAAAACAAAGCCGTGAGCCTACGGGCAAAGCGGACAATATTGTGGTCAGATAAGGCGGGGTGTTACAGACATGCCCTGTAACCTTGCCCACTCCACCCAGACAAACTACTTCGAGCGGGAAAGTCATTGATAGTCCATAAAAGCGCTGCTTTTATACAGAATTCGGTGCCTGTAACAGCATCCGTAGTCATGACTCCATCTTTCCATAAAGTCTTTAGGTCATCAATCAAAGGCCTCAGGTAAATATCAATGTCCTTCCGTGGTGATTTGGGGCCCGAAATTAACAATGTCAACATAAGAGAAGTCTCTCTTATACATATCCAGGGAGGCGTATTGTATGTGGTTAATATGACCGGCCACATGTTGTATGACTGCTAAGGTTGCCGTACGGATTGAAACCATCAGCAGTCAACCCTAACCGGACGTTTCTTTTTTCGTTAGAAAATTCCTTCGAATACTTGATGTCAAATTTCTTCCATGCTTGACCATCAACGGGGTGTTGCATCTTACTGTTCTCCCTAGACTGCCCAAAAGCATGCCAAGTCATATGTTTTGCAGTGTGTTTAGACTTGTACAAACGTTGTAGTCTAGGAATGATATGAAAGTAACGCAACACCTTGTTAGGAACTTTCTTCCCCAGTGTGTTCTTTTCTTTCCATCTACTAGCGCCGCAGATCGGACAAGTCTGCAAATCTTCGTTACCCGCCCCCCGATATAAAAAGAAATCATTTACACAAGCATGTATCGATTCATATCCTAACCCAATAGTTTTAAATGTCTTCTTTAGTTCATAGTATGACGATGGCATGTTGTATCCTAGAACGGGGCAGGAAAACTTCCTTGAATAAAGTTAGGAGCTCATTAAATGTGGTGTCACTCACTTTACCTTTGACCTTGATGTGCGTAATCTTTTCCATAAAGTTTAATGAAGACATCCACTCACAGACTGGGTATAGTTTTTCGTTGGTAGTGGCAAGTAACTCATCATACTCATTACGTTGAGGAAGTGTGTCGTTACTTGTCTCGCCAATATTTCCTTGAGTTGGATCAACTGGTTCGTTATTCGGACCAATATCATGAAGGAACTCAGCCATGTCACTCATCCCAGGGTGTCTTGTGTTGTGTACGACTGTTCGGGCATCCGGCTCACCATTATTAAACCATTTCGTATAACTATAGTCCCAGCCATTTGAGTGTATGTGGTCAAACAAATTTTCGTGCTTTATCCAGGGTAGGTTTAAACAACGAGCACAGGGACATTTTATATTCCCATCAATATTCACTAAGGGCTTGCAATACTCGCAGAAAGCTTTAAGACCAACTAAAAATTCTCTACTGGTACGTGCTAGTGAGACCCAACTTTTATCAATTGGCATAACTGATTTTTAATGAAGCAACAAATAATTATATAGACTTAAAATGTTCACAAAAAATCTACACGTAAACACATAAAGGTGGAATTACCAGTTGTGCATTTTTTTCACCTAATCCAACTATGGAAGGCAATCCTAACCCACTCTTTGAATGTTTCGTCTCATTTATGAATGCGTATAATTGAATTTACTATTTGAGAAAATTTCGGCAGCATTTCCCCTCAACTCCCCAAATATATGCATTAAAGACATATTCATAGGAGTAAAGGGGAAACACTGTCGAAATTTTCACAAATAGTAAATCAATTATATGCATTCATATCCTAAATGAGACAAAACATTCAAAAAGCAGTCCCATACAGGGGACTTTCCGAAATTAATTTCTAATAAATTAATTTCGGACGGGGGATGATTAACTTCGGACGGGGACTTTCCGAAATTAATCACTAAAGTCCTAAAATCATTTAAAACAGTTCAACACAATCAAATACCATACAATACTATGAGCTTATTTGTTTAATATTATTTGTAGCTTATGAGCTTGTTTGTTTTTCGGCTTATATATCATAAGATTCAATTTTCCGGCTTATATAAGTTTATTATATCATAATATACTTATATAAGCCCACAGTCTCCAAATAAGCTGGAAAATTGAAGTTTGTGAAATATAAGCTGATAACAAATAAGCTCATAAGCGCACTTATATATATTTCTGACATGAAGAATTAACTTTGTTATTGTTTGATCATGCAGATATCAAGATTGATATATAAAAAAAAACATATTATGGTCGCTCGGCTATGGTCTACGGTTGGACTCGGCTCGCAACTGGTCTCGACAACAACTGCACCATGAAGCAAAATAGTTAGAATATCAAAATGGATCACCATTTAACTCTTAAAGCATATATAATGGTAATAGGAAAACACTAATCGGTCTCGGCTCGCAACTGGTCTCGGCTCGCAATGTCGAGTCGGACCAGGTAAAAAAATAAAAATAAAAAATCCTTATATCATAGACTTGTTCTTTATGTTACAAGTTTACCATAATGCACAACCAATCAAATTAAAGAACCAAACTTTTTTATTCAAATTTCGTACATAATGAAACAATTAGGTTTTTAGTTAAGGGAGTGTTTGGTTTAAGTGGGAAAACTGGGTCAAAGTGGTTTTTACCCACTTTGACATGGTAAGTCAAACTCCATTTTGTGTTTGAAAGTCAGTTTTGCAAAGTTTTGGTAAGAAAAAAAAATCTGTCACTTCCTTTTCTGCACAAGAACAATGGCTTAAGTTGTTGTTCATGGGCTTATAACTTGCTCAATCTTTGTTCAAATATCCCAACAGTCAGCTTTTTTTTGGTCTCTTAATATCAATGTTTAGCTGTTTTTAGATTTTAAGTAGTTAGGGAATCTTTAGCATAGATTTAATTGCCATCAAAAAAGTCCCCTTGCCATTTTGTTAGATGTGTAACTGAGTGGAGCCCAAGATTGACTCGATTTAGTCAAGTCAAATTCATCTAGCCTGCTGAGATGGGCAGTCACAACCAAACACCTTCTTACTAGTTTTTAAGCAAAATAAGTAGTTCAATGACAGAGCAAACTAGCATGCATACTAAACTATTAACATAAGCTGAAAAGCACCACAAAAAGCAGTTAGAAGGAGGGGAAACAGTTGGCAAAATAGCTAAACTAAGGGAAATCCTAAAGCTAAGAGAAATGGATAAATAAGCAATGAAAGAGTGCAATTAAGCACTAATAAGCTAAAATGGATCTAAACTAATCTAATTACACTTAAAAGGCAATAAAAATACCTAAATAAGCTAAAAGTGAACCTAATGAGCACTAAAAAAATCATATCTGCTGTTGAGTCTGCAGATCAGTGGCCAAGGGGGGGGGGGTTAGTGCTTAAAAATAAGCACTCAGTAATTCTCCAAAGTGAAAAAGAATCTTAGGCATGATAACTAGGCACTATTGGGATTCCAAAAGGCTAAATGGGGGGCAACTTGGGCCCCTCTATCAGCTTATAAATAAGCTGTTAAAAGGGGGAAATGGCTCCTGTGCTTCTGAGATAGAAGAAAAAAGGAGCAGATGGGGGGTTTTTACAGCTTATAAATAAACACTTAATGAGTCCTAAATTACAACAATTATGGGAGCCTAATGAGGCAAAATAAAGGGGTCTCAAAGTGGGAAGTTGGGTCAGCAACTGCCCTGAACACAGACACAAAGGCACAAGTGGGGAGGTGATACGCTTTTCAACAGCGAGAACAACACCTTCCTTGGTCTTCAACCCGATGGCTTTCGAACCCGGATATATAAACTTTCGGTGTCAACAAGCGGTGTCGACAAAGAGATAAAAAAACATAAACACAAATTAATAACTATAAACTTTCGCCGGGGACATGTCCTCGCTACAAACATAAACACAAAAAAAATACATCGGTTGTGGGGTCTCGAGAGCACGTGCGTTGTGGTCTCAGCTTCAGTTCTTGGCTTCGGGTATCAGCTTCAGTTCTCAGCAGCAGCTATATATACCAAAAAACACAATTAACAAAAAAACTAATAAAAATTAAAACAATTAACACAAAACTTATAAATTTATAAACAATTGACAAAATTTATAAACAATTGACCAAAGTTAACACAAATTACAAAAACAATAAAAATTAACAACTAACCCTTATACGAGATGAGGGGATGAGAAAATCTAACACTTATACGAGGTGAGGGGATGAGAAAAGATAGAATTATAAGAGGTGAGGGGTTAAGGAGAAAGCATTATACGAGGTGACGGGAGAAGGAATACGTGCACAGTGGTATGAGTGGTGGTGGTGCTGTGGTGGTGTGGTGATGGAGCAGTGGTGTGGTGGTGGAGCAGTAGTGTGGTGGTGGAGCAGTTGTGTGAGGAAGACAATGGAGCAGTGGAGGGTCTAGTTTTTTGTTTTTTTTTTGTTTTTTTTCCTTTCCTCAAAAGTGTGAGACCAGATCTGTTAATAATTGAGGCAATTTTACTCTTTACTTTTGGTGGGGACAAGTCCCAGGCGAAAGTATTGTTTGTCTTTTATTGAGGCTTTTGGCGAGGATATGTCCCCGAGGAAAGTTTTAGCGAATTTTGCCAAGACTTTCCCCGGGAAAAGGTGTATTTATTACATTTTCATTAAAAAAAACTCTTTATTATCATTTTAAATAATTAAAATTAATAATAAATCAATTTAAATTTAACCTAAAAATTTTCTAAATCATATTTGAATAATTTAAGAAATTAAAAAATTATTTTAATTACTTTAAACTAATTTAAATTATTTAAAATTATTGTTAACTCATTTTAATTAATTTAAATTACTATGGTATACGTATCATGTTAAACGACCGAGTATAGGTGCTATGGTATATGTATCATGTTAAACGACTGAGTATAGGTGCTATGGTATATGTATCATGTTAAATGACCGAGTCGAGGTGTTATGGTATACGCATCATGTTAAACGACCGAGTCGAGGTGCTATGGTATACGTAACATGTTAAACGACCAAGTATAGGTGATATGGTATACGTGTCATGTTAAACGACCGAGTATAGGTGCTATGGTATACGTATCATGTGAAACGACCGAGTATAGTTGCTATGGTATATGTATCATATTAAACGACCGAGTCGATGTGCTATGGTATACGTAACATGTTAAACGACCAAGTTTAGGTGCTATGTTATACGTATCATGTTAAACGACCGAGTATAGGTGCTATGGTATACGTATCATGTTAAACGACCGAGTCGAGGTGCTATGGTATATGTAACATGTTAAACGACCGAGTCTAGGTGCTATGGTATACATATCATGTTAAACGACCGAGTATAGGTGCTATGGTATATGTATCATGTTAAACGACCGAGTATAGGTGCTATGGTATACGTATCATGTTAAACGACCGAGTATAGGTGCTATGGTATACGTATCATGTTAAACGACCAAGTATAGGTGCTATGGTATACGTAACATGTTAAACGACCAAGTATAGGTGTTATGGTATACATATCATGTTAAACGACCTAGTATAGGTGTTATGGTATACGTATCATGTTAAATGACCGATTATAGGTTCTATAGTATACGTATCATGTTAAACGAACGAGTCGAGGTGCTATGGTATACGTAACATGTTAAACGACCGAGTATAGGTGCTATGGTATACGTAACATGTTAAACGACCAAGTATAGGTGCTATGGTATACGTAACATGTTAAACGACCAAGTATAGGTGCTATGGTATACGTATCATGTTAAACGACCAAGTATAGGTGCTATGGTATACGTATCATGTTAAACGACCGAATCGAGGTGCTATGGTATACGTAACATGTTAAACGACCAAGTATAGGTTCTATGGTATACGTGACATGTTAAACGACCGAGTATAGGTGCTATGGTATACGTATCATGTTAAACGACCAAGTATAGGTGTTATGGTATACGTATCATGTTAAATGACCCAGTTCTAGCATTAAACAAAGTAACATCTTTTACATATTGATATTGTTTGCTACTGGTCTCAACTTCCCTCCAAAAATACTGGCGCCAAAACTTCCCACCAAAATAAAGGCGCCAAAAATTCCCACCAAAAAAATTGAGCCAAAACTTCCCACCAACATGACAAACACATTATATAGTCCTTTTTATCTTCACACGAATTTCACAACCTCTTATCCTCAAAACCACTCAACCTCACAACTCTTATCTTCACACAAATTTCAAAACCTGAGATGAAGCCATTTAATCCTTTTATGTGTTCTTGTGGAGCAGGAAATATAAGATTAAGAACATCACATAGAGAAAGTTCATCTGGAAGGCAATATTATGCATGTCCTCTGTCGAAGGTGAACAATCATACATTTCTTATTTATGTAAATATACAAATAATTGGGTTGTAATCTCTTATAATTTTCTTATTATGTAACAACCCAGAAAAGAAGATAATGGGTGCGGATGTTTTATGTGTAAGAGTGAATTTGACGTGTACTTAAGAATAATCTCTTCTGGTTCAACATCTCAAGGTTCTGGATCTGCACCAACAAACTGCTCAAGCTGTAACGCCAAAGATCTTAGGATAAACATGTTGGAATCACAAATACAGGTGCTAGAGACAAGAGTAAGGATGCTGGAGGCAAGACTTGAAATGGCAAGGATTCCTGACGACCACGCATGTCAGTCGGATGCATTACTTCGTGAGTTGTTAGGTGACATGGAAAATCTTCGTATGTAGTAATAGTAGTTGTTATTGTTCTTTTAGTTGTTGTTGTCGCTGTTGTTCTTGTAGTTGTCATTGTTGTTGTTGTTCTTGTAGTAGTTGTTGTTGTTGTTAATGTTGTTGATGATGTTGTTGTTGGAACAATACGTATGTTTACCTAATTCGTATGTAACTTTCAAGTATTTTTATAAATCAAAGCACATGTTGGATTTGTAAAGTTGACCATGTTCTTAGTTAACCAGATTATGGTGTCCTGATGCAGGTTTTACTGACCAGATTTTAATATTTATATAATATCGTTATACCTATGGTCTACCCTAATAAAATAACGGGCAGTGTACCCGGTCGTGTGTAGTGTAGTATTCGGTAAAACCGAGGTCGTCGCAAGAGCTATGTGTGTTGGATTATTACTAAGTCTAGGTGTCACAGATTTTAATATGATTTCGATAAGGAATTAATTAATTAACTACTAAAGCAGATAAAAGCAAATAAAGGCAAAGGTTCAATCAATAGAGGAGAGTGGTGCTAACTAGTCATTCATCCTAGCTAGTAATGTCTACGTCTAATTACTTCCAATTACTTCAGGTGTGGTCAAAGTCGAGAGGACATCATTTCGTCAATTCGCCCTAACCTATCAACAAAGATGCCACTACTGGAGAAGTCAGGTGTCCCCTCATAAGTCCAGTTATTCCTGGTCCCCTAAGCCGAGTCATTAAATACAACTACATGCTAGACTTATAATAGTGTGTGTTCGGGCGTTAGCAACTTAAACACTCGCCCCCTAATTCTTAAGTTCATCCAAACGGTAGGTGATTAGTTGGTCAAATCGCACAAGTAGAAAGGTTCGTCAGTTGGTCATATCTTAACCTTCCCGTCTCAGTGTACTCACTTAGGGTCAGTTGGTCATATCTCCTAAGCAACTAGCCTCTACAACCATTCAAAACTACCGAAACAAGGGTAGCTACCAATAAACTATGCATGCATACACTTAGAAATAATTATACGGAAGTAATGTAAATGCAAACAAAACAATTAAGGAATCATAACTAGGCCATCACCAAGAGGTGTTTAGCCGCTCATATTAACCATACAAATCAATTCAATATTTAATGTTACGAAATACATGAATCGAAAGTAAAGAAAAGATAAGATGCTAATGCTTATCGTAGGGGAGTGATTTCTCCCTTGGAGACAGCTCTGTATTCTCCTCTAGACCTGCCTTTGGCTTCTTCCCACGTTCTTTAGTTGTGGTGTGTGGAATGGGATGCCTTGAAATGCTGGAAATGGTGGGGTATTTATATGCCAGATGTGGGTTACGGCGTAACTAAATTAATAGTTACGCCGTAATCTTCAATTTCTTCGTAATTTACACTAGATCTGCTGGTTACGACGTAACCTTATAAGTGGTTACGCCGTATCTTAAATATTACTTGGTTACGCCATAGTTTAAACAAGAGTTACGGCGTAGTTATCAGTGGCGTGGAACCTCATTTGATCTAATATGGTTACGTCGTAGTCTTTTGTGATAGTTATGCCGTAATCTTCTAATGAGTTGGCTTTCTGAGTCACGCTTTAGTTACGGCGTAATGTGAGAGATGAGTTATGCCGTAACTTCTTCAAAGTGAGCATACTCTGATAAATCTTTGATAATTCTCCAATTCCGCTTCTCTTTAGCTCCAATGCTCGTAATTTACCTGAAAGTGGAAAACAATGGAAAACAAGCGTAAATCCATATAAATGATATAAATTACAAGCATTATCGGGGGAAATTGACACTTAATATTCAGGACTATTTGATGTTATCAAATATCCCCCACTTGAACTCTACTTGCCCTCAAGTAGACCTTATTAGAAAGATTCTTTAAAAGATATCTCCCATAACCTGGAAAATATAAGTTTACAAATCCTTTATGCTAGAATAAAACAAAGCCGAACACCTCACGAAATGGGAACTAAACACTCAAATCTCTCAACTATTCTAAGTGTCAATTTCGGGGTGATCACTCAATCGCACAGTCATAGCATGTATTCTGTCATAAGCTTGACTGTTACACAAATCTCCACCACTAGAGTTAAGGGCTAAACAATTTTCGAAGGCAATATTGGTAGACACGACAAGGGTTAAGGGGGTGACTCGTCATTACTAACATGTCACGGCAAAGTGGACAAAATCAATGATACATGACCAAATCCATGGCCAAGACACCAAAGATTGCTCTCTGCATCACCTAGACACGCTTCATGACTAAAGGGTAGGATAAGACATGGGATATATAAATGGTGTAAAAATAAAAATCAAGCAGGTAGTTTAAATCTATAACCAAGTCATCACCACTTACCGTCCGCCCAAAGTTCAATCTTTGAAGTCAAGAAACCGGATCATGAAATACTAGGTAGATGTGTTATTAGAGGACGTCATGATGGGCACACTACCTTTTCTCCAACTGTTGGCATAATTACCAACTCCAATCTTCGAATGTGACCGAGGTGGCCTCCTCGATACTAAATCTATAAAAAGATCATAACATAGTGCTTATAACATTGCACTTTACAATAACCAAATAACAACTTTTCTCTTTTTTTTCAACATAAATATAACAACTAAACATAATATCCCCCTACTTGAGATGAACAATTGGAATTCGGGGGGTCTTCAATGATCTTCAAGAATATGTCGTCGACGAAAGCGTAATTTCCGAACCTTTCCACTTGAACCTTGAACTTAGGCAAATGATGACTTCCCAATCACAAATAAAGACTACAGGGTAGGCTAAGGTGTATCGAAACAATATATTGGGTTAACAAAATGAAAGGAATGGCTCAGATGGGTGTATCTAGGGGTATCTTGCACTAAAGGTGAGTGCAACAAAAGGGTTTCACATGGGGGTTGAGAAGTCGATGTGACTAATCTATAGACACACAATGGTAGGCTATTTGGGTGATAATCCTATAATATTGTTCTTAAACTGAAATGTCCAAATACATCGAGCTAACTCAACATACCTCGTCTATGGTCTCGAAATGATGCAAAGGCCAAGTTCTAAAGTTTACAAGCTACCGGCACACTCATAATTTGGTGGATTTGGGGTAAAATATTAGAAACGGATAAGGCTAATCTCACCATATAATATCAAGGGTTGTATGTGCTCGGCTAAGGTCTAATCTAGTTAGGTTAAGAAAAACATGTCAAAATTTTAAAAATGGCATAATTTTTCAAAATAAAATAGAAAAACGAGGGCAAAATAAAGTTCAAGAGATAATTCTACTCCCGTCCCCCCACTTGAATTGTACAAAGTCCCTTTTGTACTAAGCGTTAAATAAAGGTGAAGAGAAAAATAGAATTAGAGCGAGAACTTCCCTGAAATTTGCTCCAAACAGAAAGAAGGCCCACGAAAAAGAGACGTGCCTTCGTATAAGCATCCATGAACAAACTTCAATCCCTGAAATCACACTACCGACAAGCATAATTCTAAAAAAAAAAAAAAAAAAAAAAAAAAAAAAAAAAAAAAAAAAAAAAAAAAAACAAACCTAACTCACTTTTGTAGGAATCACGGTTGCATTTAGCATATGCAACAAACCTTTTAAACCACTTGGTGTCCCAAGTGGACGAGTGAAGTCTCGTGAGGGTTTACAGGGATGATAAGGATTTAAAAGGTACACTTTTGAGGGGTTATTTAAGCCCTTAATTGATCACTTTTGTATCCGTTACTACTTAATTTCGTTCCTTTTCACTTTTTAGGTCTCTTGAAGGCAAATTGCTAGAATGACACTTATTCGGACGAAAAGGCGCGAATATACGAAGAAAATGGCCAAAGTCAAGAATCGAGAGACTCAAGCTGCTTAAATTAAAGGGGACGGCGTCACAGCTTAATTACGACGTCGTCGCGACACACCTTGAGACGACTCAGAGAGCAAATAACTATTTTACAAGTGACGGCATTAGGTTTTAAAAGAGTAGGGCGTCACAGCTCAGACGGCCTAGATTTGATCCCGACGGCATCAGAGGTTGAAGTCGAAGGCGTCACGAGCATAAGGTGACGCCGTCACAGAGTTGACGTGGCCAAGACAAAACCCTAATGGCGACGACCCGACGGCGTCACAATTAAAGAGTGACGCCGTCGCATATTGTAACTCTATATATAGAATTCGGATTTTCAGTATTTAGAGAGGTAGTTTTGTGGAGTAAAACCTAAACCGAACATAGGCTGTCTTGGGCAGTACCTTAGGGTTCCATACCCTATTTTACAACAAGATAAGTGATTTACTTCATTAATTCAATTATGTCTTCAATTGTTTGTGTGTATGCTTGCATGTTTTCCATGTCCGACTAATTTACTTATGTGTTTGCTTAGATCTATGAAACCTAGTTATTGAATATTGATTGGTTGTCTCTTATCTTAATTGTGATTGACCTAGTATTGCGATAGGTCATCCGTTGTGTTTTTAATGCTTAAGTAATCTTTGTGAACATTAGTTTATAATCACCTAGAGTTATTGTAGTCTAAACATCCAAAGATAACCTTAGAGTTAGTTTATGAATCCTAGATATTTCGTAGGCAATAACCTTAAGGTAGACTTAAAGAGTTAGGGATAAACGCATACCCTACGACCTTAGAAGACACAACGCGTTAAGAATAAGGACGTGACAATTCAACCATCAATAGGAGATAACTAGGGAGTAATAGCATCTAAGTAAACACATTTTTAATCATCATAAGAGAACACAACAATAGACATAGACTACGCTCACCTTAGTTTAGATAATTAGATAAGTAGAGTAATCGGTAGAAATACCAACCCCCCAAATCCAATACCCCGAGATTCGTACCTTTCCATTTTCTAAAAAAACATAAAAAAGATAAAAAAAAAATAATCTTCCTCAACCCCAACCTTAGCGTAGTAATTTCTCACTAGCATTCCTATTCCCCTAGAGAATGATATAAATTCCCGAGGCTTACCCTAATACTACACTACAATGATTAGGTTCACTGCCTAGGGTGTTGAAAAACTTGCTCGACGAAAAGGAAGTTCCTTTGACCCCGAATGCGGGTTGTACGCGTATCAAGTTTTTGGCGCCGCTGCCGGGGAATAGAATAGCTATAAAGATTTTCACCTCGTTTAGGTTTCCTTTCTTGATTCCTATCAAGTAAGCTTTTTTTTTCCCATTTTTAGCTTCCTCGTAGTCTATCCCCCTTCTTCGTGACCTTTGTTCGTAAAACCCATCACACCATGATTCGCATCTTTCGCCAAAGAGTCTTCACACTACCCGCCCGCAATCCTCCTCCCAATCCCGAAATTGAAAAAGTAATCCCACAAAACCCTTCACATGTTCACCACTTTGGAAATCACCTAGGGCATAATGAAATAAATTGGCAACAATATAGTCCCTTCTATGAATCGGATTCCGATGAGGAGTTTGACTATGGTGAAGCACTTGATAATGGGGAGGTCATCGATGAAGTTAATTTTGAGATGGAAGAAGACTTCTCCCAATGTTTTAACCCTAAGTGTAGAATTGAGAAAGATAGTCCCTTCAACATGCAATTCCCTTGCAAAATAGGATTAGAAGGGTTTGATGCTTACTTGAATTCATTCTTACCTTTAAACTTAATTTCAAGAAACTTATACAATAAAATAAAGGTAAGCGAGTTAACTTATCAAGGGAACAATGTTTTTGATGCGGTCACTCATTTGCATGTGTTTGTTGGAAGTTTTGTTTATTTGGTAGAATTCATGGTCTTAGAAGACTTAGGAGAATTTATTGATAAGGACCTCACTCAAGTAATTTTTGGAAAGCCTTTTAAAAAAATGACTAGGTTGAATGAACGAATGACTGATGGTCTAATTACATTATCTGATGAAGTTGAAGATTTTGTCTACCAAATACCACGTGCTCATCCTAGGTTTAAACACAAGGATATTGAGGCATGTAATAGAATGACTACCATCCCATTGCTTAGTGAAAGGGATAAGCAAAATGGACTTAGGTACCCGTATGACAAAACTAAGAGATATTACAAACAATGCATCAAGTTAGGAGATGAGTACAAGAAAAGTGAGAGAACATTGGAATGGCTTAGGTATGGGCACGTAAGCGTGCACGAGACTACGTAGGGGCACGACTTCGAGTCTAGCTACAAGACTCATAAATAAAGAAAAGCGCTTCGTGGGAGGCAACCCATGCATAATTGTTTGCTTGTTTGTGTGTCGTATATCTTTTATTGATTGTTTACTCTCATGTTTGAATTTGTAAAAATGCTTTATTTTGTCTTTAACCTCGTCTTAATTACATATAAAGGTATTTTACAAAAGGGATAAGTGTAGAGAGTACACACGTTTTCAAAAAGAACGTGAACATGAGAGTTACGATTATTTAAAAGATATACATGTGTGTTTGTTCAAGTCAAATGCTTGTATCGAGTCATAATGGATGTTTTACAGGAAATTTTTCCAGATTCTAAAGACATAAATTTTCCAGAATTTTTTCCAGAAAATCGCAAACCAGTTTCTGTCAGGATAACCTGACGGCGTCAGGAGGAGTAGAAACTGCTTACTACTTTTTCTCATTTTCTGAGCTACTTATAAATTTTTGGAATTTTCCAGGTCTTAATTTTCCAGAAAATCTGTAAACATCCATTCCACAAGCATTATATCCTAGTTTAGTAGAGTCATATATATATATTGTTACCGCCGATTTTACGCGAAGGTTTCGTTTGTTTTCTTCAAGTGTGCAGGTTTTATTTATCAAGAAGAAGATACATAATATTGGAAGGAGCTTTTCACGCAAACACTCTTCTTGAAGAAATATATAACCACTACTTCACACGGATCCTACCGAGCTAATAAGGGGAGTACTAGTTTCTTTCGTTTTTAATTACCTTCCATTATCGTAACTTTGATAGTTTCGGGGAACATTGGGGACAATGTTCAGTTTAAGTGTAGGGAGGGAAAATAAAACGGGAACTTTGAAACTATGCTTATCCTTGACTATTTGCCTTGTCTAATTTCATTTGTGTAATAAACCATGAGAAATATCGGTTAGGGTAATTTTGGCACCAAATTTAAAATTTTTCATGACGTGTAGGAGTGGGCCATTAGTCTTAATAAAGCGTCTCATGGATAGGAAGTTATATGACTAGCACAAAACCCTTTATCACTTAAATTCCACACAAAATGTGAGGATCGCCCTTAGATTTGTAGGAATTAAAGCATTCCACTTTAATGCTTAGAGTGTGTACCGGTAGTATAATAGATTCTAGAACTTGTTTTGTGATGCATTCCGAGATCGCTAGTGAGACTACACTTGTGTAGTTAGGAATAACTAAATGATAAGAGGCATTAGGATAACCCTTGTTTGTTACCCGTATTATAATTACTTCTTCCACATCGGTGGAGTAATTCCCCCACACCCTTGCATTGTACTCATCTTTAGTACACGATACCCCTAGTTAACCACTCAGAGCCTATCCTTTTTGCGGTTCTCGTGATGTTACGGTTTTCCGGAATATCAATGAAGAGCATTGTTTACAATCCACCCCCAAATGTACACCCAAATCGCCTTAGCCTACCATGTATGCACTCACTTTTAGTGCATTATTGTTATCATACTAAACCCTTAGTTCAATTATCTAGTTGCTTGCATAAGTTGCTAAGTCGAGTCATATCCTTTGTACACATTTTGGGACAATTGGGACTCATGGGAAAAGTTAAATTTTATGAAATGACGGGAAGGAACGTTAAATTCAAATTCCCTTTATTTGCGTAATAATGTACTCCAAGTGTTTTGATCTTTTCAATTCGGGTCAAATTAGTGTTAGCGTAATAAAAACTCAAGTGTAGGGATGTGCCTATAAATCCTTATTATTTTGATGTTATCGTAGAGGATGGTAAAGTAAAAGTGTATGAAAAAAAAATCGAAAAAAAAAGAAAAAAAAAATAAAGAGTAAAAAAAAATAATAATAATAATAATAAAAAAATAAAAAAAACGGGCTACCATCCTACATCTATCTTTAAATTTATGTTCGTTTGTTTCAATTTATCTAGAGTTTAGAGTGTCGAGTCTTGGCTTAGCAATGCCATTCTTCTCATGCTTGTAACATAAAGATTTTTGACTTGTGATGAGTGTCTAAATACTCATCATTTTTATACTGTTTAGAATGCCAAAAACATCTGAAAACACTCAGAAATGCTTCAAAATGATAAAAATATCACAAACAAGTGTTTTATATGTTTTAAATGCAAAAACATCAAAATCTGGTGAAAAACGTATCAAGTTTGCATAATTGGCAGTTTTAGTCCCCCAAGTTACAAAAGTTGTCAAATCTAGTCCCTGGTAATTCAAAAACTTGTAAAATGTCATTAAAGGTCCTTGGGATTCACAAGTTGTTCAAAATAACCATTTAAAGTTCAAAAATTGCAAAATGACAACTTTAGTCCCTGAACGTTGGAAAAATGTCAATAATGGTCCTTGGTTAATTTAAAAAGTGAAAATTATAAAATTTTAACCTTGTACTATTAATAAATGACAAGAATGGTCCTTATGATAAACTTTTGGAAAGTTACAAGTTTAACCCTTCAAGTTTCAGAAAATTACATAATAGGTCCTTAAGGTTCAAAAATGGAAAATAACCAAAGTGGTCCTTGTACTAATCACATTTGGCAGTTTTGATCCTTGAGAGAGCTTTGGAAAATGTTCAAGATCAGCCCTTCAACTTTGGCAGAATTACAAATTTGGTCCTTGTTGTTAAACTAAACCAAATGGACCTTTGATATTAATCCAATCCAAAAAACCCAGCTGGCCCAACCAACCCAAGCCCAAAACCCGACCAGTGTTTAAATTAAAAACCCGCGGGTACTGTTCATCCTCAACCTCCCACCACCTGTTACCAGCCATTCCACTCCACCTGTGCTACCACCTCACCAACACCTTTCCACCTCACTCTTCCCACCTGTTTACCAACCCCCCTCCACCTCCACAAAGTCCAAAATCCCTTAATTAGATAAACCTGCTCATGACTTTTCCCGCCAAAATTGACATTTGTCAATTTTGATTAGCTGGATGAATCCAATGGTTGGATTGAGGTGGGAAACACTCAGAGTGCCAGCAAGAACCCTTTTTGTTGAATAAATAGAAGAAATGAAGCTGAGAAGGCCAAGTAGTTAATTTTAGTTTAGAGTAGGTAGTCGTTTTTAGTGTAACTTTAAATTCCAGTGTATTTTTCAGCTTCCAAGTTGTATTGATAAAGTTTTAATGTAATCTAAACCTATTACAATTATTTATTTCAGTTAACAAGTTTAAACTCAATTTTAGCATTTTTGAGTGAATTTGACAAGTTCATTTGAAACTGTCTAATGTTGTAGTTTCATGTTTCTTCAAGCTCATATCACTTATTTATGATCTTTTAGATACCTTAAAAGCAGTATTAGTAGTCAAAACCAAAAATTCACAAAAATATCAAGAAAATAAAGAAAAAATAAAAAATCATTCCAAATCTGTTCCATAGATTGAAATACACTTAGCTACTGTTTCATTGAGGTTCATTTAAGCTCATAATAGCTTATTGTGAACTTATTTCAGTTTCAAACTCAATTCACAAAATATCTCAGTTGAGATCAGTTTCTACAGTAGCTGTTCCTGGTTTGCTGATATTGGATCTGGATTGAGATGATGATGATACTGGAATTGGGGTGAATTAAGCTGGAATTGGTTTAGGTTAGGGGTATAAGTAGGTTAGAGGTACTGTTCCATTGGTGCAAGCCATAGTGGCTAGGCTAACTTGTAAGTGCTTATATCTGTTATTCTCATTTGGTTATTGAATCTGTGCTTTGCATTTGAATTTAGTGATAATTTGTGGTGATTGATCTGAGTTTTACATCAGTTTAGTATAATATAGTGGTATTTTGATTTTAGTTCTCATATCAGTTTATAACTAGTGTTTGGAATAGCTTTCAAATCTGTGGTATAGACTAGTTATTCAGTTTTGAATGATTGGTACATGTTTAGTTAGGGTATAGTGAGTCAAATCAGGCTTTTGTTACAACAGAAACACTCAATAGTCAAAATTCAATTTGAAACTGTTCTAGTAGATTAATCTGTCAGAATCAGTAGGTACTCTCTTGCATCTAGGCTCAAATCTAGTAGATCTAGCTAGCTGATATCACTATTAGCCTTTAAACATCAAAATCAGTTAATTACTTTGGATTAAAACTCAAGAAAGTCAACATAGCATCTGTTTTCATAAAGTCAAAATTCATGACTGAACCAGTTTCTTCAGATCTTGCAGCAATTGTACTGAGCTCATTTTAGTGATTTAGAGTCTGAGAATTGGTTTAAGAGTAGTCAGCCAGGTGGTCTATAAGGCCTAATTTCTGTTTTTGGCTTTAGCACTTCTGTTAAGCTGTTGAATAAGCCCAAACATAGGGGGTGTTCACTGTTTTGCTAGACATAGCAGTTAGCTTATTTCATAGGTTCTGAGTTTGTAGCTTGATAAGAATAGGTGTTATTAGTTGCTTATAGCTTATTTTGATAGACATTAGCCTTAGTCACTGTTTGGTAGGCTTTATAGCTTGTTTGCTTATTTTTCTAGCTTATTTTGATAATCAGTTACACAGCAGCTCATTAATCTCATACATAAGCTACTTGTTTTTCATTTTTCTTAGATTCATATTATCATTTTATAATTTTCCTGTAGGTTTCATAATTTTTGGTCTTCATTTGCTATTTTTCTTAATTAAAAACAGTTTTTAGGCATTTTTAAATAGCTTTTAATACAAATAAATTATAAAAAGTTAAAAAAAAATGATTTTTCAATTTTCTTAGGATAAGATAAATATAAAAGTAATAAAAAGTATTTTTCCATAATTTTCTTAGTTTAAAAAGTATTTTTTAGCATTTTTATTAGTTTTAAATAGTTTTAAATTAATAATAAATACATAAAAAGTCTAAAAAATATATTTTCAGTTTTAAAATAAGTTTTATCATATTTTAGACTTTTCTAAGTTATAATTTCATTTTTCTAGGTTAATTTTGTATTTTCTTGTATTTTAGTGCATTTTTAATATTTAATAAATAGTTTTTAATTAATAATAATTAAATATATAGTTTTAAAAATAATTTTCTTTTTCTAAATAATTTTCTTTTATTATTAGGATTGTAAAAATATCATTTTCATATTTGTAGGTCTTTTATTTCTTTAAAACTCACGTGTTATTTTGTACGTAGACGTAATTTTATTTTAAACGTAAGTTTTAAGTTGTAGGTTTTAAACGTTCATCGACTTTAAAAATAGTGATAGCGTTTATTTAATATCTTTTATCTTTTATTTTTTTTAATTTGCATTTAAGTCGCTTTAATTTGTAAATCTTTTCTTTTAGTATAATTTTCCATCCAAAACCTTACTGATCACTATCCTTAGTGATCATTCTACCATCTGATCAAGTGTTTTTACACCAATTCATCCTCCGTGGGACTTAACGACCCAGGAATTCCCTATATTCCTCTGATCTTAATTGAATTTGTGTTTAAGCTGTTTTAAGTCTGTTTAGACTTGACGGTTTTGCACTAATCAAATTTTGGCGCCGCTGCCGGGGAGGCTGTAAGCGTGTTTTAAGCATTTCCAGATCCAGTCTTGCACATATACCACCTTTTGTAAACAGTTTTTTTGTAAAGTTTTTCAAAATCAAAAAGTTCATTAACACTTTTTCTAAAGTGTTGATAACACCAAAAATATTTTCAGTCTTTGTTATTATGGCATGTTTTTCAAAAATCCAAAAATATTCATCTTTACCCTCTTACCCTTTTTGATTCTTTATCCCTTTACCCTCTATCCCTTTGATTCTAAACTTCTTCTATTCTCATGGAATCTCTCGACTACGACGAAATCTGGAACGAAGTTGAACAACTTCAGACTGTATCACAAATGTCAAGAATTCGTGTTGTTCGTGATGATCCATTGATTCTGCGTAGGGAAATAGAAAGAGAAACCAAGGTGACAAAGGACCAGGTACTTTCATCTGATAATGGAGGTGCTAAATACGTCCAACCTACGGTTATCCAAAGATCTAACCCCTCGATTGCTCCTAAGCCGTCTAGAATTGATTCTAAACTTTCACGATTTACGGTTAAAAGCAAACATGCAGAATTTAGACCGGTGACTAGTAAGAATGACTTGCCTAATCTTCACGTTTCTCAAGAACCAAAACCGGAGACCATAACGGAAGTAGTGGAAATTGCTAGCTCTCAGAGCACACCACTTGTCCCACCTCCGGATTTTTCAAAATGTTCTTCGAGTCTTAATAGTCATTCAGATCACCATGTTGGTTTTGTTGATTCTTTGAATGAACTGATTCCTTCTCATAACTCTCAAATAGAATCGTTTATTCCTTGTGTCGGTTGTGGTGAGCCTCTTTTTGGTTCACCATGTCGCTGGTGTACGTGTGTACAGTGTGGTAATGATATTCGGAACGGGAGTTGTTTGTTTTGTGGTTCGAGGAATTCATTTGATTATGATCCTAATCCGAACTCATTTAACGACCCCTCAAATTTTTCCAACTACCCACCACAGCCCGACTTATCTTCATACAATCAACAATACTGCTGTGAATTTTGTGGTGGTCCTCACCAAGGATTTGAGTGTCAATCTGGAAACACGTTTGTCTATGAACAGTTTTCCAGTGATGCTCAGAACTTTGGTTATGACCAATATCCATATGATTCACCAATCCAAGCTCAACAGTTTTACTGTTGTGAGAATTGTGGAGGTTCCCATTTCAGCTCTGATTGTCAAACAGGGAATCCATTTCCTTGTAACAATTATGACTATCCAGATCACAACCAACCTCCTCAGTGCCAAATGACTCAAACTCCTCAGCAAACTCAACAAGACAATTATCTAGAGCTTCTGGAGTCAGTGAAAAGAACTGAGGAGTTGAGTAAGACTGCATTTCATAATGTTCCCAGTTTTTCTTGTGTATATTGTGGGGGTCCTCATGATGATTATCAATGTCAACCTTCCGGTTTTGACAAATCTCCACTCCCACAATGTCCCATCATTCAAAATTCACATGAGAAATCCATGGAAGAATTGCTAGCTGAAGAGCAGGTTGCTAAAATAAATTCCCAAATTGCTTTTGAAAAGTCTATTAGGGAATTAATTGCAAAAGAAAAAGCAGCCAGATCTAGCTCTCAATTTCGTTTTATTCCTGATGATAGTGATGATGAAGATACACTTGAAGATTCATCAAATTCATTAGTTGACATCCCAGCAGTTGAGATTCATTCTCAAACAACTGCTATCACACCCGAGGTTCACACTCACTCTCTAAACATGGGGGACGAGCATCTTGACACTGTTCCTGAAAAGGAATCTGACGAATTCATAAAGTCTAGTGTTGAGGACCTTGTCCTAATCCAGAGAGAGTCACAAGGAACTTTTGACCATGTGTGTGATATCCCTCCTCCTCTTGTCTTCCAAAATGATCATATTGAGATGTTCTCTGATTCTGATGAGGACTATTCTTTATCTTGTGGAGACATAAGTTATGTGGGGGAATTACCTTCTGAGCTTGTCAGCTTAGGAGAAGAGAATGAAGAAGAAATAATCCAAGACGAAGCTCTTCGTCTTACAGTATTGAATGTTAATCTTCTCATTTCTAGAATCGAGGCTTTTAATGAAAAGCCTACTTCATATTCTATCCCCTTTGAGGATAGTGAACTTTTGTTCAATGATTCTATTCCGGAATTGCAAACGTTCCATTTTGATCATATGGGAGAGAAGATTAGTGGTATTACCACTTCTCATTCTCATAATTCTCTCCCCGAATATGAATCATTTTCCTTTGAGGAGTTCTCCTGTGAACTCACTCATATCATATCTCCACCGGAGTATGATAACTTCTACTTTAATCTAGACACACCCGGGATATGTCTAGACCAATTGAGCTTAACTGATAAGATTCATGAAACTATGAATTCTTCTGATGATGATGAGTTAATCATGATGTTTATCATGACTTTCTTTCTCTTCTTCACCTATCCCGTAGCTTCTCCTGTTCTTCACTCATTCGGGAGTGAAGACATTATCTTTGACCCCGGCATTTTCATTTATCAAATATAAGCCGGTTCTATGTATATCTCATCGGTATGGAACTTTCACGTACTTCAATGTTTATACAAACATCTTGAATGAAAGTCCGATGGAGATTGTCTCTTCCACTTACTTCCCCATGAACAAATTAATTCGGGGTCGAGTCAAGCTAGCGACTCAGTAATCAAAAACAGTAGTTAAACATGGGTTTTCACCCGTGTGTACCACCTTAGTGTGGGGGAGATGCCCCACATGTTGTATATAGACCTTAAAAATGAATGAAAATTGTAAATATTAAAAAAGAGAATAATTGTTGTGTTTCTACACTTAGCTAGTAATGTTATCTTTTTACGTTCTAAGTTTCGGCATTACAGCCGGTACTTTGAATATTGAGGACAATATTCATTTCTAAGTGTGGGGGGGAAATTCTGGCGAACCCGTTTAACGTTCGGTATTTGCCTAAACTCTATAGAAATGGTTCTCGGCAAACGAGGACCTAATCGGTTAGGAATACACCCAATCTGTACCACCTGACTAATGGTAAACAACACAAATCATGTATCATGAAGGTGATTTATTTTTTAAAATTTTAAACCGGTAAAACCCCCTTTTTCCCTGATTTTCCCATGTAAATACTAGTTTAAGCGGTCTTAAAGGGGGGGTGTGAATCTTTACTTATAACAGGAGTTATAAGTTTCATGGCCGACATTACGGCTTTGAATCTTGCATTTTTCTATTGTAATGATCGATTCACATCTTTGTGTTGTTAATAAGAGAAAAAATTATAAATGTTAAAAGTAAGTAAAAATTCCAGATATATGTTGTACACCCCGTAGAGGGGGTGTGATTCCACCATGTGTGCCCACTTTTGGGTACAAATTGATGACAAAAACTAATGACTCAGCGATCGAACTGAGCTGGGGCTTAATTAAACAAGTACCCCTTCATTCACCTTCTCTGTTAGAGGTAGCCTGAAAGTAAGTTCTACAAACATATTTGTAACTTCATGCACTTTCAAGGTATGGCTACTCTATATGTATCTTGGCCGAATATAAACTATTTACTTTTACGGCCCCAGTTTCTATTACAGAAGTGAGGGCTTACTCACTTCTTGTCCTCTTCGATGCCCTATCCACTTCTTCTCTTTCTTTCAGTACTATTTGTAGTACTAATTGAGTAG
>BPTQ01000006.1:311758180-311795692 GCA_019973895.1 Chrysanthemum seticuspe
TAGTAGATCTAGCTAGCTGATATCACTATTAGCCTTTAAACATCAAAATCAGTTAATTACTTTGGATTAAAACTCAAGAAAGTCAACATAGCATCTGTTTTCATAAAGTCAAAATTCATGACTGAACCAGTTTCTTCAGATCTTGCAGCAATTGTACTGAGCTCATTTTAGTGATTTAGAGTCTGAGAATTGGTTTAAGAGTAGTCAGCCAGGTGGTCTATAAGGCCTAATTTCTGTTTTTGGCTTTAGCACTTCTGTTAAGCTGTTGAATAAGCCCAAACATAGGGGGTGTTCACTGTTTTGCTAGACATAGCAGTTAGCTTATTTCATAGGTTCTGAGTTTGTAGCTTGATAAGAATAGGTGTTATTAGTTGCTTATAGCTTATTTTGATAGACATTAGCCTTAGTCACTGTTTGGTAGGCTTTATAGCTTGTTTGCTTATTTTTCTAGCTTATTTTGATAATCAGTTACACAGCAGCTCATTAATCTCATACATAAGCTACTTGTTTTTCATTTTTCTTAGATTCATATTATCATTTTATAATTTTCCTGTAGGTTTCATAATTTTTGGTCTTCATTTGCTATTTTTCTTAATTAAAAACAGTTTTTAGGCATTTTTAAATAGCTTTTAATACAAATAAATTATAAAAAGTTAAAAAAAAATGATTTTTCAATTTTCTTAGGTTAAGATAAATATAAAAGTAATAAAAAGTATTTTTCCATAATTTTCTTAGTTTAAAAAGTATTTTTTAGCATTTTTATTAGTTTTAAATAGTTTTAAATTAATAATAAATACATAAAAAGTCTAAAAAATATATTTTCAGTTTTAAAATAAGTTTTATCATATTTTAGACTTTTCTAAGTTATAATTTCATTTTTCTAGGTTAATTTTGTATTTTCTTGTATTTTAGTGCATTTTTAATATTTAATAAATAGTTTTTAATTAATAATAATTAAATAAATAGTTTTAAAAATAATTTTCTTTTTCTAAATAATTTTCTTTTATTATTAGGATTGTAAAAATATCATTTTCATATTTGTAGGTCTTTTATTTCTTTAAAACTCACGTGTTATTTTGTACGTAGACGTAATTTTATTTTAAACGTAAGTTTTAAGTTGTAGGTTTTAAACGTTCATCGACTTTAAAAATAGTGATAGCGTTTATTTAATATCTTTTATCTTTTATTTTTTTTAATTTGCATTTAAGTCGCTTTAATTTGTAAATCTTTTCTTTTAGTATAATTTTCCATCCAAAACCTTACTGATCACTATCCTTAGTGATCATTCTACCATCTGATCAAGTGTTTTTACACCAATTCATCCTCCGTGGGACTTAACGACCCAGGAATTCCCTATATTCCTCTGATCTTAATTGAATTTGTGTTTAAGCTGTTTTAAGTCTGTTTAGACTTGACGGTTTTGCACTAATCAACTTGCCACCACTAAATCGCCTATCCCACCAAACCCTTTGTTTCCCTACCGTAAGCCTAACGTTACAACCCTTTAAAAGACCTCTTGGATAGTTTTTCCTAGGTGCTTACGCCAAAGCAATGGAGGTTTGATCTAGTCTCAAGCCTATGGTAATCTATGTACTATGACCGGTTAATGAGTGTTTATCTTCCATTTCCAACTTGATATATTTCATATACACCCGAGAGATGAGAGTATCCAAACACCACTTGTGAGGTGCCAGTATGTAATTTTCGTGCTTTTTATGACTTTTGCGGGGCTTATACGTATTGTGAATTGTTCTAAACTAATGCTTCATGACCCCTAACTTATAAATTAATTGGCTAAAAGCACATTTGTTTGAGGATAAGCAAATACCAAGTGTAGGGATATTTGATAAGGATTTAAAAGGTACACTTTTGAGGGGTCATTTAAGCCTTTAATTGATCACTTTTGTATCCGTTACTACTTAATTTCGTTCCTTTTCACTTTTTAGGTCTCTTGAAGGCAAATTGCTGGAATGACACTTATTCGGACGAAAAGGCGCGAATATACGAAGAAGATTGCCAAAGTCAAGAATCGAGACACTCAAGCTGCTTAAATTGAAAGGGACGGCGTCACGGCTTAATTGTGACGCCGTTGCGACACACCTTGAGATGACTCCGAGAGCAAACTACTATTTTACAAGTGACGACATCAGGTTTTAAAAGAGTAGGGCGTCACAACTCAGACGGCCTAGATTTGATCCCGACGGCGTCAGCGGTTGAAGCCGACGGCGTCACGAGCATAAGGTGACGCCGTCATAGAGTTGACGTGGCCAAGACGAAACCCTAATGGCGGCGACCCGACGTCGTCACAATTAAAGAGTGACGTCGTCGCATATTGTAACTCTATATATAGAATTTGGATTTTCAGTATTTAGAGAGGTAGTTTTGTGGAGTAAAACCTAAACCGAACATAGGCTGTCTTAGGCAGTATCTTAGGGTTCCATACCCTATTTTACAACAAGATAAGTGATTTACTTCATTAATTCAATTATGTCTTCAATTGTTTGTGTGTATGCTTGCATGTTTTCCATGTCCAGCTAATTTACTTGTGTGTTTGCTTAGATCTATGAAACCTAGTTATTGAATATTGATTGGTTGTCTCTTATCTTAATTGTGATTGACCTAGTATTGCGATAGGTCATCCGTTGTGTTTTTAATGCTTAAGTAATCTTTGTGAACATTAGTTTATAATCACCTAGATTTATTGTAGTCTAAACATCCAAAGATAACCTTAGAGTTAGTTTATGAATCCTAGAGATTTCGTAGGCAATAACCTTAAGGTAGACTTAAAGAGTTAGGGATAAACGCATACCCTACGACCTTAGAAGACACAACGCATTAAGAATAAGGACGTGACAATTCAACCATCAATAGGAGATAACTAGGGAGTAACAGCATCTAAGTAAACACATTTTTAATCATCATAAGAGCACACAACAATAGACATAGACTACACTCACTTTAGTTTAGATAATTAGATAATTAGACAAGTAGAGTGATGACGTACCCTCCGATCAGGTCGAAGGACCCCCCTTCGGCCTCATTTGAAATTAAATTACGAAGACCCAAGTCTTTCTTCATAAGTCATTGGTGGCGTAAAACCATTCATCATTGACATGGTTACCAGTTGGGAATTCGCCAGCCGAAGGCCTATGCCCTTCGGTGTCTTCTCTTGAAGATGCCAAGACAAAGAAGAACCTTGACTTAGTCTTCCCCCACGTTCCTACTATTTCCTTAGCTTCCCCGCCAAGTCCGAGATAGTGGGGATGAAGCCCTAGCGGTTACCACAAATCAGGGGACGCCCTCCATGATCTCCTAAATGTGTGCTAACACTCTCCAAGCTATTTTCTTCACCTATAAATAGGTTGGACGAGTCATTTCAATGGTATGTTCATTCAACACAATATTTCACATACTCCATATTATTTACAACACATATCATATACTTACTCTCATGCCGGAGGTGATTCGCAGGGCCCAACCCCTGCGCAATCACTTAACGAAGTGTCTACTATTTCTTATTGCAGATTGGCTACAAGTTTGGCGCAAACATATCACCCCTCATAACCTTCGATCACCATCGAAGGCCTGGTCGTATGAATTATTGTACAATCAGTGGCGCCATCCGTGGGACCCGCTACTATTGGTCTCGTTATTCCAAACTTACACCCAGTCAATCACTCTCACTAGTTTCACGGCATGAATCAAGGAAGAGAGGATACACCCCCTCCGGGTTTCTCGACCTTGACACCAATCCCAGTCAATGATCCTAACAACCTTCCCAATATAACCGCATCCACCTTTACCACACGATCTCACCCTGAAATAACTCCCAACAACCATGCTTCAACCTCGGCTAACCCTGAACCGGTAATCAGTCCATCGTTTGTCGAAGCTAACAACGAAGCCTTAGAATCTTTACTGAGGGCTCGAAGGAGGCAAGCTCGGAATGTGGAGATGCGTAGGGAGTTAGAATACTCAAGCGATGAGTATGACGAAGAGTTGGAAATGGAAGCCAGGCCCTTGGCTCCTGGGGCTACACGCTTAGTGGTAAGGATAGGGTCTCCGAGCAGTCGATGGCCTAGTGGAAGGTCGGTTGGTTTTGAAGATGTTTCGAAGAGGGCTCCGACTAGAAGGGAAGGCACGATATAAGGCTCCAATGGAAGGAGTCACCGAAGGAATACTACAGAGGTTAATTTGCCACCACTTTTGGCGGCTCACCTGGGAAGAACTGAGGCAGGGGTTCCGTTGCAACCTTCTCACACATCCGGCGTAGAAGGTAATCCATTTTAAATGAATGGGGGAGGAAATCTTCCTCCTCATGGTATGTACCCTCCTTTCCAGGCTCAATCTTACCCTCAAGGGGTTTATCCCCCACCTAATGGGCAGGCTAGCAACCCTAGTTTTACTCAACCATACGGAAGCATGCCCTACGGGCCACCTATGGTATATCCTTCGTACCCTGTTGGAAGTCACCCACCTTATATACTTACTGCTTACCCTCAATATGTTAACCAAAACCCTGTTGGAATACCTCCAAGTCATAACCCGTACAATGCTTCCCCTACCAACATGCCACCTTATAATTGCCTTTATCGGAGCCCATGGGCTCCACAACACCCTTCGTAAGATGGATAGAAGACTACCCTTTGCCTGACGGGTTGAAAATGCCCGCACATATTGGTACTTATGATGAGAAGGGGGACCCGGATAACTTCTTACACCTGTTCGAAGGGGCTATTAGAATGCAGAAGTGGGTTATGCCCTTTGCTTGCCACATGTTTACATATACCCTACGAGACTCTGCTCGTATATGGTGGAACGGGCAAAAACCAGGTAGCATTGTGAATTTGGATGATCTCAAGGCCAAATTCAGATCACATTTCAGCCAACAGAAAAAGTTTACAAGAACGCACCTAACAGTGCACAACATCAAGCAGAAGGAAAATGAGAGCACTAGGGCTTTCATTACCAGATACTCCGATGACACCTTACAGATAATGGCCTTGCACGAAGACCAACGCATCTCAGGCTTCGTGCATGGCCTTCGAAACAGAAGTCTGGTTGAATTCCTCTCCACTGACCTTCCTGCAACTATAAGGGTTTAGTGGAGAAGGCGTACACCTGGATCGAAGCCAAAGAAGTGTCTACCAACGGGGCTCCGGTCGAAAATAAAGAAAGTCACAGCAAAGCCCCGAAGCATCCTTCGTGGGAAGGGTCAAAGAACAGACACAAAGGAAGGGACAGGTTTACACCATACCATAAAAACATCAATCACGGTCTCTTAGCTAATCTGTCCAAATCTCCAAGGGAGATACTAGCTACGGAAAAGGCTGCGAAGACCTTTGATCCTCCTCCTCGCTTGGCAAATAGAGGAAGGCCCAGAGGTACTTCCAAATACTGCTACTTCAATGACGATTACGGACACGACACCAAAAATTGTAGAGAGCTCAAGAAATAGATAGAAGAGGCCGTGAAGTCCGGCCAATTGGGACATTTGGTGAAAGGTATAAAGAAAGGTAAAGAGAAGATCTCTGACACGCAGCTGGGGAAAGACACCACACCTACCGAAGCACCTATCCTTATGGTATATAAGGATGATTCTGGTTTAAAGAGAAAAGAAGCGGAGGAAGTGCTATGCGGAGTAGGAGATGTCACCTTTCCTTCAATCACAGGGAAAGTTCTTTCAAATGACCCCGTGGTCATCAAGGTCTTGATCTCCAACAGAGAAGTAAACAGGGCCTACCTAGACTATGGTAGCTCCTGTGAAGTGATCTACGAATGCTGTTTTCTAAAGCTCAAGCCTTCGATAAGGTCGAAGAGAGTAGATTTGAAGGTACCTTTAGTAGGATTCTCAGGGGAACACTCATGGCCCTTGGGAGAAGTCCCTCTAGAGGTTACGATTGGAGAAGGAAGGCTAAAAAGAACAGAAACTCTGGTTTTCACGATCGTAAGGTCTGAATCTCCATATAACCTATTGATAGGGAGAACGGCAATGCAGAAGATGGGCATCGTTGTCTCCACCATACATGCAGCGGTCAAATTCCAAACACCTTTTGGTATTGGAACGGTTTTCTCCAGCTACAACGTGAAGAAGCCTACGGAAGTAGGCAAAAGGATCAAACAGGTTTCGGAAGTGCCTACGAAAGATGTTCTCAGCTGTACTGATGCTGAAGAACGCGTTGTAGTAAATGATCTCTATCCTGATCAAACGGTGGTAATCGGAAAGCAGATCCCAACCTCCTTCAAAGCATAATTGGAAAAGGTACTACGGGCCAATGCAGATGTCTTCACATGGACCTACTCTGACATGACGGGGGTCCCCAGAACTCTCACCATAGACGGAAAGCCCTTCGGCACTGAACACAAGCTCAATGAGTTCAAACATATTGAACCTATCATGCAAAAGCGTCGAAGCCTGGCTCTTGAAAGAAATGTCGCCGCATGCAAAGAAGTAGATGAGCTTGTAGCAGCAGGCATACTCAGGGAGGTGAAGTACCAAACTTGGGTGGCCAATCCGGTGATGGTCAAGAAGCATGATGGAGGGTGGAGAATGTGCGTGGACTTCACAGATATTAACAAAGCATGTCCGAAGGACTGCTATCCTCTGCCAGAAATTGATTGGAAAGTAGAATCCTTGTCAGGGTTTCGGCTGAAGTGTTTTCTGGACGCTTATAATGGTTACCATCAGATACAGATGGCGGAAGAGGACGAAGAGAAGACAGCCTTTTTCACAGGAAAAGGCATTTATTGTTACAAAAATATGCCTTTTGGTTTGAAAAATGCAGGTGCCACCTACCAACGTTTAGTGGACAAAGCCTTCCACAAGCAGATAAGTAGGAATCTAGAGGCGTACGTAGACGATATGGTTATCAAGAGTAGAATGGAGGAGGACATGCTCTTCGACATCAAGGAAACCTTCGACCAGCTTCGCGCCATTAACATGAAGTTAAATCCCAAGAAATGTTCCTTCGGTGTAGAAGAAAGACAATTTTTGGGACATCTGATCACCAAGCAATGCCAATCCTTCGAAGGTTAAGGCCATCACGGATTTACAGCCTCCTAAGTCCCTAAAGGAAGTGCAAAGTCTGAATGGAAAGCTAGCAGCCCTCAGCAGGTTCTTATCGAAGGGTGCAGACAGATCGTTGCCGTTCTTCAAGACACTCAAAGGATGCACGGATAAAAAGATGTTTCAGTGGAGTACGGACGCAGAAGCTGCCTTCCAAAAGCTCAAAGATTTCATGGCTGTTCTACCTACACTTACTGCCCTAATCAAAGGCTAAGTGTTGTTTATGTATATCACAGCCTCCTTCGAAAGCATCAGCGCTGTGTTATTGGCAGAAACGGAGAAAAAGCAAATCCCTATCTACTTAGTTAGCAGGGTTCTACAGGGAGCTGAGCTAAATTATCCAGCATTGGAGAAGCTAATTTTGGCCTTGGTCCATGCTGCGAGACGCCTTCGAAGGTACTTCCAAGCTCACCCCATAACCGTACTTACTGACAAACCCATTAAGCAGATACTTTCGAAGCCGGAGAAATCTGGAAGGATAGCTAAATGGGCTATTGAGCTAGGAGAGCACGAAATTGAATACAAGGGTAGAAACTCGGTCAAAGGGCAAATATTGGCAGACTTCTTAGCAGAAACACCCTCCGAACCAAAGCATGACACAATGGTTGCTGAAAAGAAGCCTGATAAGGCGGTCGAAGGGTGGAAACTTTATACTGACGGAGCCTCCAGCTCTAACGGTTCTGGCGCAGGTCTCATGCTTGTTGACCCCAAAGGGAATGAGTACACTTATGTACTCCGCTTTGAATTCGATGCTACTAACAATGAAGCAAAATACGAAGCCTTGCTAGCAGGCCTCCGATTCGCTAAGGACATGGAGGTAGAAGACTTGGCTATTTTCGTTGACTCACAACTGGTGGCCAACCAGATAAAAGGCTCATACGAGGCGAGACAACCTGTGATCAAGCAATACCTGGATAAGGCCAAGGAAATGCTCGAAGGGTTTACATCCTACAACATAGAGCATGTTCGGAGAAATCAAAACAAGAAGGCGGACGCACTTAGAAAACTAACATCAATGGCATTTGCTCATTTAACTAAAGAAGTTCTGGTCGAAGTGTTGGCAGATAGGTCCATCGTCCGAAATGAGGTGTCTGACATAATACAGGAGGAAGACTCAAATTGGATGACTCCAATTAGAGAATATCTAATAAGTGGTATACTGCCGGAGGATCAAAAATTAGCTCGAAAGGTCCGCATCAAAGCACCACAGTACAGAATCATGGGGAACTATCTATACCGAAGATCCTTTTTGTCCCCATGGCTTCGTTGTGTAGGACCTAGGCAAGCCGCCAACATCATTCAAGAAGTGCATGAAGGATCTTGCGGGCTTCACGCAGGACCCCGCTCCGTTGTTTCTAAAATAATGAGGATCGGATATTACTGGCCTTCGATGCACAGGGACGCTGTCGAAATCATTCAGAAGTGTGAAGCCTGTCAAGTTCACTCAAGGGTTCCAAGGCTACCAAAACAAGACATGACCTCTGTGACGTCCGCATGGCCCTTCAGCCAATGGGGGATAGACATCGTAGGTCCTCTGCCAATTGCTCCAGGAGGAGTAAAGTTCTTGGTCGTAGCCATCGACTACTTCACTAAATGGTTGGAAGCGAAGCCTTTGGCATCCATCACAGGAAGGCACATGGAAAAGTTTGTGTGGGAACATATTATCTGTCGGTTCGGAGTACCTCACATCATCATTTCAGATAATGGGAAGCAGTTTGCCGAAGGGGTATTCCCAGTGTTTTGCAGAGGCCTGAATATCAAACAATCCTTCACTTCCGTCTACCATCCTCAAGGTAACGGACAGGTGGAAGTTACTAATAGGGACATCATCCAAGGAATAGAACGAAGGCTGGGATACAGTCACCATGGTTGGGTAGATGAACTACCTCAAGTACTTTGGGCTCACAGAACGCATACAAAGTCAAGTCATGGGGAGACGCCTTTTAGCTTGACATATGGCACGGAAGCTGTCATCCTTTCGGAAGTAAGTGTCGAAACAGAAAGGGTCATGAACTTCGAAGCAGCAGACAACGAAGAAAGACTCTGCAGCAACCTAGACCTACTCGAAGAACGAAGGGAAATAGCCTCAATCAGGGAGGCTATCCATAAGCAAAAAATTGAAAGATACTACAACAGTCGGGTTCGGCCTTCGACATTCAAACCAGGGGAATATGTCCTCCGACTCAACAACGCAAGTAAAGCTGAGTACCATGTATACTAGGACCTACATGGGAAGGGCCCTACGTTATTAAGGAAGCATATGGCAACGGAGCCTACAAGCTGGAAACCTTGGATGGAGACGCTATTGATAGAACCTGGAATGGCACTACCCTTCGTAAGTTCTACGTATGAAACTTACCATGTCTAAGGACATTTTTTTACTTTGCTTTCAATCAATGTATTTGCATTCTTCTCACTTGGGGAAAGAAGCATTAATGGTAGGCGTCTAGTATTCATTTCTTAAAATGATGTAATCCTCCCTACCCACTTAATGATATAACGCATTTCCCTCAAATCTCTTGTTTCGTTCAATACAACAAAGATTTGTCCACCAAGTCGCTTTATAAGTTTCAATGTCGAAGGGATGTACAAAGACTAACAACATGTCTTGCTCATATGCTTAACATCCACCTCAACTTCACATTAACTTTCCTATATGGCCTTAAGGTATTTTAAGCCTTTCGCTGCCCAAAGGATTATGATGGAGTGGGTCGCAACCCTCTGTCAGCAGTCAAATTATACGATTGCTAATATTCTTGGTGAAGTAACTACACGCAATGAGGCTATGCATCTACCATACGCCTTAGGTTGTAAAATTTTTTTTTTACGCAAGTAAAATAAAAAGAGAAGAATTACACATGGCAAAATGCAAGCCCTGGTGGCTTTAATGTAGATTAATGACTAGTTTAACTAGTCTAAACAGGCTGTAGCCTTAACGATCCAACCAAGTAAAACATTGTCTTAGGCCGTAGCCTACATCACACACACCAAATGTTAATTGTTTCATCTGGCACAAAGCCTGGAAAGGAACACAGACAAATTGTTTTAAACAGGGTACATACCACCCTGGGGATCAAATTACAACCACATGGTTGCCTTCATCAAACTTTGGAATGAGTGGGATCAGCTGAACCTGGGGAGGGAGCCTTGGGTGACGGAGTCTTCTTAGAGGGAGATGGAGGCTGGACTTTCCTTGGCTTCTTGGCCAGCAGGTCCTCAATAGAGGCCGCTGGGCCCTTCGTCACATCTGTAAGGAAAGGGAACTCTAAAGTAGTTAAGTGATTACCTGCATCATCATACTCTTTCTCATTAGTTGCCCTGTAGTAAGGAACTTCCTCCATCTTCACCGGTTCCTCCGTCGCAGCTATCTCCTCCAAAGTGGTACACTTGCCATGGAATATGGCCGCATTCACCAGGTTCCCAATTGAAATCCCCACATCATCGCTATAGTAAAGTTCCATAGCAACGTAGGGGATCACCTTGGTTACCAAGTCCACCCTATCCTTCTTCAGCATCTTCAGACGAAGGTTTAACCCATCTACCTTTTCTCTGAGCTTGATCTCTTGGTCCAGCAACTTCGCTCTCTCTCCTTCGAGGCCTCCACATTTGGATGAAAGAACAGATATCTGCTCTTTATAGCCTACAACCTTTGAGCCTTCGATAGTTAGCCTGCTGCATTCAGCCTCGCTCGTTGCCAGTTGACCTTTGAGCTTTTCATTCTCAGCTCTGAGATCTTGCACCAAGGGGTTCTTGTCAAAATCCTCCAAGGCATCCTCACACTTCTTCTCCAGGTCTGCATACTTCTGATCCCTAGCCTTCTCCCTTCTCAGCATAACATCCATTTCTTCTCGAGCTTTGGTGATAGCACGGAGCAGCTCCCTTGTCCTAGCATTGAGTTGGTTGTCTAGCATGCACTGTCGGACATAAATTTTGTCATGAAGGTCGCAGAGCCTTTCTATGGACATGTTGTCATCACCCCCTTCCACTTGGGTGGGATTACATGGCCCACGAGTTGGTGACAAGCTAGGGAAGAGGGAAGTTCTTTCGTATCAGGAAGTCCTGCAACATATATAAATTTGTTAATATATTATTACTGGTATCTAATTTTTTGTTACAGGCAAGAAACATTACCATGGATATCATCACCGCTGGGCCCTTCGATGGCTGGAAATACCACAGCCTTACCCTGGGCACTCTTTTGCCGGGTAGTTCGAGAGGGAGGAGTAGGTAGGATAAGCTTCCTCTTCGAAGCGGACTTCACAGCTTTTGCACCGGTACCTTTCCTGCTTCGGACCCTCTCACCAATGCCGGAGGGTCCTACGATGACCAACTGTTCTTCGGAGACTGGTTCATCAGATTCAGCAACATTCTCCACAAGCTGGTCTTCCACATCTATGGGTTCCTTTGACGGAGGAGCAGAGGATACAGGTTCGATGGGCTGGGCTTCCACATCATTGTCATTTATTGACACTGATGGAGAGCCCACGCCATAGCTCGTCTCTTGGGGATTCTTTGGAATGAAGCTCACCTCCTTTGCACCACCAGCTACCACAAAGTTTCTGAATGACATATCTGCGCGAAGGAGCAAATAAGATAAATATCAGAAAGATAAGTTTTTATTTTTTATTTTAATAAAAAAAAATACATACTTTCTCCATCACAAATAATCTCAGGTACCAAAGGAGATCCCTCCCATCTTTCAGCAATGCCAGCCATGAAAAGAATTGGCTCAGGGAATGTTTGGCAATCAGCTGGATGACGAGCCAAACGTTGATACAAAGGATTCCTTCTCACAGTATAGGGCAAGGGATCGTTGAACTTTTTTTCGTCATATTGAAATTATGGGTTTAACAACGCAGGGTAGGTCGGAGGGATAATGGTGTTTTGGATGTAAAAGAATTTGACTTTCCAATTCCTGATGTTCGTAAACGGCCTATCTATGAGAATGGGCACATCCATTTTACCCCTCTTAGCCAAGGTCAACCAATCTCCTCCAGGGTATAAATTCAAAAAACCCCAAAGCACAGTCAATGATGGTTTGAACCCATAAGCTTTGCACATCACGATGAATGTCGTAAGCTTGGCTAAGCCAAAAGGGTTGAACCTAGAAATGTGTACCTCATAGTACTGGAGGAGTTCTAAAATCAAAGGGTGCAACGGTATCCTAAGGTTGGAGGTGGTGAATGCATGGGTATACAAGCCTACATAGTTTTCGGGGGCATCAAATATCCCTTGATTTCTGCTAGGTAACATGATTTTATGTTCTTTTGGAATTGGGTAATAGGTGAGGAACGCTTTGAGCTCCTCTCTTGTCAAGGTGCAACCTTGTTGTTTGATTACAAATTTTTTATTGGTAGACATTGATCCTTCTAAAATCCACAATAATGTATTTGAAAAACAAATACGAAGGAACACTTTACCTTGTTTGATCGAAAGCTTGATCGGAAGAGGTTTTAGTAGGTGAAAAACTTGGGCGTGAGATAAATATATGTTAGAGTTTTACTGTTTTTACATTTTATATACCCCTACATATGTTAAATCTCGGCCCTACACGTGTCCTGACTTATCCCCTTACCACCAGATTTCAAACCCTTTTTAAAATTTGAAATGACGTTTTCTTTTACCGAGGAAAAGGGAGTGGTTAGGATAGGTGTTTGCATTAATTACGGTCAATAAGTACAAGACTTTTCATCTTCGTTCGTTTTTTGTGACGAAGAGGAGGTTTCGTTTTTTCTGAGTCGTAAGCAATATTTTTTGTTCGTACATATCACTTTCGACTGGGGGGCTTGATGACGTACCCTTCGATCAGGTCGAAGGACCCCCCTTCGGCCTCAGTCGAAATTACATTACGAAGACCCAAGTCTTTCTTCATAAGTCATTGGTGGCGTAAAACCATTCATCATTGACATGGTTACCAGTTGGGAATTCGCCAGCCAAAGGCCTATGCCCTTCGATGTCTTCTCTTGAAGATGCCAAGGCAAAGAAGAACCTTGACTTAGTCTTCCCCCACGTTCCCACTATTTCCTTAGCTTCCCCGCCAAGTCCGAGATAGTGGGGATGAAGCCCTAGCGGTTACCACAAATCAGGGGACGCCCTCCATGATCTCCTAAATGTGTGCTAACACTCTCCAAGCTATTTTCTTCACCTATAAATAGGTTGGACGAGTCATTTCAATGGTATGTTCATTCAACACAATATTTCACATACTCCATATTATTTACAACACATATCATATACTTACTCTCATGCCGGAGGTGGTTCGCAGGGCCCAACCCCTGCGCAATCACTTAACGAAGTGTCTACTATTTCTTATTGTAGATTGGCTACAAGTTTGGCGCAAACATATCACCCCTCATACCCTTCGATCACCATCGAAGGCCTGGTCGTACGAATTATTGTACAATCATAGAGTAATCGGTAGAAATACCAACCCCCCAAATCCAATACCCCGAGATTCGTACCTTTCCATTTTCTAAAAAAACATAAAAAAGATAAAAAAATAATATTCCTCAACCCCAACCTTAGCGTAGTAATTTCTCACAAGCATTCCTATTCCTCTAGAGAACGATATCAATTCCCGAGGCTTACCCTAATACTACACTACAACGATTAGGTTCACTGCCTAAGGTGTTGAAAAACTTGCTTGATGAAAAGGAAGTTCCTTTGACCCCGAACGCGCGTTGTACGTGTATCAAGGGAACACACCTACAAAGTTCATTTAAAATACTAATACAAGGTTATTGTGTTTTAAAATGAAAGAAGTAAGGAAGAGGAAAGTTACGTCTTAACTCCTTGAGGGAGTTACACTGTAACTGGCAAAACATGGCATACGCTGTAAGAGTGTAGCTACGGCGTAACCACGGAGATGTTATTACGCCGTAATCGGTAATGCATCTGAAATTCTGCTGCAAGGGGTAGGTTACGGCGTAACCACTGAGATGAGTTACGCCGTAACTATGGTCAGATCAGCAAGCTGCAGTAGCAATTACTCCAAGTTTCCTGCAAAAATGGTTAAAAACACAAAACCCTACAGAAATGGAAATAAAACAAAAGAAAGGGATAATTCGGGTTGTCTCCCGAAAGAGAACTTTTCTTTATTAACGAGTCTTTAAGTTAGAATCAGAGCCGCGAGGCTTTATGGGGGCCTTTGGACTTGGCCGACTTCCTCCATGTCTTTCTTTCTTGAAGATGGCTTGTCCCAAACACGTGGAGAAATAAACCGAGTTATGGAATATCGATTTTATTGCAAAAAATTAGCCTTTGTCCACTCGCAACGAAATTTAGTCTCCTCTTCCCATTTTAATTTAACAGCTCCAAACTTTACTCATAACCAGTTTTCAAATGAGATTCCCTTGTATCTAACTTCCTTTCTCTTTTCCTCGTCAAAACATGCCCATTCCTTGCGATTGAGCCAGTTAGGATCGGGGAACTCTCCTCCATCGCAGATCTTGCGTTTAGGGTCACATGTAGGCCATGCCATGGTGAAATCGTCAGACATCATGGCTGGTTCACAAAAATGAATGGTCTAGTCAATCTCGGTGAATCATTCGTTAAGAATATTATGCTCTTGTAACCACTTTTTCCTGATAAGTTTTTCGTCTTCCCAGCACCACCAAACTTCAGCAGCCTCTTTTATCATCCGAATGAGATATTGTCCTCCTCCATTACATCGTTTTTGAAAAGGAGAACACGTTGGTAATGTAACTTTAGACCCATCAATCAAAGAGGTTTCAGGAGTCCAACAGTGGAGTCTCCCAGTAACAACATAACTCGGTACCAAAGGCCGGAAATCATCATCTTCCCCTCCGCTGTTGTCATCATCACTTGACTCAGTTCCTTGCAAATGGCCAAAATACGAAGGAGGAAATCTATCGGAATAATCTAGCTGAACCTCCGGTGAATCCTCATCTGTTACTATTTCATCCGGCTCATGGCATAGAGTTTTGTCCAATTTAAATTCTATTTTATCACCATAGTGCCCCCAACGAGTCGAGGAACGGTTTACCAAGAATCAAACGTTCCTTTGTATTTTTCTCCATGTCCATAACCACAAATTCCGAGGCAGAAAAGAATCTATCAACCCTCACACAAGTACCACCTGTTATTCCTAACGGAATAGCCTTGGTTTTATTTGTTAATTCAATCACGATATCCGTTTTCCAAAGATGAATTAATTTGAGTTTCAAGAATATGGAAAGTGGCACGATATTTACGTTAGATCCAATATCTACTCTCCCCAAGATGTCATAACTCCCAATTGAACAGGGAATAACAACCTCGTTTGCGCTAATATCCTTAACCGGAAATAAACTGATTTCTGACCTGGTTATTCTATCTGGAACGTAGTTACGCCGTAACTCAGGGAAATAGTTACGGCGTAACTGATCCTGGTTGAAGACAGTCATTTTATCCAAACCTTTAATTGTAGGTTCCTAGTCCTCACATTCCCCTTGTGAATTATTATCAGCAAAAACGGCATTGCAAACTACCATGGGTTTGGTCCCTTCAATGTTACTTAGCTCAACGTCTGCGCTGAGCTTTTCTACCATGGCTTCAAGGTTTTTTAGGGTTTCGTCGTGCCTTGAGAGATTCTTATTTGTGTTTTCCTGGAAATCCCTCAGCCACTTATCTTGTTCCTTTTGTCTTTGGCCTGAACTTTCCAGGAATTTGTTAATTGTTTCTTCAAGGTTGGGCTTTCTTTCTCCATAAGTCCTATGGTTGTGATTTCCACGGTACCCATTACTATTTCGATTATCTCCGTAAAACGGTCGATTTTCTCCATATTTGGCTTCTTCAATTATATTTTCTTCGTCAATGTGAGGACAATTCTTTGTGAGATGTCCTCCCCCACAGCTTTCACAACCCACTTGGATGGCATGAATGGTTTCTCTGTCTTTCAGCATATCCCGACTTAGATTTTCAATTTTGCTAGCGATTGCTGCAATTCCGTCAAAACTTCCACCTTGGTTTCTTTTGCTTCCTCCGTCGTGCCATTTTTTAGAATGACCAACCATTTTTTGAATGGCTTCAATTGCTAGAGTAAGAGTCATGTTCGGGATAGGTCCTTGATAGTCCAGCATCTGTCTTGTAGTCACGTTGATTCCTTTGTAGAAGATGTTGACCTTTTGCTGGTTATTCAAATCATGGGTAGGACATTTGTAAATGAGATCGTTGTATCTATCCCAAGCTTGATACAACGTTTCATCGTCTTCTTGCTTGAAATTATGGATCTCCAAGAGCTGGTTAGAATCTTCGATGGAGGACAATACCTCTAGATGAAGTGCTTCTTAAGTAGAGCCCAAGTATTAACTGCACCGGCGGGCAATCTTTCAATCCATCTTCTGGCAGTCCCAGTAAGAGTCATGGGGGATACCCTTAGCATAACAGCATCATGAGATACGCCCGAAATGTTGAAAAGGCTTGCGATGTATAGGACATTTTCAACGTGCACATATGCATCCTTGTCCCTGTTTCCAGAAAAAGGGTTAGCACGAAGCTCCCTCATAAATTGGTCTTTAATTTCAAAACGGACATCAGCTCCAATCGCCGGTCTTACGAGACCCGGACCTTGTTCTGCTCTTGTCAACGCCAAATATTCCTCAAGAGTGAGGTCATCAATGTTAACAACTTCCATGGTACCTGAAAACTTGAATAGTGATCGTGAGAAATATAGAAAAGTTTAAAATAGAATGAAAATGAAAGACTTAATAGCAATCCTAGTATAACTCCCCGGCATCGGCGCCAAAAACTTGATGCAGGTTTTACTAACCAGGTTTTAATATTTATATAGTCTCGTTATACCTATGGTCTACCCTAATGCACTAACGGGCAGTGTACCCGGTCGTGTGTAGTGTAGTATTTGGTAAAACCGAGGTCGTCCCAAGAGCTATGTGTGTTGGATTATTAGTAAGTCTAGGTGTCACAGATTTTAATATGATTTCGATAAGGAATTAATTAATTAACTACTAAAGCAGATAAAAGCAAATAAAGGCAAAGGTTCAATCAATAGAGGAGAGTGGTGCTAACCTAGTCATTCATCCTAGCTAGTAATGTCTACGTCTAATTACTTCCAATTACTTCAGGTGGGGTCAAAGTCGAGAGGACATCATTTGGTCAATTCGCCCTAACCTATCAGCAAAGATGCCACCACTGGAGAAGTCAGGTGTCCCCTCATAAGTCCAGTTGTTTCTGGTCCCCTAAGCCGAGTCATTAAGTACCGCTACATGCTAGACTTATAATAGTGTGTGCCCGGGCGTTAGCAACTTAAACACTCACCCCCTAATTCTTAAGTTCATCCAAACGGTAGGTGATCAGTTGGTCAAATCGCACAAGTAGAAAGGGTCGTCAGTTGGTCATATCTTACCCTTCCCGTCTCAGTCTACTCACTTAGGGTCAGTTGGTCATATCTCCTAAGCAACTAGCCTCTACCGCCATTCAAAACTACTGAAACAAGGGTAGCTACCAATAAACTATACATGCATACACTTAGAAATAATTATACGGAAGTAATGTAAACGCAAACAAAACAATTAAGGAATCATAACTAGGCCAGCACCAAGAGGTGCTTAGCCGCTCATAATAACCATACAAATCAATTCAATATTTAATGTTACGAAATACATGAATCGAAAGTAAAGAAAAGATAAAATGCTAATGTGTATCGTAGGGGAGTGATTTCTCCCTCAGAGACAGCTTTGTATGCTCCTCTAGACCTGCCTTTGGCTTCTTCCCATGTTCTTTGGTTGTGGTGTGTGGAATGGGATGCCTTTAAATGTTGGAAATCGTGTGGTATTTATAGGCCAGATCTGGGTTACGGCGTAACTAAAATAATAGTTACGCCGTAATCTTCAATTTCTTCGTAATTTGCACTAGATCTGCTGGTTACGGCGTAACCTTCTAAGTGGTTACGCCGTATCTTCAATATTACTTGGATACGCCGTAGTTTAAACAAGAGTTACGGTGTAGTTATCAGCGGCGTGGAACCTCATTTGACCTAATATGGTTACGTCGTAGTCTTTTGTGAGAGTTACGCCGTAATCTTCTAATGAGTTGGCTTTCTGAGTCACGCTTTAGTTACGGCGTAATATGAGAGATGAGTTACGCCGTAACTTCTTCAAAGTGAGCATACTCTGATAAATCTTTGATAATTCTCCAATTCCGCGTCTCTTTAGCTCCAATGCTCGTAATTTACCTGAAAGTGGAAAATAATGGAAAATAAGCGTAAATCCATATAAATGATATAAATTACAAGCATTATCGAGGGAAATTGACACTTAATATTCAGGACTATTTGATGTTATCATGTCCAAACACCCTTTTCCAATACTAAACACTTGAGAATTTATAATTTGTCAAATCGTACGTGCTTATTATTAAACTTTTACAAAGAATGCTCGAATAATATGCGGGCACATAACATATGATTCAAATGAGTACGTTTTTCGATATCGAATCACGATACGCAGAGTGTGTATTTGAATATAAGCGTGGTAGTATTGACATATTTAAATGAATTATTAGTTTAAATGAAAAGAGAGGTAAGGTCTTGTAATTGTTTTTTGTTACGAGTATTTTGTAATTGTATAGAGCATTTGTAAGAAAATACGTAATGAAAAAACTATCCAAGCATCGGGGCTTTAGTTGTGTATTAATAGTTGCAATAAAGTGTATTTTTGTAAATATTACTTTTGCCGGGGACATGTCTCCGGGTAAAGTTTTGGCGGGAATAAAGGCGGGAACAATTAACATGCTTTTGACTTTGGTCAAATTTTGGTAAAAGGGAAAGACACTTTCGGCGAAGACAAGTCCCCGGCGAAAGTGGTCGTTGAATTTTGACTAGCCGGTCAAATTATGTTAAAAATTCAACAGACTATCGTCGGGGACTCGTCCCCGCTAAAAATTTTCATTGAATTTTCTTTAACTGGTCAACGTATTCATGTGCCACGTCAGGTTTTGCTTTATCGTTTAGTGACTTTCGCCGGGGACACAGCGTCTCCGGCGAAAGTCTCCTCGCCCGTCAATCCGATTGTTGTAGTGTATAGTCTAAGCATTACCAAGTCCGGTCTATGATGACTTGTAAAATGTCCTAATATACGACTACCTTAGTTAGCAAACGTGTAAAACAATAACTTATACTACTTAATTGCTGTTATTAGGGATGTGTTTGTCTAAATATCAAATCAGCCTAGTATTATTTCAAAATGAAAGTTAAGCACGTGTTTTAGAAAGCTACTCATCGCTTGAGCAATCTTTAGTATCTTGCATTCTACGCATATAAAGCTAGGCTTTAAATCTATTAAAATCCAAATAAGGTATTGTTACAACATCAAAATCAACGATTCAACGACCTGCCTGTCCATTGAATAAACTTTTGTCTGCTAATTAAATATTCGAATCAAATATGTTATAAAGTTTACGTTTCAAACTCAGACTATATAATGATTGAGATGACTAATTCATGTAATTAATTTCATGCCTAATTTATTCATTTAGTGATACATGTATTTCACTTATTCTCACTCTTTTTATTTACCATTAATTTTGCCATGTGTTCCAAAATCCTTATTAGGCATCAAATTAGGCACATGAATTAGTCATGTCAATCACTACTCGATTTATAAATAATCATGTTTGTGTAAACTCGTATCATCCAAAATACCGTTTATTGATTGAGTGGATTCCTTGCCTAAACATGCATACAATGAACATATATATATTGTTACAATGAATGATCTAGAATCGGGCCTAGAGCCCGTAACATAATGAGATACTATTGTTGGCTAACACTCCCCCGCAGTGGCAGCGGGAGGGCACCGGATGCTGAGACTGGAACGAAAATCCTCAAATAGAGTGGACGGCAACCCTTTCGTGAAGATATCTGCATATTGATACCGTGAAGGTACATGAAGTACGCGAACCTGACCAGTAGCAACCAAGTCGCGAACAAAGTGAATATCAATCTCTATGTGCTTCGTGCGCTGGTGTTGAACCGGATTGCAAGATAGGTATACAGCACTGACATTATCACAATAGACAACTGTGGCGGAAGATAATGGAGTGTGTAGCTCTCGAAGTAGATTTCGTAACCAACAGGTTTCAGCAACAGCATTGGCAACCCCACGATACTCTGCCTCAGCACTAGAACGAGATATAGTTGGTTGCCGTTTGGAAGACCATGATAGAAGATTGTTGCCGAGAAAAACACAGTAGCCAGAAGTCGATCGTCGTGTGGTCGGGCAACCAGCCCAATCTGCGTCAGAGTAGGCAACCAATGACGAAGTAGAGGAAGCAAACAGTTGAAGCCCATGGTCTAATGTGCCCCGAACATATCGCAAAATCCGTTTGAGAGCCGAGAGATGTGGTTCTCGAGGGTCGTGCATATGAAGGCAAACCTGCTGCACTGCATAAGATATATCAGGACGGGTGAAGGTGAGATACTGTAAAGAGCCTGCAAGACTCCGATATAACGTAGGGTCGGATACAGGATCACCATCATCTCCCAGTTTAGACTCAGTATCAACAGGAGTTCGACTGGGATTACAGTTAACCATATGAGCTCTCTCCAAAACCTCAATAGCATACTTCTTCTGAGATAAGAACAACCCTGAAGAATCACGTGTAACAGAGATCCCTAAAAAATAATTGAGTGGGCCCAAATCTGTCATCGCAAATTCCTGATGTAAAGAACCAATAATCTGTTGTAATAAAGTCTCAGAAGAAGCTGTTAGAACAATATCATCAACATATAATAACATATAAGCAGTATCCGTCCCTTGTCTGTAGATAAATAAAGATGTGTCACACCGACTATTAGAAAATCCTACCCGAGTGATATATGATGCAAATCGCTGAAACCATGCTCTAGGGGCCTGTTTGAGCCCATATAAAGACCGTTGTAGTAAACATACATAATCTGGATGTACATGGTCCCTAAATCCTGGGGGTTGATGCATGTAGACTGTTTCAGATAGATCACCGTGTAGGAATGCATTCTTGACATCCAGCTGATGAATCGGCCAATGTCGAGAGGTGGCTAAACTCAGAACAGTCCGAATGGTCCCTGGTTTCACAACTGGACTGAATGTCTCATCAACATCTACGCCCTCTAACTGATTACTGCCATTGGCTACCAAACGAGCCTTATACCGACTAAGTGTACCATCAGCCAAATACTTGTGACGAAAAAGCCACATGCAGCGAATAATGTTGGTGTCAGAGGGTCGTGGTACAAGAGTCCAAGTGCCATTTTTAATTAGTGCGGTGTATTCATCACGCATAGCATTTTGCCAATTTGGGTCAGTGGACGCGTCACGATAGGTTTTTGGTAATGGTGAGATCGTAGACACATGCATGTTAAGGCGCTGAGTAGGACGGTTAGTCCCGGCACGGTAGCGTGTGACCATGGAGTGAGTCGAAACAGGGTTTGGGTTATGAGGAGGATCAGGGATAATCAGAGGGTTTTGAGGTACAACTGTAGGTGGTGTTGGTGAAGTTGGGGATGGTGCGTCATTTTCTGGCACATTGGGGGGCGTTGGTGGAGGAGTTGTTATGGGTGTAACGGGTTCATTAGCGAGTTGGTGTTCAGGGGGTGGTATGGTAGTGGTAGGTGGAACATATGGGGGATTTATGTCGGGTGAGTCGTCCAAAAAATTGTAGGTAGGGACTGTAGTGGGTTTTGAAGTGCCATATGGGAAAACAGTTTCATCGAAAGTTACGTGTTGAGAGAGAATGATTTTATTGGTGGTTAAGTCAAGACAGCGATATCCACGATGATTGGAAGCTTGTCCCAAGTGAATCGATGGGGTGGCGCGAGGTTCAAGTTTGTGATTTGGAAATAGGTGAGGGTAACAAAGACAACCAAAGGTGCGTAATAGGCTATAATCCGGGTTGTGGCCAAATAGTCGGGTGTATGGTACTTCATTAGCAATTGCAGTTGAGGGGAGAATGTTAAGTAAGTGAGTGGCCATATTTAAGGCTTCAACCCAAAAGGTTGGTGGGAGATTGGCTTGAAAAAGGAGGGTGCGAATGAGGTTATTGATGGTGCGTATCATACGTTCAGATTTCCCATTTTGTTGAGATGTTTTAGGGCATGAAAAGCGAAATTGGATGCCATTGTCGGCAAAAATTTTGTGTAGGTTTCGATTATCGAATTCACCGCCATGATCACACTGAAGGGATTTGATTTCACACTTGAACTGAGTGTGGACATAGTTACGAAATAACGCAAATTTAGATAACACATCAGATTTATTTACTAAAGGATACACCCAAACAAAATGCGAATAATGATCCAAAAATAAGACATAATATTTAAAACCCGACATGCTCGGTATTGGTGAAGTCCAAATGTCCGAGTGAATAATGTCAAAAGAAGCATTAACAACAGTATTGGAACTGACAAATGGAAGTCTAACGTGTTTGCCAAGCTGGCAGGCATGACAAAGCACGGGAGGCTTCTCTTTATTACATGAAATGAATTTATTTGAAACTAGACGATGTAACACTTCGCTTCCTGGATGTCCAAGACGCTGATGCCACGTATGTTGACTGACTAGAAGAGCTTGAGGAATAGGACACGGGGCCGTGACAGGGTAAAGGTCGCCCGAGCTGTCACATCGGAGAAGAACCCGACGCGTCATGAAATCCTTGACGGAAAAACCAAAAGGATCGAATTCGACAGTGCAGTTATTGTCACAAACAAATTGACGGACAGATATAAGATTTTTGACAATATGAGGGGTAATAAGAACGTTATTTAAGTAAAGAGGTCGAGAATGAGTAGGCAAAATGCTATGACCCGTGTTGGTGACAGGAATGGTATGCCCGTCACCAACCGCTACAGATGGATACATGCAAGTATTAAAAATGTTACTAAGACTATTAACAGATGCATTTAGATGTGAGCTCGCACCTGTATCCATGTTCCAGGCGCTGGTAGGGGGATCATGGAGAGTCCCGGCTGCAAAAGCATGAGACAAGGTATTTTTCTGACCCGGGGGACCTACACCATTCTGACCCGCACCCCTCTGCTGAACTGGGTAGCCATTCTGACCCGTGACGCTGCACTGTTGAACCATAGGACCAATTGACCCCCCATGCTGAACTGGATAACCAATTTGACCTATTGAACCTCCTTGTTGAACCTGGTAGGAAGGCGACAGTCCAAAAAGACCAGGTGAACCCCCTGTAGACACATCTTTACCCCCCGTATAACCTGTTGTAAGTGGGAAAATGGGTGGGCCTGTATTGTTACTGGTTGGAGTTGTATGCATAACAAAAGGGACATTGTTCACTGTATTTGGTTTTGGAACACCATTAGCAACACCATTGAAAAGCTGGAGTGATACAGTTTCTGTGTGATCACCCACCATCATTGCACAAAGTAATGGGATGTGTGGATCAATGTCAATGGACGATCACCAACACACCAAACAAGAAATACGTGACCTGAACACGAAGACGTCAAGGAGACAAACACGAGTGGATTTGCGACCTTGCACAAATCACCAACACAGTTGAAGAAAACTACTTATTTGTGACCTAGTGCACAAATAACATATATATTTGTGTGGATTGATGACCAAAGCACCAATCACCAACACGATTTTTTTTTGTTTTTGTTTTGATATTCGTGATTAAATTATACACATAAACAAGATGTGGCTGCTCGTTTAGGGTTTGATAATGATGCGTGAATTGACAGAAGAGGGAGGAGCGGGGTGATTTTTGTGTTAGGAAGGGATTGTGATTGATGAGAGAAATTATTGGCCTGATACCATGTAAACTCGTATCATCCAAAATACAGTTTATTGATTGAGTGGATTCCTTGCCTAAACATGCATACAATGAACATATATATACTGTTACAATGAATGATCTAGAATCGGGCCTAGAGCCCGTAACATAATGAGATACTACTGTGGGCTAACAGTTTGAGGAGATGATTGAGAAGCTTAAACGCATATATATTTTTAAGGGTGTGTTTGATTGTTACTTAATGACAACACTCAGCGCTGATTCCTAAAAGCTTAATCGCTCAGCATGTTTGATAATCATAAAACTTGCCGCAGAATGACAAATATTTCGCTGAGCGATTTTGCATGAAAACCTACACTAAACGATTCAGTGAACCGCATATCTAACAAAATACTTTTAGAATCTCACATTTTCCTCCACGTGGATCTCCACTACCGCCTATTCTCTTTATATAACATGGCGTGAAGAAGTTGGAGTCCGTGCGTGGCTTTATATTAGTTTTATATAGGTTTTGTCCAATTGGTTGCTTACATCTGTTAGAGCCGTTCCTGATAATATTTGTTTATATAATACAAGGCACGAAGGCCCGTTGCCCAACACAATAAACAAGTATTTTAATTTTCCATATAAGGTCACATATACGTGTCTTCAACATAAAGCATTTGGTTTCCACCGCCTTTCTCTCTATGAAAATAGAACGGCACGTTCTACCATCTTCCAGATCCAAGATCTGTTTCAAAATTAGGTGGTCTCCTTTTTTAATACTGATTATCTTTTCTAAATGGTCTGTAATGATTGTTGTAATCTCATCCAAGTCAAACGGGTCTTCGACAATCCGACCGTTGTTTGGCGAGGCAACAACAGGACGGCGTAGTTTAAATGATCGCTACGCAACTGTGTTTGTTTGCAGCCACGACGGGATAAGGATATTTCTGTGATTTGAGCCAAGTTGTTTATTGCAACACTTTAATGATTGGATAATTCTTATTTCATTTTTTATTTAGGAGGTAGGTGGTAAACGGATAAATACCCGAAAGGACGGAACTATAAGGATCGAGCGGTTGAACAAATGTTGTAGGTATGTGTTATGTTGTTTTTTTTTTGTTAAATTAGTTGTTTTATTATGTTGTAAGAAATTTTTTAGTTTAAACAAAATTGGAATCTTTTTTGGAATTTATAAATGGGAGTAGCAAAATCTTGAAGATACAGTGGGAAAATATTAATCTTGGCTAAAAAAGATAGATTTACCACGTTAATCTTGGCTAAAAAAGTGTTAATCTTGGCTAAAAAAGTTTTTGGAATTTATAACTGTTTGGCGATTGATAAATGCCTTTTTTTAAGAGAAAATTCCCAAAATAAGCCAAAAAGTCTTGCATGGGGTCATTTTTTTTTAGGCTTTTCCCATTTTGGTCATGCTCGACTACTCAACTGCTCGACTTTAATCAAAATTTTGACACGTGTCATTCTTTTGACTGGTCAACTGCTCGACTTTGACTGTTAACTGCTCGACTCTACCCAAATTTTGACACGTGTCATTCTTATGCACTTTTCTGGAAAAAAAAGTACACGTGTCAAAATTTGGGTGGAGTCGAGCAGTTGAGCATGACCAAAATGGGAAAAGGCCTAAAAAATGACCATTTAACAGACCATGCAAGACTTTTTGGCTTATTTTGAGAATTTTCTCTTTTTTTAAACATGCTAATTATGCTTATCACGTTAAAGACCAAAATTTGTCTTGAGGACGTAGATGTATTGATAAGACTCATAAGAGGTCAATAAACAGATAACTTACCTTCTTTTTTTGAAACTATAGAACACGTTGGAAATAGTAAGTAGCATAGTTAGTATTTAGATTGATTTTTAAAGATTATGTTATTAGTTTAGATTTTCTTTATATAGATTATTGTCAAAACTTGGAAGAGGCTCTGAAAGAGAATCCTGCTTAGTTTTGTAGTTAGATGGGAAAAAGTTAGTTTAGAATGAAAAAATGGAATAGCTTTGGCGTTTTTGGATTCCGCGGGTTTAGTTGACTAATTTTGCTTTTTAGTCTGATGAGGATTTACGTATTTTGCAACAATTAATTTAACTGTCTTTAGGATTTTGAATTTGTTATTTGGTTTCCATATGGTCTGCTTTAGCTTGAACTTCTATAGGACGTATTAGACTTGAAGTCCACAATTTGTCGCTAGCTCACACATAATTGTTTGGTGATTGATAAATGTCAAAGACAATTCTTTTAATCATGTCAATTGCAGTACCCATGTTATAGATGAGGATTCGTTTGAGGACTTGATGTATTGATAAGAGGACTATTAAGGATAAATTCCCAGTTTGGAAAGTATACATAGAACACTTTGGAAAGAGTAATTAGCATAGAGTTTAGTAATAATGAAGATAATGTAGGAAGCAAAGGCTATTTGAAAAGTGTCACGAATTGTTTTTAACATAACTATTGCGCAACACTTTTCTAAATAAAGCTTTAAACTTTTTGACTGTAGTTTAATGCATATGTAGGACCTTACTTTTATCAACCTTATCACAAACCCAACACAAATACCACGTTAACACAAACAACACAAACACAAACAAAGCTTAGAAATAAGATGAGAAAGATGGTGACTTGAAGATATAAATTCGTGTATATGTGAGATAAAGATGAACACAAGATGTTGTATATTCCAAAGGAAAAACACACACACACACACTTTCAAGCACACCCCTCAAATGACCATTTGAGGGGTATTTATAGTACAAGAGGTTTGTTGCCCTAAAGGCTTTCCATGGGCTTTTCGTGGGTTTGCAATGGGCTTGGGATGCTTAAGCTTATACAAGGCTTAGCATACGCGTAACATTTAACCAATTAGATTAGCCCAGTCCACGAGCCCGTTGACTATTCTATCACGATATCTAACACACATTATAAAGTTCCTAAACTTGAATGACCATCACTTCTAATAAAACTATTAAGGCTAACAATCTCCCCCTAAGGGGTGGTCATTCAAAAGATGCTCCACTTGATTTGGTCTTTACTTTTCTAGAGCTTGAACTTTGTGCGTAGATATAGAATAGTCTTGAATCTTTGTTCCTTCATGCTTTGTGATCAGATAATGTGATTGTCTGCCGTTGTCAACTTCGTTGGTTAGGTGTCTCCACGTCTTTCTCCACCATGCTCACACTTCTATTTGACTTTGAGTTTCCAATGATGAAGTTCTCGAGTCTTTAAACTTTGTAGATTCTTTGACATTGACGAAGAATCATCTTTAACTTTGAGTTGCCTTTGATTTTGATGAGAACTTTCATGTGTTGTTGGTATTAGCATGTGGCGAGTCTGCACGATCCATCCGCTCCGGAGCTTCCATAAGAAGAAAACATAAAACATTGTTAGTAATAAGCGGATTTCGGCACTTACAAGTTTGAATTTCGAGGGTGTTAACAGCATAGTGTGAAAACACGTCTCTAATTCTCACAGAGGCCGTTCCTGAACTGGAGTCCCACAAGTGAGATAACACGATATACCGAAGTACATCTACAGTTCAGATGAGTCGCTGAAGTACACCGAAGCATCACCCCACGACTGTAGACCGTTTGAGACACACTAAGCGTAATCCACGGAGAATTACCGAAGTGACCTGCTGTCAGGGCTGCTTGATGTTGACCCTGGCAGGAGTTTCCATTCAATCACTGAAGATCACAGATGTGAAACTTCTCATAAATGTTCTGGCAGATTGCTAAGACCTGCGTAGGACTCTAGAATATATCACTTGTGTCCTAATAGATGAACAACAAGCGATGTCATGTCAAGTGTTCCTATGAGATCTTTTGATGAATCTCGTGGCTCTAGACTCAATAGTGCATTTTGGTTTTCCTGAGCGGAGACTAGGGAGAGGGTCTCCTTCTTCAATACCAACTATCTCTAAGAGAAAGTCGATAGATTATGTAGGGTTCCCAGTGAGAATGAAACAAATCCCTTTTGAGAGGAATTGAGTGGCTAGAAGGTTTAGTGTAGTGCGTCACTGGGTCCATGACGTCTTGGTCTTCAATACCAGTGTCATCTAGTGACAACCAGTAGCAGATGAATTGAACCCGGTTTCTGCCCTAAGGTTGAATGTGGAGGGCTATTTCTTTTCACCCTTTTTTATTATATTTCTTTTTAATTCTTCAACCTCTTCTTTCTCCTTTCTCACATTAATCCTTTTTTCAATCATACCTGAGGACTTCTAATACTAACTATTTGTGATGTCCTTGGGTAGATCCTTCCGTTTCTGGCGGATCATAGGACGAATTTCCTATCCTTAGTCACCTTATAACTCCATGACTGTCCTATTGTTGCCATAAAACCATTTTTCTTGAAAATCTCTCAGAGTGTTTATGATAGAAAACATGTTTGCGACACTCCGTGAGTTTTGTATTTTCAGAAACACTCCCCCTTCACATGTGCTTATAAGTTTTGACAGAAATCTGCACATAGAGGGTAGAGTTCGCACTTTTTGAATTGATCGAATTTAAATGAACAAGACCGATTCGAGACATGTTTACATCACTAGAGAACTAGCTTGAAATTATTACCCGTCCTGGTCAAGTCATAGAAAGTTTCTCGAGATGGTACATGATTGCTCGTCAATTCATTGGTTTCATCTGAGTCGAGCTCATTTGAGATGTAAACACCGATTTTGATCACATTTTAATCACGTCTCCTCCCCCTCAAAAATAGCATATTCGTGATATTTTTTATATCAACGGATTAAACAACATTTTAGAATCTTTTGGGGAGACAAACGGATTTGAATTAAGCATGAATTTGGAACATTAAGGTTTTATACTCCCCCTTTAATAAAGCATAATCAATTAAAGGGTTTTAGAGGGAGTTATCTTGAGCACAAACTATTTGAAAGATTTTGAAAATCTTTTTGAACAATCTTGAAAAGGTGCTCAAGATGATGATGATTTCTCACCATTTTTAAATGTAGTGCACTGAAGCGTACACCTGATTTTTTCTATAAAAGCACGAGTTTTGATTTGAGAAATAATCAAAAGTCATCATTTCGGTCCGGGTTTCGTACTGATGTATACGAAAGCCATTATTATGAAGAAATTTTGAGAAACGACATGTTTTAGAAAACTATTAAAGAACTCTCGCTCAAGCATCTGTACATGCCCGTATCATTGTTGAATGACATTTCTAGAAACGTACAGAATATCGATTATACAAGAGACATGTCGTAGAAGAATATTTTTGGATTTTTGATTTTCTATTGTTTTTGTATTTTTGAAAAATTTTATATTTTTATATTTTGCTTTTGTTGGTTTTTCAAATTTTGTATTTTGTTTTTCAAAAATATTTACAGCGAAACCTTTTGGAAAATCATTTTCAAGAAGATTCGAGAAGACGTTCTAACTCCTCAGGGGTTAGGCTTCGCATTCCAATTCGCCGAACTAAATAATCAAACCTTTCTTTTGGAAGGGCTTTAGTTAATAGATCGGCGAGTTGGTAATCAGTCTTCACGAAGAATAATTCAACAGTACCATTTTCGACGTACTCTTTGATGAAGTGATAGCGGACTCTGATATGCTTAGTCTTTGAGTGATGAACAGGATTTCATGATATGGCTATGGCACTTTTCGAGTCACAATACATAGGTATTTTATCGAAAGTAAAGCCATAATCTGTGAGTTGTGTTCTCATCCATAGAACTTGAGCACAACACGCAGATAGAGACACATACTCAGCTTCAGCGGTTGAAAGTGCAGTGCAATCTTGTTTCTTTGAAGACCAGCTTACTAACTTTTCACCCAAAAATTGTGCTCCTCCAGATGTACTTTTTGCTGTAACTTGATCACCTGCGTGGTCCGCATCTGAAAAAGCAATTAGATCAAATCCGGATTCCTTCGGATACCAAAGTCCCATGTGAATGGATGTCTTCAGGTACCAAAAGATCCTTTTAACCTCTTTGAGGTGCAGCTCGGTAGGCTTTGCCTGAAACCGTGCTAATAAGCAAACAGCAAAATGAATATCTGGTCGACTAGCAGTAAGATACATGAGAGAACCAATCATGCTCCGATATTTCTTCGGATCAATAGGTTTCCCAAACAAATCGGCTCTAATTTTTGGTGATGTTACCATTGGTGTTCCGACCGAGTCACAATTATCCATACCATGATTTTTCACAATCTCAGTTGTGTATTTAGCTTGATTTATAAAAATTCCACGAGGGGACTGATGTATTTGTAAACCAAGAAAGAATTTAAGTTCCCCCATCATGGAAATTTTAAATTTGCTTTTCATGAGATTTTCAAAATGTTTTGAAAGATTCGGATTAGTGGACCCAAAGATGATGTCATCCACATAAATCTGAACAATCAAAATGTCGTTTTTGCATTTTTGTGTAAACAAGGTAGGATCAACTGTGCCTTTGGTGAAATTGTTTTGGATAAGGAAGGAGGACAGTTCGTCATACCATGCTCGCGGAGCTTGCTTTAAACCATATATTGCCTTTTTGAGTTTGTAGACGTAGTCTGGATGTTCCATGTCTATGAAGCCTTCTGGCTGACTCACGTACACTTCTTCTTTCAGAGTTCCATTCAAGAACGTTGTCTTAATGTCCATCTGATAAATCGTGATGTTTTTGTGAGCTGCATAGGCTAAGAATATCCTGACTGCTTCAAGTCTAGCTACCGGCGCGAATGACTCTTCAAAGTCTATCCCTTCCTCTTGTCTATATCCTTTGGCCACAAGACGAGCTTTGTTGCGAATAACAGTCATCTCTTCATCCCTTTTGTTCTTCCATAACCATTTGAGATCAATGACGCGGACGTCAATTGGTCTTGGAACCATATCCCAAGAGTCATGAAGACGGTATTGGAGAAGTTCCTCCTGAATCGCTTCTATCCATGCGGTATCTGCCATTGCCTCACGAATGTTCTTTGGCTCTATATTGCTAATTGAGCAAAGGTAAATGCATAAGTCGCAATCGGTGGCAAGTTGGCGTCTCGTCTGAATTGGCCTTGAAGGTTCACCAATAACTTGTTCAATTGGGTGGTATTTTGTCCACTTCAGAGTAGAAGGATACCGTTGGTTAAACGTATGCGATTTAGATGGTTCTCGTAAGCATGAAGATGATTCAGCTGATTCCGTAGCAAACGGGTTTTCAAATAAGTCGTCATCTAACGTTGCATTGTTTCGGTTTTGGTTTTGCTCATCAACTGTTGGTAGAACGGGTGCATTAACTTGAGTAGAAGTAGATGATGTTGATGGAGTTGGTGCATTGGTTTCGACCGTTGTAGATGCATCTTCTGTTGGTGGTGGAGGATGATTTTGAGCGGGTGCAGCAGAATGATGGTTTGATGCATTTGTCGAAGTTCCACCATAGTATTCATCGAACATTAACTCGAAGAATTTCTCCCATTCTTGTTCTTTAGGATTATCAAACGAAGTTGATTGAGCTCTTTGAGGTATGAGTCCTGAACTGATGTGTCCAGAAGTCTGTCGGTTTAGTGCGGGTTCTAGAGCGAGTCTCTCAGAAGCCATATGTGAAAGTTCATCAAATTTCACATTCATCGTCTCCATGATCCTCCTTAGCCTTCTGTTATACACCCTGAATGCCCTCGAGTTATCTGAATATCCAATGAAGATTCCAATATCACCTTTTGCTTTCAGTTTTCCAAGATCTTCTCTGTCATTTTAGGATAGCACAAAGCGCCAAACACATGAAAGTAAGAGATATTTGGTTTTCTGTTGTTCACTATTTCATATGGGGTTTTATTGAATCTTGGATGGATGAGGGATCGGTTCTGAGTGAAACAAGCAGTGGCAACAGCATCAGCCCAAAGAAATAACGGTGCACTAGAATAGATTAGCATTGTGCGAGCAGCTTCCACAAGAGTTCTATTTCTTCTTTCAACTACCCCATTCTGCTGTGGAGTTCTAACAGCTGATGTCTGATGAGTAATTCCAACATCTTCAAAATAAGCTCTTAACTCCTGATTTGTGAATTCAGTGCCGTTGTCTGTTCTTACAACCCTTACTGGAGTTTGAAGAAGTACTTGAATGCGTTTCAAAAAGGTGATGATGATGTCTGGTGCTTCGTCTTTTGATCTCAGAAACTTAACCCATGTATATCTTGAATAATCATCGACGATAACAAGAATATACTTTTTCCCATTGATGCTTTCAACTCTCATTGGGCCACATAAGTCCATGTGCAACATATGCAACCTTGCTTCCGAACTAGGTACGGTTTTGGGTTTATATGATGCTCTTTTGCTTTTTCCTTGTTCGCATGATGGACATAAGTGATCCTTGGTGTATTTGAACTTTGGAAGTCCGTTGACGATGTTGTCTTTGGGAAGATTGTTGATGGTGTCAAAATTGAGATGGGATAACCGTCTGTGCCACAACCAGGACTGTGTTCCAGATGCTCGTGTCATAAGACATATTGGTGATGAAGAGGCCATTTGGTTAATGTCGATAGCATACAAGTTTGTATCACGATTCCCAGTTAAGAGATCAGTGCCATCCAAGTTTCTAACGAAGCAAGCATTTTTCCTAAAAGCAACCTCTAAATCTGCATCACAGAACTGCCCGACTGAGAACAAATTGTGTCCCAACCCTTGAACGTAGTAGACCCGAGTGATCAAATAATTTCCGAAAGGTAGATCTCCATAACCCATGATAGATGCTACATGATCATTTCCGAAACGTACGGTTCCCATGAATTGCCAGATGAAATTGATCAGCAGCTTCAGATTCTCGGTCATGTGCTTGGAGCAACCCGAGTCGACGATCCAAAGACATATTTCGATAACCTGCCAATCACAGAAGAAGAAGATTTTGGAAACCGTTTTGATTTTGGTTCCTTTGGGTTAGAGGTAAAATCCTGATCACACTCATAGAAGTCATCTATTGGTAAGACAGGTGCATCACTCATTCTTCCATTCTCGAGTGTGAAAGTTCTACCCGTGGGTTTCCAAATGTCATCCCTAAAGTAAACATTATGCTCCCTATCAGTAGTGTAAAGCCTAAGTCTCGCGACTAGTCTTCCTATTCTTTTAGCATAAGTTCTTTTGGGAACATTCTTCTTAACAGGCTTAACAATCTCATTCTTAGAAACACAATCATCATGAACATTAGTTAAAGATTTCTTGCCAGTTAAACAAACAGATTCAACAGATTCATTAAACTTAGCAGATTTCATAGGTTCATTACATTCAGATGAAATGTCTTTCTTATTACAAAGCGGTAAATTCCTAGGGTGTTCTTCTACTTTCTTCTCTTTATTCAAGCGACTACTCTTAGAGGCAAGCGAGACTCTATTTTTCCTTGTATTGCTCTTAGGCTTTAGTCTGCTGCTCCTAGAGGTGCTTCCTAGTCCTGTAGAAGGTAAGGCACACTCATTAGGATTCACATGTTTATCTAGAGAAGTGGTTTCAGCTTTCCTAGTCTCTTTAGAGTGCTTTTCTAAACTTATGTCGTTTGATCCATATGTTTTAGATGTGGAGGCAGACGCATTAGTGGTACTCATCTTAAAAAGTCCAGGTGCTAAAACTTTTGGTTTCTCGATAACCGCTTTTCCCTTATCAACATTTTGTATAGGTAGGGCAGGTGGAGTGACTGGTTTTGATGAGACATTTTTCTCATTGACTTTTGGAGGAGGCATAGAAACAGACATTTTTGGTTTAGAAACCGGTTTGGGAACATTTGCTTTCTCCTGAGTCAATGGTTTTGTAATCACAGTTTCCACTACCTTTCCTTTTTGACTTTCCAGCTGAGCCCTCAAAAGATCATTTTTCGCTTTCATGTCATTGTAGGCACGCTCATACGATAGTTTGTCATACTTGCATTCCTCAGTTTTGCGATCAAGTTGTTTAAAATATGAGACATTTTCTTTTTCAAGTTTTTCAAGAGCTTTTTCATATTTTGAAACAATTTCAGAGGTCTTGTAAGATATAACTTTTCACATACACATCAAACCATAACACAAAGTAGCATATAGATGGAATTCTAGAGAGAGAAAGTTAGAGGTTTAGGGAACTTTAGTGAGAGAAAGAAAAATCTTATTATGAGCTCCAACTCTCTACCTTGGGAGGTAGAGAGTATTTATAGTCTTACATAAAACGCCACACATCGGGCTGTGGATCAGGCATACAGTGGGTAAAGACCCGTCCGTCCTCCACGGTGTTACTTAACTAAATACTACTTAACTTAAAATAACTACGACTACGAGCTTTCTAACGATTACATATACTTGAGGTGACCGACTCTTTAATACCGGGAATTTCTAATTCCTAACAATCTCCCCCTAAGGGAGGTCACCTCAATCATGTACTAAAATTACATTGAATACAAACAGATATTACATTAAAAATTGATCTTGCATTCTTGATGTAGTGTTTTGCTTCGAAGCTCGTAGTCATTGATTCTTCACATTGCATGTTTGGTTACTCCAGGTGGAGGTCTTTTACTGATCCACGTGATACTACTTTTGGGCCATCATTTGAGATCATCAGTTATCAACAATCTCTGACACATCCATTGTGGTGTGATGTTGTGACTTTAGGACCGACATGCTCACATTCTGGATCATGATATCTTCTCATCAGAGTAGCGGAAGCTTTAGTTGATTCATGATATTGGCAGCAGCGTAGCAGAAGCATGGAGTGAAAATATCAGAGTCATTGATGCACTAATCATGATTTCTTTTGAGATGAATGTGTTAAGTGAGCATGTGGCTGTGGATTGACCGCTTCATTCTGAACAGCTGCAAACGTCGGGCGTACCTGCATACAACAGTTAGCAATAAATCGCACGAAAGTGTCTTTGATCACTTTCGTTGAATTGAGGTACACGGCCCACGGTTCCCCGTTGATCAGTACAAGTACTGCCTGTGATCAGGTAGGATTCCTAAGAATCTCCTTGACAGGGTTTCGCAGCTGTTCTAGCTGTTCTCAAACCGGAACGTCTCAAAGAAGACAACACGGAGTGAGTGAACCAGCGAATTTTAAGTCCACTGATTGATGAAAAGATATTTGAAAAACAATCGAGTATTGCTCAATAGAAATTGTTTATGCAATACAACGAAGGTTTTTATTGAAAATCAATTATCAATCATAAAAACACCTTTTGATTTGAAAAATGAGTACACGGTCGATGTGCTAAATAAAAGGTTTGTTAAGCACAAAGACCGGTTTTTCAAAGGTATCCGTCAATCCCTAACCTGAACCAGGATTGATTCAAGAAATTGAATCGCCCCATTGTTTCTGTTCAGTTGTCACATGGTTGATCCATATAATGGATCTCACATGCCACCTACCAGGAGCTTGTTTGATGTTGGCTCCAGAAGGCTTTCCATCTTCATTTTGAGTATGTAAACACATCACTCAGATGTTCTGGCAATACCACAAGGATAATGCGTAGGACTCAAGATATAATCTCTCTTTCCACATTGTGTGAAACAGAGAGTCTTCATTGAAAGTGTCCTAATGAGATTTATTGATGATCTCGTGGCTCTAGACTCAATTTGTGCATATTTGGATCCTATGCCGGAGACTAGGGAGAGGGTCTCCTTCTTCAATATCAACAATCTCTAAGAGAAAGTCGATAGATAATGTCGGTTCCCCGTGAGAATGAAACAAGTCCTTTTAAGAGGAACTTGAGTGGTTTGGAAAGTTGAAGTGCAGTGCGTCACTGGGTCCATGACGTCTTGTCTTCAATACCGATGTTACCATCAGTAGTATATGAAGTGAACCCGGTTTCTGCCCTAAGGTTGAATAAATGGAGGGCTATTTGTTTTCACCCTTTTCACATTCAATTCTTTTTAATTCTTCAACCCCTTCAGTGCTTACCGAGACTTCATAGCTAGAACCTTGTTGGGTTTATTCCAGTACTAGCTCAGTCTTAGTCCGCACTCTTCCCTTATCTCATTTTTCTCCTTTTATCATCATACCTAAGGACTTCTACACTAACTAGTGGATTGTCCCTGGGTAGATCCCTCCGGTTCTGGCGGATCATGGGAACCAATACCTAACCTTATCATCCTTATATCACCGTACATAAAGTAAAGTTGGTCGGTCAATTTGGTATTGTTCATCTTCCATATGGAACCAATTGAAAACCATTTGAAAATCAATTCAGATACTTGTGATATATTATCAAAGCATTTTGTACCTGAATTGTTTTTGATATTTTTAGAATAAGTGCTCCCCCTCAACATGTGCATCAAATGTTTGAAATCGTTTTGCACACGGAGGCAAGAGGAAGAATTAACTTCTTTGAATACCATTTTCTAAAAGATATCAGCATCACTTCCCAAATCAAATCAAGTAGATAAAGCATTTTGGGGAAGGATGAGATTTTCTTGATTTTGCTCCCCCTCAATATGTGCTTCTAGGTTAGAAAAGAGTTTTGCACATACTAGAGGGAACCTGCACATTGGGATAAATGATCACGTTTCAAATCATAGGTTTAAGATAGGTGCTCCCTCTCAACATGTGCATTGAAAAAAAATTGAAATCGTTTGTCACATGTAGGAAGGACAGCATGTACATCCTTATAAAACCATTTACCTAATTATCAGTTTGAATCCAGTTTAAATCACACATTCTCCCCCGATCACAATTATCAAATCATTTGAGATTTGTGATCTCTTATTGATTTAAATTGATTTTGAAAGATTTTAAGGAGAATTGTGACCTGATTATGAAAGCGTTTGAGCTGATAAGGATCGGATTTTAAGACTTTAAACTCCATTGATAAAACATGCATGTAAATCTTTTGAAAACAATATAATGCCAAATAACTTTTTAATTTAATTGAAATCATTCTCCCCCTCAATCAATGACGTAGGTTGTTGATTGAGAGATAGAGATTTTGACAAATAAGACCTGATGATTATCAAAAATAGAGATCGAGTTATTTTTCAAAGCATTTAGTTTTCAGCAGATAAAAGATTTTAGAATCAGAGCATGAAATTTGAAAGCATGATAAAACATGGCTCTGTTCTTTCTTTTAAAACCGGGTTATTGCCTGAAGATGACAATAAACCATTGTTTCTCTTTCTCCCAAAAATATTTTTTGATTTTTTTTTTTTTTTTTTTTTTTTTTTTACACGAGTTTAGAATACCTACTCTAGAGTTAATAGACTGATACCGAAACTTAAGTTGTTTTAGGGAGACATGACACTATTATTTTCACGATAACGAGAGAGTACGTTGTTGCAAGTTATGAGTTCTCGTTTCGTATAGCTGTAAGCTGTAGTAAAGTAGTCCCTTGTTCACCTTTTTCCACACCACCTTGATATAAAACACTCCAGACTTATAGTCAATCGCCTGTAGAAGTGGTTTCGAGAAGGTTCTCTTGCAAAACTCAAATAAGAAGGTGCAGAACCAAACTTTTCGGAAGTTGGTCTTTGAGAGTTTGCAGAAGTCCTCCTTCTGCTCCTCATTTCCAGATAGAAGTAGATAGAGCACATTTATAAATAAGCTTTTTGTTTTATCTTTTAATATTTTGAAAGTTTTAGGTATTTTTAAACTTTTTAAGCTTTTTAGAAGTTTTTTTATAACAGAAAAACAGAACAAAAAGAGCTAAGCTATTATAGATGCCAGAAACACGACAGTAAGTTTCTTACTGTGCCCAGAAATCTATAACAAGCTTAAAAATAAATTTTTTTTTTTTTTTTTTTTTTTTTTTTTTTTTTTTT
>BPTQ01000006.1:311803980-311818388 GCA_019973895.1 Chrysanthemum seticuspe
ACTCGCTAGCTTCAACACTGTAAGTCGCTACAAAAATGTGAAGCAAGTCGCTACCAAGAAAATATTCCGTGAGCTAAGTCGCTAGCTTGAAAAACCATATAAACATCACTTTTCAATCCAAAAACAACCCAACCAAGATGATTCAAGCTTACCAAATGAAAACCTAAACACTTTTGATGATTCTAAACATAAAAGTACCAACAAAATTCAAACTTTAACACAAGAAATCAACCAAATGATGCAAAAACCACTAAACTTTTTCAAACTCAAAAACCACCTAAAAACCACTATAAATCCAAAGATGTGCAAGATATGATCTAACCATGGCTCTTGATACCAATTGTAAGATATAACTTTTCACATACACATCAAACCATAACACAAAGTAGCATATAGATGGAATTCTAGAGAGAGAAAGTTAGAGGTTTAGGGAACTTTAGTGAGAGAAAGAAAAATCTTATTATGAGCTCCAACTCTCTACCTTGGGAGGTAGAGAGTATTTATAGTCTTACATAAAACGCCACACATCGGGCTGTGGATCAGGCATACAGTGGGTAAAGACCCGTCCGTCCTCCACGGTGTTACTTAACTAAATACTACTTAACTTAAAATAACTACGACTACGAGCTTTCTAACGATTACATATACTTGAGGTGACCGACTCTTTAATACCGGGAATTTCTAATTCCTAACAGGTCTCATACTGGAGTCTTTCATGATCTTCAACAGAATATGTTTGCAAAATGATGGACATGATATCGGTAGTCATAACATCTTCGAAGAGAGAATCATTCAAATTTTCCAAAACTTTGATGTGTTCAAAACTATCATTAGCTTGCTTTACCAGGGATTTATGGTCCTTGACAAAGTCAGCTGTTTCTTTCAAAAGCGCTTGTTCAACATGAATTACCCTCGCACTGATGGCAGTTAACGGAGGGGCAATTTATGTTTTAAAAAACTCTTTTGTTTCGTCATCATGACGAGTAACCCAGATGTTAGTTGTGATATGATTTTTAGTTTTAACAGTCTCTTGAAGTCTCCCAATTCTAGTTTTAACATCGTCTAAAATGCTTCTTGCATCACTTGTGTTAAAAGGATTGTTTGAAGACATTTGTTCGATTTTCGAAAAGGATTTTGAGACAACTACTGGTTTTGAAACTGATTTTGAAACAGATGTTGACACTTTGTTTGAAACACTTGGTGTGGTGGAAAACGTTGATTGTTCTTTATGAGAAACAAACGAAGTACCATTAATTTTGTTCCATTTGTTATAATCAATAGGTTTTATTTCCGGATGTTTTTGTTTCATTTTTGATCTACTCTCCTCAGATAGTTCCAACGTTTCAAGAGAGTCATACACAATTATGGGTGCATGCAAAGCATTTCCATTGTTTAACACATTCTGAGATTTCTGAGCTTTCTTGAGGAACGAGGAAGGGTTGTTACCAAGAGCCATTTTATGTGAAGTGTGAAAAATCGGATTTGCTTGATTAGAAAGCATCTTGTTTGTTTTAGCGGAATGACCCGTTGTAAGAAGCAAATTATCCAATTTTTTGATTGTTTCATTTTTATCCAGAATTTCATCAAGAAGAGAATCTTCTCGTTTTGAAAAATCAGCAATCAACTTTTTCTTCTCTTTTTCAAGATCAGAAAACAGTGCTTTTTGTTTAGAAAGTTGGTTGTTTAGATCAGAAATTTCCTTGTCTAAAGATTTTATTTTCAAATTCAGATTCACATCAAGTGTGTCATACTTGAGTTGCAATTGTTTTTCTCTTAAAACAGAATCTCGATAACCAATTTCTAATTCTGACATTTTGTTTGTATGAAATTCATAGGCTTTGGCGTGCTCCTTGTAACTCTCAAGCTCAGCGGTCAATTTCACATTCGCGGCCTTAACTTCGCGATTGACCTTACTGACTTTCTCAATTTCAATACCACAAGTATTAAGTAATGATTCAAAATAAGCACGGGTTTCCTCATCAGTTGCAGTATTTTGTGCCACACAGCCTCCATTAGGATTCACATCTGGAGTTTCAGAGTTCGTATTGCTACAACTCGGATTGTCCAGGTATGTATCATAAGTAGGTGCTGATGTCACAGAATGTTGTTCATCATGAGTAAACTGATTAGCAACATTACTATAATTTGGTACCTCATTGAGTGAATCTGTGTCATAGACTGGAGGTGTATCAAAAGTAGCACTTGATGTTGTGTCCTGCTTTGCATTATCATTTGTTTTCTCTGCCCGTCCTGGATACAGAAATTCGTATTCCTCAGCAGTCAACTCTATTCCTAATTTTTCTTTCTTTGCTAACAACACCCTGTACTTGAGGTTCGGAGGTAGCATGCTGAACCGACGATACCCTGAATCTTGGCTTTGAGGTTCGGAGGTAGCATTCTGAACCGAAGTCATAAAACAGTTATTCCCATTTTGATATCCCATATTCTGATTCACAATCTGACCCCCTTGATGTCCAACATACTGCCCTGCATATTGCATCTTATTCCCCATTTGTATGCCTGTAGTAAATCCATTCTGATTCCCAATAACATCAACCATGTGTCCTTCTTGACTCATATGCATAGATGGTTGAGCAAACTGCGTATTAAACTCTGAAAACCATGTATTGGCGAATCCAGCAATAGCATTTGTGAAAGCAGTTTTGAGATGATCTTTCTCAGTTGCCATTGATGAAGGTATGTGATGATAAAGTTGATGTAGGATCGATTCAACGATAAAGGAGTTGTGGTTGATGAAGATTAAGCTCGGTTGAGGTGATTCTGAAAGTCGTACTCGTAACCTTGGTTCTTCAAAAAATTTCGACCAAAATTTGAAATTCACTATAAAAATCAATTCTAAGGTCGTATGAAAATTTTGAGTTATGACAATTTTGACGCCAAATTTGACCCGAAAATTTTGAATTTAGGCCCAAAAATTTGAATTTTTGACCAAAATTTTCACAGTTAAACCAAAATTTGAATTTCGCGTAAAAATTGAACGTTTAGTCTCCTCAAAAATTTAAATTTTACTCAAGTTTTCCCGCCAAGAAACTTTTTTTTTTTTTTTTTTTTTTTTTTTTTTTTTTTTTTTTAACCTTTATGCGTAGAAAGAGAGCTTAGGCGTAGAAACAGAAAGTTACGAGTAGACGAGGCTTAGGCGTAGGATCTTATGCGTAGGATCTTAGGCGTAGGATTCCTTAGGCGTAGGATCTTATGCGTAGGTTTAAAGTTACGAGTAGAAAAAGTTATGCGTAAGATTTAGCTTATGCGTAAGGAAAACTTAGGCGTAAGAAAAATTCTTATGCGTAAAGTATTCTACGCGTAAGTCGAAACTTATGCGTAAGATTAGGGTTTTGCCCAAAAATCCTTTACACTGTCACAGTGTAAGAGATATCCAAAAGTCGAAGTGTTCCACAAACTTATCCAAGTGAGGGAAGCACTGAGTCACCGTTATAGCTCGAAGATTCTTCACCAAAAAGTTACGAGTAGAAAACTAGGGTTTTGACTTTTTGACTTCTACTCGTAAGAAATTTCCAACGATTCAAATGATTTCTTTTGCACAGATAGCCTTAAAAACACTCGAATAACCCAAAAATGTTGACCCTTTTCACCCAAAGTGCTTAGAAAAGTTACGAGTAGAAATGACCAATGAACCAAAAACGCGTTCAAAATGAAGAAAAACACGTAAAGCTTCAAACTTTTTGCAAAAAACTGAAACTTTAGCACCAAATATACCTTAAACAACAAGAATCTTGAATTTGTAAGTGCAAAAATTAAAGCTTTAAGCGTGACAACGTTTATAACAAAGCTACGCGTATCAACCTTCAAAACAAACACAAACACTCCTAAACCATTGTTAGGCGATTGATACCAATTGTAGGACCTTACTTTTATCAACCTTATCACAAACCCAACACAAATACCACGTTAACACAAACAACACAAACACAAACAAAGCTTAGAAATAAGATGAGAAAGATGGTGACTTGAAGATATAAATTCGTGTATATGTGAGATAAAGATGAACACAAGATGTTGTATATTCCAAAGGAAAAACACACACACACACACTTTCAAGCACACCCCTCAAATGACCATTTGAGGGCTATTTATAGTACAAGAGGTTTGTTGCCCTAAAGGCTTTCCATGGGCTTTTCGTGGGTTTGCAATGTGTAGGATATTAGTTTTCACATACACATCAAACCATAACAACAAGGTGGCGTATAAGTGGAATTCTAGAGAGAGAAAGTTAGAGGTTTAGGGAACTTTAGTGAGAGAAAGAAAATTCTTATTATGAGCTCCAACTCTCTACCTTGGAAGGTAGAGAGTATTTATAGTTTTACATAAAACGCCACACATCAGGCTGTGGATCAGGCATACAGTGGGTAAAGACCCGTCCGTCCTCCACGGTGTTACTTAACTAAATACTACTTAACTTAAAATAACTACGACTACGAGCTTTCTAATGATTACATATACTTGAGGTGACCGACTCTTTAATACCTGGAATTTCTAATTTCTAACAATCTCCCCCTAAGGGAGGTCACCTCAATCATGTACTAAAATTACATAGAATACAAATAGATATTACATTAACAATTGTTCTTGCATTCTTGATGTAGTACTTTGCTCCTAAGCTCGTAGTCATTGATTCTTCACATTGCATGTTTGGTTACTCCAGGAGGAGGTCTTTTACTGATCCACGTGATAATAAATTTGAGCCAGCTTTTGATATCATCAGCTATCAAAAATCTCTGAGACATCCATTGTGGTGTTGTGACTTTAGGACCGACATGCTCACATTCTGGATCATGATATCTTCTCATCAGAGTTGCGGAAGCTTTAGTTGATTCATGATATTGGCAGCAGCGTAGCAGAAGCATGGAGTGAAAATATCAGAGTCATTGATGCACTAATCATGATTTCTTTTGAGATGAATGTGATAAGTGAGCATGCGGCTATGGATTGACCGCTTCATTCTGATCAGCTGCAAACGTCGGGCGTACCTGCATACAACAGTTAGCAATAAATCGCACGAAAGTGTCTTTGATCACTTTCGTTGAATTGAGGTACACGGCCCACGGTTCCCCGTTGATCAGTACATGTACTGCCTGTGATCAGGTATAATTCCGAAGAATTTCCTTGACAGGGTTTCGCAGCTGCTCTAGCTGTTCTCAAACCGAAACATCTCAAAGAAGACAACACGGAGTGAGTGAACCAGCGAATTTTAAGTCCACTGATTGATGAAAAGAGATTTGAAAAACAATCGTGTATTGCTCAATAGAAATTGTTTTTGCAATACAACGAAGGTTTTATTGAAAATCAATTATCAATCACAAAAACACCTTTTGGTTTGAAAAATGAGTACACGGTTGATGTGCTAAAGAAAAGAGTTGTTAAGCACAAAGACCGGTTTTTCAAAGGTATCCGTCAATCCATAACCTGAACCAGGATTGATTCAAGACTTGAATCGCCCCATTGTTTCTGTTCAGTTGTCACATGGTTGATCTAATGAATAGATCTCACATGCCACCTACCAGGAGCTTGTTTGATGTTGGCTCCAGAAGGTTTTCCATCTTCATTGTGAATATGTATGCATATCACTCAGATGTTCTGGCAATACCACAAGGATAATGCGTAGGACTCAAGATATAATCTCTCTTTCCACATTGTGTGAAGCAGAGAGTCTTCATTGAAAGTGTCCTAATGAGATTTATTGATGATCTCGTGGCTCTAGACTCAATTTGTGCATATTTGGATCCTGTGCCGGAGACTAGGGAGAGGGTCTCCTTCTTCAATATCAACAATCTCTAAAAGAAAGTCGATAGATATGTCGGTTCCCCGTGAGAATGAAACAAGTCCTTTTAAGAGGAACTTGAGTGGTATGGAAAGTTGAAGTGCAGTGCGTCACTGGGTCCATGACGTCTTGTCTTCAATACCGATGTTACCATCAGTAGCATATGAATTGAACCCGGTTTCTGCCCTAAGGTTGAATAAATGGAGGGCTATTTGTTTTCACCCTTTTCTCATTCAATTCTTTTTAATTCTTCAACCCCTTCAGTGCTTACCGAGACTTCATTGCAAGAACCTTGTTGGGTTTGTTCCAGTACTTGCTCTGTCTCAGTCCGCACACTTCCCATATCTCACTTTTCTCCTTTTATCATCATACCTAAGGACTTCTACACTAACTAGTGGATGGTCCCTGGGTAGATCCCTCCGGTTCTGGCGGATCATGGGAACCAATACCTAACCTTATCATCCTTATATCACCATACATAAAGTAAAGTTGGTCGGTCTATTTGGTATTGTTCATCTGCCATTGGAACCAATTGAAAACCATTTGAAAATCAATCCAGATACTTGTGATATATTATCAAAACATTTTGTACCTGAATTGTTTTTGATATTTTTAGAATAAGTGCTCCCCCTCAACATGTGCATCAAATGTTTGAAATCGTTTTGCACACGGAGGCAAGAGGAAGAAATTGCTTCTTTGATTACCATTTTCTAAAAAATATCACCATCACTTCCTTGATCAAATCAAGTAGATAAAGCATTTCCAGGAAGGATGAGGTTTCCATAAATTTGCTCCCCCTCAATATGTGCCTCGAGGTTTGAAAAGAGTTTTGCACATACTAGAGGGAACCTGCACATTGAGATAAATGATCACGTTTCAAATCATAGGTTTAAGATAGATGCTCCCCCTCAACATGTGCATTGAAAATTTGAAATCGTTTGTCACATGTGGGAAGGACAGCATGTACATCCTTATAAAACCATTTACCGAATAATCAGTTTAAATCCAATTTAAATCACACATTCTCCCCCGATCACAATTATCAAATCATTTGAGATTTGTGATCTCTTATAGATTTAAATTGATTTTGAAAGCTTTTAAGGAGAATTGTGACTTGATTATGAAAGCGACTTAACTGATAAGGATCGGATTTTAAGACTTTAAACTCCATTGATAAAACATGCATGATTATCTTTTGAAAACATTTTAATGCCAAATAACTTTTTAATTTAATTGAAATCATTCTCCCCCTCAATCAATGACATAGGTTGTTGATTGAGAGATAGAGATTTTGACAAATAAGTCCTGATGATTATCAAGAATAGAGACTGAGTTATTTTTCAAAGCAGTTAGTTTTCAGCAGATAAATGTTTATAGAATCAGAGCATGGAATTAAAATATTGTAAAGCATGGCTCTGTTCTTTCTTTGAAAAACGGGTTACTGCCTGAAATGACAATAAACCATTGTTTCTCTTTCTCCCAAAAATAATTTTTTGATTTTTTTTTTTTTTTTTTTTTTTTTAACATTTGAACAACATCTAAAGTCCCGTGTCATTCTTTGAATGACATCTCAAAGACCGTAGATATTGTCGAACCGAGAAAAAGCATAACAAATTGACAATATTTTTTTGAAGCTTTTTCGAATTTTTCAGATTTTTATGGATTTTGAAGGTTTTATAATTTTGTATTTTGTTTTTAGAAAAGATATATACAAGAGATAGATGAAGATAGACCTTTACTCCTCGTCTTCCTCCTGAAGACGTTTGAGAGTTTCTGGTTGAAGGCTTTTCAAGCCAAGACGTGGAAGAATAAACTCAAAACGTTCTCTTGGAAGAGCTTTGGTGAAGATGTCTGCTAACTGATATTCAGACCTCACAAAATAGAGTTCCACCACACCTTTTTCCAATTGTTCCCTGATGAAATGATGTCGAATGTCGATATGCTTTGCTCTTAAGTGTTGAACATTGTTGCATGAGAGAGCAATAGCACTTTTATTATCACAGTACAGAGGGATTTTGTTGAATTCAAAGCCATAGTCAGATAATTGAGATCTCATCCATAATATTTGAGCACAATAGGATGACATGGCTATGTATTCAGCCTCTGTAGAGGAAATAGAAGTCCTCATTTTCTTCTTTGAAGACTAGCTCACAAGCTTATCACCCAAAAACTGAGCACCTCCAGATGTACTTCGACGAGTATCTTGACACCCTGCATGATCAGCATCTGCATAGGCTGTTAGTGACATGTCGGTGTCCTTCGGGTACCAAAGACCCATATTGACGGTTCCTTGGAGATACCGAAAGACCCGTTTAACTGCTTCAAGGTGCTTTTTAGTAGGCTTAGCCTGGTATCTAGCACACATGCAAACAGCGAACAAGATATCTGATCTACTAGCTGTGAGGTACATCAGGGATCCAATCATACTACGATATTTTGTTTGGTCAATCATGATCCCTGAGTGGTCCTCATCTAGTTTGGTTCGATCAATCATGGGAGTGTCAACAGGGTCACTTGAATCAAATCCAAATTTCTTTAAGATCTCAGTTGCATATTTAGATTGATTTATAAAAATGCCTCCGGGACTTTGCGAAATTTGTAATCCCAAGAAAAATGACATTTGTCCTATCATTGACATTTGAAATTTTGAACTCATTTCATTTGAAAAACGGTCACACTCATTGGGGTCAGTCGAGGCAAAAATGATATCATCAACATAAATTTGAACATGAATTAAATGTTTGCCTGACTTCCTGGTGAACAATGTTGGATCAACTACTCCTTTGCTGAATCCGGTAGATAGAAGAAACTTTGATAGCGTATCATACCATGCCCTTGGAGCTTGCTTTAAACCATACAGAGCCTTATTCAAACGATAAACGTGAGTAGGATGTCTGGATTCACAAAGCCTTCAGGTTGGCTGACATAGACGACTTCTTTAAGATCTCCATTTAGGAATGTCGTCTTTACGTCCATCTGATAGACTACCATGTTCTTACTAGCAGCATTAGCCAAGAAGATTCTGATTGCCTCGATACGAGCAACAGGAGCAAATGATTCCTCAAAGTTAATACCCTCCTCTTGACGATATCCTTTAGCAACCAATCGAGCCTTGTTATTTAACACATCACCATGCTCATCAAGTTTTACTTTGAAGATCCATTTTAGAGCAATTATCATAGCACAATCTGGAGCAGGTACTAATTCCCATACATCAAGTCGATCAAACTCATGAATTTCATCTTGCATGGCATTGAACCAGCTATCTTCATTCATGGCGGTTTTAACATCTTTTGGTTCGATCTTAGATAGTACGGAGTTGAAGAAGCACCATAAGGCATCGGTTGCAAGTTGTTTCCGTGTTGAAACAGGACAAGAGGGATTCCCAATGATGTTATCTAGTGGATGATCGTGAGTCCATTTTCTAAGGTGTTCATGTGGCAGTAGTTGAGGAACTGAAGTAGCAGAGTCGATGTCTCCTGAAGAAGATGGTTCTGATGAAGATTCAGGAGCAAATATGTTTTCAAATGGAGCATCTTCAGGAGTAGCAAAGGGATTAACTTCATCATTGATGCCAGAAACAGTTCCATGATGTACATTTGAAGAATGATGATTTGTTGATGAGACGGAAGGATCAGCAGTAGGCGCTTCTTGACTTAACGATATTGAGACTGAGGGATTGACTTCATTCACAGGAATACGAGCATCCTCTGTTGTAGGGATCAACACCTCATTAGTACTTGAATCATACAGTTCTTCAAACATAGGATCAAACAATTTCTTTAAATCATCTTCAGATGGAGGTACATATGGAGTTTCTTGAGAGGAGTTTGGAACAAGGGATGAACCAATGGGACTGTTTTGAAGTGCGGGTCCTGAGCTGGAGTGTCCAGGAGCCATTTGACCGGTCATCTCATCAAACGTAACGTGAATTGTTTCCATGATATTTCGGGTTCTTTTGTTGTAGATTCGGTATCCCTTTTTGTTTGGTGCATATCCTACAAATACTCCAATGTCAGCTTTAGCCCTAAGTTTGCCTAAGTCTTGACCCTCATTAGTTGGATAACACAATGCACCAAACACACGAAGGAAAGAGAGATTAGGTTTTCTGTTGTGGACAAGTTCATATGGAGTTTTTCCATGAACAGTGTGAATCAGGGAACGATTTTGTGTGTAGCATGCAGTGGCAATTGCTTCAGCCCAGAGAAACATTGGAACCTTTGAGTAAATTAGCATTGTTCTAGCGGCTTCAACAAGAGTTCGATTTCGTCTTTCAACTACACCGTTCTGTTGAGGAGTTCGTGGAACACTTCTTTGATGGCTGATTCCAACGCTTTCATAGAATTCACTAAGTTGTTTGTTGACAAACTCAGTTCCATTGTCTGTTCTGATAATTCTGACGGTTTTGTTAAGTCGAACCTGCAGCTGTTTGATGAGTTTGATGATGATATCAGGAGTTTCATCCTTTGTCCTTAAGAACTTAACCCAGGTGAATCTAGAGTAATCATCAACCACAACTAACACATATTTCTTCCCAAAGATATTTTGCACCCTCATTGGTCCACATAAATCCATATGAATCATATGAAGAACTTCTGTGACAGAGTTAGTAGGTTTGGGTTTATGGGCATACTTCTTGCTTTTTCCCAATTGACATGCTGAACAAAGATGATCCTTTTCGTACTTGAGTCTAGGTAAACCTACAACTAAGTCCTTTCTGGTGAGATCATTGATGGTGCCGAAGTTCAGGTGATTGAGACGACGATGCCATAACCATGACTTTGTTTTAGAAGCCTTTGATAACAAGCAGATTGGAGATGACCTCATTATGTCATCGATAGAGATGGTGTAAAGATTTGAGCCACGAGTTCCTTTTAACAGTTCCTTACCATTAAGATCTCTAACAAAGCAGGTATGTTTTCTGAAGGCTACTTCTAGATCAGAATCACAGAATTGACCAACAGAGAACAGATTATGACCCATACCTTCCACATAGTATACTCTAGAGATGACACTATCACCAACAACGTAATCTCTATAACCCATGATTGCACCGAAATGATCATTACCGAATCTAACAGTCCCGATGAATTTGCTCACGAAGTTCATGAGCTGCGACCGGTCTCCAGTCATATGCTTGGAACATCCTGAGTCCAGGTACCACAGAACAATTTGAACGATCTGCAGTTGAACACAGACAAGAATGGATAACTGGATAATTGGGATCCCCATGCAAGAATGGGTTCCATTTGGTTAGTAACAATGGTTGGAACACCCACATCAGAGAAAGGAGCATTCATATCAGAAATTAAGGCACTGGATTCATTGTGAATAGATGCAGTACTAGTGTCCGTATTAGCCCTGTTCACAGTGTGCTCACTTCTTATGGGAATAGTTCTACCAGTAGGCATCCATTTTCTAGTGGGCATTGTCTGATTATTCTTATGACCAACAGGTATCCAATAATAGCCTATCTTACTAAATGTTCTTCCTGTGGGTTTCCACTGTTTTCTAACTCTCTTTCATTTTTGCCTTTTTGCCTTTTTAGTATGAACATAAGCAACATTAACTGGACCATTATCATCATTAGGCAAAACATTAACACCACATTCATGATTAGAAACAGAATTCAAGCAGACATCAGTACAAGGTTTGCAAATAGTATCAGAATTCGAATTAATTACAGTACGCCTATGGCTAATACTAGAATCAACACGATTCATTTTATTTGATTCAAGCTTAAAGTTCCTAGATTGTTCTTCTACTCTTTTCCAGTGCACATTCTTAGCTTGCGAGGTCCTATCATTCCTTGTATTGTCTTGAGACTTTGACCTGCTCCCTTTAATGTCACTGATTACTCCTGTAGAGGGAATGGGAACATTAGTGGGTTTTACAACTCTTTGCATCACCTGTTTAGATGTGCTGGGATCTGAACTACATGCAGGCACACTAAGGTTCACTTTCTTAAAGCTAGAAGTGCTGGGATTTGTACTCCTAGAAGGCACACTTGAGTTCTCTTTCATAGCATTGACAGATCTGAAATCTGAACTACTTACAGGCACACTAGGGATCATATTCAAGACATTGGGCATCGAATGAATATCAGACTTGGCTATAGGCATCGAACATGGAATCAAAGGATTAACTCTCTCACCTAATGACTTTGGGCATATTGTGATCAAGCATTCTAAGATTTCTTGAGATCGTTTGGCATATAAGCATGCATGTCCAATTGCATTATCATGAGGTTTCTCTAACTTATCCTCTTCAACAATCTCTCGCAGACATTCTAGGCAATCCTTAAGGGATGAGAAGTATGTTTGAACAGCAAGTTTGTTGTTCCTGAGATGAGGAGGGACATATTTCACAGACAAAGCATATTTATTACAAGAGTGAACCTTTGATACACCATTCTCCCCATTGGTCATTGGCATTTTCCCTTTTACCTGACTCTTCAGATTCTCAATTTCCTTTTGCAATGAAGCTATTTGTTCGTTATTTTTGTTATGAGTGACCTTTATTGATTCAAATAACTCATTGAAATGACGTTTAACCTTTTCATTTTTTTCTAGAAAACTTTCGTTTTCCTTTTGTAATGCATTTACTAAGTTTTGAAGATGAAACGTTTGAGAATTCTGAGAATCTAAAGGAGGAGGCATTTGGGAGCCTGTCATATTGTTTGTTTGACCCTTTAATTGAGAGATTTGGGCTTTCAACTTTCTGATCGTGTTGCACTGAGCTTGAATTTGTTCATCACGTTTGTTAATTTGAAAAACTGCATCAAACTCTGGAGCATCTGAGGATGTCTTGATATTTGAAGTGTTGACATTTTCTTTAAGATGTTGATATTTTAGTTGTAAATTAAAATGCTCAACTTCTAGTTTAGAAAAATGTTTAACCAAATTGTCCTGATCATCCAGTTCAATTTTCTCGTTTAGTTTAGAATTAGTTTTGTCAAGCTCAATGACACGATCATGGGAGACTTTCATGGCAACAGATAGTTCATGAAATTTGGAAGCATTAATAGAGCAATTTGAAGCAGTGAAAAAAACATCTTGAGCGACACATTCAGTAATAAGAGTCTCATTTAATGTATGCAAGTTCTTCCTCTCAATCTCATTATATTTTAGTGCACGCTCATAGTCACTAACTTCAACTATCATTGAATCAAATTCCTTTTCCATTCCCTTGATATCAGTTTCTATCCCCTTTTTAAGACTCTCAAAGTGATCTTTTAGAAGTTTAAAGAAAGGCATGACCTCAGTTAAATAACATTCTTTCATTTGCTCAAAACCCCTTTCTCCTTCCGTTATACCAGTGGGTGTGATCCTTTTCTTGCAAGTTTTCTCAAAATCAACAAATAGTTGAAATATAACATATTGGCTAATTAAGGTCTTGCTTTTAGTGGCAATTGTTCTAGGAACAAGATGCATTGGTGTATTAGGAGGATACACAGTCGCTCTAGGCATTTTCCATAGGGGGGGGTTTGTTTCAACAATATTTTCAGCTTTCTGCTTATCTAAATCCATTTTCCAGAAAACTTGTTCGGGAGTCAACAATGTCTGAGGCTTAAACATGTTCAAGGAAGTCCAGTTTTCCTTCTTGTAGTCATGGGGAGTGATAATTACTTTTTTCTCTTTGCATTTAGGATCATCTAATTTTTTGTTCATCTTTTCCCTAGTGACTTCATCTGATTTCTTATCTTCCTCAGTGCACTCAACGCAACTAGGTTTCTGTCTAGGTTTAAGGATTTCATTGCCATCATAAAGAACCTTATGAGCATTTCTAGCCCGTGGTAAGTCTGACGAGTGTACTAGTGATTCGTATCCCAGAATTCGCTATTCGTATCGTAAGGGGAACAATTCCTTGGTTTAGGTCTCCAGTAATTTTCCCGATCTTTACGAGTATTCCAAGAAATACTACCGTTACTTTAGGAATTTGGATCTGTCTTTGGATCAACGCAACTCACGTGACTCCTTCTATTCTTTAGTCTACTTCAGTGATCCCTTTTCTACTTGTTTTTTAATCTACTAGGATTTACGTTTCTCTTTTTTCATTAATAGTGAGGGGTACTGATGTTCTTCCTTTTGACCTGAAGGAACTTGTACAAATTCGGAGTCTGTAACAACTGAGGGCTTGTTCAAAAGACCTTTTACCTAAATCTATTCGTCTTTCGACTTTTATAACAACTTTGTTTGGGGGGGGATACCTTTTACGGATCTCGCTGACACATAGGAGGATTATGTGGTTACGTAGAACAAGGATCTTGTTAACGGTGATTTTCGTTCTGGAATTAATCGGTTATACAATATAAAGTTGATAAACAACTAAAACTCTTTTGAACGTTCTTTTCCTAGTGTGGGTGACCATATTGCCTTCCTCTTTCCCCAAAACTCGTTTACTTTCTTACAATAAATTGACTCCAGTACGGAAAGAAATTTGAAGATTTTCTAGTGAAACTCTCAGAATTTTTCCCCTATCTTTGACTATAGTTCCCTTACCTTTTCCTTAAACTAAGTTACTATCAACTTCAATCACTGATACTCGCACGTGATTTTATATTACTCTAACTCTCCTTCTTGAACGTATGTAATTTACTCTGAGAATAATG
>BPTQ01000006.1:311818398-311901047 GCA_019973895.1 Chrysanthemum seticuspe
ATCAGAGTCGTATGCATCACAATCAGCGACTTGAAAGGCATTCTGATGATTGTGACCTATCTCCTGAATAGGCTGCTCATCCACATCTGCATCATAGGTCTTGGCATTGCCCTCAGCTAGAAACAGCAATTCCTCTTCATCCAAAGCAGCACCATTGTCCTGAGCTTGTACAAGCAGCATCTTATCTCTGAAGTAATCAGCATTCTGTGGACGCTTTGGAGATGTGCAGTTTCTTGCAATGTGTCCCTCACCACCACAGTTATAACATTTGATCGGCTTAGCTTGACCTTGGTTACCATTTCTTCCTCGATTCTGGTTACCAACATAACCTCTACCAGCTCCACCTCTTCCCTGATCATACTGTCTTTCCTGAACTGGTTGCACCACGATCCTTCCATCTTTAACAGTAGCTTGATTGTGTGGGTTAGATGCTGTTCTGAGGTTGTTGTTGGTTTGTGGGAGAGAATTCATGTTTTGACTAATCAGAAGAGCTAGTTGATTAATGAAGTTACCCACGTGTGCATCAGCATCAGCTTGTTTGAACATAGGATCAGGAATGAGTTTGTGATTACCATTACCCAAGGGTATGACTTGTGAGGCTTTGGTTGTGATTCCGATGTTTGAGTAGAAGGCAGTTGAGTCATTAGACGAGCTTGTCTCTCCCTGGTTGGTTTTGAACTGATTGAGAACCAATTTTTCAAACATAGCATGTCTCTCATTCTGAAGGAGGAAGGCATAGAGTTGCTCATAGTTTGTATTCTTCAATCCTTTAGTGAGCTTCACAGAGGTGACAAACTTGTGCCATTCGGGATTCATGTTGTTCACAAATTTTGAGTTCAGCTGAATGTTAGGCATAGTCATTCTGATGTTCCTCATGTCATTCACCAACTTATGAAATCTCACATAGTACTCATAGACACTCTCATCTGGCTTCATCTTGAAGTGTTCAAATTCGTCATAGAGTTGTGATTCTCTGTCTTCCATAGTTAATTCTGAACCAGAGAGAAGCATCTTGACATTATCCCATACTGCCTTTGCATCGGTGTTGTGATTGATCAGCTTGTAGATGTCTTTAGGAAGACCTTGAAGAACAATATTAGAAGCCCTGATATCTGCATCGAAACTCTTTTTCTCCTTATCATCAAGCTCATCATACATTTTAGGTCTGTCCATTCTGTAAATAGGAGTTCCATCTTCATTAGTATCAAGTATATCTCTAGTCGTCTCAACACGATACAGTCCTTCATCAATGGATTTGAGAATGTTGACACCATTTTCCTTTCCAAGGCAGTACAATCTGATTCGTTGAGCCCAAGAATCGTAATCAGTTCTGTCAAGCATGGGTGGACGAGTATCTGAGCCAGCTGCTTGAACATCCTCGGCAACAGTGGAGATGATAGTAGGAACGTTGGTAGACATGTTAACAGATTATACGGGATTTTATAACTCTATGATTAAACCGGGAAATAGATTCTTTCACGGGATTTTACTAAATCAAGAGAAAACCGTAAACAATCACCCAAGTCGCTAGAAGAAAATGCACCAAGTCGCTAACACCTAATTCGCTACACTCCCAAGTCGCTAAAGTCCCAAGTCGCTAGACAAATGCAAGTCGCTAAGTAGTAACTCGCTAAGCCTCAAGTGGCTAGCAAAATTTTGGCAGCAATTCGCTACTCAAGTTGCTAAAGATACAAGTCGCTAAATAGCAACTAGCTACAGACCAAGTCGCTACCTCCAAGTCGCTACTTGTAGTGGAAAGTCCACTACTTGTACTGTAAGTCGCTAGTTCTAAGTCGCTAGGTCCAAAACTGTAACTCGCTACAAATTTGTAAAGCAAGTCGCTACGAAGAAAGAATTCCGTGTGTTAAGTCGCTAGCAAGAAAAAACTCATAAACATCACTTTTCAATCCAAAAACAACCCAACCAAGATGATTCAAGCTTACCAAATGAAAACCTAAACACTTGTTATGATTCTAAACATAAAAGTACTAACAAAATCCAAGCTTTAACACAAGAAATCAACCAAATGATGCACAAACCACTAAACTTAACAAACTCAAAAACCACCTAAAAACCACTAAAAATCCAAAGATGTGCGAGATATGATCTAACCATGGCTCTTGATACCAATTGTAGGATATTAGTTTTCACATACACATCAAACCATAACAACAAGGTGGCGTATAAGTGGAATTCTAGAGAGAGAAAGTTAGAGGTTTAGGGAACTTTAGTGAGAGAAAGAAAATTCTTATTATGAGCTCCAACTCTCTACCTTGAAAGGTAGAGAGTATTTATAGTCTTACATAAAACGCCACACATCGGGCTGTGGATCAGGCATACAGTGGGTAAAGACCCGTCCGTCCTCCACGGTGTTACTTAACTAAATACTACTTAACTTAAAATAACTACGACTACGAGCTTTCTAATGATTACATATACTTGAGGTGACCGACTCTTTAATACCTGGAATTTCTAATTCCTAACACAATGGGCTTGGGATGCTTAAGCTTATACAAGGCTTAGCATACGCGTAACATTTAACCAATTAGATTAGCCCAGTCCACGAGCCCGTTGACTATTCTATCACGATATCTAACACACATTATAAACTTCCTAAACTTGAATGACCATCACTTCTAATAAAACTATTAAGGCTAACAGCATACGTATAGCCTACTGTCTTAATAACGTGTAACTCTGTTTATTGACCTCTTATGTAGTTTTATTGGTGGGTTATTGAATTTCGTTTCATAACAGCCTGCTTCGAGTCGTTTGCTTGATGGTGGATGTATTTTGAGCTGCTAATCTTGCTGCTGAACAAAGGGTCGTATCCAGGTTAGCAAGTGGTTTTAAGTCCATAGACAGATTTCAATTTTACGTTTAACTGTGGGTTTCAACAACCTATTATTATTATGTTATGCTCTTTTTTAACTGGAACGATGATGAGTTTGAAGTGATCTCTGTGAATTTCAAACGCAAGTTAGGAACGAGATGGAGTACCTTCAATTAAGGTATTTTTCGGCAAATTTATGCTATATCAAATCGTTTTTGATAAGGTTAAATTGGATTCTTTTTTTTTTTTTTTTTTGAGTTATTGATGCATATAAGGCAAAGGGTTCAATTAGGTACAATAAAAAAACTAGAGGTTCTGGTTTTTGTGTTTTGATTAGTTGGTACCTAAGTTAATTTGTATCATTGACGGGTTGGGTTGTTGAAAATTTGTTCATGTTTCATACCCTGTGTTTCATAAAATGTTTTAAAGACAGATTGGTGGTGTGGTGGTGGTTGCATCTGTGGGTGCCAGCTGCGAATTTGCTTTGGAGATACCGACGCTTAAAGTGTTCTGTGCACATAGAAAAGTCAGATTAAACGAAGAAGATTACACTGAGGTTGGTATTTACTGTCGTATACACACATCAAAAATAGGTTGGCCGTTTAGCTTTGTTTACGTAGTGTAAAAGTTTTGATTCTCATTTTTGTTTGAGTTTACGTTTCAAGACTAATTCATGCTTTCTATTAGTAAACTACTATTGCTGTGGACCATTTAAGGATGGGCCTCAAATGAGTACAGACCCACATCTAAGAATAAGGAAAGATTGAAATGTCATTCTGCATCTTCCTTTCTTCATTTTTGATTTCTGCCATCCTCTTTTGAATTTCTTCCGTCCATTCATACATGCATAGAATCATTACTATTATATACACTACTAGATTTTGCATGACTCTATTCTCCCTTAGGAGTTTAGTATATAAAAATGATAAGATTGAGATATGCGTCGGCGTCCTTGCCAGCAAGTTAAAATATTTAAAGTTTCTCCAAGATTAAGGTCGCCAAAAGCTCTTAAATTGCTTCTTTAAATGGTGTTGTAATTTATTTGTTTGTGGAGCCGTGTCTTTGTAGCTGTTTCTTGAGTAGTCTATTTGTAGGTGTCATTTGATCTTTAATTTTTTCATGTGGTTGTGTTCATGTGTGTCTTTAGATTCGTTCCTAGGCGTCTTTTTTTCTTAGTTTTAATTTGTATCATCTAGCTACTTAGTAGTTTTTTATATACATATTATGGCTAAGAAAGAAATATTATACTTTCTGGACTGAGGAGTCAAGCTTTATAATAACATAAAGCAATGTTAGTATCGATTTTCATGATGTGAAAATTTAATTAAAAATGCAGGACACATTGGAGTCTTACCCGTGTGAGAACAAGGTGATGAAGAAAGCCAAAGCATTGTAGTGATGTTTAGATTGCCGATTAGGCATACGTTACTGATGTTAACAGTTTGTTAAATGCAGAAATATATTGTGGTAGAAAATAGGTACATCGTTGACCTATTGAATTAACATCACTTTTCTATTATTTTGTACTATGAAATTAGCTACCAGTTCATTTACAGAAAAGATACAGAAAAGCTGAAGTTATTGCTCTGTGAATTATTGAATAGGTCTGCAAAATTGTTTTAGTGGTTTTATTAGTTAGATAAGATCCCACTGCTAGGACATTTTGTGAAGACATTTGGTGCCGCTTGGTGACAGGCTTGCCCTTTATCTCTACTCGACTGTTATCGGAAAATGTAGCAAAATCGCCCGCCGCAACGTGGCGGGTTCCTACACCTCGTTCAGGACCATATGGGTTACCCCACTTTTATCTTCCGTATATTAAAATAACCTTCATAGCCCGCCCGAATGGGTGGGCTAGCTTCATGATGACATATGCCGAAATCTAAATGTATGTAAAGCAATCATGAAACAATGGAAAAACACATTAAACTACAAAATGAAAGTAACTAAAATTTGTTAGTGTTAGTGAAATAATATGTGTGGGATAGTACAGTAATAAATAAGAATAGGATGTCATGTTTATCGTTTGCATATGAATGCAATGACATATTTACCACAAAGAAAACAAAAGTTCATATATAACTACAGTGTCCACTTTGTCTAATTGATGTGAAGTCTTTTTTATTCATATGATCCACTTTAGCTCTCTTTGGCTCCATTTCACCACTTCATCTGTTCATTAAAACCATGTCATTTGCTAAAATAGTATTACTGGGAAAAAGCTAACTTTTTTGTTGAAAAGGCACCATTTTGCCTCCTGTAGTTGATACATACAACAAACGTATGTTTAAGATCAAAAACTTATGTGAATGAGGAGTTAAGCATTGACTTATGTAGTTGATACAGCAGCTAGAATTGATACATGAGCAAGCCACTTTTAGCTTCTAAATTATCCTTTTTCTTTATCTTTTTATAACAATTAGACCATATTGCTATAAATGACAAAGTCACCTGACTTTCTTTGCAATAAACTAAATCTCATAATGAATTAATAAGAGAATAAACTTAAGTAGTATAGAGTGGGTTTTGAACAACATACTCATTTTTCAGGACCAATATGTAATGTCTGATGAGAAATTACGACTGGATGAGGTGTCAAATACAAAAACAACCCATAAAATGCAGAATAGTAGAAAACGGATAAATGAAAGAAAAATCAAATGTAGAGTATGTTTTACCTTGCCAATGAAATTTTATTGCCTAAATACTCAATGCTTTAGGCGGAATTTGTTCACCCCGGCAAAAATATGAAGCCGTCATTCTTTCTTGCATCCAACTGATGTGTTTTAGTGAAAGGTTCGAGAAGTAAAGATCTATAGAATGAAGCTTCATAAATGAAAAATAAGAAATAATAACACCTAATTATCCCCATTGAAAATGGTTTATAGCAGTATTGTGTTCATAGCTATTGTTTTTTTCCATTGCGAGTATGGCCATATTCATCTCCAATAAGCATCATACGTACATCCTATCAATAGCAATCATATGAAATTAAAATGTCATAAAGAGCACACGATAGTTTTTTAAAGAAAAACACATTTTCCACGGACTGTCGAGTGAACTACTTTCATTTTTACCTAAGATACCATTAATGCCAAATGAAAATCCTTCGTTTGCCAAAAAGGTAGGACTTTGATGTTGACCTCGGATGCTTCCCCTATTAGACAAAATAGAGATAACTCGAAAGTCAATAAATATGTTTAAACCTAGAGGGGGCCAAATGAATGGATTGGGTAACGGGTCAAACTGGGTAATGGTCATAACATCATATAAATTTGGCATAAAGCAGGTGATAAGTCGATCCATTTGGCTCGTTACCCATTTGAGTGAACTTCTTATTTATATGTATGACATGTTAGTGATAAAAATATAATACATACTCACTAATTCATGAGTAAATGGATCAAAATTTCCACCTGTTATTAAACACTTAGGCCGCTGAATATTTTCTTATCGAACATTTTTTTCGGTGTATAATTCTCAAAGGGTGACGATTCAATAGAAAACTCGTATGAGAACCACCTTCATGCCCACAATTCCAGTTAAGATTATCATTGCTTGCATCATTGCCAACCCTCTCCATTAGCATAATTGTGCTTGAAAAAGAAATAAGATGATACGCAAATATTATGGAAACTATAGAGTTGCGAAATTCAATACTCGTAGTACCTTGTAATTGTATGACAAAAGGTCATAAAGAGCAAACCCATCATGTGCTATAACGAAATTGACTGCATGGTATGGCTTGCGCTTGTTTACCTATCAAATAAATGACATTGGAATCCTTAGTATGATGATTGATGGAAGCGGTTGTTATCTGTCAATGTAAAAAATAACCCTGAATTATGTCAAAGTAGAGGGATTGTGTGAGGCATAATTGTTTTGAGTTTGATAGTTACCAATAGCAAATGGGCAATAAGAATTCTGAAAGAAAAATGTTGCACTGGTTTTGCAATATCCCAAATTGCATTTATATTAGTATGGATAAAGAATGTTATAAATTTATGATTTCCTTTGTGAAATAATTTATATCATAAAAAATATCATGAACCATTTTATTTTGGCATTTCACAGCAAACTAACCACCATTATTCATAAAAATCCGAAAGTAACCGTTTCGGCGTTTCCTATTTCTTGTGTCCTATTTCTTGTGTAACTGAAGACACATATAAAAAGACCTTATTTATATATGGCTCCATCTGATGCATAAACTCATATCCATAGAGGTACACACAAACAAAGGATTTAGAAAGCTCAGACGAATACACAATGAAGCATAACACAAACAATAAGATTTTACCTGTTTAAAGTAATGAAGATGAGCATCCATTGTAACCAGCAGCTTTTTATATGAACAGCATACACCATAAGATGTTATATGCATAGTACTACAATATAGTAATGCACTTAATCACTAAATATATTGATCCATCAATACCACTACAACTGCTAATTTCCTATCACCCATAATCTTGATAATTAATCCACTAAACATTATTAAGTTAACATAACAACCAAATTTAGTGGGTGTTTGGAATAGCTTATTTTTTAGCTTTATAATCAATTAAATACAACTTCAAAATTTTCAAATTAAATCATTAATCATCAACAAAAATCGTACATTTTTTTATCGCCGGTGAACTACTAACCTTCAATAGATCCCCAATTTAAGTCGAAAAACCTAATACATGAACATACAAAAAAAAAATGAACCACAATACAATACATGAACAATTTGGCGATCGTTTCATATGTAAAACAACCACATCAATTAGTTAATCATTTGGAGATTTATCAATTGATAATTCAGAATAGAAAAACAAAACATGACACATCACCTTGATCAATCAAATACAGAACACGCAATAATTTTCTTCAACTACCCATCATCATGTATTTCCACTTGCACCTGAAATTCACATCCAAAAAATAAACATAAAATAAATAAACATGGTATAGATTCGGTGAGTATGATTTTTGAATTAGATTAGAGAGGGTTATGACTTTTGATTTTGGAAGATACAAATGAAGGGTAGGAGGGCAAATTGTTTGACTGGCATTCAATAAAAGTTAATGATGGATCCGAAATAGTAGGGAGTTTGTTATATTTATGTGATAGATGATAATGTTAGATAGTTAATACCATTTTAGGTAGAAGAATTTGTAATCACAAAATGTGTATTGCTCCACTTGTTGTGGTCTTTGTGGGTTGCCTTCAAGACCCAAGTTCGAGTCTTGCAAGGTTGGTTTATTTTTTATTCTGCAAACGAAAAAAGTGCCATGTCACTAATTCCATGTCATCATAGTTGCCCCATGTCATCATTATTATGTCTAGTCAGCATTAATGACGTGGCATGCTTAGTCCCATATATATGTATAGATAGATAGATAACCTTGATTTGATTGGGCTATGTATTTGGTTATATACTTATATATATCCGATAGTAAAATGTTATGAATTATATGGATGATATTAACAACTTTTGTTCATATCCATTTTGTATGCTATGAGTTTTATAAATGTTTGTTAAAAAAAGTGTTTTATAAATGAAGATTATTTATAAATAACATATTTTGATTATGAGGAGAGTTATTTTACATACCAAACTTTTTCTACATACTAAGGGACTCATTTCCACAATCCATCTAAAAAGAAATCAATGAATTAGATTAAAAGTATTTTATTATTTCACCTATTTTTTATAATTTAAATATCTCTTAAACCGTTAATCGTTAAGTAAAAATATTTACACCGTCTCGAAGAGCATTTAATTATCTTTCTATAGACGGGCACTTTGATATACTTTTGAAAAAAGAAAAAAAAATCGTTGTTTTCATGTTTTTTCGTCTTTTTTACGTTACTTAAAATTTGCATAAAAAAATCATATATGATTAAACACTAATTTGAATATCACATGTGATATTAGTGTTAAATCATATATGATATGTGATATCACATGTGATTTTACACTAATATCACATGTGATTTTACACTAATATCACATGTGAGATTACATATCATATATGATATAACACTAATATCACATGTGATATTTAAATTAGTGTTTAATCATATATGATTTTTTAATGCAAACTTCAGTAACATAAAAAAACGAAAAAACTTTAAAAAAAAAGGTGAAAAATACGAAAAAAATTCTTTGTCAAAAGTATATCAAAGTGCCTGTCTATAGAAAGATAATTAAATTCTCGCCGCAATGATATTATTTTTTTCGCTTAACGATTAACGGTTTGAAAGTTACTCCCTCCGTCTCATAAATATTGTCCATATTTCCTTTTTGGGGTGTCTTAAAATAATTGTCCACTTTCTATTTTAAGTAAGTTTAAGAGAATTTAGGGGGAGAATATTCTATTTGAGTGGTTGAGAATGATAGTGGTCCCACTTTTATTAAAGTGTGTGTTTTTTGTCTCCTGACAATAATTTTGAGACGGAGGGAGTATTAATATTTAAAAAAAAGATGATGAAAGTGTGTTTTTTAAATTGTTTGGATTAATCTCATCCATTAGATCAAATAAAAATGGATGGTGGAGATTGATCCCTTCATATGTAAATAATCTTTTGTTCTCAAATGATCTTAAATCTTTGATTATTATGTAATCATATTGGAGGTTAACATGGTCATTTTCTTTTATACAAAAATTGCACTCAAATATTTATCAAACAATTATTTTCATCCATAACCATTTTCATTCAGCATCTTTGATTCGTTCAGCGCTAAATAATACAGTTTTATCAAACAATCCCTAAGTTATAACTAACAAATATTTGCTAGATATTCTTTTAATATGTGATAGGTTAGTTGGCCTAAGGCTCAAAGTCGGGTTTGGAAACCTAACCTATCGCATATTTTTTTATTATTATTTTTTTTTTTTTCTTCTTGCAATTAAGCATTAGTCCTCAAAGTATAGGCCGAATGCAGATGCAATCCTTACTTTTAAAAAATTGCACCAAACCGCCCTAACATCACGATTTTGGTGTGTCACGGATCCGATTCGTTAAATATCTCGTTAAATGCAGGGGCATTTGTCTTTTAGGATGTCATGTCAAAATTACCGTACCACACTCATAAATCACACACACCCACACTTTGAACATAAAACTTAGTAGTCATTTTTTATTAATTCCAGAAAGCCAATCAAGAAAGGAGCCATAAAAAAAATTCGCAACAAAGTTTTATTTTGGTCTGGGTTTTCAAACCGTAAAAGAAAAGGTTTGCGAGAATAAGTAGCATGAGTGGTCTAGGTTTGGTGAAGGTGGGTTTTCAAACCGTAAAAAAAGGGTTCACACAGTACAGTATAAAATTCATTATGTTAATATTAAAACGCAGAATACATTATGAAAAATACAAACTAAAAATTGCATCGTTCTGTTTTATGCATCTAAATGATTTTAGCACTTGACCATTTATCTTATCCACACAAAAAAAAGAAAATCCGAAGAAATTGCGTAGTATTTATTAGCTTTTTTTTTAAGAAAAATCTCAAGAAAACCACATTTAGCATGTGTAACGTCTTTGCATTTCTCTGTTTTAGCTTTGCTCGCGTTTGCAATATCACAACTTTTTTTGATAATCGCTTGCGAACGCCGCATATTCTAATCAACTTGTTTTATTATTTCAACTTGAATTTCCTCAATGGCATGAGGAAGTGAACAAAAGTGTTTTTGAAAAAAAAAAAAGTTGAAAGAACGATAACAACTATTTTTTTGAATTTGAGAATCGGTAATGTTAGGGACTATTGTGTTATAGGATGTTTAGACGTGAAATACTAAAAAGACAAAAATAGCCTTTGCAGCTAATTTGAGAATTGGAAATGTTAGGGACTATTGTGTTATAGAATTGGAAATGTTAGGGATTATTGTGTTATACTCCCTCCGTCCCATTTTTATTGTCCACTTTGACTTTGATCAGTCTTTCTTGTTTAACTTTGACAATTAATATATTTATTTGTGTTATATAATACTTGATCAAAATTATACCAATGAAAATACATTTAAAACTCCATACATTCATATATTTTTCATCAAGTATTATATAACACAAACAAAAATAATTATGGTCAAAGTTGATGAAGAAAGACTAAAAAAGTCAATAGGGGACAATAATTTTGAAACGGAAGGAGTAGGATGTTTAGACGTGAAATAAATACCAAAAAGACGAAAATAGCCCTAGCCTTATGGCTAATAGTCTAATTTACCCTACTTTCTTTTCTTTTTTTTCCTCACAAATCAATAAATTACTGACAAACACTTGTAGAAATTAAATTATACAAATCTTTTTCATCAATTAGTCATTCTCATATTTAAATTAGAACCGAAACGTACTTTAGTGCCCAGAAGCAAATGCTATGGTCATAACAAATAGGGTTGAGCATGGATGACCCAAAACCGAACCGATAAAACTGATCGAACCGACAAAACCGAGCCGACCCGATAGCCTTTTGATTCGGTCTCGGTTTCATGTTTTTCTTATTTCCGATTTCAGTTCGGTTCGACCCAAAATCGACATAAACACGCCTACACCTAAACCAAACCGAACCAAACCGACACAAAATCAAACCAAACAGATCATATTTGGTTCGGTTTCAGTTCACATTTTTCACAAAATTGGTTCTCGGGTTGGTTAGGTTTTTGCCGAGTCGGTTTAGTTTTTTGACCTTTGCTCAGCTCTAACAACAAAAGAATGGCAAAAAGTTTTTAGATTTTTATAAAAGACAAATGATATCTCCGTCTAGGTGAAGCAACTAGGGGTGTCATTCGGGCTAACCCGACCCCGAACCCGACCGAGCCAATTCGGGTCGGGTCAATCGGGTTCAAAAATATATTCGGGTCAATCAGGTCAACCCGAATTGACCCGAGTTCTAAACAAGGTCGGGTTCGGGTATCTTTTTTTAGCATTGACCCAACCCGAACCCGAACCCGACTAACCCGGCTCAACAACACTTTTACAATGTAAAATATTCGGGTTGACCCCGAACCCGAATCAACCCGACCCGATTGACCCGACTCGAGTTGACCCGAACCCGAATTGACCCGACCCGAGTTCTAAACAAGGTCGGGTTCGAGTATGTTTTTTTAAGGCTTGACCGAGTTGACCCGAACCCGACCGGGTCAACCCGAATAACACCCCTAGAAGCAACTAGTGTTATCACATATTTTGAAGATATAAGTCTATCATATATAAAGTTTTGATAAGAAATGCTACACCCACATAATATTTACAAAAGGAAATTCACACATACCTGTGGCAAATGACTTGTACCAATAGAATTAAATTAAGTTTTCTCTTTCTTGTTTCTACTCTCAGTGATTAAGTGACACATATATGTGTGGATTTATTATTGTAAAAATTATGTGAATGCATCACTTTTCATTTTTGATATGGCTAGTCTAAATGAATGAGAAACCGACCCATTGTGTCCCAAGCTTGCTCCTCTTTAGTCAACGTTTGAGAGGTTACAAAACGTGTAACACCTTGATTAACAGGATGCGATCCCTTAGATTAAATATGCAACTTTCGCGTTTTGTTGCGTAACACCTTGATTAAAGGGACGTGATGATCATCTGTTTGGGTTAAATGTCTGTTGTATCTCATTTGAGAGTAGGCATGTCTCCTCTCTTAAATCATTGATGTATTATTTTTGTGTTTTAATATATCTTTCAGCTTTTGCACCAAAAAAAAGAGACGTGATCATGGAATCTGAACACGTATTTTTGCGTTATGCTACAATCCCCCCAACGCCTTTACTCGAGTGTCTCAACCATGAGGCCATTAAAACAAGCGCATTATGCCTCGAGTTTTATAATGCCAAATTTTTATACATGTAACTACTAATTGATAAATATTCATATCAGTATGAAAATGCAAAGACTCGTTATTGCAAATTCTAAGACTCATTATTGCAAATTCTAGTACTAAATTTTTATACATGTAATGCTTGGTCCTAGTTCAAATGATAGTTAGAACCCAACTACAACAAGAAGTCAACAACAAAAAAGATTGGAAAGATAACGTGTTATGTGTTGGTTTCAACTACAGTGGACCAAATCCAAAATGAAAACGACTTGAGAGCTTAAAACTAGGTGCAATTCACATCTATAACTCTTATAAGCAACGTCACGTCAGCTTTTACCCTATAACATTTAACACAAATTTTAAAAAACACATTTTCCAACTATAACATATTATAGTTGACAATTTGTCTCACGTCTTATTTTCTTTAAAACAAACACATTTCATTAAACTAAAATAAAAGTACAATCAAGGCTGCAAAAATCGCGAATCGGTAATGAGGCGGTCGACCCCCCTGTAGCTTGTAATCGGTCTAGGCGGGATTAATCGGATTGACATTTTTGGCAAGTTTTGGGTATTTCTGGGTAGTTTTGGGTATTCCCGAAAAGATTTTCCTTAAAATCATATTGTAATAGATATAAACAGCTTTGTTCAGGGTTGCAAAAATAGCGAATCGGTGATTAATTGTATTGGCATTTTTGACAAGTTTTAGGTATTTACGGCAAGTGTTGGTATTTTCGGCAAAATTTTCTTTGAAAAACATCTTGTAATAGATATAAACAGTGATTATAACTAATTTACGGCGATTTTAGGGTATTTCCGGTAAGACTTCCATGTTTTCGGCAAGTTTGACCATCGTTAACCGCCGTTGACCATGGTTGACCGATTTGTTCGAACGATTTACACAAATCGGAAAGGTCGGTGACCCAGTAACACCTAATCGGTGATTAATCGGCCTTGTAGACATTTTTTTGCAACACTGAGTACAATACATAAAATAAAATACGATATTTCGCAAAAAAGAAAAGTACAAAACATAAAAAAAAATTACATTTTTTCTTGTTCTTGTCGTTTTTGATAACGTTGCCAAAGATGATCCACAAAATCATGTCGAATGTTGTAATGCACATATTTGTCACGGAGTTCATTTTGTTTCCTTTTGTGTGTGTCGCATCTCTTGAACCATGTATGTTGCATTTGGGCTATGGGACTAACATATGTATTGATAAATTCACTTATTTCAAAATTTTCATTTCTAGTATCATGTTACGCAATACGATACAACAATAAATAATCATACGTATTTTTCTCACCTGGTAAGCACGTACGGGTTGTGCTATAATCCCCCAGCTACCTTGTAGGACACCAAAAGCTCAATCGACATCTTTTCTTACACTTTCTTGACCCATCTTAACGTTCAAACCACGTTGATTTCGTGCAACCGTATACGATTTGACAAAAGTAGCCCACGTGTGATAAATAATGTCGGCTAGGTGATATCCTTTGGTATATGTTTTACCATTCACCATATGCAGAACCTTGGGGGTGACATCGTCAATGAGATCGTTAAACAAATTTGAATGATATAGAACATTTAGCTCGTTATTTGCTCCTGCTATACCAAAAAAATGAATGTCTAATTCACAAATCTTGTGATGCAACTGCTTCAAGCATTACGTCGGATATTTGTGATTCCCCCTCTTTTGAATTGCCCTTTCTAAAAAGAGGGACATTCCTCCATTCCCAATGCATACAATCTATACTACCAAGCATACCTGGGAACCTATGATAAGTTTCTTGTTTTTCATATATACTCAAAATATTATTAGGCGAGGGTTTCATAAATACTCATCCGAGTATAAATCCCAATATATATTTGGTAAAATTGTCCAAATTATCACAACTACAATGCTCACCAATTTGTAAATATTCATCAAAAGCAACGAGGGTTGTCTCGTACGCCAAATTGGCGTATAATGGACTTGCATTTCAATTATAGAACCAATACTCATTCTACCAGTGGCATAGGGCATGACCTAATAAACAAAAAGTGGTCTGGAATAGGTTCAACGTTATAGTTAGTTACACATTCAACTATTTTCAAAAATAGTTCTGAACTCATTCGGAACCGTCGCCTAAAATTCTTTTCGGGGTATTTTGGATTGTCACCAAAATAATATTCCATAAGACGTATTTCGGCACCTACGTATATATCAAAGTATATGAAATGGGTAAAAATTTGAGTGTTTTAGGTTCTTTGTTGATAAAAGTGTGTACTTATTGGAAAAAAGAGGCATTCTAAAATTTTAAACGTTGGATTTTTATAACCGTTGCATGCTCGGAAAATCAAATAAAAAAACCGAAAACGGTCGCCATTTGCATTGTGGTGGCGGCTATAGCGCGGCCTTTACGCGGCCAACGGTGAAATATGTCAGCAATATAGGGGGAAAAGAAGCCCTATAACGTGCCATGGGTGTATTGCACCTTGCTCTCTAAAAGTAAAAGTCCCGAAACAACTTTTCAAAAACTTTAAATAAAAAATTAAACTAAATTTATAGAAGTCTGAACAAGTTCGACCTCTAGGGTTGGCCTTCTTGCTTTTATTGAATTTTCGTGCTACACAACAATTTTTTTATACCAAATGTACTACTTGATGACCCTTGTAAACGATTTTTCGATGTCAAAGGATAGTCACTTCACCGTAAAAAGGCTTAGAAAATTGATTGATGACAAGATTCTTGACTCAACAAATGCTCCTCAAGAAACAAGTTGGAACAAAGCTATTCCAAGAAAGGTATGTATCTTTATTTGGAGATGTCAATAGAAGAAATTACAAGTATTGACATGGCTTCATCGTATTGGTATACTCAATTCTATTCTTTAATCACATTGCCGTAATGATATTGAAACATTTACTATTGTTTTATCCATTGCTCTCACGTCTTCAATAATTGAGAAAAACTTTTTAAATGGTGGATCTAGGGTTTTTTGATGTTGATACAGTTGACGACATTCTAACTATTAAGGGTAGAAATAATTTAGCAGAAAACAAGAAATTGTTTGGCAAGCGGTGTTGAGTTTAAGATACATGAAAACAATAAAACATGTAGACACCACAGAGTACACAGCGGAAGACTTAGAATCATAACAATAATTAATTAACTGAAATATGCGTAACGTACCTCTTGCAATTGGTAGATCTCTTCAATTCAAGAACCCTAATTAGGGTTTATGTGGTTTAACGAATTGACCCTTACCGTTTTTCAATTCAAACCAATTGATGTAACAATAGTGTGTTACACCACGTTTTTGTACACACGTACTATTAGCGATTCGATGCGAATGCTAGTTCTTGATCACAATAGAATAACCAAACACCTTTGTTATGCTCAAGGTCACTCGTAAATCCCTTACAATGGAGATTCACTCGTCGACCAAGACAAAAGGGAAGAATAGAAGAAGTTTTACCCTCTATTGAAATCTAGTGTACCAAAGGATGAATACAAGGGAATGTATTTATAGCCTTATGGTAGATGTCAAGTTTACTATGGTTTCCGATGTGGGATTCCATAGTTTCGGCCAAAAACAAGCCCAAAAGTGGGTTCCTAAAACCGTCTCTTGGCTTGTTTACTTTTCTTCATATCCCGTTGACATTTAACGACCAATAGTCACTTTCGATAAGTGCTTATCGCTCGTTTAGTCGTTTATTGTGAATTTAATAATTAAACATAATATTTTATATTAATTATTTAAACATCGAGTCTCATACGTAAAGTGTGCAATCCCGTGGTCTCGAGTTCGAATCTGGTCATACACATATTAAATATATCCATAAACCAACAGCTCCCACTTGGAGATATCTTAGTATGCGTAATGACATTGGTTAGCATCTAGCAACACGCCAATGACCCCAGAACAACTCGAGTATGGTTTCCTGGAAAAACCTTTTGATGATTCATCATCATACTTATCCTTTTGTTTCTAATACCATGTTAATAAGAATATGGATCTCACTCATTTCTTGATTAACTATTCTGTTTCTCGCTTTATATGACTGATCAAGATTACCAACTCTTCTGAACATATTCCAGAAGACCTTGGGCATGGCCATGCAAACATCTTGACAACCCTACGAGGGGCCCAACAGTATTATACTTCAAAATAAATTTGAAGGAAACAAATCCCGTTTTGACTACGAGCAGAATTCATAAATTTCGCAACACTTCTGAAAACAACCCTTATAACTACCAGTTACGTATAGCGTTAGATTGCCTCACAGAAATGCACTACATCCATGACATTTCTCTGGTATCTCAAGTCAGAGGATAAATATTCATGATGTACTTAATGACCAAGATCCATAAAGTACCATCATGTGGTTGGGATAAGTCCTATACTCAATCCATTGAATATCATCCGAAATTAGTCATGCTACACATCAATATACTTTCAAGTATATTCTAACTAATACTCAGATTTGTCTTAATTTAATATCATTCCCATGTTATTGATCGACAATAGACTATTTAGAATAACTTAAGTTATTCACGGATTAAACATGCAAATATAGGACACAATATTATAAATGAAATTAAACGTATAAAGTACTTTAATTCATTATAAATAATAATTGTTTAACATCCTTTATCCAAATACTAAATAGATCAATGTATGATAATTCTTAGTTAATGAATTTTGCCTCAAGTCATGATAATCATACTTGTTGACAGGGCATAATTTCAAATAACTTTGATCTATAGGAATTTTGAGAATACTTATTTCAAGAATTCAATAAGTGAATTTCTTGTATCTGTTTACACATATCTTGATATTGTCATAACATTCCACAAGGTGCGTGATAACCTGAACCACCCTTTTATGACAATCATCTTTCAAAACTTTAAAGTTTAAAGTATTCTTTATTCTTTAATGTATAATGCAACTATGCTCTTAGTTGAGCATAACTAGTCAACATGGTCATCACCAACGATACCATGACTAGAATTGAGTGTCATCTCAATTATACTAGCATCATTGTGTACAACAATATGCTCTTTAAACATCCGTAAACTTTGAACAGTTATAGTGTAATATTGGTGCCTACCAAAACTCAAGTTCGTTGGCAATGACAATTATGAAACAATTGCCATATTTTCATCCATAGAATCTAGGAGCATCTCCAGACTGTGGAATGTGATTCTAAATCCAAACATTTTCCTTATAAAATATTTATTACACTAACAACTTTCAATGTTGTCAAATCATCTTGTAATCAAGCATGACACAACAATCTTACAACATGATGTACATGATGAATCTTCAAGTTAGACTTTAAGATCTCATTATATATCCATCATGTTCTATTAGACTCATTTATTTACCGCATATGTTTATAGTAATAAACATATATTCCAAGGTTGTATGTCTTATTTTCCAAATCTTACAAACGAAGTTTCATTCCCAACTAAAACTTAATTTAGGTGGAATGTAGTTGCCCATACAACATATAAGATTTAAAAAATAATACTCCCACTAGCTTTCAGGAATACTCATGAGCTATCTCATTTTAATTATTAAATCAAAACTTGAATTTAATATTAAACATAAGAGTCATTTCCTAGATGCATGCATATATCCATTCATGGATTCTTGCAGTTTGTACATATTCAAAGATTATTTGAATTCATGAAACTACTTTGTATTACTTGTCGTCCTCGCAAAAGTAATTCCAGAACAAAGAGTTTCAATATTCATTGTCAAAATTTCATATCAATGAAACTAAGTATGACAATTATAATCTTTATACTTCTATTTAATGTATCTAGAGAAGAATATTCAATCATAGTTAATTGCTTAAGTATGATTAATATTATTATCACTAGACATACATTAGATACGTGTACAATATTGTCCATATGATTTCTACACAAAAATTTAAACCATTAGGGTTTTCATCATTTGAAGAAAATCATCTTCATTTAGATAAACCAAGTATTTAAAATTGATTATCTTTATGGACATCATCTCAACATTCATAGTATGATTGATTTACCACAATTCAACATTTGGTAAATTCATCATCATGATTAACAGGCTTACCATGATCTTGTAACTCATAATCCTCAGCATATTAAATACCTAAGATAACCTTTCGGATCTATGAATGACAATTCCATCATATTGAGGTCTATCATTTACATGTTTAGCCTCACCATGATCTTTGCTAGTGCATTTTAGAAGATTATGTATTTTGTAATTTAATCTTTCAAGATCTAAACAAAACTCCCACTTGCCTTTAACAATTTAAAGATTACCTTTAAATAGTTTAGCAAATAGAGCGCAACAATATATTGTTCTCTTTTGGGATCTTACAAAAAACGTTGATGTTACTGACATTAGTTTGTTACAACCCACTTTACAAGTAGTTTAACAAATTCAGAACTTCATTATAAGACTTAATGTGATTCATCACATTCCAAATGGTGTCTTATTAATCTTCTAGGTTGGAGTCTTATTGAGTATATTCAATCTATACTCAATCTACTAACCTTGTTAACATGTGGAAGAAACTATAGTTATCTTGAATCAAACATGCCAATAGATTCTGATTCTTCTAACTGAACACACCATAAAACTATGGTATTTCATTAGAATTAATATTGTAAAATAATCTAACAATATTTAAGATAACCATCTACTCTTTGGTTTATCCTATTTACCAACAAAGTAAAACTTAATGGTACAATAGAATTACCAAGTCAATTGCATGTATTATAACACAAGTACTCTTGACCAAGTCAAAAGACATAATAGTTATAATCTCACTATACGTTATAAGTCATTGACCAACTCATTGACTTCATGCATATGTCTTAAAACATAGCAAGTTAACGTCTTACTTTATATTGTAAGTCTTGTATTTAAAGACTTCATGTTTGTGACTTTACAAAATCATAAACATTTTTAATTAAAGTAATTATGAACACCACATCGGGTTTCAATTAATATTTCAAGTTAATATTTACTACATATATTTAAGTCATTCAACGAATACTTAAATTCAAAGTAGTATTAGATTACTTCATTTAATTATGTCATTTCATGAAATGTTCAACGTAAGAAACTGCAAAATCATCCATGCTCGTTCTCACGACACGTGGATATTTTACCTTGAGCTACAATCTAGTTCACGTTCTCACGTAACATAAATTGTAACTACAAGTGTTTCTTAAATATTGAATGACATAAATATTTAAAATAAAGTAGTCTTTGTTATCATCTTGACACATGTTCTTAATAGCGCAATCATACATATTTAAATGTATAATTCCTATTAGAACGTTACTCTCTTACCTTGCGGTTAAGAGAATCCATTTAAATCATATTTATATGTGTTGTACCTTGAACACAATAAAGATTTATCCCACTTGTGCATGGAACAACATCATGTAGCAAATAAACAACACGATACACGTTCGTTTATTTGATTAATATGATTTTTGTCATAGATATAACAAGTAGATGTAGGACTACATTAATTAGTAAGGAAACGCACATGACTATCCTTAAAAAAACATAAGTGCCTACAATTGGAAAGTAATTATCTACATGATATTCAAGAGATAATTTGGATTACTACACAGCAAATAAGACTTGTAGCTCCCACTGAATTATAAATTGTTTCAACAACTTCTTATTCAGTAATGCAACACAATGCTCCCACTGAATTTGACAACATTTTAAATGTTTCGTAACCAGTGAAAACAATTGCTTGCTTTTTACTTTCCTACACCTTTGAAGAACCATACGTAATCATTACTAAGGTACTAAAAGGTGTATTCTACTCTATGAATGATGGGTTATCCATCAATGTTATTAACTCGAAAAATTGGGTATGCAATTTCTTCCATAACAGGCCTACATCCCCATACTGGAATGTAGTACCTTTAAAGGCTAAAGCAAAACAACTAGATAATATATTCTAGTTTGCCTTTTACCAATTTTCGCGGTAATTAGTCTAGCTTCTAATTTAGTAACTCACATACATGTTTTCCAGTTAACCAACATTCATGTTTGTTACAAAAGGATTCATTCACCAAATGAGGGTAATGAAATCTTTATGGAAAATAAGATGTGCAATTCATTGCTATGAGTTACATTAGAATTTAGACAATTCAAATGTTCCTATTATACCTTTCTCATTCATGAAAAGGAATAGGATTGAGTCTCATTCTTCTCCCATGGAAAAGAGACTTTGTTTATCTTTTCGGTAAATTTATTCTCGATCAAACATTTGTTTGAAAGCAGAATTGATCAATTTACTAATAAAAGACTAAACCACGTTTACGGTTAAATGTTGCATTAATACATTCAAAAGAATTACAAAATTCAATATTAGTATTTTTGATAATTAACCTTTTCAAGAAAATTAAATACCCATGGTTCATAAACATATAACCATTTAATTTTCATTGAAAACTATGATCCAAATTGACATAGTTTCATCACATCAGTTGATCTGCTAGTAATGAAATTATTCAAAATGGTACGAGTCGAACCTCAATTGCCAATTTTCAAATTGCAACTCCTAGATTTATGGGATTTATATTTAGCCAATTTCAATTGCCATGTAAACATGTTTTATCCCCATCTTATGCCTTGAGTTGCCAGTTCTCACTACAAAGCTCAATTAAGTTGTCCAACTTAAGAAACTGCAAAATCATCCATGCCCGTTCTCACGTTACGTGGATATTTTACCCTTTGATTACGTTCTAAATCACGTTCTCACGCAAATAAAAGGCAATCTCAGGTGTTTCAGTTTCATTGGATGGCATACAACTTAAATTAAGGGTAATAATTTTGATGTCAAATCAAATATGTACAAAGATGTCATGCATTCATCTTCGTAGCATAGTTTTTATTAAAACATTTATATCCTTGTTTTAATGATTTAAGCTTTTCATCATCAAACTTTAATCGAGGTATTGGATAACCAATTAAAGAATCACCTTAATTACCACTATATCCTACTACTGCATGAGTCATAAGACCCAAGTTATTCGGATAATTACCACAAAAGTGGCGCGTAGAAATTAAAGTAATTCACCCTTAAGATTTTATGCACACATATAGGAATACTTGGTAGCTCCATTAAGACACACAAACGAGCGGAGAATCAGGTCAGCGTGAAGCATATTAAAAACCCTCATCTTTAGGGTCACAATTTAATGCGTACCCTCCTTATACCCATCACACATTTTGTCATTAATGGGTTAGCCGTTCTAACTATTTTGTGCAAAAAATCAATCAATTAAACGATTATGATTACTATGCTTAAAAATACATGTTTCACCATTGTTTAGTTCAGTTTATTTTTCTTATAAAAAAATACCCTTGTTTCACATAACAAACAAGCAAGTATTTAAAAAATAAACAAATAAACAATGAATGCATAACATAATAATAAGTCATGCATATCAAATAGTCACATGCAAACATTTTTGATAAATCATATTAATAATCAATTCTAGATCTGTCAATATGTATATATTTAATTAAGACTGATGCGGATACGGGTCATGAGCTTAATAATGTGGATTCATTTGCGTAAAGAGCATGCAGGAGCATCTAATGTGGATCATCACTTGGGATATCTCAAGTTTTAAACAAGTCATTTTTTTATGTTTTAGGATATGTGTTAATAATGGGTTTGAATAGGACTCATATTCCTACTCAAATTATCTGTTCCAGGAAAATAGGATTTTTGTTACTAGGATTTTCTTTTGTTGCCTTTAAGTACGGCTTCTTTGTTTTGGGAAAAGGACATTCAAGTCTGATAATAAACAGAAAACCTCTATGGTTTCGGTCTTTGATTAATCAGTTGTTCTTGAGCCATTTGATTGCGTAAGAAACTGCATCAGTTGGTATCAGACCAACTGATGCAGTTTCTTACGCAATCAAATGGCTCAAGAACAACTGATTAATCAAAGACCGAAACCATAGAGGTTTTCTGTTTATTATCAGACTTGAATGTCCTTTTCCCAAAAGAAAGAAGCCGTACTTAAAGGCAACAAAAGAAAATCCTAGTAACAAAAATCCTATTTTCCTGGAACAGATAATTTGAGTAGGAATATGAGTCCTATTCAAACCCATTATTAACACATATCCTAAAACATAAAAAAAAGGACTTGTTTAAAACTTGAGATATCCCAAGTGATGATCCACATCAGATGCTCCTGCATGCTCTTTACGCAAATGAATCCACATTATTAAGCTCATGACCCGTATCCGCATCATTCTCCCCTTCTTCGAAAAAAACTCGTCCTCGAGTTTTGATATGCCTTAAAAACGAACCACCCGGATCGAAAGGAACATCAACGTGATTCCCCTTCATTATTATCATCATTACCTCCATAAACAACTTAACTTTTCCGACCGTATTCATCATTGATCCATTAGAATTAGACATCCGAAGGTTATTCGCTTGTGGCACATCACCATTTAAATTCTTCACAACTCTCATGTGCATGGCCATATTTTCATTAAGTTGTTCAATAAGCATTACTGGCCCACATGTAATAGTCTCATGCATAGACAACTTAAACCCAACCTTGTATAACTCATAATTCAAACTTTCCGTAGTTGGCGGCTGAAATATAGGAACCTTCAAATTCGGCAAATCACCAACAGTAGCCACCCCAATGCCGTCTCCACCTAATCTAGCACCACCTTCAACCAGCTTTTGACCGGATAAGTTCCGATCACCATGAATAAACAAAGAATACCATTCCTCGTCCGCGTATTCATCATACACGGGTTGTGAATCATAGATAAAATCGCCATTGGTAAGATACTCCTCGTCCCTAGTGGACTCGTCCCAGACGGGTTCAACCAGTTTCGTTTCCTCCAATGCCGACGATAATACTAATCCCAATCCAGGGACTAGGTGTTGTAGTCGTTCGACTCGATCAACCGCTCCCAATCCAGGGGTAAGCCACGCAAGTCGTTGGGGCTGCTCAACCTCATGATCAAACAGATCCGAAGCACCTCCATCGTTGCCTCTGTCGGCGATTCTACGATTAAGATACCCACTTCCACAACGAGCCATTTGAATCAACCAAAGCTCTGATACCAACTGATGCAGTTTCTTACGCAATCAAATGGCTCAAGAACAACTGATTAATCAAAGACCGAAACCATAGAGGTTTTCTGTTTATTATCAGACTTGAATGTCCTTTTCCCAAAACAAAGAAGCCGTACTTAAAGGCAACAAAAGAAAATCCTAGTAACAAAAATCTTATTTTCCTGGAACAGATAATTTGAGTAGGAATATGAGTCCTATTCAAACCCATTATTAACACATATCCTAAAACATAAAAAAAAGGACTTGTTTAAAACTTGAGATATCCCAAGTGATGATCCACATCAGATTCTCCTGCATGCTCTTTACGCAAATGAATCCACATTATTAAGCTCATGACCCGTATCCGCATCAAAGACTTTCACCCGTTTTCAGCTATGTACAAGGTGAGCCACATGCATCGATTCATCGATTGCGTAAGTCAAAATTATAACATATACCACATAGCACATAATTGATTAAATAATAATAATTGAGGTTTTCCCCAATTTTAGATCTATCATAATATATAGTGTATATCACTTAACCAAGTAAAACATACAATAAAAGCAGATCCATGATAAAAACATGCATGTATTTATCATGGATATAAATTACACTTAACAATTAATGCAATTAAACAGAGTTACGCAATACACATAAAATTGCATGCAACCTAGGGTTTCTAATCCAATTAAAACTGAAGTTTACAAAACCCTAATTAGGGCACCAAAAAAACGCCCCCCCCCCCCCAAAAAAAAATTAGGGTTTAGGTTTTGCAAACCCTAGATCTACGCATACAAGTAATAACACAATCATGTTTATTTTATTTATGTGTTTCAGTAATTAATTACTTGTTATACAAGGCTCGTGATGCCACTGTTGAGTTTAAGATACACGAAAACAATAAAACATGTAGACACCACAGAGTACACAGCGGAAGACTTAGAATCATAACAATAATTAATTAACTGAAATATGCGTAACGTACCTCTTGCAATTGGTAGATCTCTTCAATTCAAGAACCCTAATTAGGGTTTATGTGGTTTAACGAATTGACCCTTACCGTTTTTCAATTCAAACCAATTGATGTAACAATAGTGTGTTACACCACGTTTTTGTACACACGTACTATTAGCGATTCGATGTGAATGCTAGTTCTTGATCACAATAGAATAACCAAACACATTTGTTATGCTCAAGGTCACTCGTAAATCCCTTACAATGGGAATTCACTCGTCGACCAAGACAAAAGGGAAGAAAAGAAGAAGTTTGGCCCTCTATTGAAATCTAGTGTACCAAAGGATGAATACAAGGGAATGTATTTATAGCCTTATGGTAGATGTCAAGTTTACTATGGTTTCCGATATGGGATTCCATAGTTTCGGCCAAAAACAAGCCCAAAAGAGGGTTCCTAAAACCGTCTCTTGGCTTGTTTACTTTTCTTCATATCCCGTTGACATTTAACGACCAATAGTCACTTTCGAAAAGTGCTTATCGCTCGTTTAGTCGTTTATTTTGAATTTAATAATTAAACATAATATTTTATATTAATTATTTAAACATCGAGTCTCATACGTAAAGTGTGCAATCCCGTGGTCTCGAGTTCGAATCTGGTCAAACACATATTAAATATATCCATAAACTAACAAGCGGTGTGTTGGGCGATGCCTTGTGTTGTACGCAAGAAACAAAAGAGTTTATGAAGTCTCAAATCTTACTACTTTCTGTGTCGACTTCAAGTGGTATCTTATAATTGGTTGTCTCTAAGATTAAACGGCTCAATTGTGTCGTGGTTGGATTGGTGCTCGACCCTATTAGTGCTTGCAAAATTTAAGTTCAGGTTAATTTTTTATTTTAGCATAGGGCTCTTGGTGCTTTAGTAGCACTTGATGGTCCATATTTTACAAGAGGTTTTGTAGTTTTTGTAGCTAGATCTTTTATCTTGTACGTAGTTTCTCTTGTTTAAGTTTATTTTTCTTGTATTTATTCCTTTTATATTTTAATAAAATTTATTCTGCCTTCTAAAGAAAACGAGTCGTGGAATATACATAGGCCGTTTGTTTAGGGCAGTAGTGGTCAAGAATGTGGAAATCAAGTGACGTCTAAGACACGATAAGATTGTGACTTGAGCCTTTTAATATAATCCTTACTTTGACTATATATATGGTCCTTTAGTTATGACAAGCTAATAATATTTGTCAATGTCATCCTAAATTTGCTACCCTAAAGTCAAGCTTCACGAAGTACTTTGAACTATTTGTTAAGTGCTGATTAGCCCCAGAGTCTATAATCCATCTCAAGTGGTAATTAACACCATTCAGATTAACATTAGCACAAAAGAATTGATAAAGATTTTGATTAAAAGAAAACACTGCAGTTAAAGAATGAACAAGAACTATCTGCCATATTGGCATGAGCAGAACTAGGTTTTTTATTTAAAAGATTCATTAACTTCATAACCTATTCATTAGTAAAAGACAGAGTACCAGTACCAGTTTTCACACCATCATTAACCACATTAGCACTTTTGGGATCATTGTTTTTGTTAAAAATAGGTTTAAGATTAGCATTCTTCTTGCTTCAGAAGGATAACCAATGATCTCAAAGCACCTATCAATAGTATGTCCTTTTAAACCACAATTAGTACATAGCAAACTATCATAATTCCCCCTATTATTGTTTCCAGAACTATTATTCCAGGTACCAGTGTTTCTTTTCCAATTAGTATTCTTATTATCCACAGTTTTAGAAACAAAAGCAGACACCTGAGCCTTCTCAGTTTTCACAGAAGTGGTAGGAATCCCTCTGTGGGATTCTTCCCTAGAAACAATCACAAAAGCATCCTTAACCTCATGAAGAACTTCTATGGTTAATATAGTGCTTCTTATGGGTTGATAGATGTCATCAAGACCCATAAGAAACTGCATAAGTTTTAACAATTTACCATGATCAATTAACTCTTGTCTAGCCTCACAAGAACAGTCTGAAAGTTTAGTAAGAATATCAAATTCTCTCCAAATAGAATTCAATTTATGGTAATATTCATAAACAAGCAGACCACCTTGTTTAAAATTATTTATTTTCTAAAGCAGATTAAACACCATAGACCTATCAATCTTATCATAGGTATCTTTTAAATCTTTCCAAACAACAGAAGCATTATCAGAAAAAACATGACCCAGATAAACATCCTGAGATAAAGAACTTAGAACCCAGTTTAAAACAACAACATTACACCTATCCCACTGAGCCTCTAAAAAAGGACTAGCAGCATAAGCAGATCTAAGACAAGACCCATCAAGAAATCCCATCTTATTATTAATTTGCATAGCTAATTTCATTGCACTAGCCCAGATTCTATAATTCTCAACCCCAGACAACTTAACAGTCACAATAGATGCACAATTAGAATCATTTGGATGCAAATGCAAAGGATTACTCTGATCTAAACTACTAATCATAATAGCCATGATGACAGATAAGAAACAGACAGATAAACAACATAGAATAAACCAAGAAACAATAAGCACACAAACAAGATCAAATAAAACAAACAAACTATCAACAAACCAAACAACAAATAAACCTGAAATCAACAAACTACCAATATTCCCACAAATCACAACTTCCAAAACAACCCAAAACCTATCCTCCTACGAACAAGACTCAAAATATAAAGAAACAACTAAAGAAACTAAAACTCACACCCAGAGTTAACCTAGCCCCAGTCAGCAAACTGTGATTGGCCAGAGCAGGTATTCACACCACTCTATGATGGTGGATCAAGATGTTAGCCAACCCGTTTACGCTCACTAGACTAAAGACCAGTTAACCCTAAGGGAAAAAAAAGACTTACAGAGCAATACCCACAAGCAGCGGAAGACAGTCACAAATTGTGACCAAGAAAGAACCCAGAAACCACAAACCACAAGATCTTACAAGAAACCCCCAAATTCCAAATTAGATTTTCAAAGAGATTGATCAAGAAACCACCAATTAACCATTAAATCTTCACTAATCAGCAACCAAAACCTCTTAATTGCACGAAAACCAAAACCCCCCAAATTTTAGGGTTTCAAGAAAAAAACCCTAAAATTTCAATTAAGATCACCAGACAACGATTTGACTCAAGAATCAACATATTCAAGAACTCAATCAAGAATCAATCAAGAACTCAATCAATCAGAACCTAGAGCTCTGATACCATGTTAAAACGATATCAAAACAACTAACGACACCATTTAATCACCCAACCAACCACCCCTTAGTGATCTTTACTTTTATTATAACAATATACACAGTTGACTTATCCTCAACACGGATGCAAGCCTTACAATACAAGAAAGTAGACGACAGTCCCTCTAATAGGTGCTGCCTACAACAACTCATGCACTAACCCAAGAACCAACATAAACCTAGAAACTAAACCAATACTACAATCAAGATCAAGCAGATCTTGATGTAAACAATGAAACCAACTAAACAACTTAAAAACCCAGAAGATGATTATCAACTCAGACGAAACCAGAGAGAGAGAAACTTGTGTGTGAAGACTGAATGAATGATATGAAACCCTAGATCAAATCTTTTGCTTATATAGCCCAAAGTTGCATAAAGACCCCTGAGTAACATAAACTTTACAAACACAACTAAAAGTTAGAGTTAAGCATAAACAATTTTCATAATAACCCCTGAAGGTTCACAAGTTTGTCTAAGAGCATTACTACTTTTAACACAAACTCATGTTTCTAGATTATTTTTGTCATTGTTGCAACTACATATACGCAGAACAGAGGTTTGTAGCGAAACACGGTTCTAAATATACACGTTATATACATAATTCTTGGTTGTTGATCTATTGATAACGTGAGAGAACATTTCCATCGTTGAACGAAGGCACTCAGTTACTTATTTCAAATTCTAGTTATTCGTCAAAAACGTGAAAAGAAATCAAAATTGCAAGAACTCTCTAGACATCGTATCTTTGTTACACATCATTTTCTATGGTCTAAACATTACCAAGTTCGGTCTATGATGACTTGTAAAATAGTCCTAATATACGACTACCTTAGTTAGCAAACGTGTAAAACAATAACTTATACTAAATGGTCCGGACATTGAAATTTTACCACTTAATTACTGTTATTAGGGATGTGTTTTTCTAAATATAAAATCAGCTTAGTATTATTTCAAAATGAAAGTCAAGCACGTGTTTTAGAAAGCTACTCATAATGGCTTGAGCAATCTTCAGTTTCTTGCATGCCACGCATATAATTAAGCTAGGCTTTAAATCTATTAAAATCCAAATCAGGTATTGTTACAACATCAAAATCAACGACCTGTCCTTTGAATAAACTTTTGGGAATTGATATCTACACATAGCAATTTCATTAGTACACATAAATAAAAATGTGATTAGACATTTATACCCTCCTTATATTTAGCCCATCATTTAACCTTTTTAAACTTGCATCAGATTATTATTTGCCTGCCGTCACTTGTTTTCCTCCTTAATTGTATTGACATCAAAGACCGATGTTCTCAATTTCACTGTTCATATTTTCCATGCGCCTCACTAAAGGATCTTCCTATTTAACGGTCACATCTTTCTGACCGCCACTTCGGTTTTACGATATGCAATAATAGTAAGATGCTCGTATTGAATTAAAGGATTGAACTGTATATTTGTTGCTCTCGGCGAATCTGCAATATATAAGCTTTAATTTTTTATCCATCAAATTCTGTTTGGTTTTGCACGAGATGACATAATTTTTTTTCATGATTTTCAAAGTGTAGCAAGCTGCAATTTTACGAGCATCTTATTAATCCCATCTAACAGAAGCTACAAGTTTGCTTCCCATGTCAAATACATTGGTGATTTCAACTCATATGTAAGACGATAAATTAGACAATTGCATGTATATTGGTGACGAATTAATGGGTGTGAATATGTGATCATCAACGTCATAACTAATGAAAGGATGTACTAATTTATAATTCACGTATTTGTTGGGGAGAAAAAACTCAAAAAGAGTGGTTAAAAACTACAAAAGGGCATAAAGGTCCATACATAATAGTTTTATGTGTATAAATCAAATTTCTATGTGTACATGTCAATTCCCTAAACTTTTATCTGCTAATTAATTATTCGAATCAAATATCTTATATCTTATAAAGTTTACGTTTCAAACTCAGACTATATAATTTATAAATAGTCAGATTCAAGGAGATGATTCAGAAGCTTACACGCATGTATAATTTTATGTTTAAATTTAATTTATAACATTTTTTGGTGAGTTTTTGACCTAAGTAATTGTTTTCAGAAAACTTATATACCATTGTATTGTTTATTTAAAATTATTAGCTTGGCATCTTTTTCCAATGCGAATGATACCATATAAATCTATAAAGTGTGTATCCTTATTATTATTGAATTTTGAAAACTTAAAACTTAAAAATGAAAACTTATAAATTAAAACTTATCAAAATGTAACAACCTCTTAAAATTAAAAAAAATGGAAAATAAGAACTGAAAACAAATATACATACACGGTTTATAAGAACATATATATGCATACACGGTTTAAAAAAACTATCATTATACTATATGCTGTTATAAAATCTCGTTGCTATGCATAAATACTCGTCTAGTTCTTTTAATCGCTACACTCATCATCTATGATATCAATATTCAAATTTATTTAATACTCTGTATGTGTTTTTGCTTAGGTGATTTATAATATTTAATTATTTATGATTAAATAATTTTCAAGGCTTTGTGTAGATGTGTTTGTATTTTGCTCATTTTTCCTTTTTTGGTGCAAAGGGTAAATGAATATATTAATATTTAACTTACTACAACAGTTTAAACAACACCAAACTGAATGGACATGCCAATACCAGGATACACAAATCAACAAGTCTTAAGCCTATCTGATATCAGTTACAACTGGTAATGATCTCTGACAAGCTATTATACACATAACTCTGACAAACAGAGTCAAAACCGAGCAATCATCTTCACAGTTGCATATCTCCATTGCTTCCATTCAGCTTTTACATTTCCTTCATAATGCAACACCATAACACTTATTGAATTCACCCATTACTGCAACAAGACCATAACCTCATTATTACATTTCCATCATCCTCAATGTATCAAGTGGAAAAGTGAAAAGGCTTCATAATTAAGGTTATAGCCATCCATTCCATTTCAGTCAAGGGTTATACCAAGATTCTTACATTTGCCTCTTTATAAAAGGCTTCAGAATCTTGGGAACACATACCTTCAGGGAGAATTATCCTAACCTCCTGTGGCAGTGTATAGATAGGACCAAGTAGGTTCATCTCATCACTATTCCTATCTTCATAAACTGCCCACCAAACTCACTTTACCCTTCACAAATGGATACCTAATTTATGGTTCACATTAGTCTGTTTTCAGATAAGTCTCCAAACATGCTCACAATTACCTAACAAAGGCCTATTAAGAGAATGTCTAGAAAGCTTATAGGAAAGACATTTGTAGTGAGTTTATTAGAATCTTCAAAACTCAAATTAGCTAGAATTGAAGATAGTGAGTAAAAACCTTTCATTTTGCAGATAATGTTGAACCTCAACTCTGCTAGATACTATAGGATATGGGGTTCAGTTAACACTCCAATCCTTTAGTATCAGAAAACAGCTAAGATCAAATGTTGATCACTGGCACATCAAATGCAGGAAACTACTTTATGGAATCATTACTTACAACTAGAAAAAGCCGAAGAAATGTACTGCTATCCCAACTAGATACACAGAAACACTCTAAGGCCTTATCTAGTGTAAAGTTATGCCCAAGGTATTAGCTATCTGCATGAAATCTCTTAACCCAAACACCCCTTTTTGCAGTCTGAGAAAGCCAAGGACTGCAAATATGACCACTTTATTTTGCTCGTGTTCACATAGTGCTGTTCGGAAACTTCATCATGTTTGGTTTAATTTTGGTTCATTTATTTTAAAGACCTAGAAAACTAGGTTAAAACGAGTGATGATTTACGGAGAATAAACAGAAAGTTGTTCTATAAATTTAAAGGAGAGAGAGATTCTATAAAATTTAAAGGAGAGAGATTCAATTTGAAAATGAAAAGAAATACTACATAGTGGCTAATACCTCTAAAAATGCCATAGAATTGTCAACATATATTTTAAATCCAAATAATTTTATTTTTAACACTTACTTGATCGTTTATCATATCCAAAAAAAAAAAAGCAAATCCCAAGAAATTAGGTGGTATTTGTTAACTTTTTCTTTGAGAAAAATCTTAATAAGCACGTTTAGCATGCGTAACGTCTTTGCATTTTAGCTTTGATCGCGTTTGCAATATCACAACATTTTTGATAATCGATTGCGAATGACGCTTATCCTCCACAACTTGTTTTATTATTTCAACTTTAATTTTCTCGATTATATAAGGAAGTGAACAATCTAATTTGTGGCGATGGATTGAATTTGTGTGGCATGAGCTGTTAAGCTAGTGTTTTTGAAAAAAAAAAAAAAAAAAAAAAAACCCGGTAACCAACAGTAAAGAAGCAACTATTCTTTTGAATTTGAGAATAGGAAATTCATAGACTATTTTATTGTTTGGACATGAAATGTTGAAAAAACGAAAATGCTCTGATCACAACAAAAGAATGGCAACAAGTTTTTAGATTTTCCATTTCATTTTTATAAAGACAAATGATATTTCCGTCTAGGTGAAGCAACTAGCTAGTGTTATCGCATATTCTGAAGATATCTACCTATATTATAAGTAAGGGGCTTGTTTTTACTGTAGCCTTCCCAAAAAAAGGCACGTCAGCTTTTAGGAGCAGCCCAAAAATTACACGTGGCTCTTAATACTCTCTATCTCTACGGGAGTAAAAGAAAGCCTTTAAAATAAAGTAGCCTCTTCAGAAAAAGGCACGTCATGAGGAAATAGTTGGACACTATTGAAACTTTGAAAACTTGTGTACATTCTTCCTTCTATTGTTCAAGATATTATTGTACATCTCTATTATTTACCCACATTTCATTTACCTACTCTTTTCTTAACCTCCGACTTTCCTCTACTCGTTTACCAATTACCATTTTCCGGCGACAAAATTTTGCGACAACGATTGACTCATCTTTATATCCATACTTATCTTCTATTTGATTTTGGTCTCGTGCTTTACACAAAATTTATGTTTCTTCTTTCCTCTCTATCTCACATACTAACCGTGTCTTGTTCTTTTTTTCCTTTCTTATGGTAGGTTAATGCTTGAATCAACCCAACCAAGGCTTCAAACCACAAGTACCCTTCAACTTTAGTGGCATTTGTAAGTTTCATGGTTTCTCTAATAAATAAAGTTGTAATAGTATGCCGCAGGAGTGATGATGGTGTGTTTGTAGACGACAAGATCGATGCTTCTTATTAGATATCTTACCTGTGGTTGATGCTTAAATATGCTAATAATTTTTGCTCTTTACATGTGGTTGTGATTTTTATTTCTTTTTTAGTTCATCTTTCTTAACTTTTGGGTCAAATATGGGTTTTTAATTTATTACTATTATGTTTCATTTGAGTTAACATCACCAATCTTCCTACCTCCTGAAGTGTTTTACGAGAAATGTTGATTTAAATTTTATATGTGGCTTGGACTGGAATCTTGAGTTTCAGCTTGCTTTTGTTTTTTATTACCTTAAATGGCGATTTGTGTGTTCTTTTCTTTTTCCTAAAACTCGCATCTACAAAAGACAAATTTGTAGCCATATATGTGTGATGTTGAATCTGTGCTTGTTTTCATTTTAGGCGATCTAGAAGTAATATATCTCCACCATGTTAAACTTTAGATGAATGTAACTATGTGTATGTTTTGATGATGAATTAATGTGCATGCTCTTGATACAAAAAAATTGGTAATATAACTATATAAGTGATTTTAACAATTTGAGCTAAAATACATGAGCTTCAAGTTTTTAAATGTATATCATTTTTAAAGAAAATTTAGAAAATTACATACACAAGGGATTACTCTTAACAACCTGTTGAATTTTTTTTATTTTTTTATTTGAACCCACAACCATTTGGTTGGGAGCTTCTCACACAACATGAGGTGCCATTGAGACATAAGCCCTTCGGTTATTGAATTTTTTTATAATGCATATAAACAGGAACTCAACTTTAATTCTGTTAAATCTAAAATTTGTATACCACCAAGATATTAGATATTATTAGTTACCACCAAAATATTATATTAAAAGTCGACTTACGTTCTTATAACATCTTGTAAGTTTACAATTATATTTAGTTTATGTTTAACAACATTACAACAATCAGTATTCCCATTTATTAACAAATTTTTTTCAAGGTATATCGAAGAAAAGGAAAATGCTAAAACATCCTACGTTTGCCTCCTACAAAAGCTCCTACCCGCACGATGATGACAAATGTCAAAATTGACGGTTTGGATGCAGAGAGAAAATGAGTGGAAAAAACTATATAATTTTTGTGTGTGTAAGAGGATTTGTAGGATGAAAAGGTAAGATGTGTCAAAATTGACTGTTTGGATGCAGAAGGAAAATGAGTGGAAAAAAACTATATAATTTTTGTGTGTGTAAAAGGATTTGTAGGATGAAAAGGTAAGAGGATGTAGCAAAACTTCGAATAAAAAGATGAAAAGAAACAGGATCTTTTTAAGAAGAAAAAGTAAATGATGTGACTAGACTTGTGGAAAAAGAGTGGTGAATAGTGATTGCTACATGGAGTGAATAAAAAGCCATAACATGAAATAACACCAAATTTTTCGCAAGATCAGCGTCATATCATTTTAGCATCAAATAACATAACAACAAAAAATCACTCGTTATCATAACATCAAATAACACCATCTTTTGAGATTCACTTTAAAAAATAAAAATAAAAAAATAACGCAAACTTGGGTGGGGGAGTCGTAACTTGGCATAACTCAAGTGACTAAACCAATGCAAGTTATAACTTGGCCATAACGCAGCCTTGCGCACTTCAACGTGAGCCAGCTAGGACGAAACGTCGGTTTTGTGTTATTACTCCGTTTGCTCTTAGTATGTAAGAAATATTATTGTTATAATTTCTACTTCTTGGGGGAAAAAAGAGAATGAATTTCTATTCGTAAAAATGATAGATGTTGATGTTTGAATTCTTTTTGTCAAGTTGCGGCAAATAGCAAATCTTTGTACTACAATCAAATTGAAAAGATATATTAGAGCATCAAGTGTCATAACAAAGGTTAGCTTCGTCGTCGTGCCATCTCAGCGCCACATTAGCATCCCATTTTTCCACAACTAACCACAACAAGCCCCCTCCTCACTCATAACAAACCTCAACCTCTTCATTTGGGGCCCAAAAAAATATATTAGAGCATCAAGTGTCATAACAAAGGTTAGCTTCGTCGTCGTGCCATCTCAGCGCCACATTAGCATCCCATTTTTCCACAACTAACCACAACAAGCCCCCTCCTCACTCATAACAAACCTCAACCTCTTCATTTGGGGCCCACTACTACCACTTTATTTTTTTTATTCAATTTTCATTTCCAAATAAACTAAATTTATTTTATTCAAATTAAAACTACAATACATAACCAAAAAAAAAAAAAAAAAAAAAAAAAAAAAAAAAAAAAAAAAAACGATAAAACGATACGAAAAAAAAAACGACACGGGTAAAAAAAATACAACACATACTAATAATACGTAACCTAGTCATCTCTATCCTGATATTTCTTGACTAGACGTTCCTGCCTCTTGCGGATGATTTCTGCTTTTATCGGGTCAGGATTGGTACTCGGATCTATCATGAGAAAATCCATCTCGATCTTCTCTTGCCACGTTTTTTCCTTCTCCCGCCTCGCCTCGTAACAAGCCCTTTGAGCATCGGCTTTTTGAGCATATATTTCGGATATATGTCCCGAAAAACTACTCGTTTGACTTCCACCGGAGCTTGCAGCGCTTGACGTTGAAGTCGACTTCTGTTTCTTTCCGGCTCGTTTGCATCCATCTCTTTCAGGCCGAGGTCGTTTGTCCGGCCCGAATATATCCTCGAGACATGTAATGTCAACAGGATCTTCGCCATCCCAGTTGGGATAATTTTTCAAAACAGCCCAACATTTTTCATACAAAAACTCCCTCCCACCAAAACGCTGCGTAAAGTTAACTTTGGCATTCTCGACATGATCTTGCTCATTTTCACCACTTCGACGCTGAAGATGTTTGCAAACAGCGTTGAACATCTGGCAATCACCGTTAATCCTTGTCCATTTACCAGTTATCATATTCTTGCCACGCTGGTTATCAAAGGTCTTAGAATTGAACATTTCGAGAATGTCGTTCCAAAAATACTCCTCCGGATGGTCATTGCCCATATCTCTATCTTGGGAAATTTCTATCCAACACTGCGCAAGTAACATTTCTTCAGACTTGGTCCACTTCCTCATGTCCGCTTGTGCTACGACTTCAACATCTTCGTCATCGTCTGCGTCCAAATCTACAACAATTTTTTTTGTCTTCGACTTTTTGCCCCTGCCTTTTGCCGGTTCACGTGCTTTTGGAACTTTGAATTGTGAACCGGACGGTTGTGATTCCATTTGAGGCAATTGTGGAGGCTGTGACGGGTTAAAAAAACTGTGGAGATTGTGACGGGTTAAAAAACTTCGGTGCTGTAAATCGGCTGGGGTAATTTGCGAAACCTTGTTGAAACTGATATTGTTGGTTAAGAAAGATTTCTTGTGGAGACGGGTTGGAATTGGTCGAAGAGGGGGTAGACGGGTTTGAAGAACCCCCGTATTGTTGTGGGTTTGAGTTAAGTAGATTTGTGAAGTATCTTCCGTCATTTGGGTTTTGAGACATTGTGAGCAATTTTTTCTTTGAGTTAAGTAAGATTTCTTGTGTATTTTGGGTTTGAAGATGTGTAAAATGATGAAGATGAAGATAGTTTATATAGGGGTGGTGGGTATAAAAAAAAAAAGTTAACGTTTAAAAAAAAGTTTACGTTAAAAAAAAGTTTACGTTATATAACGTAACTTTTCTTTTGTGTCAGAATATTACCTCGTCGTCCCCACGATTTTGTCTTCGACGACGAGCAGCGGCGAGCCACCCCGGTGTGGCGGCGGGGCACGGCGAGCTACAATGTTGTCCACACCTAGTAAGCCTACAAAATATAGAAATCTTTGATATGAGAGATAATGTTTAGTCTAAATGAATGAGAAAACGTAAAAAGACGGGCGAAAACTCAAAAAATGGACCAAAACGTATAAAAACGGACGAAAACGTAAAAAACTGACGAAAACGTATAAAAACGAACGAAAATATAAAAAAAAAAGAATGAAAACGAGTTCTAGCCAAAAAATAGCTAAAAGAAATTGACTGTGGTATATATACATATACACGTGTAGTCCAATGTTTGGGGTGTAGGTTTTTGAAGCAACATACCCGATTTCGAGACTTACTAGTCCCTTTTTTAATTTATTTCAAAAGAAAGAGTTGGCCACCATACATCCCTCCGTTAGTAAAATCAGGCCTGAGGACTAATGATGCAAATAATTTTTCTTGCGTTAGGAGATAACGGAGAAATAATTTAAACCGTGAGTCCTCATTGACTGATTTTACTAAAGGAGGGATGTATGGTGGCCAACTTTACTAGCAGAGGGATGTATATGTGCCAAAAAAAACCACGAGGATATAAAGCGAGACAGTGAACAAACCACAATGATGTATTTTGAACTTTTCTCTAAAAAAAACATTAAGTTAATATTTAAAAGCAGATACATTATGGAAAACACAAAATATAAATTGCATTTTCTGGTTTATGCATCTAAATAATTTTAGCACTTACTTGATCGTTTATCTTATAAAAAAAGAAAATCCGAAGAAATTGCGTAGTATTTATTAGCTTTTTTTAAAAGAAAAATCTCAAGAAAAGCACATTTAGCATGCGTAATGTCTTTGCGTTTCTTTGTTTTAGCTTTGCTCACGTTTGCATTATCACAACTTTTTTGATAATCGGTTGCGAACGATGCCTATCCTCATCAACTTATTTCATTATTTGAACTTGATTTTTCTCAATAGTATGAGGAAGTGATCAATCTATAAGAAATGTGCGTTGAATTGAATTTGTGTGGCGTGAGCTGTTAAATTATTTTTTAGACTAAAATACACCGTTGGTCCCTAAACTTGTTACGCATCGTGATGGGACAAAAGTGGGGATTTTCATCGTTCGGAGTCCCTTTTCCAAGTTTCATACTCTTAACTGGTTCTTTGACCATATTTCCGTTAGTCAACGATGTTAGTTGCCGTTTGCTTTGTCTTTAGTCCAAGAGCACAATTGTCATTTCCTTATTTCAATTAAAAATTTCTGTATTATTGCCACATTTAATGTAACCCTCTTTCCGCCCCATAAACACATAGTCTGTATTATTTTTCATCCCAGAACTTTCGTTACAAGAATTATCAGAATTCACAAACCCTAATTGCATGTCACAAAACCCTTGTTTATCAATCATAAAACCGAAACATGGACTTTACTCTATGGAAAGTAAGAAGACATCCAGGTTATCCAGTTGATGATACCGTCCTGTACGACTATGCTAAGAAGAAATACGGTACTGTATACTTTTTGATTATAGTCATTGCAATTTCTAATTGGGGTATTTATTGTTTGCCAATTAAGTTTTTAGAATGCCCTAAACATATATTGACATATTTTCAGGTGGTAGATCTAATATGTTTAGCATGAGGGTTCATCACAACGGTTTCTTTAAATACTGGCCTGGTAGAATATACGTTGAAGGTATGGAAAATTTAGTTGATTTGGTTGATGTTGATAGTGTGTCAGTCGAAGAGTTGGATGTTCTTATGTATGAATTGGGTTATGAGCTTGGTTCAAAAAATTACTATTACTTTGTTAAGCCCGATAGTAATTTAGATGATGGTTTGTATAGCTTAAGTGAGAGTGCTAATTTAGAAATATTGAAAGATCTTGTTGATGACCATAAGATGATAAAGGTTTATGTTTAAAATGGTAAGACAACATTGGATGTTGATGAAATGTCACCAAAGTCAATTAGGACAGTTATTGCTGATGTGGATGCAACAAAGAAAAAGGTAGCTCTTGCTATTGTTCCATATTGCTCAAACAAATTGTTCTTAGAAAACATTGTTAATAAATCTGTGGTAGAGGATATATGTCAGGTTACACATCAACCTTTGGAAGTCAATACTTTGGTACAATCTAGTCAGATGCCAGAAACAGAACCCTTGTTTTCATTTGTAGAGGTTTGTCAAACTGAAGATGTTGTAGGTGATGTCAACCAACATATAGATAAACATGTTGAGCATATCCAAATAGATAGTCCTGAAGAGGTATGTCAAAATGATCAAGAGTTAGGTCATCAAGAGGACGAAATATGTAATCCTGTTGAGCATATCCAAAAAGGTAAATCTGTACAGGGATGTGAAATTGATGAAGCTTTAAGTGATGACAATGTGAGTGAAACAGATAGTTATGTGAGTGATGATGATGATATTGAGAACAATCAAGATGGAAACATAGTTGTTGATGAGGCTAATACTTTTGAGGAGCCTGATGTTGATGTTAATCTGTTCAAAGTGACTGAGACTACAGAGTTACCATATATAGGTAGCACCAGCCAGATACCAGATGATTTTTTTAAGAAAAGTGAGTTGGATCTGTTAGATGATAATGATTTTGCAAGTGGTTCTGAGAATAAGGATGAGTATGTTATTATGAAGAAAAATTGAGGGCATACAAGAAACAAAAGTTAAGTGAAGCAGCACAAATAGAGGACGAAATATATTTTTTATGTGGTCAAACTTTTGTAACTGCAAAAGAAGTGAAAGATAGGATATACCTACTTTCAATAAAGACTAGGAGGAAATTGCAACTCATTAAGAATGACAAACAAAGAATTAGGGTTAGGTGTCTTGGAAAAATACGTGTTTGTAGAATAACTGAAGGTGTTGGGCTGGGAACAGCCCCAAAAAGGAAAACTGGTCCGATAACTAGAGGCCTTGGAAGGGATGTATATTTGCGATCACTCAAGGAGCAAGCAACAGATTGCCCATGGTTGTTGTATGTAGCCAAAAATACAGCTAAAGATGTATGGATTGTTCGAAATTTCAGGGATGAACACAAGTGTTTGCAATCAAGAGAGATTAAAGCTTGTGACTACAAGTTTCTTTCGAAGCAAATAGTTGACCAAGTTCAAGTCAATCCATATATTCCAATCAAGGCTGTTCAAGATCAGCTCAGTAAACAATTTGAAGTTCAGGTGTCTATGCAAAAGGCATTAAGGGCAAAAAACAAGGCAGAAAATGAGATTAGGGGTGATCATAAGCAGCAATACACCATTTTAAGAGACTATGTTCAAGAGTTGCAGAAAACAAACCTAGATACAACAATTAGGATAAGTGTACAAACTGCAACAGATGCAACAAGTCCAACCAGAGTTTTCAAGAGAATGTATGTATGCTTAGGTGCTTTGAAGGAATGATATAAAGCTTGTCAAAGAGAGTTGTTGGGGTTAGATGGTGCTTTTATGAGGGGTCCTTTTCCTGGCCAGCTTCTTACAGCAGTCGGTATAGACAGCAACAATGGAATATACCCTTTAGCCTACGCGGTTGCAGAAGCTGAAAGCAAAGACTCGTGGATTTGGTTTCTTGAATGTCTAAGAGATGATCTTGACTTGCAACCAAACTCAAACTACACTTTTATCAGCGACAAGTAAAAGGTGATGTTACCTTTAAGTTGATTAGATTCACTTGTATTTTCGATAAATGCAAGTTTTATTAGTGATGAATTGATTTTTATTTGTGTAGGGTATCATTCCATCATTAGCAGCAGTATTTCCTAGTGCTGAACACAAATATTGTTTGAAGCACATCCATGATAATATAAAATTGCAATGGAATGCTAAAGCATACAAGGAACATTTGTGGAGATGTGCACCAGCAACAACCGTCCAACAATTTGAGGCAGCCATGCTGGAATTCAAGAAGTTTAGCGAACCTGCCCATGCTTGGTTAAGTAAGATACCACCAACCCATTAGTCAAGGTCGCATTTTTCAGGTAACTAACCAAATCTATGTCTACGTGTACATCTTTTGTTCTACGACATTGTTCAACACTGTTGTTTGTATAAATCAAACATGTTGTATAAATGTGTAGGGAGGGCTAATTCTGATGTGTTACTTAATAACATGTGTGAGGTGTTCAATGGGAAACTATTGGGAGGTGGGCACCAACCCATCATTACTGCTTTGGAATACATTAGAGAATATTGTATGAAAAGAATAGTGAATGTTGTGAATGTGATTGACAAGTGTGCCAGACCATTAACACCAAAGGCAACACTAATGTTAGACTTGATAAAGAAAGAGGCTTATAAGTACACCGTTTTACGGGTTGAAGGAGATAAGTATGAGGTCCGTGGATGGGGAGATAAGTGTTTTGTGAATGTTGAAGCTAGGGCTTGTACATGTAGAAGATGGGAGCTTACAGGTATGCCATGTAAACATGTTATTGCTACCCACCGGTGTATGAGGTTCAATGGAATGCAAGTAGGATCTGTTAAATCATTGGTTCATCCATGTTACTTGCTTAAGACTTGGGAAGAAACTTACAAACACTACATCTAGCCAATAAATGGTTATCAACATTGGAATAAGTCACAAGTGCCTACAACCATTCTTCCACCTAAACATCATAAACCATTAGGTAGGCCACGAAAGAAAAGAACCAGGGCTTTTACTGAAAATGATAATAGTGACAAATACAGTAACTTGTCAAAGTATAGTAAGAGTGTGGTTTGTGGTATATGTGGCAATGCTGGACACAACAAGAAAACATGTCTTGGGCAAGGAGGTTTAACAGGAAGTCAAGGCAGTACACAACACTCTCAAAAAATAGGTTCATCCCAGCCAAATGTTACAGAAAAGAAGAAGGCAAAGGTTACAGGTCACAACTTTGAAGGAAATGAAAAACCTCAGTGTCAAACTGATGCTCAATCTCAAGGTGATTTTCAACAAAGTATGGTCCGGTCTCAATCTGGTTGTAAAGTTGATGCTGCTTCTGGTGGGTCTCCAAAACAATTTTGGACTAAGACCAAGATTATAGCAGCAAAGCTGTCTTCACCACAAAAAAATGTTGGTTAAGCATATGAAAGCCAACGTTTTCCATCCAATATGTATTCCCCTAAACATTATTTGCTGTCTTTAAACAATGCCTGTTTCTGAACTTTGTAGACTACAAAATTTTATACATTTGGAAATATATCCATTTGCATTATGTATGAAATCATGTCATGTTAGTCTATGGGTAAAATTGTGTTTTTACTGTATTGGTTTGCTACTGTACCCATTTTTACATATACTCACAAGTTCATACGCATATTACCTGTTGACTTTGACAAAGGCAATTACTGTTCACCCAACTATTATCACAAACAGCAATGAAGAATCAAAAATGGATGAACAACACCATATCAAGTTTATGTTGATACTCAAAGATGGTGTCTGTTCATCCATCTTTGATCATTCATCCATCTTTGATACTTGTATCTGTGTTATGAGTTTGATCATTTTACTAAGGTGTGGTTTGAATTAAATAATATTTGTGTGGCAATTGATGTGGGTTTGATCATTTATTAGGAGAAGGACCAAGTATTTAAGGCATAACATTATAAGGACTAAAGCATAAAAGTAAAACTATTTGTACTGTACAAGGACCAAAGTACATCAAACCATGACTTTTCACAAGTCAATCATCACCACAAGACTAATTACAGAGACCCTACCACCGACTCAAAAGGCAAAAAACCACCGACATTGTAAACCCACTAGATAAACCATATACAGACGACAATGATCAGTATCCAGGAGAAAACACAGAAGTTCCTCAAACGGCATATTTTCTCCTTCTCAAAAAGGAGTTCAGCTAGGGTATCTTGTTGACTAGCCTCTAGCTCATTGGCCATGGCGACTGCGTTGACAACCTCCATGGTCTCACCGATGAGGGCTTCTTGGCATTCTTGTAATGCCGCCTCATTTCGGTGGATGTGCCTCTGCAAGTAGAGGATCACCTCCCTTGCTCTCGTCGTCAATGGTGGATCCAACCATACATTGATAGGACATCTAGATCCCTAAAAAATCAGAAATCAAATGTTTGAAAACACTAAAAAGCTGACACCAAGATGAAACTATAAACATAACATGTTAAATTAAAAAAAATACAAGCATTATCTTTTAAAGACTAGACAACCTGAACAGGACAAGCAAAATAACGCCTGCCGGCGTTTACATTGTTCCAGCAGGTCTTTACTACCGCCCGCCTACCACAAGCACAACGCACCATTATTACAACTTGATTGAAAATATTAAGGATAAGATTTTTTTTTGGAAAGGAGACTTTACGGATGAGTGGTGAATAAGAGTTGCTTTTATTAGCCACTAATTACTGTAGCACCCACAGAAAAGAGTATAGAACACGCTGTATTGAAATAAGGAAATGACAATTGTGCCTTTGGACTAAAGACAAAGCAAACGGCAACTAACGTCGTTGACTAACGTAAATATGGTCAAATGACAAGTTAAGAGTATGAAACTTGGAAAAGGGACTCCGGGCGATGAAAATCCCCACTTTTGTCCCATCACGATGCGCAACAACAAGTTTAGGGACCAACGGTGTATTTTAGTCTATTTTTTATTTAGAGGACATATAACTGGAAGTGTTTTTGAAAATAAAGTTGAAAGAACGATAACAAACAGTATAGAAACAAGAATTTGAGAATTGGAAATGTTAGGGACTATTGTGTTATAGGATGTTTGGACATGAAATACTGAAAAGATGAAAATAGCCATTACATCTAACGAAATTTGAAACGAGCGTTATGTTTTAGATCATCAACACACCCAAATCGTGACCTTACGAAAGTTCGGTGCAATTTTTTGAAAGGTAGTGACTATATCGACATTTACTCCCTAGACTATAAGTCTAATTTACCCTAGAACTTTTTTTTTTTTTTTTTTTTTTTACAAATCAATAAATTACTGATAAACGCTTGTAGACTAAATTGTACATATGTTTTTGTTCTATTTGTCATTTCTCATATTTAAATTAGAGCCGAAACGTACTTTAGTGCCCTGAAGCAAATGCTCTGGTCACAACAAAATTATGGCAACAAGTTTAGATTTTATAAAGACAAATGATATTTCCGTCTAGGTGAAGCAACTAGTGTTATCACATATTTTGAAGATATAAGTCTACAATATAGAAATATTTGACATGAGAGATAACGTTTAGTCTAAACTCTAAATGAATGAGAAAACGACCCATTGTGTCCCAAGCTTGCTCCTCTTTAGTCAACGTTTGAGAGGTTACAAAACGTGTAACACCTTGATTAACAAGATGCGATCCTAAGATTAAACACATAACTTTCGTGTTTTGTTGCGTAACACCTTGATTAAAGGGACGTGATCATGGAATCTGAACACGTACTTTTGCGTTATGCTACAATCCCCCCAACGCCTTTACCCGAGTGTCTCAACCATGAGGCCGTTAAAGCAAGCGCATTATGCCTCGAGTTTTATAATGCCAAATTTTTATACATGTAAATGCTAATTGATAAATATTCATATCAATATGAAAATACAAATTTTACAACTCATTAATGCAAATAAAGAGAAAATCAAAGCTTTGATTACTTTGAAGTAGGGCTGAGCAAATCACCGGATTGGACCGACAGAGGGACCGAAACCGGATCAGACCGAACCGACCACATTCGGTCCGGTCCTCGGTCTCGACTTTTAGGCTAATTCGGTTTCGGTCTTGGTCAGTCCGGTCCGGTCCAGACCACAAACCGATTATTTTGTCTTGTTAGACTGGACCGACCGACGGACCGACCAAGACCGGACCAGATCGGACCGGACCGACCACATACGGTCCGGTCCTCGGTCTCGACTTTTAGACTAATTTGGTTTCAGTTTTGGTCGGTCCGGTCCGATCGAGTCCAGGACCGATGCTCACCTCTACTTTGAAGTATCATCAAAGTAGAGTAATATCAATAAAGTACTAAATCTACATGAATGGCTAACCGGCTTGGTCCTAGTTCAAATGATAGTTAGAACCCAACTACAACAAGAAGTCAACAACAAAAAAGACTGGAAAGATAACGTGTTATGTGTTGGTTTCAACTACAGTGGACCAAATCCAAAATGAAAACGACTTTAGGAGAGTTGGAGGAGTTGAAAGCCATGTGCAGTTGACCTCTATAACTGTTATAAGCATCGTCATGTAAGCTTTTACTCTATAACATTTAACACAAATTCTAAAAAACATACTTCTCAACTAGGGGTATGCACGGTCTAAAAACCGGACCGGACCGGCCAAGACCGGACCGAACCGAGATCGATTTCAGCAAAAATCTTAGACCGAGACCGGACCGAATGTGGTCGGTCCGGTCTCGGTCCGTGTCTGTCCGGTCCAACAAGACCAAATTAGCCAAAATTAGTCGGTTTGTGGTCCGAACCGGACCAGACCGAGGACCGAATTAGCCCAAAAGCCGAGACCGAGGACCGGACCGAATGTGGTCGGTCCGGTCCGGTCCAGTCCGGTCTCGGTCGGTCCGATCCGTTCGGGTCATTTGCTCAGCCCTATTCCCAACTATAACATGTTATAGGTGATAGTCTCACGTCTTATTTTCTTTTCATTTACTTTAAAACAAACACATTTCATTAAACTATAAATAAAATTGCAATATATAAAATAAAATACGATATTTCGCTAAAAATAAAAGTATAATACATAAAAAAAAAAAACAACATTTTTTCTTGTTCTTGTCATTCTTGATAACGTTGCCAAAGATGATCCACAACATCATGTTGAATGTCGTAATGCACCTCTTTGTCACGTAGTTCATTTTGTTTCCTTTTATGTGTGTCGCATCTCTCGAACCATGTACGTTGCATTTTGGCTATAGGACTAACATATATCTTGGTTAAATTCACTTATTTGAAAATTTTCATCTTCTAGTATCATGTTATGCAATACGATATAACAATAAATAATCCTACGTATTTTGCTCACCTGGTAAGCACGTGCGGGGTGTGCTATAATCCTCCAACTACCTTGTAGGACACCATAAGCTCAATCCACATCTTTGTTTACACTTTCTTGAGCCCTCTTAACGTTCAAATCACGTTGATTTTGTGCAACCGTATACAATTTGACAAAAGTAGCCCAAGTGGGATAAATATTGTCGGTTAGGTAATACCATTTGGTGTATGTTTTACCATTCACCGTATAAGAAACCTTGGGGCGACATTGTCAATGAGATCGTCAAACAAATATGAATGATATAGAACATTTAGGTCTTATTTGTGCCTGCTATACCAAAAAGTGCATGTCAAATCCACAAATCTTGTGATGCAACTGCTTCGAGCATTATCGTCGGATATTTGTGACCCCCTCTTTTGTATTGCCCTTTGTAAAAAGAGGGACAATTTATCCATTCCCAATGCATACACTACCAAGCATACCCAAGAACCTGTAATAAGTTTTGTGTTTTTCATATATAATAAAAATATTATTAGGCAAGGGTTTTCATAAATACTTCCTTGAGTATAAATCCCATATACATTTCGTAAAATTGTCCAAAGTATCACAACTACAATGCTCACCAATTTGTAAATATTCATCAAAAGCATTGGGGGTTGTCCCGTACGCTAATTGGCGTATAGCGGACTTGCATTTCGTTATAAGGCTAATACTCATTCTACTAGTGCCATACGGATGTGACCTAATAAATAAAAAGTGATCCGAAATAGGTTCAATGTTATAGTTAGTTACACCTTCAACTATTTCCAAAAATAGTTCTGAACTCATTCGGAACCGTCGCCTAAAATTCCTTTCGGGTATTTTGGATTCTCACCAAAATAATATTTCATAAGACGTATTTCGACACCTACGTGGTCTCGTGGTATTGTCGTCCGAGTGTTTGATCTAGTGGCTTCATTGTCACCAAAAGCTAGATTTTGTTCGTGGTAATTGTATAACTGCTGGAATCACTCCTAAACTATATTTCAAGTGTTTGTAATTAACATGTAATATGTTGCTTAATTAGGCTTTTATGTTTGTTTTAAGGCAAGGCTTATGTAGAAAGCCCATAAGCCTTGGCACATATCCAATAAGGGAGGAAGGGACTAGAAGTGTTGCCCTAGCTCCCTTCCCCTATATAAGCTATTGTAAACCTTCACTTGAAGGTTGGTTGTTCACTTTACATTTTATCCTACGTATAACCTTTCCCATTTCTATCGTGTATATTGTGTTTAGTGTTCATCCGATCCCTTCTCTTCTATATTTATTATATATTGATGCTTGTGTTACAATATGGTGACCTAACAGTGGTATCATTCGTCATCTAGTTGGGTGAAACCCTTTTGTTTTTGAAGTTTAATCTCATACGCGTAAGTTTTGCGCTTAACATCTTTTATACGCTTAAAGCTTCATTTTTTACACTTTAAAACTCAAGATTCTTGTGGTTTTAGGTTTATTTAGTGTTAAAGTGTAAGTTTTTAGCATATAGTTTCAAACTTTACGTGTGTAGAATCATTTTAGAGCTTGGTTTTGTTCGTGTAGTCTTTTCTACGCGTAAGGGCAAAAGTTATTTTGGATCATCAAGTTTTCAACTTTGTTGTTATATTGGTGATATTGAAGCTTTTTCATCCATAAAATAAGGTTTCTAAACACTTTTGGGCATAAAAATCAGTTTTGGTGGTAGTTGTACTTTCCTACGCATAAGGAAACCCTAATCTTACTCGTGAGCTTCAAAGTCTACGCCTAAGCATCTGTTACGCGTAAGTTTTCATTTGATCTTCAGTGCTATTGGTTTACTCAGTGTTTTCTTGCTTGGATAAGCCTGAAAACACTTCGACTTTAGATATCTTTTACACTGTTATAAGTGTAAAGGATTTTTTGGGCAAAACCCTAGTTTTACGCCTAAGCTAAAATCTTACGCGTAGAATTCCCTTTGCCTAAGCATTTTCTTACGCCTAAGCCTGTCTTATGCATAAGCAAATATTACGCATAAGGATTCTACTACTAAACCTTTGGTTTACGCCTAAACTAAGTTTTCCTCAAGTCTACGCGTAAGCTATTCCTACTCGTAAGCTATCTTCTACGCATAAGTTGGGTTCTACGCGTAAGGGTATTTCTACGCATAAGTTGGTTTCTACGCCTAAGTGTACTTCATCAACAAAGTTTCATTCGACTACAAAGATCCATCATCAACACAAGTAGAATTTAAAAAAAAAAAAAAAAAAAAAAAAAAAAAAAAAAATCAAATTTGAGTAAAATTTAATTTTTAGGGGAAATTAAACGTTCAATTTTTACGCAAAATTCAAATTTTGGTTTAAGTGTGTAAATTTTGGTCAAAAATTCAAAATTTTGGGCCCAAATTCAAATTTTTTCGGTCAAATTTGGCGTCAAAATTGTCAAAACTCAAAATTTTCTTACAACCCTAGAATTGCATTTTATAGTGAATTTCAAACTTTGGGAGGGAAAATTTTTCAAAATTATTTTTAGAGGGAAATTGAAACTCACTATATCGTCCTTCTGTGTGCTATATCGACTCTGCACCTTCTTTCTTTGATTCTTCTGCAGGGGAGTGAAAATGTATCAATCAAGGTCGCAGATGAATGTGATTGAGACACATTTGATGAATCGATGCATGGAACAGTTTAGATCACTTAATTCACACCTTAAGGTCCTCTAAAACAAAGAATTAGCAGGAACTCGTTCTGAGTATGGATTCAAACGAGCCTTTCCATCACTCTTTGGAATAGACTTGGATATCTTCACTGATACAATGTTTCACAACGTAAATCAACTTGAATTCCAACTCAACAAAGAAGAAATCAACGAGAATGAATCCACAACCGCTTTGAGAGTCCTCAAGGAACAGTTTCAGCAGTACATCGATTCGCGATTCTATGACACTGAAATGACAAATAAGTATTTCTTAGCGTTCACTCAAATGCAGACACAAAATTTCAAATATATATTGCTCCAACATATGGAAGCTATTGAGAAAACAATCGCTGAAAGAGTACTTCACAGAAAAGTGCATGCCAATAAAGTTAATGAACAGAAGTTGCATATTCAATAAGAGGAAGTTAATATGGCTAAAGTATTGGATGCTAATTTGGTTGTCATGATAAGCAGTGGGACAGAATCAGAAAAGCAGGATGACAACAGCAGATCAGGGGACGATATTAATGTTAACTGTGCAGACATCATACCCAACTATGACACAGAGCCCAACTTTGACAAAGAACAAATGGTCGAGGAGGATATCATACCTACCTATGTGGGAAGATCACCCCACTAAAGAAGAGATTGATGCCGAGCTCAATCATCTCCACCAATTTTCCAATATGGTGGATTCTCATCTTAGTGAGACCATGCAAATGTAAAGTGTTTTGCTAGCCTCCATAATCACCACTTCAAACACCAACACCAACACCTCAACCATTCCACCACCACAAAACCATGAACCATACTACCCTCCTAGGCATGGTTGCTCAAATTGTGAGCGGACCGCCCACATAACCGAAAGGACCCGGGTGATGGTCCATGAGCTTCAAGACGAAATGAGGTTCATCCTCAATCACATCCTAGAGCGCATCAATGCTCTTGCTCATTCACCACCTCAATAGGAGGGTCCTAGCTTATTCTCTTTAAGCATTTTTATTTTTCTAGGATTTTTCTTGTATTTTTTTTTTATTTTCTAGGATAATTTTTTTTCTAGGACTTTATTATTGTACTAACACTTCATTGTGTTCCCTTTTCATGGTTCTTATATCATGAAAATTTTTAACAAATGAATGATGTTTCTTATAATGTTGTTGATTGTTACATAGTGTTTGGAAATGCTTATGATGATACTTATAACTAACATTTTTTTTTGTAGCTTTTTCACAATCCATGTATCTTTCTCTTGGCACCCAATTTAGGGGGAGCATTGGACAAGGGGGAGATAATGGCTCGGGCTCATTACATTTTCGGCCTCGCATCTTCTTTTTGTTGAGACAAAAAGGGGGAGAAATATATAGAACTTGGTTATATTTGACTTTCTGAAAAAGTCAACTGCATACTTTGACTTTTTGAAAAGTCAACATCATATTTCAACTAATGAAGACTTTGACTTTCTAATAAAAAGTCAACTGCATACATTGACTTTCTGAAAAAGTCAACATCATGTATAAATTGGACATACTTGCATTATCATCTTTATCTTTCAAGTTCTAAATCTAATATTTTTATAACTCTTGTGTAATCTCTACATCTTTTATAAAAATAAAATTTATGTTTTGTCCTCAATAAAAAGGGAGAGATTGTTAATACAAATATCGTCATTAAACGTTATTTATATTTTTGATCTTTATCTAAGTTTTGTTAACAACAAAAGTAAATTTAATTTTTATAAAGCTTAAAGCTTGTCAAGTTTAATGGATATTAAATCAAGCTTTTAAAATAATACCTTCATCACTCAAGCATTTACATTGTGATTAATCATATTTTGATATGACTCTAAACCATAATGTATTTTAGTATTTTTAGTTCAAGAATGTTTTTGGTTTCTTAAAACAAAACATTACATATAACATATTTCTAAAAATAGAAAAACAAACACATGACATCATGTAGTGCATCATTGAAATCCTTAGAAGATTTCACTAGATACTTTGTGTAGATTTAGACTCTACACATCTTACACAATCTTGGATAGATATGGTTGACTTTGGTAAGATTTTGTGATCTTGCTGTCAGACCCCGGCGGCACCAAAAGTTAACACGGGCGGAACCCTTTTGAGGGTTTCGTGGTCCGTGGTGCCTGCTGATCATTTTGGCTATAAATAGCAAAGCCAAACCAAGTTGTTTTTCATTCCTTTCTATCATATTCACATACATTCCTTCTCTCTAACATTTCTAACTCAGTTTCATATCATATTAGTGATCTCTTTTGTAGCAAAGAAGATCAAGGCACATTCAAGCTTCAAAAAGAAGTTGGAAGTCTTGTTTGTTTGTTGTTGTATGATCTTGTTTTGATTCATACATCATTGTTGTACCAAACCATTATAATCTTGTGAGTGTGAGTGGTTAGTATATTAGTCCTTAAAATACATTGTGTGTGGGAGTGGTTGTACCCTTGAAAAGAACTCGACATCTAGCTTAGTGTCGGAAATAGTGTGTAAGCGAAGTGTAAAGGTTTCTCCGCCGGTGAAAGGAGCTTGTTGACTAGTGAAGTTAAACTCTCGAGTGTGAGACTCGGGGAGTGGAGTAGAGCAAGGAAAAAGAGTCCTTGTAGACTGAACCACTATAAACAACGTGTTGTGGTTTGATTGTTTCTTTCCTTATCTACTCTTTATATATTGTTGATTATTATTCACTAACATTGATATTGATCTTTCAACAAGTTTCAAAATAAAGTTTTTAATCGGTAAACTATTCAACCCCCCTTCTAGTTTTCCGCAAATAAAATACATAAAGAAAAAGGCATTAATTTATAGATAAAGTATGCACCTTTTCCCTCAATCGTGCACGTCATTTCCGCAGGGACGGCAATCAATGGATGAAATAGTAACAGGAACACCCGTGGCTGGAACCGGTTGTCGTTGCTGTCTACGCCTACTAATGTACTCAACATCACTACCATACCCTGCTGGTGCATTTTCAGAACATACAATTAGAGCTACCAAAAATATCAAACGATGCATTTCCATACATAATCACTATGCAAAACAATCTGCAGTTTTTTAGAAAATAAATGATTATGCAGATTTTCTACATTTAGAATTAAAAATTATGCATAAAAGTTACCAATAAATTATTCCCTAATCAAGTTTTTTCCCTATCTAATTTTAGGCATTGGTCTAATCAGGCATCACTTGACTTTTTTAGATTTATTTTTTACTTTCACCTAGCATTTGAAATTTATACATGCACTTTTCTTTCTAGAGTTTCTAGAGGGCAAGCCAATTAGTTCTAAACTTTGTACAGTTGAATCTCTGTTGTAACACTTAAAACATGTCAGTAGATTCTGTATGATAAGGCTTATTTAAACGGGACTATTAAGAGTTAGTTTCCTAGGATTACTATTGTGTAGTTATAAACTGTACTATCGAAAGGAGTTGATTTTAATGAAAAAAATGTGTCTAAGGACACCATTACTACTCCAAAACTGCATACAAATCCGCTTCTTTGGTTTTGCGTCGACCTTGTTTAGTATTTTAATTAATTAGGTCCTATCATAACCAAGCATAAACCACTTGTTATTAAATTGTCTATACATATTTTAATTTGACTTTCAAGGTCAAACCTAATTCTTTAAAATTCTACCATTCACATTAAGTTTCCAACACACATCTGTGTTTTAGGGCTGCTTGTATTAGCTTATCTTCAGGCTCATGAGCTTATTTTCTTCGAAATATAAGCCCATTTTCTTAGTTATATGACTAATATGGAATTCTTATGAGCATATAATAAAGGTAAATGGTGTGATTATTAGATCACTAAAATTTCTCAAAGCCAAATTGCATTAATACTTAATCAATATAGAATCCGTCTTTATCAGATAGTATACCTTACCGTAAAAGAGTTCGCCGTTCAAACTGAACATTTATTTTACTGTCATTAAGGTAGAAATTGTTACCTTAATGTTCAAACTGTCCTATAAATAGTAGTACAACTTATAAGGTTTATAAAAGTAAATGCTAAATAGAAAAACCCAACCGATAAAAAAGCGCAAAGTAGAATAAATTTGAGAAAAAGTATACCCAATAAGGCATGCATATATCATATTTGGGCAACTTGAAATGCGTTATTAACTTTCATTGGTGACTGTTAATAAGAAGGGAGTGCTTACTGTTAATACAAATATCGTCATTAAACGTTATTTATATTTTTGATCTTTACCTAAGTTTTGTTAACGACAAAAGTAAATTTAATTTATATAAAAGCTTAAAGCTTGTCAAGTTTAATAGATATTAAAACAAGCTTTTTCAAATAATATCTTCATCATTTAAGCATTTACATTGTGACTAATCATATCTCAATATGAGTCTAAGCATAATGTATGATAGTAGTTTTTAGAATGTTTTAGTTTCTTAAAAACTAAACATTACTTATGCATTTGCATATTTCTAAAAATAGAAAGACAACACATGACATCATGTAATGCATCATGGAAATCATTGAAAGATTTCATTAGATATTTTGTGTGAATTTGTACTCTTCATATCTTACACAATCTTACATAGATATGGTTGACTTTGGCAAAGATTTTGATATCTTGGCTGTCAGACCTGGCGGTACCAAAATGGTACACGGGCGGAACCCTTTTAAGGGTTCCGTGGTCCTTGGACGCTCCTGTCCATTTTGGCTATAAATAGCAATGCCAAACCAAGTAGTTTTTTCATCCTTTCTAATATACTCTCATACATATCTTCTCTCTAACCTTTCTAACTCGGTTTCATATCATGTTAGTGATCTCTTTTGTAGCAAAGAAGATCAAGTCACATTCAAGCTTCAAACGAGAATTTGGAAGTCTTGTTTGTTTAGTGTTGTATGATCTAGTGTTGATTCATACTTCATTGTTGTATTAAACCATCATAATCTTGTGAGTGTGAGTGGTTAGTATTTTAGTCCTCAAAATACATTGTGTGTGGGAGTGGTTGTACCCTTGGAAAGAACTCGACATCTAGCTTAGTGTCGGAAATAGTGTAAGCGAAGTGTAAAGGTTTTCTCCGCCGGTGAAAGGAGCTTGTTGACTAGTGAAGTTAAACTCTCGAGTGTGAGACTCGAGGAGTGGAGTAGGGCAAGGAAAAAGAGTCCTTGTAGACCGAACCACTATAAACAACTTGTTGTGGTTTGATCATTTCTTTCCTTATTTACTCTTTACATATTGCTTGCATATTTCATTAACATATCAAAGATCAATATCAATTGATCTTTCAATAAGTTTCAAAACAAAGTTTTTAATTGGTAAACTATTCAACCCCCCCTTCTAGTTTTCTACAATTGGTACCAGAGCCTCGTTGCTCAAGAATTTCTAAAATAACTTGTATTTTATAAACTTGAAACGATCCATGGATTCTGAAAACTTTAAAGAATGGCAATCTATGCAAAGACCACTACTCTTTGAAACCAATGGATTTATCTATTGGAAAAACCGTTTTGAAACATATGTAAAATCAAAAGATATAGATCTTTGGTTTATTATTGTTAAAGGGGATTTTAGTTCTACAACAAAGGATATTTCTGTTGATGAACAAAAGAAATTAATTGCTAAAAATAATGAAGCTAAAATGATGCTTTATAATGCTTTACCTAGAAAAGAATATGAAAGAATTTTTATGTGTGAAACCGCCAAAGATATTTGGGAATCTTTAATTATTACACATCAAGGTAATTCACAAGTCAAGGATAACAAAATTGATCTTCTTGTTCAACAATATGAACAATTTGTTATCCCTGAAGATGAAACCATTGATTGTGGCTTTGCTCGCTTCAATACTATTATTACATCACTTAAAGCACTTGATGAATCTTTTCGTAGTAAGAACTTTGTCAGGAAATTTCTTAGAGCACTTCATCCCAAATGGAGAGCTAAAGTGACCGCTATTGAAGAATCAAAAGATCTCTCAAAAATGTCACTAGACGAGCTAATTGGCAACCTCAAAGTTCACGAAATGGTAATGAAGAAAGATTCGGAGATCATCAAAGGAAGAAGGGAGAAGGTCAAATCCGTTGCTCTAAAAGCAAAGGCGGAATCAAGCGATGACGACGAATCTTGCTCCGGTAGTGAAGATGAGGAGTATGCCATGGCCGTTAGAGATTTTAAGAAGTTCTTTAGAAGAAGAGGAAAGTTTGTAAGACAACCTCGAGAAGAAAAGAAGCCATTCCGAAAATATCGGGATGACAAAAAGGGTAAAGGTGAAAGAAAGTGTTTTAGATGTGGTGATGCAAGTCATCTCATAGGAGAATGTCCCAAGCCACCTAAAGGCAAAACTCAACGAGCTTTTGTAAGTGGTGCTTGGAGTGATAGTGAAGACGATAAAGAATCAAGCAAGGAAGAGATCGCTCTAATGGCACATGAGTCAAACGAGGTACTTTCCGACTCTTCTTATTCTTCTATAGATGATGACACTTTGCAAAAACAATATAATCAATTGTGTGAAAATCATAACTAAAAATAAATTTTTAAAAACCAAAAAGGAATTTTTGGAAAATGAAGTTTATGAGTTAAAAGAAAAAGCAAAACGACTTGAAAAGGGAAAAGCAAATGACGATGATTGTAAATCATGTCAAGAGCTTAATCTTGAAATAGAAAAACTAAAGCTCACACAAGATGTTCTAATCGAAAATAATTCCAAATTTAAAATGTTTAACAAAAACATCGCTCTTGCCGATGAAATAGTTAAAATCTATAAAACACCAGGAGACATGAAAGGGCTAGGATTTAATGAAGTATTAATTCCAAAGAGTCAAAACAAAAAGGCCGAAAAGGACGAACAATCTGTCAAAACTGCTGCAGTACAGCACGGACCAGACGGAACCAAAATAAGGGTTCCGTCCGTTGAAACAAATGGTGCCGTGGGTACTTCAGCAGGACAGAATGTTCGTAATACGGACCGTACTGAATTTGTCAAAGTAACAAAGAAAACCAATGATAGTGTTAAACTAAAACAAACCAGCTATTACATCAGGAGTAGGACTTGCTAAAAATGAATTTAGATAAAAAAAAACTACTCAACAACGATATAAAGCACCTTTTGCCAAACGCCCATTTCCTAAGAGCAACCACAACGTTCAACCCAACTACCAAAACAATGATAGTCGAGAAATCGTTGAACATAACATTCGACGAAAGTCCACCTCCCTCTAAGACATCACCTTTGGTAGATGATGACTTAGTTGAAAGTCAAATGATAGAAAGTCAAGAAATAAATAATAATAACAAGGAAGATGAACCATTAAATAAGGAGATTGTCAACATCAAAGAATGTAAAAGTCATCCTTTAGAAAAAGTCATAGGACAACTTAATCAAAGAACCTTAAGGTCACAAGCCCAAAATCAAAGTAATTATTTTTGTTTTGTATCCACCATAGAACCGAAAAACATAAATGAAGCAATAAAAGAAGAATCATGGGTAATTGCCATGGAAGAAGAATTAAACCAATTCGTTAGAAATGATGTTTTGAAATTAGTTCCAAAACCTAATGATCAAACCATAATTGAAACGAAATGGGTTTTTAGAAATAAAATGGATGAAAATGGTATAGTATCTAGAAACAAAGCTAGGCTTGTTGCACAAGGCTATAATCAACAAGAAGGTATTGATTATGATGAAACTTATGCTCCGGCAGCTAGACTCGAATCTATTAGAATATTACTTGCCTATGCATGTGCTTATGACTTTAAATTATTTCAAATGGATGTTAAAAGTGCTTTTCTTAATGGGTTTATTAACGAAGAAGTGTATGTTGCTCAACCTCCCGGTTTCACCGACTTTGAGAAACCACATCATGTCTTCAAACTCAAGAAAGCATTGTATGGTCTTAAGCAAGCACCAAAAAGCTTGGTACGACCAACTTAAGACTTTTCTTATTGATAACAAATACTCTATGGGATTAGTAGATAATACTCTTTTTACCAAGAAAAAGGAATCACATATTATCATTGTTCAAATATACGTTGATGACATTATATTCGGATCAACTTGTCAAGAGCTATGTGATGATTTCTCTAAAATCATGCACGACGAGTTTGAAATGAGTATTATGGGTGAGTTAAATTTCTTTCTAGGACTTCAAATTAAACAACTAGAAGATGGCATATTTTTTAACCAATCTAAATATATAAAAGACATGCTTAAGAAATTTGATCTTGAAGATTCCAAACCAACTAAAACACCCACGTCCTCGGACACCAAACTCACCAAGGACGAAGAAGGGGAATCTGTAGATAACACTAAATATAGAGGAATGATTGGTAGCCTACTCTATCTTACGGCTAGTAGACCCGAAATTATGTTTAGTGTTTGTCTATGTGCTCGCTTTCAAGAAAACCCAAAGGCATCACACTTAGAAGCCTTAAAAAAGATTTTTAGATACATTAAGGGAACAATGTGTTTAGGATTATGGTATCCAAAAGGAACGAGTGTAGAAACCATAGTGTATGCCGACTCGGATCATGCCGGTGATTATGTCGATAGAAAAAGTACAAGTGGTATTTGCACTTTTGTTGGACATTGTCTCACCTCATGGTTTGCAAAGAAGCAAACGGCCTTAGCCATCTCAACTACTGAAGCCGAGTACGTCTCAGCCGGAAAAGCATGTCAACAAGCTCTTTGGATGAAGCAAGCTCTCGTAGATTACGTAACTCATCTCAACGATATTGTGATACTTTGCGACAACAAAGGAGCCATCGATCTCAGCAAGAATCCCGTTCAACAAGCTCGTACAAAGCATATTGAAATCCGTCATCACTTTCTTCGCGACAATGTTCAAAAAGGAAACATCTCAATAGAGAAAGTATCCTCCGAAGACAACATTGCCGACATCTTAACTAAGCCTCTTAAATGAGAACCTTTTAATCTTCTTAGACTTGGTTTAGGGTTAATGGAACCAAACATGTAGGATAAACATAGCCCAAAACATTAGAATAGTCAAAACAAAACAAGTTTGTCTTGTACCTGCTACTGTAGCCACGACACCAAACGACAACACAGACGGAACCAAAATTTTGGTACCGTCTGGTCCGTGGTGTCTACAGAAGCAAAACTGCTATATACAAAACATCCTCTTCCTCAAAACCCATTTTACCAAAACGTGTAAACATTAAACCAAGCTCATTATTGATACCTTCCCACTCACTAATCACTGAAGATAACATCATTGTAAGTATCCTAACTACATTTTATCTCTTAATTCTGAGTCTAGGATTCTTATTTATGCACAAAACTATCACAAATCATTACATGGGGTTTTATGTATGTTCTTATACCAAATATGAATTCAATTGGCAAAATGCATAACTAGTCATTGAAATTAGGTACTACATTATCATATTGCATAAACAAGTCATGTTTCCCATTAATCAATAGATAATGAATATAAGGCCTTATTCAAATAACCAAACACCCCATGTCAAAAAATTTGAAAAGCTTCTCACCTGTAGGAAAACAATTCTTTTCATTGTTAATACAAATAGAAACGTTAGATTTTCATCACTTGCATGCTCTTGAATACTAAAGGTATTGCATAACTAATATGCATTCCCAGGTATATTCAAGTGAAGCCACATTGAATTAGGAGCATTTGGGTTATCTCATGGTATTTGCCAAACACCCCACTAAAACCATTTTTGTGCATAAAATGAGTCGAGATAACCGCAACTCCAAATTGTTTTCATATAGGCACACACTAGAACCAAAACGTTAAAGTTTATTCTCATTTTTAACATATCAATTCTTGTCCTTAGGAATAATCATGGTAGCCGCAAGATTCTATGATCACAAAGACACCCTTAACTACATTCCCAAACACCACAAAACCAAAGGACTTACCAAGGAACAAGTAGAAATATTTAGGGGTCTAGAATCAAGGTATTTCCATGAGGGTAGAACCATTCACTCATCATTCCTTGAAAATACCAATCTCCGTGAAGAACTAGCCGCCATTCAATTCGATTGTCTTCTTGACATCGATGAACCAATTTGTCCTAGGTTTGTGTTAGAATTCTATGCTAGTGTGACCGGCTTTAGTGACGAAGACGATGATGAATTTTGTCTTAGGTTTAGAATCAATCAAAACGACTACACCATCACATTATCCAACTTTGCTCGAGTGCTAGGAATTCCCAACTGAGGGACTTGTGTCTACTCGGATAAATGGTCACTCACCGTTCTTGATGCAATCAATGACCGCACTCTTCCCTACCAAACCCGTTTGGCTGATAAGGATGTTATCCGTGAACACCTTTTTAACCCAAAGGGTGATACAACCCGAGTTACCCGAAAGGGAAAAGAGGTAAACCGAGATCCATATGGAATGGAGCTAAATGAACTTAAGCCCGAATTTAAGAAATGGGAGGAACTACTTAGAGCCAACGTCATTAGCACCATAGGAAATAGGGATCACATAAACGCTTGCCTTTGTCACATGCTCTACAACTTGTCCACCCGACAACCATTCAATTTAGCCTACTACATCGCGAGGAGAATGATTGATATTCCAACTCAAGGATCGGTTGCTCTTCCATACGGGATGCTTCTCACCCGTCTCTATAGAAACTTTGCACCAATTCCACCAACCCCAAAAGGGATGCACCTTCACTATGAACTCATCCCTCACATCTTTGTACCTTTGAGTGATGAACGAGTTGCTAAGACAAAGGGCAAGAGAGCAAAACTTACAAATCCATCATCATCATCGTCAAATAGCTCCGAGGATGGTCTTCCAAGCTCTCATCTTCCACCTCATGAGTATTATGCGTCTCTTCCCGAGATCGAAAATGAATCAGCGGAATTCAAGCAAACTAAGGGAATGTTCAAGTGCCTTGGTAGGATGATGAACAAGATTTACAAGAAGTTGGACAAATGAGGGTACTTTAAGGAGTGTTTGGAATAATACATTATCGTTAATGTTTGATACTATTTAGTTGTTTTTATTATGTAGGATGATAATATAACTTGAAACAATGTTGTATGCTAACAATCTCATGCAGGGGGATAGCACAAGTATGCTATCAAATTTTACCCATTTTTACTATAATGTGAAAATCAATAAGCCTTGCTCAAAATCTATGCTCCACTATGTTTATACATGTGTTATTTACTTTTCCTAACTAGAAATGTTTAGTGTAACAACTTTTGAGAAAAATTTCAGGTTTCGGAAAAGTCCCCGACACCTAAAAACATACTCTGTCTACTTTTCTGCACTACACGGATCAGACGGCACCAACGATTTGGTACCGTCTGTTATGTGAATTGGTACCGCCATACCTGTACAGGCGGACCAGACGGCACCTTTTTTAGGGTTCCGGCCATGTACATTTTTGGTGCCGTGGATCCTCCAGGTAATTTTCTGAATTTCGACTCTTTCGTAATTCCAAATTACCATCCATCACTTATAAATCAATCTTAACTAGTTTATACTCTTATTAGAACTAGTATAATTTACTTAGGTATATAAGAAATCCATTTCCCACCAAAATTCAAAAATTTGAAAAATCCATCAAGGAGCCCTTTGGCATAAAGGAAGGAACCAAATTTTTGGTACCTTCAAATCCGTGGGTAATCTGATTGTTAGCAATTCCACTCATTAGAACACATTTATTGCAAATCTTTTTCTTCTTCACTCCATCTCTCTTGTATGGATTGACTTGGGTGATATGACTAGCATTCAACCCACTTCCAAATCATTAGGAACCTCATCTCTTCAATGGTTTAACATCAAATCAAACACATTTCTCCATAATTTTTCACTTCTATAAATTGAGAGGTTTTACCATGATCATCCTCACACCTTCTTCATTCTTACTATTATCTAGCAAAGAAAAACCAAGTCAAAAATGACAAAATCCTCTCCAAAACCTTGCAAGAAAACCGCTAGAATTAGTGTGAGGCCTTGTTGCTTTGTTAACCTTAGCTCCTCATCCGAGTCTTCTCCACTCACGATCTCATCTCCCATCCGAGATGATACAATCCTTACCTTGGCTACACCTACTCAATCACACATTGAGATCACCACTCCACCACCTACAAAAACACCAACTTCACCTCCACCGGCACCCATCCAAACATCCAAAACACCCTCACCACCTTCACCACCAAGGTCTCCAACTCTCATTCCTATGGAGTTATTTTCCACTCCACCAACTTTACCAAATCCTTTCTTGGAGGACTTGGATGACTTGCCTCCTTGGCCAAATCATCCACCACCATTGCCATCCTTTGGCACAATTGAGCGAATAGCTCATGAATCACCAAGGTCATCTTTTGACCCAAACGCCCCACTAGGGCCAAAACCTCTTCTCTTCCACCCCATTCACAAAGACATTCATGGTCCTTTGTATGGGGACCATCCACTACCAACATCAATGTCCCCTCATCATGAGGACATTGAGGAGTGCATGTGGGATGCCAATCCCACTAGAGAGGAGATTCAAGCGGAACCCCACAACCTCCACCAATTCAAAGGCATGGTGGATTCTCACCTTAGTGAGACTATGCAAATGCAAAATGCTTTGCTAGCCTCCATCATGACCACTCCAAACATTTCCAACACCACCAACACATCTACCATACCACCACCACAACCTTCCCAAACATACTACCCCCTAGGCATGGTTGCTCAACTTGTGAGCAAACGGCCCAAACCGTGGAAAGGACCTGGGTTATGGTCCATGACTTCCAAGAGGAAATGAGGTTCATCCTCAATCATATCCTTGAGCGTCTCAACGCTCTTTCTCATCCACCATCTAATTAGGATGCTCATAGATTAGCATTTCTAGTTCTTCTTTTCTTAGGATTATTTTCTTTTTCTTGTACTAAAACACATCATTGTGTTCTCCTTTCATGATCTTTATTCATGAAAATTTTAACTAATGAATGGTGTTTTTATTATAGTGTTGGTACTTTTACATAGTATTTGGAAATGCTTGTGAATGATCATTATTACTAACTTTTTTTTTGTAGCTTTACTTTCACAATCCATGTATCTTCCCATTAAGCACCCAATTTAGGGGGAGCTTTGATCAAGGGGGAGATAATGGCTCGGGCTCATTACATTCCGCATAGCCTCTTCTTTTTGTTGAGACAAAAAGGGGGAGAAAATATAGAACTTGAACTTGTTTATATTTGACTTTTCTGAAAAAGTCAAACTGCATACATTGACTTTGTGAAAAAGTCAAACATGATTCCTCATTGATAATACTTGACTTTTCTTAAAGAAGTCAACTGCATACTTTGACTTTCTGAAAAAGTCAACATCATGCATCAACTAGTAAATACTTTGACTTTCTGAAAAAGTCAAACATCATACACTTGCATTATCATTTCCTTTTCAAGTTCTAAAACTAATATTTTTATAACTCTTGCACAAACTTTGTATCTTTTATAAAAATAAAATTTATATTTTGTCCTCAACAAAAAGGGGGAGATTGTTAATACAAATATCGTCATTAAACGTTATTTATATTTTTGATCTTTACCTAAGTTTTGTTAACGACAAAAGTAAATTTAATTTATATAAAAGCTTAAAGTTTGTCAAGTTTAATAGATATTAAAACAAGCTTTTTCAAATAATATCTTCATCATTTAAGCATTTACATTGTGACTAATCATATCTCAATATGAGTCTAAGTATAATGTATGATAGTAGTTTTTAGAATGTTTTAGTTTCTTAAAAACTAAACATTACTTATGCATTTGCATATTTCTAAAAATAGAAAGACAACACATGACATCAAGTAATGCATCATGGAAATCATTGAAAGATTTCATTAGATATTTTGTGTGGATTTGTACTCTTCATATCTTACACAATCTTACATAGATATGGTTGACTTTGGCAAAGATTTTGATATCTTGGCTGTCAGACCTGGCGGTACCAAAATGGTACACGGGCGGAACCCTTTAAAGGGTTTCGTGGTCCGTGGACGCTCCTGTCCATTTTGGCTATAAATAGCAATGCCAAACCAAGTAGTTTTTTCATCCTTTCTAATATACTCTCATACATATCTTCTCTCTAACCTTTCTAACTCAGTTTCATATCATATTAGTGATCTCTTTTGTAGCAAAGAAGATCAAGTCACATTCAAGCTTCAAACGAGAAGTTGGAAGTCTTGTTTGTTTAGTGTTGTATGATCTAGTGTTGATTCATACTTCATTGTTGTATTAAACCATCATAATCTTGTGAGTGTGAGTGGTTAGTATTTTATTCCTCAAAATACATTGTGTGTGGGAGTGGTTGTACCCTTGGAAAGAACTCGACATCTAGCTTAATGTCGGAAATAGTGTAAGCGAAGTGTAAAGGTTTTCTCCGCCGGTGAAAGGAGCTTGTTGACTAGTGAAGTTAAACTCTCGAGTGTGAGACTCGGGGAGTGGAGTAGGGCAAGGAAAAAGTGTCCTTGTAGACCGAACCACTATAAACAACTTGTTGGGGTTTGATCATTTCTTTCCTTATTTACTCTTTACATATTGCTTGCATATTTCATTAACATATCAAAGATCAATATCAATTGATCTTTCAATAAGTTTCAAAACAAAATTTTTAATTGGTAAACTATTCAACCCCCCTTCTAGTTTTCTACACTTACTTTCAATCGCAGGGTTGGAGAAGAAAGGAAAGTCTTGTCCCAATACAATTACAAATATCTTTTGTGACATCAAAAGCAGCAGATGCGGAAACATTTCTTAGTAACTTTTAACTAATCACTTTTCGAGGTAATGGCCTAAAGTTCAATAGAAAAAGAAAATACCTTCAATTTTAACCTCTATCTCTTTCTCGCTGCCGTTCACGTTTGCTTCGGCCTATTCTCTTGTTGCAAGCTTACTGCAATACTCGTCTGAAAACAGTTGAAAAATTAGCATCATTAGACTCAAATCTAACAAACAAAAGATTGGGCTATTTTTTTAGTACGGTTCTATTCTCACAACTCATGTACCTCAATAAATTCAGGCCCTAGTTTAAAATCAGACTCTTTTAAGTAACAGAAGCACATGCAAACAATAGCTCCTACAACCCATTATGCTACACCGATTGCGATTATTGCAAAGCTTATATATATACTTTTTAGAAGGAATGCCAAACACCCTACATTAACCACTTATTCCAAAACACACAAAAACTATCAGTACCTCATCGGACATGAATGGTGCAACATCAGAAGCATAAGCAGCCAAGACAACAGATGCAGTAGCAGGACCAATATCTTTCAGTAGCGTAAACTCATAAATAGATTTTGAGACATTAGGTAACGCTTTGAAAGGTTTTGTGAAGCATATACAACAACATCCTCATCCAACGATGATATAAAATCCAACAAATGTGTCCTGCAAACATTCATAAGAATTCAAACAGTAAGAAAACCATCTTGTAATGACTCGAATGGAAGAAAAAAAGGTACAACACAATGACTAAAAGAATTAGACAATTTTGAATGTGACATTCCTATGTTATGTAAATTAGAAACATGAATACAGGAGGTGTTAGCAACACCATTTACTTTGGGGAAATATCCGTCTGTGATAATTGTTTTCCTGTGAGCTCATGCCACTTGTTCCAGCACCCTTGCCAGCATCTGTAACAAATAAATGAGAAAAGAAAGTGGGTTTGCATAAGAAAACTAATTCCAACAATTGACTACAGATACAATCAAAAGATTTTCAGCTTAAAGTCCTTTTATTAATGGGGGAATTGCATATATATCCCTCCAAAAGCTAATAATTACATATATATCCAACTTAAATTTATAATTACAAATATATCCTTTTAAAACACAAAAATTATCAGATATATCCAAATATTTTTTTAAATATATATTTAAAACCTAAAATCACGTGAGAATATAGTTTCAATATTAAGGTGGTGTTTGTTTTTCATAAAGAGGCTCTTAACAACCTCTTAAGCTGAACCGTTCAGACGCGGTCAGACATTTTGGTCGTTCAGACCATTTGTTTTTTTTTCCCGTTCAGACGCGGTCAGTGGCCGTAAGATCTTAATGGTCTAGACTTGAGAGGGGTGTCTGAATGTCTCTTGTTGCCTCTTGCTGACACAAAAAAAAACCAAAAAAAAAAATAGTACGAGCAAGCAAATGTGCGGTTCAAACATGAGTTTTTTTTCCCCGTTCAGATGCAGTCAGATTCAGACATTTACGCCTCATATTCAGATTCAGATTCAGTGCCTCTTAAAAAAAAACACCACCTAAATGTCCTTTATATCCTAGCTTGTTCTTATTGTTTCCCTTCAACACAGTTTTCCACAACTCAAACTCCTAAATTGACTCAGATAAACCATATTTGTTATTGTTTTGTTATCTTTTCTTTATAATTTATCAATTATTGTTCATGTTTTTATTTAATCGAATGTTCCTATTGTTGAATTATACTATTGTTTCTAACCAAATAAACTCTTGTGCAGAAAACCACCCACCTAACGATCATCCACTAGCATCTGATCATTATTAAAAGTTAATGCTTGGATGAAATAAAACATTGATCGTGTACGTAGGAGCCCAGTGGCTAGAACATCTACTTATATTATTTAATCTTTGTCAAAAATCAAACCTTGAATGAATTAAAAATTAATTGTTGACCATGTATATACGCTTGAAACATCTAATCTTTAACCTAATTAAAACACATATATTCATGTTGAATGTTTATGTGATTTCAAGAATCAAAGATATGATATTTTACTACGAGTAAAACTTTTAGGGATACAAATACATGTGATAATAACAAGGGGTATAACGGTCATTTGTATGTATGATCTAATTATATACTATATACTAAAAAGGATAGCGAAACGGGGTCCAAAGCTTTTGTATTACGGAATGGATAGGTGGTTAATTTGTGTTTCTATTGGTGTAGTACTTCTAAGTGGGACAACAGGCAAAATTCCATTGGATATTAACTTAAACATGTACCATGCTACAATTAATTCTCTACAGTACCACCCCGTAAATCACTGTAGCAACAACTGTTTTGCACTGTAGCTCCGTTTCACACCCCGTTTGCATTAATTGTTTATTTCCCCATTCTAGACCCTTCTTCTACAAAGCCTTCTATAATCTTCCACACACCTCTCTCTGTTTCTTCCACATATTCACAAACCCAACCCAGAAACCACAAGATCCATAGTTAAAAAAACACCCACCATCGTGAACATACCGCGTTTTTAACACCAAAATCACCACCATCAACACCACTAACTATCTTCGACACCACCACAACCACCTTCAACACCACTATCACCCGAAACCACCACTTACACACGCATCACTGTCCACAATTTGTTTACTTTTTATTAATTTTGGTTTGTTTTAAAGGTATGTTTTTCTTTTAATTTTTGGTGTTAATTTGTTTATTGTTTTGTTTAATTTTGGTTTGTTAATATTTGTTTGTTGTGTTTGTGTCGGTTAGATGGAACCATCGTGAACCGTACCCCCGGCGAACAACCACCGCAGCAGCAGTAGCCAACACCGCAGTAGCAGTAGCCAGGACCGGCGGCAGCAGTAGCACCACCGCAGGTATCTTCAAAAGTGTTATACTTCAAAAGTGCCTATTGAATAGATTTTTTAAAAGTGTTATACTTTTACGAAAGGGAAATGAGACTCCTGTGGATGAACTGAGAAATAAAGCTAGAATGAGGATAGTGGGTTGATATAAAAATGGTTGTTAAGATTTAATTTGTGTAATCGGAGGTATGAATTTTGTTTGTATTATAATAAAGGTTCATGTTTCTGATGTTTATTTTAACTACGAATGGAGACTGAATTAATATTTGGTTAGCATTAGACCCGTTTCGTTTATTTGATTCTTTATCTTTTCTGAGCTATTGTTAGTTTATACGCATGCATAAATGTGTTGTTACGTATTATTCACTCAACAAATTGTTTCTTAAAGCCATATTAGACTTTCGTTGTTTATTGTTTTCATGGTTCCTTTGCTCGCATAATTGAACGATCAACTTATCTGTTTTTTCGTATGCATCAGGTATCCAGATCATTATAAAACAAAAGGAAAAGAATATTTTTCCAGCATGAAAGTGAAGAACAATGAACTTTTTTTGTCTGTTGTGGTTATGAGTAGGAAGAGTGACTTTTAGTGTTGTTTCATTCTATACTTTCTGTTTGTGAGCGTCCCTATGAGAAATAGATCTCACGTAAGTATTTGTTCAATTCCTCCTTGAAATATTCGTATTACCCTTGGCCATCATTTAGATTCATTTGAGTTTTATGTAGATGTAAGAAATGTTTGTACTTATACATTCATTTTTGATCTATTTGCAGATGTGACAACTATTGGACTACTGTGAGCAAATTTGCGAGCTTGACAAAGGGTACTCTTTGTTTACCTATATAACTTTTGTACATAGGTCTGGGGATTAACAGTTGCACTGATTTTCATAGGGTATTGTTGCGTGTGTTATCCACTACTTAGGCCAGACTTATGGTATATCCACTACTTAGGCACATTAATTATTGTTGGAGGTTGCTTATTTTCTAATTGGTTTTTCTAATTTATATACTTACTTTTATTTAATTTGCTGATGTGGTAGATGTTTGTCTGATGGTTTGAGCTCAGGTCTTGAGGGTGCTTGACCATTCACGGACTAGCAGACACCTATTAGTGATTGCTGGACACCTATTAGTTACTGCTGGTGATGACGGGTCTGTTGATCTGTGGGATACAACTGGTCGCAACACAAAGGTCCGTCTGATGAAATTTTATCCCACTCTTTATTAACTTTATTCGGTTTTCTGCGCGACTTCATGATGAGCTTTATGATTTATACCAAACACATTTACCATATAACATGCATGCAATGTTGACGTTTACACATTGAGGCTATTTGCTGTTACACTTTCTTAGGCTTATGATTATTATATGGGTCCATTAATCGAAATACCAGCTTTCTATTCATCATAGGAAACCCAACAGTAGATGGAGTTCAACATTATTTTTAGAATACTAAAACTTAGGTGCATCATGCATAGGTATTATACATTGTAGATATTGATTATTATTCTAGACAAATAACATGCTCAAAACCAACATATACCAGGTATTCTAAAATGAATGGGCTTTGTGGACATAGAAATAATGTTGTTTCTTATACAGATAGATCATTTGGTCATTGAGAGCTTTGGTGGAGGAGAGGAAACTTGCATTACAGCCCGAGTTTACCCGACATTAGCCATTGGAAAAGAAGCTCGGCTGTTTGCATTTAACAATGGAATGGAAAGCGTGGTAATCTCAGAGTTCAGTGCTTGAAGTGTCAATAAAGCTTGAATCAACATTGTTGAAGAAACTATAAGTTTCCCAGATCACTATTCATCTGAAGAAGGACAAAATGATGCAGATTAATAGTTGCTAAAAGCTGTCGGCCATGAATGCATGAAAGAGTTTTTTGGATGTTGCAAATCACTATTGGCATATGACGGCCTTTTTGTGTTACTGGCATGTCGCCAACTAAGATGCACATATGGAAAGCATAAGATGCATTTAACCCATTAATATTCTTTTATTGACTTCTGTTTATGCTTCATTTGTGTTCGATGTACCTTTTCCATTTTCATGCTTGCAATATTTTATAGTTGTATTCACTATAAGTTTACGCCTATACATAGGAAGTAAATATCTCCGTCAGAACATTCTGTGGTAGGATTTAATTAAATTGAACTTTATCGTCATGCAATTCGAAGTCGATAGTCACAGAAGTAGATGTTGAAGCTATAAGAAGTTGATAGTCACAGAAGTCAAAAGTCACAGAAGTAGATCTTACAATCTGTACCAGAACTAAATTTGCATGTTTACTTGGTTACATCGTGGTCATGCAATTCGAAGTCGATAGTCACAGAAGTAGATGTACCAGAACCAAGTACCATGACAAATGTTCTAAGAATCGATAAAGCATCCCCGCAGCAACGCGCGGGCAAACCTGCTCGTTATAATATAATTGTGGGCTTTAAATATTTTTTAAATAATAATTTGGATATATAAGAAAATTTTTGTGCTTAGAGAGGATATATACGTAATTATAAGTTTAAGTCGGATATATACGCAATTATCACCTTTTGAAGGGATATATATGCAATTCCCCATTTATTAATTAACTGGGGTGTTTGGGATGACTTAGTAATACTCCTTTATTAGTTTTGTGTTATGCTATAAGAGTGAAAGAATCACTAAGCTACTCATTAAAAACGATTATCTCATACCTTTAGTTTATGTGAGTTGTTGCAGATACCAATTTCACTTGCACTCCGGTCATCAACACATCTGTTGTGTATGTGATCAGTGTGACCAGTCGTTTTTCTTTTGGCTTTTATGCTTGTTATTTGGCAGTGGGAGGTTGGTATATGAGAAGCGGATACTGCATTAAGCGACGAGTTGGAAAAGGTAACAACACCTTCATACGTCCTAGCTGAACCCGTATGATACCATGTTTAAACTCCAGAACCTTTATGCCACCTAATGACGCTGGTATACAGAAAAAAAGGCCATTAGTAGATGACACACCAATGAATAGACGTTTATTTCAACTCATTATCATATTGACTGACAAAACACACTCCCTCATTATCAAAGATTTCACATGCTACGTTGTACCAACCCCTGTTCTGTTTATGCTTATTAAAGTTGGTTCACATATTTCTTTCAAAGCTCAAAAGTTATTAGGTGTATGCCAACCTTAGTATAGTGTTCGGCTATAGTCTTCATATTTAAAAAACCATCGTCATAACCTGTGTCAGGGTAAACGATTTTGTTTAACCATTATAAAAAATTTAGGTGACAGGAGGATCGCCAGGGAAGTCGAGACCAGGATCAGCAAATCAAGAGGTAGCGAATAACCAGGAACTATGGAGCGACCACTCAGGAGCGCAAAGGATATACAGGTCCACATCCTATGTGTACTCGATGTAATTATCATCACTCAGGAGACTGCTCAAAGTGCCACAAATGTGGAAAGACGGGCCACATCGCGCGGAATTGCTCAAACAGGACTGGGAACCAAAGACAAAGAAAAGCATGTTACGAGTGTGGAAGTCTGGATCACCTTCGGAACACCTGTCCAAAGTTGAAAAGAACACCCAATCAAGGAGGTAATCGTCCAAACCTGGCGTTGGTAATAGAAGGCCCACAAGATCAGAACATTGAAGTTCCCCCCGCACGTGGTCGAGCATTCTATCTGGGTACCGAGGAAGCCCGCAACGCGTAACTGGTACATTCTTTCGAACAACTACCTTATTTCTGTACGACATGATTTTGAGTGCATAACTTCCTTCCAATTTTTTTCCACGTTCATGACATTGATTAATTTGAGGCCTATCGATATTGACTTTAGTTGTAAATTATGTTGTTGATTTGATTTGTGTAAGCAAATCCAAGAACGAACGGATCTTTCAAAAGACTTCATTCAAGGATGTTGAATCCTATCATACTAACAACTTGTTTCCTAGCTTGATCTAGTGACAGTTCTCGTTTGATGAGTTGCGAAAATCAAGCTAAGAGTCAAGTTTTTACTCAAAAGGTCTTTTGAGGGATACGTTCGGTGTTGGGTAAGTTTACCCTATCAAATCTAATCGCGGGCATGTATTTAGTTGGATGAGGAACCCATATGCATGAGCATTGACATGATCATTTAGACTATTCGTCAATGTTGCAAAAATCGTGAATCGGTAGTCGGGCGGTCGACCTCCCTGTAGCTTGTAATCGGTCTAGGCGGGATTAATCGGTGATTAATCGGATTGGCATTTCCGACAAGTTTTTAGTATTTTCGGCAAATTTTAGGTATTTTCGACAAGTTTATGTATTTTCGGCAATATTTTTCTTGAAAAACATCTTGTAATAGATATAAACAATGACCATAAGTTATTCAAACAATTTTATGGGTAGTTTTAAGTATTTTCGGCAAGATATGAAGTTTTTCGACAAGTTTGACCACCATTAACCGTCATTGACAACCATTGACCACGGTTGACCGATTTGTTTGACCGATTTACATAAATCGGAAAGGTTGGTGGCCTTGCAGCACCTAATCGGCGATTAATCGGCCTTGTAGGCCTTGTTTTGCAACACTGCTATTCGTACGAGCATGAACTTTTAGAACCTTTGTCGCGGTTCGGACTATAGTATCATTAATTGAATCACGAGGACGTGATTCCGCTGACATGGGAAGAATGTCACAATTCTCAATTTCCGGTCATTTTTCAAATTTTACTATTCATTTCCGGAGAAAAATTTATATTTCATTAACGTATATTTTTCTTATTAAATAAACGCTATCGTACGATCATTTATTTTGAACAATTGATCCGACACTTCCCAAAACTTATCCTAATATATTTTTATACTCAATTTAAGACCATAAAAATTATATTATTGTTTACCCGGTGTTTTAAATTTATTTTGTAAATAAATTGTTATATATAAATATTTACGACGGTTTTCGTAAATTCTACACGATAATTATTATTTCACTCAATTTTTGTAAGAAATGTATTTTTATAATTTTTATGACTTCAATATATTTTATCTTGACCCGTGAAAATTTATTTTCAACTAACGCTACCTTAAATACTCAAATGTTTGTACAAGTTACCACTTAACTTCAATTAACTTACACATTTAATTATACTTATACAATAAAAAAAAAATGTGTATTTGTAATGACTATACCTCCCTTGTCGACAAAGGGAGGGTGAGTCATTGAGTTTTTGGCAAATATCTACTTGAGTTATTGTATTAAACTAATTAACCAAACATTTCACTTCATTATTTCACAAAGTAAAGATCAAAATCTCTCTTCCTTTCTCTCTTGCTAGAACCGGCCAACCAAGGACCAAGAAGAAGATCATCATAAAAATTTTCAAGACAAGGTTTTTAACACACTAGTATCACTCTTTGTTTAAGGTTTTGCAATATAAATCTTGGGTGATTAGGAAATCCTTTGTTCTCATAAACCTCATCAAGTTACTAGTAAGCATTCATATTCATCATAATATTTCATATTCATTGTTATGGTCATTTCATTTTTATTTGAGAAAACATGCAAGTCTCATGAGGTTTATACCACTTTTTCATTGATTTTAAGTTATGTATATATAGGTCATCCTATAATTACTCCTTGTTATATATTATTTTTGGTGATGTCTAGGAACCCATGACACCCTAAGAAGGTGTATGGTAGGATTAGAATAGCTTTGGAGTTGTTTTGAATGGGTTAGAATAGATTTGGCGCGAGAAAAACTCATTTCGACAAGTTTGCAAAAGGGTCTGTCCTTATTTTCAAAATCTGGAAAATCTGACAGTAGTTAAAAATTTTTGGCCTATATATTTAGAAAATATACTTTAAAACGAAACCGTGGCCGCTTGAACGGATTAAAACGGAGCTATAACGAAGAAGTTATGAATTTTTCAAGTTGGCGACGAAAACTATAATTTTCTGGAAATTTCAGCATGTATTGTTTATTTTGTACGAGTCAAAAATGAAACTTAGGTGTTATAAATTATGTCGACTTGTCAAAAATATGTTAGTATACTTTGATACAAAGCTAAGGACCTTTAAAACGTAGAAAACGAATTTGTAACGATTAAATTATACACGTTTACAAAAGTTGTCGTAACTTTAATATATAAGAAAAACTATATAATTTCTAATAGGCAAGTTTTACGGCAAACAAAGAGACCAAATTGAAGGTTGTTTTTAACATTGATGTAGAACTTTTTATAAAGTGATGTCTTCTAGTAAAAGTAAGTTCGCCAAGTATATTTATCAAAATGACCGACCGTTTGATTAGCGGAGTTGTAATGAATTAAATACGTTTACTCAAACTTTGCCGAAAACCAACTTTAAACTATACTTTGGACTAAGGTACTATACTTAACCTCTATTTTTCTTTGTGATCGAGACCTCTAGGATGAAAACTTAAATGCTAAAACTTTGAGATAATGATACAAGCTTCCCAAAACCGTTGAGTTTGCTTCCTAACACTCGATGTGCACCATTTTACGACTAGCTTTTCAAGGACGTTTAGTCACTTTCATGAAAATTTCAACGACATTATTTTACGACGAAAAGTTATAATTTCTTAATAAATCACTAAATGATTATCGTCGGATATCATTTCAACATAAATACATATAAAGTAATTTAAAAATGGTCAAGACGTTATAAGATTATTCTTCGACGATAAATTTTATATTTCAAAAGTGTACAAGTGGTATGGATATCATATGAGTTTGCATGCACGACATTGTTTCATGACTTATATTAGAGCATATCATTTCTAATAGGTCGCGGTTAGAGTGTTGCGTCTCATTTCTGTGCATCCACTCTGTCATCATAACTATTGCAACAGGTGAGTAATCACACCCCCTTTTTACCGTTTTGCTATATTTTGGGGGAGAAATGCATGAACCATACTTGAATTGAATTGATTCTTACTTTTGTGAACTCTTTTGACTTGAACATTTGAACTTGAAACAAATCCTTGAACTTAAATACAAATTTATGACTTGTTTGGACTTATTGAACCGTACGTGTTATGACCTTGACCTAAAGTCTCCCATGTTCGGAGCATCACTATAAAGTCTCCCTTGTTCGGAGCAACCTAAAGCCTCCCCGGTCCGGAGCAGAGTGTCTCACTATGTTACGGAGCGTTCTCAAAAATTATCGCCTTATTGGTGGAGTGTGCAAATTCTCCCTTGTTTGGAGTGTTCTTAATTGTATATAATAGTTGTATGATGTACCGTTCGTACATTCGCATTGTTAGTCTCCTATTAGTAGGTAGTATGGATAGCGCTATTAGAGGTCGGCCAACCTCTCGTCCACTATGTTACGGGACGCATATTATTTATTCTAGGGGCTTTGCCTGGCATACATTATTATATACGTGGTACTATATTGTGAACTATTATGACCACTTATACTTGACTATTAGACATACTACTTTTGGCAGTGGGTTGTGAACACACAGGTTGCAAGTTTTGTATAGGCGGAACTTGGAACTGAGTGGATTTACAATGCCTTTGCTTTGTGAACTCATTTGAAAACGTGTGCATGAACATAAACTAGACCTATTTTGGCAGTGGGTTGTGAACACACATGTTGCAAGTTTTGTATGGGCGGAACTTGGAACTGAGTGGATTTACGATGCCTTTGCTTTGTGGACTATTTTCGATGACCGAAACCTTTGAATATTTCTTACGAGTTTTCTTATTTTACGAAATGTGTATACTCACCAACTATTTTCATAGTTGACCCGTTTTTCTCTCATGCATTTCAGGTGATCGTTAGTAAGCTTTTTCTACCAGGTCTTGCATAATGAAGTTTTCACTTGTCACTACAAATCGTTATGTAATAAAACGAAATATTTTGGAATCTAAACTTTGTAATATATTTGCCGATGACGGCTAAACTGGTATTGTAATGGTGTACTCTTTCTTTTAAATCTTAACGTTGGTATGTTCTATTATCTTGTGCTTATGTTCCCTTCCGTTACACCTCGTGTTTCCGCCTCCGGCGAGGGTGTGACAACTGCTGAGGGACACACGGTACTTTCAACAAAAAGTGAATCTGATGTTTTTGTGATACAAGAAAATGCTAATAATCTGGTGAAAGAGATTTATGTTGAAAAACCAGAAAGTTTTGAAAATCCACATGTTTTGAATAACAAGAAAATACTGGATCTTGCTTTAAAAAATAGTGGAGATTATATACTCAAAGAATGTGAGTATGTCACTCCACAAGGGGAACACAAGTCAGTAATGGCTTGGGTTCCTCAAAGAAACTAATGTTTTCATCTTATTAGACAGGACAACCCAGAAGAGGAGCTTAAAGATCATTTTATTGTTGATGGTGGTTGTTCTGTGAGCATGATAGGAGACAAGAAGTTTCTGTCAGGTGTTTTGGAGTATATTAGTTAGTAAGCTACATTTAAGGGGAGGACTCTTCAGTGTTCGTATAGTCCTGTGTATTGTTTGAGGGGAGGATATTTGTGTATACTTAGTTTATACAGAAGAATTTGGAAAGTACTGCTTGGGAGTTGGTTAAGTTGCAAAAGACTACTAAGACTCAAGCCAAGCAGATAAAGAAATTGAAGTTAAAATTTAGAAGGCTAAAAACTTTTGTCTGGCCTTTGATTAAAGAATTTCGTATCTGGGTCAAATCAAAGAAGAAATCACGAAGGCAGTCCAAGACAAGTAAACACCAAAAGGTTCATAAACCATTTTCTGTCAACTTGGGGAGGAATTTAGAAGATCAGAATTTGAAAGAAGATACGGTTAAAGAGAATGAACCTGAAAGTTCTAAAAAGTCTGAAGAAAAGATCATTCAAGATACTGATGAGCAAGTTCAAGTTCAAGTTCAAAGTACTGCTGATGATCAAGGTACTGAACAACAAAGTGCTGGTTTTCATGATACTTTCAGACAAGAGGTAATAACTCCAAGAGTGTTAGATTTTGATGAGGAAGCTGGTCCTTCAACAATTGTACATGAAGAAGTTGTTGGTCCCTCAACTGTTTTCCAAGAGGAGGAAGCTATTCTCAAACCTATTCATTCTGCAAGTGATGATGAGTTCATTGCTACAATTTTAGGAGATTTATCACAACCAAGAGGAGGAGTTACTATTCGAGAAGTACAAGAAGAAGAACAACAAAGAACTTCTCAACCTGCTATTGATCCTAAGGATAAAGGAAAGGGTGTTCTGGTTGAAACTAAGAATAAAAAGCTAACTTTAGCAGAACTTAGAGCAATTGAAGTTGCTAGGAATGAAGCTATAGCTAGAAAAGTTCAAGAAGAGTTAAATGCTAAAGATAGAGAAGCTCAGGAAGCTCAAGAAGCTCAGAATAGAGAAGCAGCTCAAAAGGTACAAGATGAATTAGATGTTGAAGCTGCTGAACCATTACAGTCACCTGTTCATGTTAGATTTATGCCAAGAAGACGTAATAAAGCTAAAGACAGAAATGCTATGATGGCTTATCTTAAAAGTCAAGGGTATAAAGGATTACAGAAGTTTAATTATTTTGAGATGAAAAGATTGTATGATGCTGCTAGGGAGGATTATAAGAAGAATGTTGCAGACATCAAAGATTTTAGAGAAGAAGCTACTTTGACTGAAGCTGAAAGAAAGAAGAGTTTGAAAAGAAAAAGGAAAACTGAAGTTACAGATGTTCAGTTCTCAAAGAAAGAAAAAGTTGAATTAAGATCTGAGACTAGTGATGAATTAAATAATTATCTCAGAGTGGTAGATTTTGATTACTCTAAAGAAGATGATGACATGAAGATGAACAGATCAAAGATTAGTGCTTTTGAAGTTGTGAAATCCAAGGATGGAGATTATATGATTTTTCATAAAGAAGATGAAAGCTTCAAAGTTTTCAATAGGCTATGGGACTTATTGCACATTATAGATAGAGTACTTTGAATCACTTAACTGACGAAGAAAACTGACGAAGAAAGCACTGATGATATCTGGAAGGATCAAGAAAGCTGGGAAATAGTTTGCTGGAGATTCTTTGAAGAATCTGGAGTTCATGTTTTGGAGCTAGAAAATGGAACAATGATACACATGTTTGCAGAAAGAAGATATCCTCTTACAGTTGATCTCATGAGAAGAATGCTAGAGCATGGATTGGAAGTAGAAGAGGCTAATGAAACTGCTTGCATGGTTATCAATTTGTTTATAGACTGGACTACTATTGCTGAGAATGATCTATAACTGGTATGAATTTTATTTGAATAAATACTTTTTGATATATCAGTACTTTTATTCAAAGTACTGCTTATCAGACAGTACTTTCATTAAAGTACTGTTTGTTGAACTAAACCAGTTAAATGAATTTTAGAAGAAACCTTTTTGCTAAGTAATAAATATTTTAAAATAAAGGTTGAATAAATGGTTTTTGTGATGATAACATCAATAGGTTATCAATCCACCATGGTTACAAAAGGATTGACTAATCCATGAGCAAACGGCTCTGGTAAAGATATATCAAATCCGTTTTTAGTTGACAACTTGCTAATAAGTTGGATGGTAATCAACTCACCATATCAGTAATGTGAAGAGTTGGCTAGCCCACAAGAAAATGGCTTGTGGTAAAGGCTGTGGAAAAACCATTATTGGTAATTAGTTCACCATTAGATAGAAGAACTAACTAGTCCAAAAGGGTACAGCTTTTGGTAAAGACAAAACAAATCTGTTGATAGCTGATGATTTGCTAAAAATCATATGGTTATCAGTGTACCATGGTCTTACACACCAAAACATTTGGCTACTCCAGAGTTAATGGCTTTGGTAAAGAGACTAAAAACTATTAATTTTCAATGATTCACCTCTCACAGGAGTTAACACATCTGGAAGTGATGAGAATAGTATGCAACTTAAACTGAATTAATGTACAAATTGTCATATGTTGCTGTGTTGCTGAAAAGATGGAGTTTGCTGGATGCTGCTGTGAAAGAATAATTTAGAGATACTTTGACAAGCACAGACACTACAGAGATACAATCCAAAGACTAAGAAATAATATGTCCTTAAAGATGAAGTTGTTAAAGATATATTCACAAAAGGGAACTTGAAGTCAAGCAAGTAGAATTCAAGTTAGGGGAGGATTGTTGGGATATGAAAGTGCTGAAGATATGAAAGTACTGAAGATATGAAAGTATTGTAAGCTGCAAAGTACTGAAAGAAGTCAAAGAGTCAAAGTACTGCTAAAGACAAAGTCAAAGTACTGCACTATGAAGTCAAAGTACTGCAAGAACATAAGAACTGTTATATTCGTTTATGGAAAGTATTGTATTCTATGTTTAGATTACTTGTCGTACAAGAATACAAATTTTAAACCGACTAGGATATCCTTGAGCCTATAAAAGGACTCCTAGATTGGCCTTAGAGATGTACGAGTTTATGAGTTTTAGAGTTTACTAATTCACAAGTTATTTAGTGTTTTAGAGAGAAGTTCGATAATCTTAGAGTTGTTTAGAGTATCTGCATAATAAGCAGATTTAGAGTTTATAATAAAAGTTATTCTTCTTAGCTTTGTTAAGTAAATTCCGTGTACTTGATAAAGATTGCTCAGTATTTCTTTGTTAATAACTTAGGATTTATCCGAGGTTATTAAACCTTAACAAGCTAGTTAAAGTTAGTTTGATTAAAGTATATCGATCCAACAAGTTTTAAATAATTTCAATATAACATGACCCTTAATTGACATCGAACTAAGTTTTCAATAATTCCAAAATCCAATCGCAACATGTGTTATAGCATCCAAACCTCAATCACAATCCAAAAACCTAGTAGCCATTTTTTTATTAATTCCAAAAACCCAATCAAGAAAGAAATGAGCCATCAAAGAATTTTTTGCAACAAAGTTTTATTTTGGTAAACCATTTTGTTAATATTAAAACACAGAATACGTTATGAAAAACACAAAATATAAATTGCATTGTTATGTTTTATGCATCTAAATGATTTTAGCACTTACTTGATCGTTTATCTTATCATATATATATATATATATATATATATATATATATATATATATATATATATATATATATATATATAGAGGCACTTTATTTTCAGAACTTACTTTAAGTGCGAGAACTGCGAGAACCATTTTTTTACAACTAATAATACACAATGTACATCATTTAATGCTTCATTGTATTTTGTTATTTTTATTTAATTCAAAAGGGTATAAAAGACATTTTCATATTTTTTTTTATAATTCCCGTTCTTTATATATTTTAAAATTCGGATTTTTTTTTAATGCTAACATGTTTTCAAATAGTCATGGTGCATATATGTTTTTTATACCTAATCATTATTTTTTTGAAGTCTCAAGGAGCATGCATGTTTTTTTTTTTTTTTTTTTTTTTTTTTTTTTTTTTTTTTTTTTTTCAAATAGGCAAAGGTGCATACATGTTTTTTTCCCAAGTAGTCAAGGTGCAAACATGTTTTCAATTAGTCAAAGTGCATACTTGTTTTTTTTAGCTAACATTATTTTTTTATCAACCTACCAATATTTTTACATGACCATTATTTTTTTTGAAAGTTTGAAACACAAATTAAAAAACATAAATCATTACAAAAAGAAAAACAAAATTGATATACTTAAATGTTACATTTCACTTGATTACAAGTACAAAAACACATGCAATAATCATATATCTCCAAAAGTCGCAAATTATCTTCATGTATAATCGTGTTCATCCACTTCCCGATCTTAAATAATATCATCATCTTCATCAATCAATCTGAAACATAGATGCACAGAAACAATTAAACCACAAACAAATAAGAAAAAAAAAAATAATCAAAACAACTAGCATAACACATATGCACAATCTTGTGTATATTAAACTAATGATGTAAACATGTTTTTTAATCATAAATACAAAACATATATGTCTATAATCCAAAACACAAAACATATATGTTTTATACGTAAACATATATGTATCTTTCCAAAACATATATGTTTTATAATCCAAACACAAAGCATATATGTTTTTTTAACCAAACCCACAACTACCGGTATAGATTAAACACACAACTCATTGTAAGCTATAAAGATCTAATTTTGAACCAAACCCACAACTACCGGTATAGATTAAACCATAAAAAACATAACTTTATAAAAAAAACAAACATCCAAAATTCGGTATTAGATCAAGTGTCAATACACATTCTCATATATTGAGCTGTTCATTCATTAATCTATCGAGTCAATAATCAGATATTGAGCTGTGTCACGGTGAACCACAAATATTTAGTTAAGCCTCAATCCTTTAGACAATTTTACATCACTTTATTAAGTAAAATTGATGAGCGCTTACACTAAACAACGATTAGTAATGCGTTAATTTGTCATTATATGAACAATACCAAATAATGGGCACAACCTTTATACATAAATTAGAACTTGCACATGCAATATTTACCAAAATCAATATCTCAGAAAAATGTTGAATGGTAAAGGTTTAAAGATAATGTAATAACTAGTATACCTTTAGTGTGACAAACTAACTCGCGCACCGGTGACGTTGTGTTCCGCATATCCCATATCTGCAGTCTTCATCTTTCTTTGTATGGTTGGAGATTTAACCTGTAAATTACTCAACCCATATCATTATTGTTTTCTTGTAACATATTGAAAAAGGTAAGTAAACGGTGTTGAACCAAAAGATGGTAGAAAGGTAATTCTCACCTTTGCTGTGTTAAATACTTCATCTTTGCAGTCATGTAAATGCTAATGGACCAAGTAGGGAGGTCATATTGGGTTTTTCCAGAAAGTCATTTTTGCTGAAAAACCAAAAGAAAAATCAACATCAACATTAATAAAAACAAAATCAAAAACCAGAATGGTGTCATATGTCAACATTAATAAAAATCAACATTAATAAAATCATTTTTGCTGTAAACGATTTCTTTAAAAAAAAATCAAAATCAACATTAATAAAAAAAATAAATAAGGCAGATTCAATATGAACAAAAAGAACAAACCTTAAATCAATGACAAATGGTGCCGATTAATGAACAAACGAGACGGTGGTTTAAGATGACCAAAAAATAAGGCGGATTCAATATTCGGTTTAAGGTATGATTAAACAAACGGGACGGTGGTTTAAGGATGATACGATGACGGCCAGAGATCAGAGAAGCTATGGTGGATGTAGGCGGCAACCGTGAATTAGGGTTGTAAGGGAGATAGTCGGTTTTTTTAAAAAGATAGAATGTGACTTTATTTTTTTTCAACTGAATACGAGATTCAATATATCTAATTAATAAGGAACAAACTCCCTAAAATACCCTCCGACCATTTTCAAAAGTTTACCTAATGTTTTACTTTATTACATTTATGGCACAAGTCATTTTAACCCTTAATCAATTAATCCAATGGCTAAAACCTGGTTCTCGCAGTTCTCGCATTTAAAGTAGGTTCTGAAAATAAAGTTTCACTATATATATATATATATATATATATATATATATATATATATATATATATATATATATATATATATATAGAGAGAGAGAGAGAGAGAGATATTGGATCATTTAAAAAGTTGATTTCAAAAGAAAAGTGAGAAAAGTAATCTCAACCATTGGATCACTCCCTCTTTCCCTCCCTTTTTTCACACCAAACTACAGGGACCTAATTGTATTTTCCTTCATTATTTAAGGAAGTTTTGTAAATTCGCACCCTACCCCCCACCCCGCCCCCCCCCGATTTGTTTTTTCCCGGCAAAAAATTTTTTTTTCTGGGGGCCAATTTTTTTTTTTTTTTTGGGCAAAAATTTTCCCGCCAAAATTTTATAACTGTGATGCACCTTTTTATTTTGGTGCATCACAGTTATAAAAATTAGTTATAACTATGATGCACCAGATTTTATAACCGAGATGCACCCAACTATTGTTACCTAATATGTTTCAATAACATTGCAATAACTTAGTATACTATGCTTTTTAAGGGGCATTAGTTGTACACCCAGAGACGGATCTATGGTAGCCATGGTAGCGCCGCATGCTTTGTCATTGGGATAACGCAAGTGCATATTAACAATCGTGAATTGATGAAAAATATGTTAACCATGTGATTAATAAAATGACTCTGAAACATGTTAGGATAATTGATTTAATTGTATATTAACCATGTGATTAATAAAATAAGCGTGTTGAATCAGTTAAAAATATCTCTTTTTATACACAAAGGTTGAGGGTTCTAATTCAAAGTTTTCTGTAATAAGTTAATCATATGCGATTGATGCACCTTTTTATATTGGTGAATCACAGTTAAAAAAAAATAGTTATAACTATGATGCACCAATTTTTATAACAGAGATGCACCCAACGATTATTACCTAATATGCTCCTATAACATTGCAATAACTTAGTGTACTATACTCTATAAGGGGCATTAGTTGTACAACCAGGGACGGATGGTAGCCAGGGTAGTGCCGGATCTCTTTGTTATAACATTCTTTGTCATTGCGATAACGCCAGTGCATATTAACTATCGTGAATTGATGAAAAGTAAAACAAAATAACTCTGAAACATGTTAGGATAATTGATTTCATTGTATATTAACCATGTGATTAATAAAATAAACGTGTTGAATCATTTGAAAAATCTCTCTTTTATACACAACGGTTGAAGGTTCTAATTCAAAACTTTTTCTGGAATAAGTTAATAACATATGCGATCTGATGCACTAATAAGGTTTTAAAAGGTACCATTTTGAGGGGTCGTTTAAGTCCTTATTTGATCACTTTTGTATCCGTTATTGCTTAATATCGTTCCTTTTCACTTTTTAGGTCTCGTGAAGGCAAAATGCTGGAATGACGCTTATTTGGACAGAAAGGCGCGAATACATGAAGAAAATGGCCAAAGTCGAAATCAGACACTCACAGTCGCTGAAGGAAAATTTTGGAATAATCACGTAGTCTAGCGTATACAATAATTGAATAAGGTCTTTTTCAAAACTTAATCTTGGAAGTTGGCAACACATATTTTCTCTCTAAAAAGTTTACTAAGTTGTGCAAATAAAATAATTAGTGTACCAATTATATGTTACTTTAGTTAATAGGATTGTACAAAGTCTCAATAAAACAAAATGAAAAGTAGTTAAGTGCTATCAATTATACGTGACCGCAATAGCGTTACTGTTTCTTACAATATTGTTTCTCTAGGCCGTGATGGGACCGATGGTAGGCAGGGACCAACATGTTGATTACGGGGAATATCTCATATCATGTGATTCAATAACGTTACAATATCCTCGTATAATCCATTATTAGCAACCCACGTAGAGACAATATTTTTAACCACGTAGTATCAATATTGATAAAAAAAAATTGACACTAAGTGGTTATATTTTTCCACGTAGTTAGCGTATACTAATTGAATAATGTCTTTTGAAACTTAATCTTGGGAGTTGGAAACACATATTTTTCTCTATAAAAATTGACTAAGTTGTGCGAATAAAATAATTAGTGTACCAATTATATGTTAATTTAGTTAATAGGATTGTACAAAGTC
>BPTQ01000006.1:311912689-311923223 GCA_019973895.1 Chrysanthemum seticuspe
AAAAAGAGATGAATAAATGGAAATTGAATTCGACTATAATTTAGCAGATTGTTGTTGTGTCGTGTGGCAAACAAAAGGAAAACAATGAAAAAAATTTAAAACTTGTGAAAACAATTAAGTGGGTGGTGGCGTTGGAGGTGGGGGGTGGCGGTGGAGTGCACCGTTAGTCCTTAGGACTAACGATGCAATTTATTTTATTGCATCATTAGTCCTAAGGACTAACGGTGCAAATATTTTTACTTCCGTTAGGAGATAACGGAGAAATATTTGCACCGTTAGTCCTTATTAACTGAATTTTCTAACAGAGGGATGTATTTGTGCCAACTTTACTAACAGATGGATGGTTTTGTGCCAAAAAAAAGTTTAGGGATGTAAAGCGAGACAAAAGGCAAACCACAGGGATGTATTTTGGACTTTACTCTTTAATAAAACGCTTCTGAATGTTTGCCGACTTACCAGATACTCCCACCGCCCAAAACTTGATCTAATCGTTGTACTCTTTTCGGCTTCCATATACCCCGACTCGAATCATAGGTGCAGAAAGAAATCGTTAATTTCTGCAATCATATAACAGTCGCACAAGATCAAGGGGAGGATTATTAGAAGCAGGAGAAACATATCATCTTGAAGGGTTTTTTTTTTTAGATTGCTCTGTTTTCAATTTGTGTTTGTTTCAAATTGAATTTTGTAGTTTCACCAACCTTGAGTTTTCTCTTTTATTGGGTTGGTTAGGGGCCGTTTAGTTGGAGAAAAATACTCAATTTTTCCGGAAAATTTTTCATATGAAAAGGAAAAAATTGAAAACCCGTTTAGTCGCACTTTTTTCCAATAATTTTCCAAAAATATGAATTTCTCATTTTCCAATTCTTAATAGAAAAAATGAAAATACCATTACTCCCTTCTCACTTTTTTCATTTCTAAAATAATAACCCCATTTCCTAGAGAAGAAAAATGATTGGAAATAGCTTCAACTAAACAACTTTTCATTTAAAAAAAAGGAAAAATATAACTCCAACTAAACGGGTTTTCAAACTTCTCAACTCTTTTCTAGAGAAGAAAACCCATTCCCTTCTCTAGGAATTTAGAAACGGAAAAACAGGAAAAAATTTCACCAACTAAACGGCCCCTTAGGGTTTTACAATTTTTCTGTTCTATATGAGGTCTTCGATTGCAAATCTTAAACCCGTTAGATTTAAGCTTGACCATTGATATTTTTAGATTTAACTAGACAATTTATATCTACCATGGTTTAGGAAATGCGTTCCAATACTCATTTAATAGTGTCTTCTGTTTTTTGTATTTGCATAGGCCGTAAGAACTGTAGCACCCGAAATTTGGATATGTTTTGAATCAGATATGGTTTCTTACATCAAAGGATTCCTTCACCTTTTTGTAGATACATGGATGTCAAACTCCATGAGCATCACAGGTAATTAAGTTGTATAACCTTTGATTTTCTATCCATCATATCGACTAATTTTTCATATGTGTAGAAGTTGCGCTAATAGCTTTTTGGAGATTGTACAAAGTACAAACTGAAGATTGAATCATTTCTATTTCAGGATGCAGGAAACAAAGTTAACTCTGCATAAAAAGTAGAAATATACTGAAGATTAAAGAACCGCGAATGTGTAACTGTGAGGTAGGTACCAACCGTAATTTGTATCCGATAATTTGTAAGCTTTTATTTCTTTTCTATAAACTAAGGTTTTATGTGTATATTTTTTTCCCCCTAGAAGATTCCCAAATACTCTCAACTCACCTCACCAGAAAGAATGAAAGAAATGGGAGCAAAAAATTTTAAGGTAACTCTCAGATTTGACCATCAATTTCCCCTTTCTTTAGCTTAAATATGTTCTATTTTGTTACATCTAATGTTATTTTTAATTGTAAATCTGTAGCCCTATGTCGATTTCGAGAGTTATCGTCATGAAGAGCAACAACAGCCTATTTTTTTCTATCCTTGATTCATGTTCACTAACAGACGGAGAGACAAATCAAACAGGTATGCAAATTCGTGACTGGTTTCCTTGATTATTAAATATTTATATGTATTATGCCTTTTTTTCCCTTTAAATTCAAATCAAGTTTTAAATCCAGGTTTCTCAAAGGTATTTTTTTGTTAAAGATGTTGGGTGTTATTGATTTGTGTGAGTTTCAAGATGCAGATTTGAAGAGCCAAAAACTTGGTTTACCATATGTGTGTGTTTGTTGTTCGATGTGCTTAATTTGTGTATATTTTTTTTCGTTGTTGTTGGTTTCATGCGTTTTGTTGTGTTGGTTGTGTTATTTGTTGTTGTCCTTTGCTAATATGTGTTTGGAATTGCATATTTAATTCATTTTTTCAGGTACATTTTTTATTTTGTTTTTTGTTGTGAAATCGAGTTGTTTGTGCAAAAATGTTTGTTTCTGTGTCGTTTGTTTAAGCCTATTAATTCGCTTTCTTTTTGTTGCAGGCAGTTTATAGAGAAGATAGCTAAGGAAAGACATTGACGACCTCCAAAAACGATATTACGTATGCTTCAAGTGCACATTTTTTCATTCTTTTTTTGTCTACCTGCTAATTCATTTATATTATTCATTCTAAACTGTAGGCAAGTGAGCGTAAATGTGAAGAGTTGGTAGTCCAAGTTCCTAAATCAACCGGGCCCCTTTTGAGGCAGATTGAGGCTATGTAGGTTTATTATTTTGTCGACACATTTTTCCTTGCACTTTTTAGCTCTTTCACTTACTTTTCTTTATTTATTGGTTACAGGAATCTACTGCTACAACGGCAGAAGGTTGGGTTGAAGTGGAGAAATCACTGAACATTCGGCTTCAGGTCATGTAAATAGTATAATTTTTTTCTACATCCGAGTCATCAATAGATACTTTGTGTCCCGTTTGAGTCATTCTGTCCCAAAATATCGTAAAAAAGATAATGATGTTTTCAAATGTTGAATTTATGTCCACATATGTTATATTTATATTTATTTTATAGTTTTATAGATACAACAACAACAACAACATACCCAATCCCGCCGAGGCAGGGTATGGGGGAGGTAGAATGTAGACAGCACCTACCCCCGGGATAAACCCGGGGGTAAGGAGACTGCTTCCAATGAGACCTCCGGCTAGTGCACGTGTGCGGGTGAGAAAGAAGATAAGAGAGGGCAAAAGGGAGCAAAAAGGCAGCAAGCAAAAAGCAGGCGAAAAGGGGCAGACCAAAACACGCACAAACGCAAAACAAAAGCACACAGCAAACCAGAAACAAAAACCAAAACCTAAGGGCAAAAGGCATCCTAAGGGTAAACCAAAAGCAAAGCAAAGGCAGACTAAATGAAAAAGTTCGTTGTTATTGTATAAAAAAAAGCCGTATTTCATAGTTTTCTCTAATGGCTCAATTTGCAGGATGCAGAGGCTAAAGCTGAAGCTGGAGAGGAAAGAGACCGCGCTGTTAATGAACGCTTTTCCCAAACATTATCCCGAAAAATGTTCTTGAAGCTCAGGTGCATTTCCTGTCATATCCTTAATTGGTTACATGTGTTGACTGTTGCTAGCTTACAGTTACATGTGTTGCAGATATCAAGTTTCAGACCTGATCAAACAGAACTAACTAAGTCCCTCGAGAAGGCAAGACAAAGAGTGTCGGAAAATAGGCAGGAGTACCTAGCTCTAAAAGGGGAAGCTGATATTCATAAAGGTTATTCAAGTCAACTCAAAGAATAAATAACGGAACTTAAGAGGAAGCTAAAGAGAGAGCTGCAAGAAGCATTGACTCAGCGCGAACTTCTGCAGCAGGTAATGCTCAAGTCCATGGTTTTAATTTGTGTTGATTTTCAACTTCTCTCTATAAAATTACTCATGTGCATGATTTTAATAACCTAATTCTATTTGGGGTTTCATATTTCAAATTTTTTTTTCCATCAGTTTGCGAAAGCGCTATATAAACTTATATATGTATAAGTACTTCTGATATATGTAGCTATCGTTTGGATCCCATAGTATATAACTTATACCTTTTGCTTCTGACGTAGGTCCGACTGAGTCTTTACGACTCGGCAGACATAATTTACGAACAAACGGGATGATTCAACGTTCATTAGCCTTTTTCTTTTATATTATGACTACTAATTGTTACCGTTTAAGAGCTGCTGATATGTGAAACCTCATTAGTGACGATGCCTATATTTATATATTACAGGGAATAATGCGAGGATGTCAATATTAGCGACAATGCGCCGCTGTTTTGAGGTATACCCTGCTTGGACAAGAAAAAAGAATGAACAAGAAGAGTGAGAAGGAGGCGACTTCAAGGACGACAGACAGTAATTAATTACCGTTCAATATTATGATAGACTTAGATCTTCTATTAAAAATAATGAACTTTATAAATAGGTTACGATGCCGGTACTGAATAATACTCGCACAGTCGCACGTACAGAATTAGACGATCATAAGAAATAAAACGTGTTGGAGTCCGAACATAAAACTAAAAATAATGAATAAGCAAAAATTACGTTCCCTTATTAATAGGTGTATGTATTGTATTTGTATATATAAAAAACTTTAAAATCAGTTACAATGCTTCTTATGTCACGAAACTTAAGCTTAAAAAGGTTTGTGGGCTCTTTAAGAGTGCTTTTATAGGGATTCACGTTTGAATCCTTATGTACTGCTCTGCACGAACAGGCATTCGGTTGCTGTAACAGGCCCGTTTGGTAGTCAGTTGCAGAAGGTTGCTGCAGCGAAGATGAAGCTCATAGGGTAAAAAGAATTGAAAGATAGGTTTCGTCGCTGATTAAATGGAAAGGTCATCTGGAGCGCAAGCCAGTGAAACTCTTCATCCTTTGCTGGCAAATATGATGCAGGCAAAAACCGAGAAGGTATGACCACTCATATAGAGCAGTAGTTAGTACTAATTTTGATTTTGTAAACCAAAATCTATTTGTTTTAACTTTTAAGTATAAAACTGCTTAGGTAAAATTATTTTAACAAATTGAATGCATTAAAAAAACATAGTTAGCCGACTTCTGACACGTTCCCCTGACCTGAAGTACTATATAGAGGATATAAATGACAATTTACGCTAAACTGTTTCATGTACTGTAAATATGCTTATGCTATAGGTATTAATGGAGATCCAGAAAAGGCTTCTAGCAGTACGTGTGGCAACAACAGATAACGGCAACTGCTAGCGGGGAAAGTAAGTTGACCAACGTTTGTAACACTCACGTGGTGAGGGTGTGGCGAAACATGATGTAAAGAGTGCAACTGTTCCCGTTAAGACCCGGGTATATCAACGATGACACCCAAATATAGAGCAGTTGTACTCGAGTGAACATGCACTTCTGAAGGCTACTGATTTTGGGCATCATTATTTAGTCAACAAGGTATTGTTTCTATTTCTTACTTTCGTATTCTTACTCTTTGTAACTGGGAAGAAAAAAGTGAGATGCACGCATGTTCAGACTTTTTCAGTTGGTGACTAAACTTTCAAAATACATATATGATAGTATGACCAAGTTGGAACTGATTTTGGGCATCATTATTTAGATCAAAGTAATTGCAATGTTTCATTCAGAATGGTAATGTTAAGCTCATTGTATCCGAAAGTACAAGTATTTTTATATAAACTGTTGTTACCTATCTTTCAAACAAATGGCTTTCATGTAATGAATATTTTTATGTTGTCTCACAGCAATTGATGAAGTCGAGCTTCAAACCATGTTAGTGGATTCTTTTTAAATGTTTGAGCTCAAACCTAGATATAGTATGATCTTTGTTTGTTATCAAAACCAACTGACAAGCCAAATTAGAATTCCGATATAAAACCTGCCGCAACGCGGCTGGCTGTCCCTTCCTTGTTGTGTTAAAAGGCCAACGGCTGATACTATTTACCTTTTGTTTAGTATATCTGCGTGACATTTAAATATATTATTTTTCGTCCCAAAATATTATTTTCTTAAAAACATATGGCAACGGATCTTATTTTGCAATTACGCTATTTAAAGTAGTATCACAAATATAAAAGAAGACATTCAAAATTGGCCAAACGATACAAATAATTTCTTTCTAACTAAAAATATCATGGCGAAGTTTTTACTTTTTGTTTAATGCATCAGAGTGGCGTTTCAAAAGTGTTCCACCTTCAGAAAATGGATTCCACAAAATTTAGGCATTTGGATTCAAATAAAAATTAAACTTCATACTTCTGAACGATTTATATCACAAACACTTATAAAGTAGTAACAACCAAACCCGAATTATTACGCAATGCTAAGATCATACAATACGTATGTTCACAAGCAGCCATATCGGCCACATTTTTATTTCTTACACGTACTTCAGGCTTTTATCAGCTAAACATACAAATGGATACAGACACATTCCTTCAATTCGTTGTCATAATAGAGCTTGGAGATCTATTTGCCGCTTGCATGGCAATCCATGTCTACGAGAAGACCGCAGAGATAATCCACCAAAGAAGTTGGATATGGAACACTTAGATTTGGCCTCTCAAACTCCATGGTCCAAAATCCCATTTGTTTACCATCCTTTGTTTCACAATGAAAAGTCACTGTAAGGGCCTTGTATATCTCTTCAACAACCTCGCCTCCAATTACCTTCAACACGATTTTGTGGTTTGTTTCGTCGATTTCTTGAATTATCTCTTTTGCAGTTTGCTTTTTTCCATCTTTATCCATCCAGAAAACGTTTAGAAAAAGAATGATCAATTCGATTTTGGCAAGCAATTATATTGGTTTATTCAGAATGATTACTAATCTGATTCCACAAGAACATTGTCTTTGAGTGATATGATATCAAATGTGCAACTAAAAGCTACACATGCACACAAAACTGTCACTTTTTCTAATGAAAAATGTGACAGTGTCACAGTGGTAAAGTACTGGTAATCGATTCAGTGAAGACCTCATTGAGTAATACAAAAAGAGTGTGAGAATAGATTTGTACCTTTTTGTGATGTAATTTTCTTAGAAAGACGAATAAAACGGGAAACTAATCTTTCTACCAGCTGTTCTTTCAAAGATGTACGTGGCTAAAATACAAGACTTTTGCTACTGTATTAGACCACAAGGTGAGGGAGATACCAATAACACGTTATTGGTATGCCAACTCAGCGCCACATCATACACCTCTCAATAACACACCAATAACTCAAACACCCCTCCCTCATAACACACCGCTAACATGTTATTAAGTCCCACAAAATACCCCACTAAAAATATCCACTCACTCACAATTAAAAAAAAAAACAAAAAGACAAAAAAACACACAAAAATTGCATTTGGCGTGAGTTGATGGAGTGGCACAAAATCCTTTGGCACAAGTTTGGCATTTTTAGTGGTACGGTGTTGGCACGTTAATGGTATACATTAGGGAGAATGGCGTGTGTTTTTTTAACCATACCAAGTGCTTTTAGAAAATATGGTCAATAAAATTATGGGAGAGGTTATTAAAACCCCTTTTTACAAAGGGGACCTCTTTGGTTTTTATGTTTTTTTATATTTTTTTATTTATTTTTTATTTTTATAATTTTGTTTATATAAAAAAATATAAATGTGACAGTATGGAACATAAAATATAAAGTTTAATAAGTCAAACGTTTAAACTGTCAAAAATGAAACAGAAACTGACAAAAAACTGTGTTGTACTGACAATAAAAAAGGGACAAACACAATCTTTTGACCCCATTTATGTCACATCATAGGGGAGGTCCCTATAGTATAACCCTAAAAGTATGCCTAAAGGGAACTATAAGGACCCTCTATGGGTCAACCGTACAAACCGCGAAGCATATAATACAACACCGCGATGCACACAGTACAACCTTTCAATGCGTGCAATGATTGAAACCCCCCTATACGTGGTCCATGTAAACGGCCCCATGCCTAAAGGGTTAGGGATATGTTATATGAACCCCTTATGGGTCAACCATGCAAACCGCGAAACACATACTACAACACGATGATGTGCACTTTACAATCCTCCAATGCGTGCAATGATTGAAACACCCCCCCCCCCCCCTATAAGGGGTCCTTATAAACTGCCCTAAAGGGTTTTGATATCCTCACCCCTGGTGTGACATAAGGAGGGTTATGTTATCCTCACCTCCCTATGTAAAATATGGTCAAATATTTCTTTTGTTTTCCCAGTTTACACGATAATACAATTTTTTTTTATCAAGTTTATGTTCTGTGTTTTCTTTCAGTTTAAAATTTTTGACTTATTAAACTTTATATTTTCTATTCTATACTTTTATGTTTATATTATTTTTATAAAAAAAAAAAAAAAAAAAAAAAAAAAAAGGTGTCATTTGTAAAATAAAAAAATGTCCCGTGTCTGAAAGGACACTTGTCTTGTAGCGTCTTTATGGATTCAAGTGATTTTCAATCTTAAATGTGTAATATAAACATCGCATAACCTAGATTTATATGGTATATGTCGCTCATGCCGATTCAATGTGAGAAATACAGGATATATGTCGTGAAAAAAATTACAGGAGACATAAGATGTTCGAATATTAATTGAACAACTGATGCAAAATGATACATAACGTATTAGACAATAATAGGTATATAGGGTTTATATTTACCATGAGTAAAGTGCCACACGATGGTGGATCCAACTGCCCCTCGACGACCACTTAGCAGATCACAAGCATGGACCTTACCAGGGGAAATGGTAGATATGTCATTTGGTTTGTGCCTCAATAGATCATGTAAAACTTTCCCACCTGAACTGATCTCTACGCACCCAACTACTTTTCCAATTAGAGCCATCTCTTATCAGGTATACCAGATAAAGAGATCGCTTGTTTGAATAATGGCGAGCTATTCAACCATAAATATATAAAGAAATTAATTGCAAAATATTAAATAAGTGTTAAATGATGGGGACAAATGACAATGCGTGGGTACCTTTATTCAATTCGAAATTTGCCATTATGTTTAATATATTAACCAAAGTGCCATCTTATCCATTTAAATCTTGTGATATCATTATTGATACATCTAACAGCTCCCTATATATATATCTAACGGCTCCCTATATATATATAGGGGATATCTTAGCTACAATTTTTGTAGCCAATTGATTACAATTCTTCATAAAAATTACACTAGCAATGAATCAGGGACTCACAGAAAAAAATCATGACCCACAAAAAAAATCAGGGACTCACATTTATAACATAATATTGTAGCCAATTGGCTACAATAAATTGTAGTCAATATATTCCCATATATATATAGAGATCCGGTAAAAAGAAAAACTAAAATGAGAATAATAAGAAGAATTTCTAGCCACACATTTCAAATAAGGGAGAGATTTTCAAGGGAAGATGCATTTGTTTTAATAGGTGCATCTCAAATTTGTGGTTGTGGTTTCTTCTTATCCTTCTCATTTTAATTTTTCTTCTTATTTGATCCTAACTCTATATATATATATATATATATATATATATATATATATATATAGGGAAGGGATACAGTAAGAAGAAAAACTAAAATGAGAAGAATAAGAATGATTTCTAGCCACACATTTCAAATAGGTGGGAAAATTTTAAGGGGAGATGCATCCATTTTTATAGATGCATCTGAAATGAGTGGTTGTAGTTTCTTCTTATCATTCTTATTTTAATTTTTCTTCTTATTTGATCCTAACTCTATATATATATAGAGTGTGGTTAGTGTAAAAAGTAAATTAGGATAAAAAGTATAAGAAGGAATATAAACCATTGGATTGTATCATTTATAATTAGATGTGTGTATGAGATCATTTTGGGTACAAAATGTAAATATATAACTCTTAAAAGGACTAGGTGTGTCATTGCATGTATCCATAATGGTACCATGGTCATTTTAACACGTCCAATTAATACTCATTAACGGTTTCGACAGCTACCAATTAATCATGGATCAAATTTTGAATTTAATATGGTGATGCCCCATAACGTAAGATTTTTTTTCAAAATTGATGATAGTTACATAACGTGAGATTTTTTTTTTCTTTCTTTTATTCAAGAAATAATTTCAAATATAAAAATTGACGCATTTAATACATTATTGTACACATTTTTATTAAAATTGACACACTTTATAGACGTGCTTATAAATATTGGCACATCTTTTTTTAGAGTGCAATACATTGATAGTAGTTAAAACTTTTTTTTAGAATGCAATACCCCGTAGTGGTATAATTTAAGTTTTAAACTAGGTACTAATTAACCATCGACAGCTTTGGCAATTACTCATAATTAACCTGCACAATTTTACTGGTACCATGGTAATACCTATGTACGTTACTGTGTGGATCAGGAAAATTCTCAATATATAAATGTAAAACATGGGTTTTACTAGAGTATGTGTGTAGATTAATATTTACTATGTTAGGTTACCAAATATAAGGAAGAATATGAAAAATAGGATTAAATGAAAAATGTGATTGGTGTGAGATATATATATATCTCAATCCTAGTTTATTCTTCTTTTTAATTTTATTCTTACTATTCTTCTTTGATGTTGGTGAGTAA
>BPTQ01000006.1:311923233-311954089 GCA_019973895.1 Chrysanthemum seticuspe
CGATTTCATGATAGTTTATTAGATTTTTGATCGTTTATAGAAGCACCTAATTATACTATATAAATTCTTCCCTTGTTGGAGACGTGATAATTACAAAAGAAAGAGAAGGACATGAAAACCTGCATTTGGTTTTGCTATTTGATAAAAGTGATGTGATGAGGCAAATTGAAAGTTAAATGAGTGTTTAAAAACTTAAAGAGGTTTAAATGAGTGGTTAAATGACTTCACTACCCTTATTAATTAAATCACATATTTTACACTTTTAACCCTTTTTATCCTTTTTACCTAAAAGAACATTTTATTTGATCCAACCTGAGTGTGGTTAGTGTAAAAAGTAAATTAGGATAAAAAGTATAAGAAGGAATATAAACCATTAGATTGTATCATTTATAATTAGATGTGTCTATGAGATCATTTTGGGTACAAAATGTAAATATATAACTCTTAAAAGGACTAAGTGTGCCATTGCATGTATCCATAATGGTACCATGGTCATTTTAACACGTCCAATTAATACTCATTAACGGTTTTGACATCTACCAATTAATCATGGATCAGTTTTTGAATTTAATATGGTGATGCCCCATAACGTAAGATTTTTTTTCAAAATTGATGATAGTTACATAACGTGAGATTTTTTTTTTCTTTCTTTTATTCAAGAAATAATTTCAAATATAAAAATTGACGCATTTAATACATTATTGTACACATTTTTATTAAAATTGACACACTTTATAGACGTGCTTATAAATATTGGCACATCATTTTAATAGAGTGACACATTTTTATACATATTGGCACACTTGAGACACATCCTTAGACATTTAGTACATCATTTTTATAAAGTGACACATCCTTATACATATTGACACACTTGATGCTCATGTTTAGACATATTCAAACATTTTTTAATAGATTAACACATTGTTATACATTTTGACACACTTGACACACACACACTCTTACACATACGGCACACCGTTTCAATAAAGTGACACATCCTTATATATTGACACATTCGACATACATTTAACTTATTATTTTATTAATATTAACAAACTTGATACACATCCTTATTAGACTTAGCCCTATATATATTGACACACTTGATAGTTGATACATCTTTATCAATATTGGCACACTTGATATTTAAAAATATATATGTACTTTTTGACACACTCAAACATGTATTAACATTAGCAAACTTGTGGTGATTGTAAAGGAATGAAATTAATACTAGAACGTAACATTCTTTTGTTAATATGACACGACCGCCTTCGATTTCATGATAGTTTATTAGATTTTTGATGGTTTATAGAAGCACCTAATTATACTATATAAATTCTTCCCTTGTTGGAGACGTGATAATTACAAAAGAAAGAGAAGGACATGAAAACCTGCATTTGGTTTTGCTATTTGATAAAAGTGATGTGATGAGGCAAATTGAAAGTTAAATGAGTGTTTAAAAACTTAAAGAGGTTTAAATGAGTGGTTAAATGACTTCACTACCCTTATTAATTAAATCACATATTTTACACTTTTAACCCTTTTTATCCTTTTTACCTAAAAGAACATTTTATTTGATCCAACCTGAGTGTGGTTAGTGTAAAAAGTAAATTAGGATAAAAAGTATAAGAAGGAATATAAACCATTAGATTGTATCATTTATAATTAGATGTGTCTATGAGATCATTTTGGGTACAAAATGTAAATATATAACTCTTAAAAGGACTAAGTGTGCCATTGCATGTATCCATAATGGTACCATGGTCATTTTAACACGTCCAATTAATACTCATTAACGGTTTTGACATCTACCAATTAATCATGGATCAGTTTTTGAATTTAATATGGTGATGCCCCATAACGTAAGATTTTTTTTCAAAATTGATGATAGTTACATAGCGTGAGATTTTTTTTCTTTCTTTTATTCAAGAAATAATTTCAAATATAAAAATTGACGCATTTAATACATCATTGTACACATTTTTATTAAAATTGACACACTTTATAGATGTGCTTATAAATATTGGCACATCATTTTAATAGAGTGACACATTTTTATACATATTGACACACTTGAGACACATCCTTAGACATTTAGTACATCATTTTTATAAAGTGACACATCCTTATACATATTGACACACTTGATGCTCATGTTTAGACATATTCAAACATTTTTTTAATAGATTAACACATTGTTATACATTTTGACACACTTGACACACACACTCTTACACATATGGCACACCGTTTTAATAAAGTGACACGTCCTTATATATTGACACATTCGACATACATTTAACTTATTATTTTATTAATATTAACAAACTTGATACACATCCTTATTAGACTTAGCCCTATATATATTGACACAATTGATAGTTGATACATCTTTATCAATATTGGCACGCTTGATATTTAAAAATATATATGTACTTTTTGACACACTCAAACATGTATTAACATTAGCAAACTTGTATTGATTGTACAGGAATGAAATTAATACTAGAACGTAACATTCTTTTGTTAATACGACACGACCGCCTTCGACTTCATGATAGTTTATTAGATTTTTGATGGTTTATAGAAGCACCTAATTATACTATATAAATTCTTCCCTTGTTGGAGACGTGATAATTACAAAAGAAAGAGAAGGACATGAAAACCTGCATTTGGTTTTGCTATTTGATAAAAGTGATGTGATGAGGCAAATTGAAAGTTAAATGAGTGTTTAAAGACTTAAAGAGGTTTAAATGAGTAGTTAAAAGATGAGTGGTTAAATGACTTCACTACCCTTATTAATTAAATCACATATTTTACACTTTTAACCCTTTTTATCTTTTTTACCTAAACGAACATTTTATTTTATCCAACCTGAGTGTGGTTAGTGTAAAAAGTAAATTAGGATAAAAAGTATAAGAAGGAATATAAACCATTGGATTGTATCATTTATAATTAGATGTGTGTATGAGATCATTTTGGGTACAAAATGTAAATATATAACTCTTAAAAGGACTAGGTGTGTCATTGCATGTATCCATAATGGTACCATGGTCATTTTAACAGGTCCAATTAATACTCATTAACGGTTTCGACAGCTACCAATTAATCATGGATCAGTTTTTGAATTTAATATGGTGATGCCCCATAACGTAAGATTTTTTTTCAAAATTGATGATAGTTACATAATGTGAGATTTTTCTTTCTTTCTTTTATTCAAGAAATAATTTCAAATATAAAAATTGACGCATTTAATACATCATTGTACACATTTTTATTAAAATTGACACACTTTATAGACATGCTTATAAATATTGGCACATCATTTTAATAGAGTGACACATTTTTATACATATTGACACACTTGAGACACATCCTTAGACATTTAGTACATCATTTTTATAAAGTGACACATCCTTATACATATTGACACACTTGATGCTCATATTTAGACATATTCAAACATTTTTTTTAATAGATTAACACATTGTTATACATTTTGACACACACACTCTTACACATACGGCACACCGTTTTAATAAAGTGACACATCCTTATATATTGACACATTCGACATACATTTAACTTATTATTTTATTAATATTAACAAACTTGATACACATCCTTATTAGACTTAGCCCTATATATATTGACACACTTGATAGTTGATACATCTTTATCAATATTGGCACACTTGATATTTAAAAATATATATGTACTTTTTGACACACTCAAACATGTATTAACATTAGCAAACTTGTGGTGATTGTAAGGGAATGAAATTAATACTAGAACGTAACATTCTTTTGTTAATACGACACGACCGCCTTCGATTTCATGATAGTTTATTAGATTTTTGATGGTTTATAGAAGCACCTAATTATACTATATAAATTCTTCCCTTGTTGGAGACGTGATAATTACAAAAGAAAGAGGACATGAAAACCTCCATTTGGTTTTGCTATTTGATAAAAGTGATGTGATGAGGCAAATTGAAAGTTAAATGAGTGTTTAAAGACTTAAAGAGGTTTAAATGAGTAGTTAAAAGATGAGTGGTTAAATGACTTCACTACCCTTATTAATTAAATCACATATTTTACACTTTTAACCCTTTTTATCCTTTTTACCTAAACGAACATTTTATTTGATCCAACCTCTATATATATATATATATATATATATATATATATATATATATATATATATATATATATATATATATATATATAGGGGGCCGTTATTGTGGTATACAGTTTAAAATAGAAAATAATATGCACTAATCTGGACCGTTAGATGCATCATTGATGATCACATGTGATTAAAGATCTTTAATTTGATTGTAATGGCATTATGGTAAATTAATTGAAATAAATGGCAATTCTTGAAACCATTTTACAGCCAAACCCACGCGTCTCTTAACATTCACATGTGCTTCTTTGTTTTGTTACACAATTTTTTAATATGTATCTCTCGTAAATCCTCTTCAATATTAAATTATGGCACATCAATTTTTATAGTGACACACTACATATTATACTTTATTTGTAACACATTAAATTTATAAAGACAATAATATTCATATACATATATATATAAATATCTTGATACATATATAGTGACACACTAGTATTTTATTTTTATTTTATTTTATTTTATTTTATTTTTTTATTTTTTGACACATTTATATTGTGATACTAAATTTCTTGATACATATATAGTGATACTCTAAAATTTTAGCGTATATGTAGTGACATTAAATTTTGAAACATTTATAATGACTCATTAAAATTTGTACATTTTTAATGACACACTACAAAATTTTAATACATTTATAGTGACACATTATATTTATCACACAAATTCCCTTGACACATATGTAGTGACACACATTTGTAGTGACACACTAATTATTATGATATATTTTTAATGAAATGCTTGAATTATTATGACATATTTTTAATGACATGCCCATTCCCATTCTCCTAGCCAAAATTCCACCACCCAATACAAGCAAAAGGGTTAATTTACAAAAGTTACACAAAACTGATTATCATTCATACATCAAATTAAAAAACTAATACATATTGTTGCAAATCTAATAATGATTCGAGTGATACAACTAATACTAAGACTTACTATTGCAAATAATCATTGACCATTGTTTCACAAATTTAAAACAAATCCTGAGAAATTCTAATCTGCACATGAGAAACCAAAAGTCATAATGGGTCTACCACTTATTTGAAGCCTTTAACCCAATATGTATAACCTTCGACCATTTATTAGTAGATCTCGCACCCTTGACCTTGTTCTTGGTTCTTAGTGCATACATTAGTGGCGAAACTTATTGCACAGGAAAGAGGTCGTCGAGAATGAATAGGACATCTCTTATTTTTCCCAGATGCATTGCGGAACTTTTTGCACACAATCTATTAATTCTTACACCAACTAATACATCAAGTATAACTTCGAAACAAACACTAAATTCTGAAATCTTGGTTTGTTTCGAAAATCAAATATGTTGTTGGAGTTATACCGAATGCCAGATTGTGTATGAAGGGTTAACCCATTACTGTCGTCGCCGCTTCAAGGATCCCAAAAAAAACAATGAAAAGTTTTTCGTTCATTTTGTCGATAATACACAACAACCTATTAATGTCGCGCTTCTAGGATCTAAACCCCGGTTGTCGTGAACAAAGATGATCCGATTGGTTTTTAAGGGGAGAAAGATGACTAGATATGTTTTGGGTGGCTAGGGTTAGATGACAACAATGGTAGAGTAAAAGAGAGATGAAAGGGTGGGATATTTTATGTGAGAGAACATGGAGATTTTAATATATAAAAAATTATAACCGTATGAATGTTTGATTGAGAAAAACTAGGAAATGCTGAGTTACCCAAAATACCCTTTAAATTATATGAAATAATTTTGTTTTTCTTTTAAATAAAAACGCCATGTGTCTTATTACTATTGGTGCCTATTGTGTTTCATTTTAAAGTGTTCACCATAAGAACACAAATCTATATATATATATATATATATATATATATATATATATATATATATATATATATATATTGGATCATTTAAAAAGTTGATCTCAAGAGAAAAGTGAGCAAAGTAATCTCAACAATTGGATCACCCCCTCTTCTCTTCCCTTTTTTCACACCAAACTACATGGACCTAATTGTATTTTCCTTCATTCTTTAGGGAAGTTTTGTAAATTCGCACCCTACCCCCCCCCCCCCCCGATTTTTTTTTCTGGGGACCAATTTTTTTTTTTTTTTTTTTTTTGCCAAAATTTTCCCGCCAAAATTTTATAACTGTGATGCACCTTTTTATTTTGGTGCATCATAGTTATAAAAATTAGTTATAACTATGATGCACCAGATTTTATAACCGAGATGCACCCAACTATTGTTACCTAATATGCTTCAATAACATTGCAATAACTTAGTATACTATGCTTTTTAAGGGGCATTAGTTGTACACCCAGAGACGGATCTATGGTAGCCATGGAAGCGCCGCATGCTTTGTCATTGGGATAACGCAAGTACATATTAACAATCGTGAATTGATGAAAAATATGTTAACCATGTGATTAATAAAATGACTCTGAAACATGTTAGGATAATTGATTTCATTGTATATTAACCATGTGATTAATAAAATAAGCGTGTTGAATCAGTTAAAAATCTCTCTCTTTTTATACACAAAGGTTGATGGTTCTAATTCAAAGTTTTCTGTAATAAGTTAATCATATGCGATTGATGCACCTTTTTATATTGGGGAATCACAGTTAAAAAAAGTAGTTATAACTATGATGCACCAATTTTTATAACCGAGATGCACCCAACGATCATTACCTAATATGCTCCTATAACATTGCAATAACTTAGTGTAATATACTTTATAAGGGGCATTAGTTGTACAACCAGGGACGGATGGTAGCCATGGTAGTGCCGCATCTCTTTGTTATAACATGCTTTGTCATTGCGATAACGCCAGTGCATATTAACCATCGTGAATTGATGAAAAGTAAAACAAAATAACTCTGAAACATGTTAGGATAATTGATTTCATTGTATATTAACCATGTGATTAATAAAATAAACGTGTTGAATCATTTGAAAAATCTCTCTTTTATACACAAAGGTTGAAGGTTCTAATTCAAGACTGTTTCTGGAATAAGTTAATAACATATGCGATCTGATGCACCTTTTTATTTTGGTGAATCACAGTTAAAAAAAAGTAGTTATAACTATGATGCACCAATTTTTATAACTGAGATGCACAAAAAAAAAGGTGCATCACAGTTATAAATTTTTATAAACTTCAGGGGTGGTTTTCAAAACTTACCCCTGAAGTTTGAGATGTTTCAAAATAGACCCTATAACTTTTATTTGCGTAATTAACTCTGTTTATTTATATGATAATTCGTAGGATTATAGGTAATTGGGTATTTTGAATTGGAAGTATTTATTTAAGGGTTTATGTCTTAGCCTGATTGATGTCATGGGTCAAAATAAGAAAGTCAACAAAAGTAGGTAATGTTGAGAAAACGCAATTTTCTTGTAATAGTGTTAAAAGTTGAAGTTTTAGTTTGAATCTTGATGATGAATTGGAAGATTTTGTAGTATATGATGGTTATTATCAAGTAAAAAATAAAAAAGATTATAGTGCACAAAAGATGTTTGGAGAAATGTCAATTAACAAATTTGAGGTTGATGGTGTTGCTTGTTGTTGATGTGGGTTTGACTTTTATTGTTGACTTTCTTATTTTGACCCATGACAATTGATTTCTGTGTTTGTGTATTTATTGCAAGTATAAATTGTAATAAGCCGAATGTATAATATGATTCGTAAAATATTTAAACAAGAGAACTACAGAGATGTATGATGCAGTAGGTGCGACGATTTTTCGAGTCAATCGGCGGTTGTTCATCGGCTATATCGTATGTTTTTATTGGCTACTTAGTTACATATGTTTGAAAAGGCAAATTTGATTTAGGGTAACTTGGCAATGGTTGTATCCGTTAGAAATAAGAAGTGTACCTTTAAACTTCACTTATGGTAATCAACCCTTTACCTAGTAATGGAAACAAGATAACTGGAGCTGGGGAGGTGGGGTGATGAGTGTCTAAATACTCATCATTTTTGTACAATATAAACTGCAAAATCATCTGAAAACACTCAGAAACACATCAAAATGATCAAAATATCACAAATCAGTGTTTTATGTGTTTTAAATGCAAAAATATCAAAATCAGATGAAAAACATATGAAATTTGCAAAAATTGCAGTTTTAGTCCCCCAAGTTTCAAAAATTGTCAAAAACAGTCCCTGAGCACATAATTTCAAAAGATAAATCACCAAAGGTCCTTTTAAAATCATAACTTGTCAAATTTAGTCCTTTGGTGAAAAATATCAAAAGTTTGAGAAAATTACAAAAATGGTCCTCCAAGTTTGAAAATTGGCAAAATTAGCCCCTGGACAATTGTAATATGGCAATTTTAGTCCTTGCATTATTGAACCTTGTCACTTTTAGTCCTTGGAAGAAACTTTTTGAATTGGCAGGAATGGTCCTTTGATTTTCAGCATTTACACTTTAGTCCCTTGTCAATTTAAACCCTTTTACCCATTTTGAACCCTTGCCTATCATATGACCCCCTGCCAATAAGCTTTTTGAACCCACCCTTTATATTTAACTCTGGTCAATGGCAAGTCAAACAAGCACCCACTTGGCGCCCAAAACCCCTTTCACTGTTCACCTCCCTCAAGCTTGCCTGAATTCCAAAACCAGAGATGGTATTGCCAACCTTTTCAACCCCCCTCCTCACCTATCCATCCCTTATGTCCCCTCCACCTCCACATGTACCCAAAAACCATTAATATCTTTAACCTGCTCAAATCTACTCTAGACTTTTTGGCGCCAAAAGTATTATTGATGGCTGGGATCAGTTTGACTCATCCAATGGTGGTGTGATAAGCTCAGAAACAAGTGGGGAAGAATTTTCATCCATAAAAGGGAAGATAGAAGCAGTTTCAAAGGAGTAGTTAGTTTTATAGTTTTTACCTTAATGTCGTTTTTTGTTAAAATGTTGTAGTTCATATCTAAATGATGTAATTTCAGTTCCTGTGAACCATATTTAAGTTAAACCTTCAGTGTAATGTGTTTTGATTAAGCAATTCCAAGTTCTGTTATTAGTTTCAAATTTTAAGTTAACTGTGCAAATTTCAGTTTACAAGTATTATGCACAAGCTCTTAGAAGCTTATTTCTAAACTTAACTAAGCTTATATAAGCTATTTAAAGTCTTTTTGAAAGCTCAAAAGTCAGTTTCAATAAATTTTGCTTCATGGTCAACAGAAGTCAAAGAAATGGTCAAGAATGGTTTTGGTGATGATGTTGGGTGATGCAGTAGGTGATATGGGGTGAGATTAAGCTAGAATAGGTTAGTTTTGATCCTGGTTTAGCCTTAGACATCAGTTGTTCATTTGACAGTAAGTATCTAATTTTCATTTCAAGTGAAATTTTGAATTTTGTGGTTGTCTGTGTATTTGTGATCACCATTAATGTAAACCTGTTAATATAGTTCTATTATGATCATTTCAACCTGGTTTGATCAAAAATGTTAGCTTAGTAAGAGTTTAGTTCAGTTTTAATCTCTTTATAAAAGTTTTAAGGTGTGTTTGGATTTACAGCTATATCTGTCCTAGAGGCTTGTTTGGTGTTTAACTCTGGTTGTCTTAAGTTTGCTTAGTCCTAATATATCCATAGCTGTCTTACTTTTGTGCATGAAAGCTCTCAAAGTCAAAATCCAACTTAACTGTCCTCAATTCTTTAACTGTTGTGATTTTGGCAAGACAATCAATTGTTTTGTGTTTGGAAATCTTAGAACTTACTTGTTTTAGTTTCATTTTAACATATTACATCCATTTCAGTCATTAAATTCAGTTGCAAACTTCACAAAAGTCAATTTTCATTGTTTTTATCCAAAAGTCAAAATGAAAAATCTGTTTTGAGGCATTCTAGTAGGAATTTTAACAAGCTCATTTCTGGGCTAAATCATGTGAATCTTGTTGTTTAAAGAAGCTCTGCTGGTCTATTTTGTTGTTAACATTTTTGTATAATTTTGTGATTTTTTTATTAAGCTCAAAAGATCTTGTCTAAATGGTTCAAAGTCCCCTGTGCACACTGCATAGAACTGCACAGGGATTGTGCAGTTCTTGCAGCTTATGCACAGAGTTCATTTGAGCTTTCCCAGAGCTGTAAGTTGGTGCATAAGTAGTTGGCTAGGTCTATTATAAGCTCCAACTTTTGTTTTCCCATTTCAGCTTATCTAGTAGCTTGTGCTTAAGTTCAAAGTTGGTACCCCTTAACTGCTTTTTAGTTCATAAGCTCAACATCCAAATCTGTGCTTGGTTGTGATTCTGTGGTTGTAGCTGGTTGTAACTTGTTCCATTTCTGTTATTTTAGCTTAATATAGCTTCCTTATCAGTTTGGTGGCTTTTGGACTCCATTTGCTTAATTTAGTGCTTATTTCAATAAGCACTTTCATATCAGTTTCTATATCTTGCAAACAAGCCCATGTTTTTCCATTTTTCCTAGCTTCCTAGTATTATTTTAGAGTTTTCCTTAAATTTTCAGATTTTTCTAAGGTGTTTTGCTATTTTTCTTTATTTAATTTAGTTTTTAAGCACTTTTAAATAGCATTTAATACTAATAAATTAGAAAAAGCTTAAAAAAATATGTTTTCTATTTTCTTAGGTTAAGATAAATATAAAAGTAATAAAAAGTATTTTTCCATATTTTTCTTAGTTAAATTTGTATTTTTAAATAATTTAAGTAGTTTTTAATAGTTTAAAATTCATAAAAAATAGAAAAATAATCATAAAAATAAACAAATAGTTTTGAAAAGTCTATTTTGATATTTTATACTTTTCTAAGTCTTAATTTTATTTTTCTAGCTTTATTTCCTATTTTCTTGTATTTTAGGTACTTATTAAATAGTTAAAAATAGTTTTTAATTAATAATAATTAATTAAATAGTTATAAAAATAATTTTCTTTTTCTATAAATTTTCTTTTATCATTAGGTTTGTAAAAATGTATTTTTCATATTTTTAGGATTTATATTGAATAAGTTTCACGTTTTATTTTGTACGTTTACGTTATTTTTATTTAAACGTAAGTTTTAAGTTTTAGGTTTTAAACGTTCATCACTTTAAAAATAGTGATAGCGTTTATTTAATAGATTTTAACTTTTTAATTTTCTTAATTTGCATTTAAGTCGCTTTTATTTTATAACCTTTTTCAGTAGTGTAATATTCAAATCCTATCCTTTCTGATCGCTATCATTAGTGATCATTCTATCGTCTGATTAAGTGTTTGCACACCATTGAGTCTCCGTGGGACTTAACGACCCGGGAATCCGCTGTATTCTCTGATCTAAATTGTATTTGTGTCTGAGCAGTTTTAAGTCTGTTTGACTTGACTGTTTGGCGCAGATCATGGGGACTCACCAACGATCATTACCTAATATGCTCCTATAACATTGCAATAACTTAATGTACTATACTCTATAAGGGGCATTAGTTGTACAACCAGGGACGGATGGTAGCCATGGTAGTGCCGCATCTCTTTGTTATAACATGCTTTGTCATTGCGATAACGCCAGTGCATATTAACCATTGTGAATGGATGAAAAGTAAAACAAAATAACTCTGAAACATGTTAGGATAATTGATTTCATTGTATATTAACCATGTGATTAATAAAATAAACGTGTTGAATCATTTGAAAAATCTCTCTTTTATACACAAAGGTTGAAGGTTCTAATTCAAAACTTTTTCTGGAATAAGTTAATAACATATGCGATCTGATGCACCTTTTTATTTTGGTGAATCACATTTAAAAAAAGCAGTTATAACTATGATGCACCAATTTTTATAACTGAGATGCACACAAAAAAAGGTGCATCACAATTATAATTTTTTGGCGGGAAAAAAAAAATTGCCCAAAAAAAATTTTTTTTTTGCGGGATTTCTTTTTTTCTTTTTTTTTTTTTTTTTTTTTGCGGGGGGGGGGGGGGGGTGGGGGGGTGGGTGGGTGGGAGGGTTTTCAAAACTTACCCCTGAAGTTTGAGATGTTTCAAAATAGACCCTATAACGTTTTTTTTTCACTTTTCTCTAGAACCGCACTCTATATATATATATATATATATATATATATATATATATATATATATATATATATATATATATATATATATATATATGGGAGGGTTAATGTGAGATCAAGCTTAAAGTTGTAAAAATAAGATCAAATCTAAAAAATCACTAAAACATTTATAAATAACAATTTTAGCAATCATACACAAAAAAAATAATATTTTAATACAAATTAACATTTTAGCAACTAATAAACAAATGATACATGAGTTTGGATTAGTGATACATCTGATACACGTTACACTAATAAATATTCCAAAACCTGATACACATCCAAAAACCTGATACACATTAAACTACTAATCAAAGTGTATCACCTAGGTTTCATAAATTTTAAAAAGAAATCTATCGAAACTTTAACAATATTAGTTGTAGTAAATAAAAAAATTATTTTTATTGTAAGGAGAGTATCTTTTGTAAAATTTTAGTTCGATCTCATTTTAACAACTTTAAGTATGATCTTATTTGATCTAGATTCTATATATATATATATATATATATATATATATATATATATATATATATATATATATATATATATATATATATATATATATATATATATATATATATATATATATATATATATATATATATATATATATGCGCTTTGGTTCTATTGAGAAGGTTGAGAAGCAATCTAGGCCACTCAAATCAATTAATTTTAATGTATTATACAAGTCATTAATTTAAATCAAAAGGGTAAAATAGTAATTGAATCATGAAAGAATTTATTGAAGATTAAATACTCCTACTATTACGGTTTCTAGATATTCAAAATTTGATCGCATGATGGGATCTGGATATATTTTTGTTGTCATCCTAATTTTTAAGCATCTATGTTTTTGTGAATCAATCATATCTTTTAATTTATTATTAATCACCAATTAAATACAAACTTATTCGAAGGTTCAAGACTACTTTTTTAAAATACTAGAACCACAACTAAATAAAATAATTGGCAAAATATATGATCATGCTTTTTAAATGTAACATTGTAGCTTTAAATTTTGAATCTTTAGCTTTAAAATTTTAGCTTTAGATTTTGTCAATTTTGAATCATAAAAACATTGTAGCTTTAAAATTTGAATCTTTAGAAAAAATAGTAATTTCATTTTGCATCATTTGTCAATTTGTGAATCATGCATCATTTATTCGGGTTTATGAATCATAATCGAATTAGTGAATCAAAAAGAAATGTTAGTGTTTTGTTGAATAGTATTTGTTTTTTTAATCAAAAGTAAGTCATTGTTTTTTATTTTGAATCAATCCTTACTGAAAAGAAAATGATGGACTGATTCAATTACTCTTTTTCGAATTTGTATTACTACGTATTTGATACTAGCTAACTAATAACAAACAATACTTATAATAATGTAAAAAGGCTTACTAATTCTACGAATAATCAAATTAAAAAATAATAAAAGTTGAGAGTAATGTTAAGCTTATAAAGGATTCTTTGACCTGAAGGTGACGAATGAAGACAAAGAACCAAAATAAGAAAAATTAATTAGTTAGTCATTTTTTAATTTATATATGGAGGAGGTGAAGATTAATGGGTGCATTAAAGTAGTTTTAATGAGAAGGAAATATAGAATTATGAATACCTATCATACCCTTGTATTAATATAGTGAGATGAACGATCTAGAATGTTTCTCATTCTTCTCAATCTAAAACTTTTCTCAATCGATCCGGACTATATATATATATGGGATCATTTAAAAAGTTGATCTCAAGAGAAAAGTGGGAGAAATGATCTCAACCGTTAGATCATCCCCCCTTCCCCTCCTTTTTTTTCACCAAACTACAGGGGCCTAAATGTAACATTTTATTTTTTTGAGGTAAATTCCGTAATTTTTTACAATACCGTATATAATGTTAAATCAAAATCATTATTTGAGATTATCCTTTCCAAAATTCTCTCCTTTTCTCTCTATAAAATGAAAACTTGATTCACTCATTTTTTTCCTGTCACAAATCAAAGAGCTCGTTGATGCACTGATTCCGTCAATCATAATGACACATTCCGACATCAACTGTATGTCAATCGTAACTATAATCGTTATTTTTTTTGCGTTAATTGTATGATTATGTGATGTAACACGTTTTCCCCTTTACTTTAGATGTTAATCTTCATAACTGATTATGTTATATGTTGATTTTATTGATATTGACCTAATGTGTGTGTTATATGATGATTTGTTTGTTTTTTAGTCTATTTTTTGTTATTTTTATCATATATGTTAATGATTATGTTTTAGCAGTTGTGTTTTTAGCTTAATCCGATTTTTTTTTTTTTTTTTTTTTTTTTTTTTTGTACAGATGCACTAATTTTTATTAATTGCTGTTTGTTATGTATTATGATGTGTTATTTATTATTATATATATATATATATATATATATATATATATATATATATATATATATATATATATATATATATATATATATTAAATCGATTTGCTGTATAATACAGATGCACTAATTTATCAATCATGTTCATATTAATGTTATTGTTGTTGCAATAGTTGATATAAGTGTTGTTGATATTGTGATACAGATGCTTCAGATTTGTTTATGTTCATATTAACGTTGTTGTTGCTGCAATAGTTGATATAAGTGTTGTTGATTCACTTTTATTTTTGTATCAGATGCACTTGTATACGAATTAGTGGATTAAGTTTGTGGATACACCTTTATTTTTGTATTCAGATGCATTTGTATGTGATTTATATGAATTAGTTGATTAAGTTTTTGTATTCAGGTTCACTTGTATACGAATTATGGATTAAGTTTGTTGATATGCACCTTTATTTTTGTATTCAGATGCACTTTTATGTGGAGTGATAAGTTTATGCGATTGACAAGTTTGTTGATGCACCTTTATTTTTGTATACAGATGCACTTGTATGCGATTGATATGAATTAGTGGATTAAGTATGTTTATATGCATTGAATGTATAACTTGAAGTGATACGGAATAGATAGCTGTATATGGATAAGTTGATTAAGTTTATATGCACAATGTATAACTTGAAGTGAAGTGATAAGTTGATGCGATTGATATGAATTTAGTGGAGTAAGTTTGTTGATGCACCTTTTTTTGTGTACAGATGCACTGAATGTATATATAGATGCACTTTTTATATTTGGTTATAAGTACTAGTTACACAAACATGTTCTAATAGTTGTGTTTTCATATCTTCAGGTTTAGGTACGATTTATTCTTCAAACAATGTTGGCGAAAGCAGCAGTTGTAGTTATGTGTGTGGGGGTAGTTCTAGTTTAGGTTTTGATGGTGTACGTGTATCTAGCTCTGGCTCAGTGAGTGATGATTCTAGTTCGAGGCTTGTTAGTGCATCTAGTTCTTCATCGGTTGTTAATGTCTCAAATGTTGGTGATCGATCTACTGGTGTTTCGTCGGTTATTGATGGGTCAAGGGTTTGGGTTCCTGATGTGGATGTGTCTCTTAAACCTGCAAAAGGAACTGTGTTTGTGTCCTTGGTGCAAGCGTACAACTTTTACAGACATTATTCAAAAATGGTAGGGTTTGATATTAAGCTTGGTACTGAGAGCAATCCTGACGGTAGCGATTGTCCTAGTATTAAGTACTTTAGTTGTAATAGAGGTGGGAAGAAAAGAAATTCAATGTATGATAGACATAGGTCGGATTCTGATGTTGCTGTGCGTGGTAGGGTGAATGGTAAAGGTGTTGATGGGGCGATTGACAATAAGGGTAAGGGAATTGACTTGTCACTGGTTGGTGATTCTTTTGTTAAGAAAAAGTTTAGGAAGAATACTTCGTGTAAGACTGGTTGTTTAGCTAAGTTGAGGGTTAGGAAAGTCGATGGGGTTATGTATGAGGTGTACGTGTTTGTTGAAGAACACAACCATCCGCTAGTTTCAAAAGAAGACATGCAGTTTTTAATGAGTTCAAGGGACATGGGGTGTTCTAAGCAACATTTTCTGATGCAAGTATCGAATTCCAATGTTTGACCTGTTAGAGCGTTTAGGCTTATGAAAGAGATTTACGGAGGGTTCGAGAACATTGGTGCAACTGTGGTGGACTGCAAGAATTTTAAACGGGATGTGAGTACCTTTATTGGAGACCGTGACGCCCAGATGGTGGTGGAGAAGTTAGAGAACCTTGAGAAGTATTGCGAGGGGTTTTTTGTCGATTACTATAAAGGTGAAGGAGATTCTTTGTCTGCTTTGTTTTGGGCTGATAGTTGTGCCAAGATGAATTACCAGCGTTTTGGAGACGTGATATCCTTTGATGCCACCTTTAGGTCGAACAAGTATGTTTCATGCCTTAGTTTTACTTTTTTGTCGATTTATTTACTGTTCAACTTTTCGTATATATTGGTGCACCTTTTTATAATAAACTGATGCACTAAAAATCAATTACAGGTACAGAATGGTGTTTGTGCCTTTTACTGGCATTGATAATCATAACCGATCTGTTACTTTTGGTGCTGGGTTGCTTGCTGATGAAACAATAGCGTCGTATAAGTGGCTTTTGCGGGCTTTTAAAAAGGCATTTTTAACTGATCCGCAAGTTGTTGTGACTGACCAGGACCCGTCGATGAAACAAGCCATTGCTGATGTTTTCCCTAACGCGCGCATCGTCTTTGCATGTGGCATATCATGCAGAAATTGTCGGTTAAGGTATATTCAAATTTTTAAGTTTTGTAATAATGGAACATTTAGTATTTGATGCACTTATTTTTATCATTCTGATGCATTTTTTTACAGGTTGGTTCTTCAGTTTGCAATAACACTGACTTTAGGAAACGATTATGTGCTGTCGTTTGGAATGATCAGATTTCGCCAAGTATTTTTTAGGAAGAATGGAAATCGATCATTGATGAGTTTGGCCTGTCTGAAAATAAGTGGCTTTCTGATATTTACGATATGAGGTCTAGATGGATTCCTTCTTTTTTGCGCGATGAAGACTTATCTGGTTTGATGCGTACAACATCGAGGTCTGAATCAGAGAATCATTTTTTTGGGAGATGGACTAATGCAAACTTAACCCTTGTTGAGTTTATTAGTCATTTTGATTCTGCTATGGATTCTCAGAGGTATTCTCAGCGAAAAAATGATCATGAATCTAGGTATAAAAAACCGGATATGCGTACTGGTTTGAAATTAGAAAAGGATGCTGCTGAGATTTATACTTTGAACGTGTTCTTTGATTTACAAGAAGAAATTTCTGCTTCTGTTACGAATTGTTTGTCTGTTAGCACTCAAGAGATTGGGCTTTTTGAGAAATATTTCATTCGGGACACGGTTGTTAAAAAGTGGAATGACAAGGCATCGTTTGAAGTTTTTGAGTTATGTAAATACTTGTATGTATATTTTTAATTTTTTAGATGCCCTTTTTTGTTGTGTTTAGATGCACTAATTAATGTATTTATATTCAGTTTAGCCTTAGATTAGTTTATATAGTTTGCTTTAGTAGCCTTTTAGGACTGCACCATACTTATTCTATCTTAAAACTGCTTATCCTCTTGTTGATATGGTTTGATCTTTGTTATTCCTCATAGCTTATTGTTTAGATTTGATATGTGATGCCTTTTAGAATCCTTTAGAAGCTTGTAGCATTAGCTTATTAGGCCTGCTTTTCTTTTTCCCCCTCTGCACATCAGTTTACCATCTATCCCAATCCACTGTTGTTTTTTATTTTTTAAAATCTGCATGATAATGTATTTTTAGCTGAAAATCTGGAAATATGCTCTTTGGTTGGTTATCTTTCACTAGATTATTTTATTTTATTTTTAAGAATTTCCTAGATTAGTTGAATTTAAGTTCAAAGCATTCCCTTCAGGGCTGTTTGGCCTAAGCTTTAGGAAACCTGATGTTGTGCTTAGATGCTTTTAACTTGTGCTTTTAGGGTCTAATTCAGTTGCAGTAGGATAACTTTAGTTGGTTAAGTTTAGTTTTAGGTTATGGAAGCTTCTGGTAGCCTTGTAGTATCTTATAGCTTATTTCTTAGATGCCCTTGTAGTAGTTTATTTTTTAGATGCCCTTTTTTGTTGTGTTTAGATGCACTAATTACTGTATTTATATTCAGTTTAATTGTTACATTCAGGTGCATTAAATTGATGATTATTGAATATTTCTGATTTGTTACATTTAAATGATTGTAGTATATATATTTTAGATGCATTAATTAAGGCAATAATTTATTTATTTTTTAATTATACAGGTGTTGTTTTGTTCATCTGATATGTCTGTTACCTGTTCATGCAAGAGGTTTGATTTGTTTGGGTTACTTTGCCGCCATATCTTTTACGTTTTGAGGTTAAATGGTGTTGAGGATTTCCCGAGAGAGTATGTGCTTGATAGGTGGTGTAAGACTCCTGATGATGTTTGTTTGGATGCGTTTGTTAATGCTGCTGATTCGAGCTCAGATGATGTTATTCGCTCAATTCGTCGTATTGTTGAAGACACGGTTGACAGGTTGATGCCTTGTAGAGAAAAGCTTGATGTGTATCGTTTGGAGTTATCTGAACTTCTCTCTATGGCCGAATCTGATGTTCCAGTTGGGTTAAAGAAGAGTAAATCGGATACATTTTGTTCAATGCTTGGTGTTAGTGAACCTGAAGGTGTTGTTATAAAGGTTCCGAAACAATCAAAGAACAAAGGGACTGGGGTTCATACTCGATGGAAGAATATTGATGAGATAATTCGCAAAGAATCTGAAGCAGGAAAGAAGAGACGAGTTTGTTTCACTTGTGGGAAGGCTGAAGGACATAATTCCAGGACAGGCCCTTATAAAGACAAGATCAGGGCTGGTAACAAAAGAGCATGTTGTTCTACTCGTGCCATGGATGTTAATTACGAGGAGTGATTAACGTTTTACTGATTATGATATGCACCTATATACACTTTCAATTGCAATTTGTCTTCTTTATTTTTTTTAGGATTTTTCTAAATAAGCATAATATGCAGAATAATGTCATGCTTGTCTGATGCATGTATATGGATTGCTGATTTTTTACGGAATTGTCGTCTGTATTGGATCCAGGTTTATTGGAATTTTATGGAATTGCATCTGTATTGGATTCAGGTTTTATGATATTTTGATTTTTTGTAATTGGCATAAATTTGATTATACATTTGATTATACAGTTGATTTTATGTAATTGCATCTTTGTAAAATTTGTTGCTTGATGCAGTATATTTAAAATATTGATGCACTGATTTTACTATATTGTATGGTTAGTTATTAAGTTTCATATATTAATTTTACACTTTTTTAAAATATTGATGCCATAATTTTCAATATTAACTTTTCAGTTGATTCAGTTATTTTTACATCATTTAACGTAATTTTTTACATCATTCACATATGTATCAGTAATTATCATTTGGATTCACCTTTTTTTATCATATTGATGCACCATTCTAACCCATGTATGTTTAAACACATTTCCACTTATAATGTAATGTAACATGTCATTCATAGAATCATATGTGAAAGTTATGAAAAACATTATTTAATGTAAGTTTCTCATCATTCACATGTGTATCAGTAATTATCAATTTGATTCACCTTTTTTATATCATATTGATGCACCATTATAACGCATCTATGTTTAAACACATTTCAACATCATTCATTATAACCCATATATGTAACATGCCATTCATAGAGTCAAAGACATACGTTTTGACCTGATACATAACATTGTTTTATGTCCTATATTAATATGAGACCATCATAATACGGTAAAGTACGTAGATCTAGTTCAGAATTCAAATTTATCACATCATATTGTTTGCTGGTGTAAATTTTTTCAGAAAGCTCCATTTTTTCTTGAGTTTCTCTTCGTGCTCATCATAATACTTTTGAACCCTTTGCTGAAGACGTTGAAATTGAGTCTTATGTAAATTCGACTTTTGAGCTTCGTTGAAATTGCTGTACCTTTTCGACTCTTGCTCTAGCATCTGTCTTTTTTCGTTGATAGTTGTCATCAACATCTTCACCACGTACTTCTTTCGAAGCCCGATTAGCTGGTTTAGTTGATGGGCACTCTCTTTTTTCAGACCAGAATTGAACTCTTTTTTCCTTCCAAAGAATGTCTCCATGTGTCTCATTAGAAAAATCCCAGAATCAACGCGGTTCAATCTTGTCTCCCAGTCCAGCTTCATGATTTTATGTTTTGATGTTGCTATTTTAGCTGCAGATGGGTGTTCCACTGAGTGCAGATATAACGCAAATGATTTTGTCTGTAATTGAATGTGTTAATCAGTATATGTTAAATACATTTAGATGCACCTTATTTATAATCTTTGATGCAGTAATTTAAAAAATATATATATATATATATATATATATATATATATATATATATATATATATATATATATATATATATATATATATATATAAAAATAATATTGACAACGTAAACTACATAATAAACCTAAAATATTTCATGCATTGCATCGTTCAGTGCATATATATTATCCATACAACTAATAATAGTTTCATTTGCACCACCAACTCAAACCATACTACTAAGTAATATAAAATCTGAACCCAGATGCGCTATTAATACAACATCCACACTAATAAACTTTTTATTGCACTAATTATAATCACTAACTCCATACTAACCTATAACTTTGTTATGTATGATACATCAATAAACAAACTAATTTCCTTATGATATTTAAAGTCTGAATAGCTAAGTTTATATATAAATTATGAATCACGTCATATTTACAGCATATATCGTATTCACATTCACTACGTCAAAATAGCATCATACATGTTATGGTATAATTTTTGCGTTAAGGCAATTAAATCAGTAGTATATATATTATCAATTAAATCATACCGGCAACGAAACGAGATCGAAAACAGTATCAAGACAATCAGAAATCAAACTAACCGCCATTATCTTAACATCAAACATTCATATTCATACACATTCATTTGCGTGCGAATTAAAGTTTCTTACCAGTGCCTTTGGAATATCCCCGTATCTTTTATGTATGTCTTGACTGTCATCATGCTTGTTATCGATAATATCTACTTCCATTGTCTTCAAATTGTAGACAATAATGTAGTATCGATTGATTTCATCTGTTGGCATGGTTATTGGGAAAAATACCTGTTTCGTATACATATTTACGTTAAACAACAGTTTGAATAAACAATGTATTGTGTTTTTGTTTTAAATCTTACCAGCTCAACTTTGTCAAGGTTATTTTTTTGTAGAATACTCGAGCACCTCATCCATTTTTCTTTTAAAGTCCTCAGGTTTGCGTGACATCTGTAAAAGAAAATGCATTATACAATATGTCATAAATTTGATTCAGAATTTTATCAATTGTTTTTTTGTATAGGAAAATATGTATGAATATTATTGAATTCACTTACCATCATTCCTGTTTTGCAAAACAAAAAGCGTGAAGATACCCTGTTTTTCAGCTTCTTGTCATTGTTTTGAATTATACTCCATACGTCTATAGCTGCACTTGTCACCGGTAAACTTTCACGCATGCTCTCAAATACCACCCTTGGGACCTCCATGTTCATTGTTTTGAATTCAAATATCGTTGTTCATATGTAAACACGTCAGTTTAATAAAAGGGATGCAATAATAATTCAACTGTGATGCACTAAAAATAAATAATACTCTATATATTTGTCAAATTTACATTTACTTACTTAGCCGGCAACGTTCCGCTGAATATGAACTCGACGATAGGTTTCTCATCAGCCTGCAAATTGTTTGTGATGCTGACCTTCCTCTTGACGTATGGAGATAGCAATACACCTGATAATACCCTCTCCCTTTTTTGTCTTACTTCCTTTTCCGATTCAACCTGATTATCATTTGTGTTTCCTGGTTTCATGTATCTTATAGGAACTGCACTAATTGCGTCAGCTGGTGTGATACTTCCATCTTCAGTGGTTACCAACTGTTTCCCTTTACTCCTTATGGTTGGTGAAGTTTACCCTTGAACTACTTTTATTGTAACCTTCAGGCTTTTGGTATTTACAGTTTCAGTTCTAGGTTCTTTTGCGTTCTTCTGAACTTTTTCCAAGTCCTTTTTTACCTTTTTCAACATCATTTTGCTGAATGGTTTCATCATCTTTCTCAGCATCTGTTACTTGAGCAATTGGTAGCTTCAAGACTTTGTCCAATCCAAACATGTCGTCACTCTATGAAAACAAATCGAAGCTTGGTGGTGTGAAATCCAAATTTTTCTTTGTTGCATCTTTACCAGTTTTTGAGATTTCCAATGTTTTTTCATTGCTGAACTGCTGTTTCACTGCGTCTGTATCATTTTGGAAACGTTTTAATTGACCTTTGCTTCTCATGTTTCTCATAATCTGTGAAACAGTCCTTGTAGGTTCAATGTCTCGTTTTTCTTGCAGCCCTTCACCCAACGTTTTCTCTTTTTCTTTGTTGACGTTTTCTTCATCATTTATGTTTACATCTCCCGTTGATACAACATTTGTATTTTTCTCCTTTACCAACCCTGTATTTTTCTCTTTAACCACAACCTGACTATTATCTGTTATATCTAAGTCCACATTTATACCATCATTTTCTTCAGCTGCATTTCCCGAATTATTTACCTCATTTACAGCATCACTTACCCCATCTTGAACCACATCCTGATCATTTACCCCATCATTTACAACATCATTTACCCCGTCATTTATCACATTTGCAGCATCATTTACCCCAACATTTACTTGTGTTCCGTCATTTGCCCCATCATTTACATCCATGTCTTCAGTCGATTGGTTTTCATTTTCATCTTTATCTCCGTTTCCTCCTTCACGTACCCTATCAGTGTCCACTTGCACCCCGTCATTTTTAGGCATAAGCGTGTCTTCTTCAATATTATCGACGTCAATGTCTATTTGTGGACTGCCTCCAAAAAAGTCACCTGTGCTTATGTTGTTGTCTTCTTGTGATATATGTGCGTTGTTTACATCTTCATCCGATTCAACCACGACTTTTTCGGATCCGCACACCGATGTGATCTTCCCTGGTTTGAACGCTTTCATGAGTTTCTCGTTTCTGGTTTGAACAAATGCTTTTAAATCCTCGTCATCAGGGTAAGAAATCGAAGCCAATTCGAGCAATTCATCGACCAGACCTTGTACACCTTCTGATATGGACAATGTCTTCATTATTTGCATTTTCATTTCCTGAATTATATAATTAATATGCGTTAAAAAAATAGTAATAAAATAATATTAATAATAATAATAACAATTGATATGCTTTAACATATTTTGTGCAGTCCTGATGTTGTAAATATACAAATCAGATGCACTTAATTTTATTTATTTGATGCACCAATAATATAGTTAAGATGCTTTAAATTGTCATACAGATGCTCTAAATGTAAACATAACTAATCAATATATATTATTTACATATTTTTGACACGTATTCCACATAATCTTTTTAAAAATACACATATATGTGCTTTAAGAGATTTTGTGCAATCCTGATGTACTAAATACACATATCATATGCGTGTAAATTATTTATTTGTTGCATCAATCATATAATTTACATGGCATATGTACTAAATATACATAACAGATGCGTATAAATGCACATAGCAAGTGCTTTAACATTTTTTTTTGCAACCCTGATCTACTAAATATACATATGTATGCACATACATACCTCTGATGTTTTACTTTTGAATTTTTTGAATTCTTCAGCCTTATTTGAAGGTTCACCTATCCCACATATTCCGTCCTTAATATCAATTCTTGGTGTATATAAATGGTGTATGATGTCTTCTTGTGCATACTCCAATTGTTTCGCTGCAAATTGATTTAGTGATTATTATTAAATATCACGAAATTATTGTAATACATGACAATTTGTAATATATGCTAACTTGTACATATTACCTGGTGATTTTTTGGAATTTCTGATTGCCGACTTTGTAAGACCTCTCTTTCTTTTCGGTGCAATGTACTCGCGCCCTTCTTTAATTGGTAACTTTTCAAAACCTCCCATTTTCACTTCCTGTTTTTCTCTGATCTTCAGTTTTTTCGTGCCCCATGCTTTGATAGCTGGGTTTTCTGGAGCAACTTTAACCTCTTCTGAGATGGTTGAGTTTAGATACAAAAGCTGCAAAGATAATAATACAAGGAAATTAGCATAAATATACCATGCAGATGCATTATTTTGTTGGATTATGATGCACTTAAATGTTTGTACAATACTTACCACCATTAACAGCAGTGACCCCCGAACCCTGATGAACTGTTATACTCTCTTTTTGATTTCTTCATTGTTAGCAACAAGTATGTACACCAATCCATATTCTTGATATCTTCTTCCTTTTCGATACACTGCAAAAACTTCTGGTTTACTGTCCCATTTTTTGTGCATTCGCCGATAATCGAGATGAATGCAACAAGGTAATTTAGCTTGAACTCCCGTCCAGTGTGATGTTCTACAATCAGTTTCTCAACCACATTTTTCAAGTAGAATCTATCATCTGGATAGTCATGTGTGCCTCCATTCAACAATTAATGAGAACTCTGTTGTTGCAGCACACACTTCTGTGACAGTGGTATCTCCCATCGGGATTCCAAGCAGTTCTTGTATCATATTTGCAGTGATCAGGATTGATCTACCGTCTCCCATCTTGATTGTTGATGTTTCAGGATCAAACTGGTCTACCACCCACTTTCCCAGTTTTGTTGGTGTTGTCTTTATATTGAAGTTCCCGTCCAACAACGATCCAAACCCCATGTCAACAATGTTCTCTTTCTGGACATCTGACAGAACTGTATTTTCTTCCGCGACCTTCTGTTTCTTTTGGTCATGGCCACGTTTAATTTGTGTTACTTCACTTGATTTCCTTTTTTTTATAGCTATTTTCTTCTTCCTATTCTGGCTTTTATTTGTGTCGGTACTGAGATTGTCGTTGCCTACATAATGAAACACATTCAGAGTTAGTGGACGCATTAAAAGTATGCTGCAAATATAAATACTACATATGCTGCAAATATAATCATATTGATGCACCTAAAATGTAACAAGTGATGCACCAAAAATTCAATATTACATACAGATGCACTTTGAGTATACCAACTGATGCATAATAAATAATACATTGTATACAGATGTTGTAATATTAACTATTGATGCTCCTAAAATATAAAAAACTGATGCTCCTAAAATATACAAACTGTACAAAGAATTTTACACACATCAAACAAGCGACGCTTACCCTTCATGTCTATATCACATTCCCCAACAAGTGAAGCTAAAAACACATCCCCTTCCAGACTACCCCCAGGACGTTTCTTTACAGGTACATTTTTAGTTTGTTTCCTCTTATTACGCCCACAAATTCCAGTTTCTGTATAATGTACAACCCCTTCATTAACTAATCTTAAAATAATATCATTCATTTTTAAATCATAAACTACTTCATCTATTCTTTTAAATCATTGCATTTTGCATTCAGATAAATAATCCCGCATATAAAATCAGTTTCGCAAATGACATAGACTACATCAAACCTAACTCATGCTCAAACGCCATAAATTAAAACCTATTACATCTTAGTTCAACTTCTAGTGCATCAGATAAATTAACAAGCATACAACTCAATTTCGCAAATGACAGAGACTACATCTAACTAGACTAATGCTCATACAGATGCACCAAAAATTCAATATTACATACAGATGCACTTTTGAGTATAGCAACAGATGCTGTAATATTAACCATTGATGCTCCTAAAATATACAAACTGATGCTCCATAATTAAAATTATTCTTAACATGAAACATATGATTAAATTAACAGTGTATATACGCCGTAATGAACAATTTAATTTATGTCGCAATGAAATATATGTATATTGAGCAATGTAAATATACGTACAGTAAACATTTAAGTATATTTGATGCGTTAATCACATGAAACATATGCTGCAATGAATATTGTGTAGTATGTAATAAATAAATAAATAAATAAATAAATAAATATTTATACATGAAGTATTCAGTATACACATAAATATTATACGTATACATATCAAAAAAAAAAAAAAACAGATATTGAAATAATATGATTTGTAAAATCCCCATGAATTCTCGAATGGTTTCCTCTGACTTACTATTTTGAGATTTATCTGTTTCATTCTGAGAATTATGCCCGCCATTACCTTCTTCTTCTTCGTTTGCTGAAATTTAAATTGAAAATAGGTGTCATAATACTGATATTTATATTGTGTTTAAATAAAGAAGTATATTCATATGCATTCAACTTTAAAATCAAATTTAGATGCCTTAAACTTAAGTTTAGATGCACTAATTATACATTTAGATGCTTCAATCATTTCAACTAACCATTTTTTGATGCACTAATAATGCAAACATATCAGTTTGATGCACCAATCATACCATTTGATGCATTAATCATATAATTTTGCATTGAACTTAAATTTAGATGCCCTGAACTTTAAATTTGGATGCCTTAAACTTAAATTTAGATTGACTTAAGTTTAGATGCCATAAATTTAAATTTGGATTGACTAAACATTTAGATGCTATAAACATTTCAATCAACCATTTTTTGCTGCACTAATAATGATAACTTATTTTTTTACGCTTTAACCATCAGTTTGATGCCCTAATAATAACATTTTGATGCATTAATCATATATTTAGATGCTTTAACTATCAAATTGATGCCCTATTTTTGCATGTATAAGATTCGACAATTTATATACACTGTTAACCATCATATTGATGCACTAATCATAAAATATGATGCTGTGATCAACTACTCAAATATCCAGGTGCACTAGGTATAATAAGCATTAATTATTAACACATATGCACTAAAATTATACCTTAATCATATCTATAATTACTTGTTACATAGTACTAACTAAAATTAATATCACAGATGCACTGAAACTATACCTTAGTCACATCAAAAATTACTACCACAGATGCAACAATTATACAATAAAAATATAAATACGTAAAATTAGGGCACTTACATTCTGATCGATGTTGTGCGCTTGTTATTTCCTTCTCGATAGTTCGTGGACTCACACGAGTAGCTGAAATTGAAAAAATAAAACAAAATTGTAAATACTGATTTTGATCAGAATAAACACTGAAAATTAGGGCACTTACGATTCCTAAATGTTTTTTTCTTCATTTTTATTTTGATCGGAGTTATTTTTTTGATCAGAAGCTGGTGGCGACGGTGGAGCTGGTGGCGACGGTGGAGTAGATGGTGATGTTGACGGATTTTGATCGGTGTGAGTGTGTTTTTTTGTGTGCTGAAAAAGGGTACAACACACGCATAAGGCGTGATTGTATCTATTTTGTACATTTGACCTTCAAGTTTCATCTATTTACATAATCTACCTTGAAACTTTTTTTCTCACTTTTCTCTCTAATTATACTTTTCTCTAGAACCGGACTCTATATATATATATATATATATATATATATATATATATATATATATATATATATATATATATATATATATATATATATATATATATATATATATAGGGCCTTTATTTTGAGAACCCTGTTAAGTGCGAGAACTGCGAGAACCCCTTATGTACTCCTAGTAATGCATATTGTGCAACATATCAATGCAACATGACATTTTTGAATTATTAAACTTTTTTATTTATTTCAAAAGGGTATAATAGTAAAAGTCAATTTTATATTATTTTTAATTTTTTAAAATAAATCCTGTTTTGTAAAAACATTCAATTTTCGTGTTTTTTTTCTTTGCGTTTTTTTTGCTTTTTTCTCAACATGCATGTTTTAAAATTGATTTAGTGCATATGTGTTTTTATGAATTAATTTTATTATTTTGTCTTTGGAATAATTTTTTCGACATACATGTTTTTCAAATGAAAAGGTGTATATATGTTTTTAGATCATGTAAATTTATAATAATCAAGAACATAATGTTAAACACAAAATTCGATATAGATTGAAATACAATTAAAATACAAATTTATAATAAGAAAAAATAAATGAATATAATCTATCTTTACACTTGTGCACTAACAATAATTAACGTAAACGAACATATGTGCACAAAACATATGTGTTTGAAGTTTCTCATCAGATTATTTTTGAACATGTGTGCATGTCTTTCCAAATTTATACATGCACGCCTTCCAAGAACATATATGTACTTCCAGTATGTGTGCACGCCTTCAAAGAACGTCACGCCTAAAAAAATAATAGCTAAGATTAAATACTTTTAAAATAGAACTCAAGATAACATTACACACATGCACAAGCTTAAACTCACAAACACAAATAAACAGGAGACAAAAAAATTTATGTATGCAAAACATATATAATCCAAACACAAAACATATATGTTTTATAATTCAAACACAAAACATATATATTTTTATACGTAAACATATATGTTTTAAATGTAAACATCTATGTTTTATACGTAAACATATAGGTATAGAAAAATCCTTTAAACAACAACAACCACAAACAGGTGCCAAACAAAATCTCATTCAAAACCATTAATCATTAAACTATAATTGCACGGTTTGTAACGTGGAAGCTCGCACGCAATGAGTTTATAGTTGCAACAGGTAATCTTAAAAAAATCATAAAACTAGTGACATTAATCACTAACCAAAACAAATATGAATAAATAAAATAGTGAATACCTTAAAAACGGGAATACAACCAACGTTTGAACAAGCATTCATACTTAAAAGTCAAGATTCTTTCATCAAGGTTTTCTATCATGTCATTCATTCTTTATTTGTAAGTCAAGAACATATAATAGTAATCCAAGAGCACCCTTTAAGAATAATTATATCACATACTTGTAATTGTACCCAAAGTACACAATAACTAATGATGTCAAAATAGTAGCTCAGGATAATTGTCAATTTAACATAATTAAGCACGACATTATTATAACAAAATCAATGACCAAATTAATTATACATTCAATATAACTTGCCTTGTTATTTATCTCCGAGTATAAGTCATTCTTCAACGTTTGTTGCTTCAGGATAATTGTATTATAGACCCCTTATGTTTGAATGAAATCTTGATCCTATTAACCGAAATAAACATTAAGAACATAAGTTGAATGATTTAAAAACGAATTGGACAAAAAAAATAATGAATTGGAGCAAAGAAAAATAGCGAACTGTATTATAGACCCCTGGTGGAAACACGAATTGGAGCAAAAAAAATAACGATTTGAAAAACTGATTTAAAAACGAATAGGACAAAAAAAATAACGAATCATAAACTTACAATGAAAGAGGTCGTAAATGATTGTGCCTTAAGTTATATTTTTGATGGTGGAATGTTGAAGAGGCCACATCTGCAAAAACAATGAGATGAATATAGAGAGGATTGTTGGTAGAGGCTAGGGTTTGTGGGAAAGATTATGTGAGAGAGAAGGAATAAAAAAGAATACTACGTCACTGATTAATCAGTTTCCAAAAAAATAGACGAATTTCAAAAATTATAATTATGAAATACCATCCATACCCTCATTCATTTACAAAACCAAACCAATCTTTCAATTAATTACATTTATGGCACAATCAATTATAGCCATTGATCGGACAATCTAACGGTTCAAAAGGAGTTCTCGCAGTTATCGCACTTAACAGGGTTCTGAAAATAAAGATACACTATATATATATATATATATATATATATATATATATATATATATATATATATATATATATATATATATATATATATATATATATATATATATATATATATATATATATATATATATAAATTGTGTAGTATTTATTATATTTTTTCTTTAAGAAAAATCTCAAGAAAAACACATTTAGCATGCATAACGTCTTTGCATTTCTTTGTTTTAGCTTTACTCGCGATTGCAATATCACAACTTTTTTGATAATCGCTTGTTAACGACACCTATCCTCATCAACTTATTTCATTATTTCAACTTGAATTTCCTCAATGGTATAAGGAAGTGAACAATATATAAGAAATGTCGCGTTGAATTGAATTTGTATGGTATGAAGTGTTAAATTATTTTTTATTTAGAGGAAATATAACTAGAAGTGTTTTTGAAAATAAAGTTGAAAGAACGATAACAAACAGTAAAGAAACAACTATTTTTTAGAATTTGAGAATTGGAAATGTTAGGGACTATTGTGTTATAAGATGTTTGGACATGAAATACCGAAAAGATGAAAATAGCCCTTACATCTAACGAATTTATTGTAACGAGCGTTTAGTTTTAGATCATCAACAAGCCCAAATCGTGACCTTAGGAAAGTTCGGTGCAATTTTTGAAAGGTAGTGACTATATCGACATTTATTCCCTAACCTTGGGGACTAATAGTCTAATTTACCCTAGGTTTAATTATTTATTTATTAGAGTTAATTACATAATTGGTCCTTGTGGTTTGTCGGATCTTGCAGAAAATGTCCCTGAACTTTTTTTTTGACGGGTCATGTCCTCGTGATATGCAAAAGTTACGAGTTTGGTCCTTTGACGGGTCATGCTGTTAGTTGACCGTTAACTTGGCAAACCACAGGGACGATTTATGTAACTGACAAAAA
>BPTQ01000006.1:311954631-312105759 GCA_019973895.1 Chrysanthemum seticuspe
TTTTTTTTTTTTTTTTTTTTTTTTTTTTTTTTTTTTTTTTTTTTTTTTTTTGTGTCAATTACATAAATCGTCCCTGTGGTTTGCCAAGTTAACGGTCAAGTAACAGCATGACCCGTCAAAGGACCAAACCCGTAACTTTTGCATACCACGAGAACATGACCCGTCAAAAAAAAAATTCAGAGACATTTTCTGCAAGATCCGACAAACCACAAGGACCAATTATGTAATTAACTCTATTTATTATTTTTCACAAATCAATAAATTACTGATAAACACGTGTAGATTAAATTGTACATATGTTTTTGTTCTATTAGTCATTTCTTATATTTAAATGGATTAAGACCCTCTCAAGTTGTGATTGACATGATCTATAATGTTGAGTTTTTTGTGAGACGAAAAATACATGTGGGCTTATGATTTTTAATTGAAAGAAAATTTTTTATCTATTTTACTTACTCGGGATTGGTGAACATGATAAGTCATGTTAAAACCAAATTGAGAGGATCTCAGTCTTATATAAATTAGAACCGAAACGTACTTTAGTGCCCAGATGCAATTGCTCTAGTCAAAACAAAAGACTGGCAACAAGTTTTGGATTTTTATGAGGACAAATGATATTTCCATGTAGGTGAAGCAACTAGTGTTATCACATACTTCGAAGATAAGCCTATAATACAGAAATCTTTGACATGAAAGATAACGTTTAGTCTAAACTCTAAATGAATGAGAAACAGAACCATTGTGTCCCAGGCTTGCTCCTCTTTAGTCAGCGTTTGAGAGGTTACAAAACGTGTAACACCTTGATTAACAGGATGCGATCCCTTAGATTAAATATGCAACTTTCGCGTTTTGTTGTGTAACACCTTGATTAAAGGGACGTGATCATGGAATCTGAACACGTATTTTTGTGTTATGCTCCAATCCCCCAACGCTTTTACCCGAGTGTCTCAGCCAGTGGCGGAGCTACACTTATTTTGTTGGGAGGGCCAAATTGTATGTAAAGGTATTTTAGGAGGGCCAAACTACTAAATTCATTAACATTTCACAGTTACTAACCAACAATAGTTCATTTCTCTATATAGTACTTTGAGTTGTGGGGGGGCCACCACCCTCTTTGGTCCCCACATAGCTCCGCCTTTGGTCTCAGCCATGAGGCCATTAAAGCAAGCGCGTTATGCCTTGAGTTTTATAATGCCAAATTTTTATACATGTAAATGCTAATTGATAAATATTCATATCAATATGAAAATACAAATTTTACAACTCATTAATGCAAATAAAGAGAAAATCAAAGCTTTGATTACTCTGAAGTAGGGCCGAGCAAACCACTCAAACGGACCGGATTGACTGACTGATTGACCGAGACCGGACCGGACCATACCGAACAAACCACATTCAGTTCGATCTCCGGTCTCGGCTTTTAGGCTAATTCAGTCTCGGTCTTGGTCGGTCCGATAAGGTCCGGACCACACACCGACTATTTTGTCTTGTTAGGTTGGACCGACCGACGGACCGATCGAGACCGGACCGGACCGACCACATACGGTTCTTGGTCACGAATTTTGGTCTAATTTGATCTCGGTCTTGATCAGTCCGGTCCGATCGAGTCCGATCCGGAACCGATGCTCACCCCTACTTTGAAGTATCATCAAAGTAGAGTAATATCAATAGAACTACTGAATCTACATGAATGGCTAACCGGCTTGGTCCTAGTTCAAATGATAGTTAGAACCCAACTACAACAAGAAGTCAACTACAAAAAAGATTGGAAAGATAACGTGTTATGTGTTTGGTTTCAACTAGAGTGGACCAAATCCAAAATGTAAACGACTTTAAGAGAGCTGCAAGCTAGGTGCAATTGGCGTTTATAACTGTCATAAGCGTCGTCATGTGAGCTTTTACCCTATAACATTTAACACAAATCTTGAAAAACACACTTCCCAACTATAACATGTTATAGGTGACAGTTGGTCTCACGTCTTATTTCATTTTTCATTTTCTTTAAAACAAACACATTTCATTAAACTAAAAATAAAAGTACAATACATAAGATAAAATACGACATTTCGCTAAAAATAAAAGTACAATGCATAAAAAAAATTACATTTTTTCTTGTTCTTGTTGTTCTTGATTTTGTTACCAATGATGATCCATAAGATTACATCAAAAGTCGTAACGCACATTTTTATCATGTAGTTCCTTTTGTTTCATTTTGTTTGTGTCGATCTTTCGACCCATGTACATTGCATTTTGGCTATGGGACTAACATATATTTTGTTAAATTCACTTATTTGGAATTCTTCATATTCTAGTATCATGTTATGCAATACGATACAATAATAAATAATTCTACGTATCTTGCTCACCTGGTAAGCACATGCGGGTTGTCTTATAATCCCCTAACAACCTTGTAGGACACCACAAACTCGTTACACATCTTTTTTTGCATTTTCTTAAATGGTGAATTTAGGATTTATTTATTTATTTTTATTTTTTTTATTATTATTTTTTAATACAGTTGACGACATTCTAACTAATAAGAGTAGAAATAATTTTAGCTGAAAACAATAAAATTTTTGGCAAGCGATGTGTTAGACGATGCTCTATTTTGCGTGGTGCGCAAGAAACACAAGAGTTTATGAAGTTTCAAATCTTACTAAAGTGGTATCTTGTATCTTATAATCGGTTGTCGGCAAGATTAAAAGGTTCAATTGTGCCGTGGTTGGATTGGTGCTCGGACTCTATTAGTGCTTGCAAAATTTAAGTTCAGGTTGATTTTTTTATGTTAGCATAAGGCTCTTGGTCCTTTAGTAGCACTTGATGGTCCATATTTTACGAGAGGTTTTGTAGTTTTTATAGCTAGATCTCTTATCTTGTAGTTTCTCTTGTTTAATTTTTTTTTTTCTTGTATTTATTCCTTTTTTAATAAAATTTATTCTGCCTTCTAAAGAAAACGAGTCGTGGAATATTCATAGCCCGTTTGTTTAGGGCAGTGGTCAAGAATGTGGAAATCAAGTGATGTCTAAGACACGATAAGATTGTGACTTGAGTCTTTTATGATAATCCTTACTTTGACTATATATATTGTCCTCTAGTTATGACAATATTTGTCAATGTCATCCAATAAATTTGCTACCCTAAAGTCAAGCTTCACTAAGTACTTTGAATCTGCCTGACCCCATTAATCTCATGCCAATTTTCCTTGAAACTTCACTCTATGAATATGCACTAATTTGCAATTTCTTAGGCCATTCATAATGGTAACTTATAAATTACTTTCTACTCATTTCAACCTTAGCGTCACATCAATCACTTTTTTCTATTTATTCACTCGTTGCTAAAAATTCCATAACAATCACTCATCGCTCACCGTTAATTATATCACACTTAACTACACACATGCGCTATACACACACACACTCACATGCCAAATGCTCTCACAGTGGTGAGCCGGCTAACCTTTCCATAGAAAACTTGACCCTCGCGCGTGACTTTTTTGGTGCTCATAACATGGGTCACGCACCAGTGATGTGCCAAATGTGTGTGGCACGCATGAGATTGGCAACCGTTACACACAACCCTATAGGATGGCTTTTATGCGGGTATGTTTGACGCACATCATTTTGAAGTAACTAATGTTTAACATTTGACTTTAATAATTGTTATAGTAATAAATGGGTCATGTTTCACGCACCATCCTACAAATGAACTAGGTAACACAGAAAATATAAGCTACCAATTAACTGGCCAACTAAACTTAACCAGAAAACTGAACACCTTTGTGACATATAATATATAGAAATGCAAAAATGCATATATATCCCTCCCAAAGTGAATAATTGCATATATATCCTTTGTACAAGTTTTTTATGCACATTTTACAATGGTTTTTATGCATGCTTTGGATATATATGCAATTTTGCATTTTCGGGAGGATATCTAGTAGAAATAGAACAATGAACCATATTAACCAAGACCGAACTATTTAAAGATTTATTGTTAACCGAAATTTTGGTTTAAAGCACGGTTTTGAGTCACAATTCCAGCGATGATCACTACTCACTCCTAACTCAAACCAAAATAGATGCATAAAACTTCCATTATTCCACACGTGACGCTCAAACTTCATGATGTATAAATCTCGAACAAACTAGTTAACACAAGACCACAAGATCGTCATGTATCCAGTACTATAGCCAGCTTAAGTTACAGGTTAGCAGTTAAGCCGGCTACTTCCATTTACCAGATTCACAAACCAAATCGATAAAATTAGTGGAGTCAGCCTGACACTTAAATCGACATGTTTGGCTCTTTTGATGGGTTTGGGGCAAAATTCGAACTCTTTCATCAGTATGTTAACTATCGACACAAAATAAGCATCTCCAACCCACAGAAAAAGGAAACAAGATGTACTAGTACTACTACCTAATAACCAATGAAATTTCGATTATATTTAATCCAGGAAAATTATTTCGGTTCGACTGGTTAATCTGAATTCCTACGACTTATGAAAAACTCTAGGGAAAATTATGGCATTTCAAAACGATACATGTAGATGCCAAAATCATGTCAGGTTATACAAAGTTGAAATGTGTCACACATATACGATACATGACCCCAAAAATATGAAAAATCACACTATAATTCATCAGTATATTCATTCTATATCGACCTCCTTCCGGTCCCGGTCAACACCCGAAGTCATCTCAGCCTCCACCACTGGTGACAACCGCTCGTACGCCACAGAACGCCTTGGTAAAACCCGAAACTTCCCAAAATCAAGTAGTCCAGCAAGCTTCTCATAACCAAACTTCTGTTGAGCATGTACTACAATCGCTAATAAAATCGCGGTTACGGGTATCAGAACGTCACCTATCTTTGAATAAAAATCTAGATGCGGGTTCACAAACTCGTAATCTTCGGAAAAGTACGGGTTCGGGATCGGGGATCGTATGTAATCGTAGACATGCGGGAGTAGTCGAATTATGGTTAACCCGATAAAATACAATTTTCGTAACGGTTTGCAATTGATCTGCCACATTAAGTTACCGATAACTTGCGGAAGTAAAAACAAATCTTGAACTAAGCCAACGTACTCTTCGAGTTCTACGAGCCAATACTGTAAATTATGGATCACCAAAACAGTTATGAACCCGAGCGCGTGGGCCACTGCGGTTACTATAAGAACCCCTCGTTCAGATGGGACCCGATTCGGTTCAAGTGGGGCCCGAGTCAGTAACCGAATCCTTGACCTCCACACCTTTTGATAAATCCTTAAAGTTAACGAAAACGAAACAAGTACTAAAATCTTGACCGTGTAATCGATAACCTGAATCACTTGACTTTTTTGCAGTACTGATGAATCTTCATCATAGGATTTTGACTTTTTGAATAACGCTTCAGCTCCCGTAACGAGCGGGATCCCGTATCCGACTGCTTGAACAGCTAACATCACGATTGATATATATGGTACCGAGTCCGAATTCTCTCTAATGTAAAACAGTTGACTAAAAATCAAACCAATCCCAACAGAAAGTGTAAGAACCCGTAACATACCCTCGACACCTTGTCTTGACAGAATATCTTCCCGTTGAGCCCGATACATAATCGGGACGGTTTGAAGGTTAACCGATTTGAAAAACAACGGGTCTAATTCATTCCTTTGACTCGATATCGAAATCCTAGCTGTTGGATTAACAAGCCAACGGGTCGTGGTAGGTGGGTACGATACCACAACTTCGATCAAACAATCCAACCCATCTTCGAGATCCATGCTGTCGAACAAAACTTTCCACGAGGCCCGTACGTCCCGGCAACCCACTAAATACGTTTTCCCAACAACAGGGTAATACAACCCTTCAACAAAAACACTCGAAAAATTCTCGTATTCCGAGCCCTGGCCAGACAGAGTAATTTGACCAGATACATTTAATAAAAGCTGTTTTTCAGTGTATGTTTTCTCTGATTCTTTAGGGATTTCTTCCTCGGTAAATGAGTCGTTTTGAGACCAGTAATGTCCAAATAACGGTCCGATCGATAAAATGTCGAATTGTACATCGGCTCGTAAGGTGGAACGAGTGCGACCCGAATCGGGTACAGCTGGGTGATGAAGGGTAAGATCTTCTGATAAAAGAGATAAACCAACCAGATACGAATCTTTATCGTTGAGTTTAGGGAAAGTCAAAAGCGACTTCTTGATCACGGTCCCAAAGCTGAAGGGTTCGTGTTTTTCGAGCACGGTTCCAGCTAAGTTGATTTTCGAATATTTGTATGATGGATGAGACGCTGTGTACTGATCGTAAAGCTCGTAAGGGCGAACGTGTTTCTCAAAAGCTAAAGGGAAGTAAGACTCGTTAGCTGGTTTACCCTCGTCAACATTAGAAATCGTCCCGATAATTAGGCTTCTTTGCTTGATGGAAAACGATAGCGGAATGTATAAACAAATACGTGAATCGCAACTATTAAAATCTCGATCAACAATTCCCCGACACCCAATCATACAAAGCTGCCCACTCGAAGCTTCCCACATCCCTTCAACCGAAAGGGTCATATTATTCAACCCACTTCGTTGTGCCACATTATAATAATTCTCAGAAGGCGAGACAACTCTAATAACAGCAGCAACTTTTGTAAACTTAGACCCACCGTTATTTTTATTTTTACCAGTTAACGACGTTTCTTCACATCTAACGTCTTGAAGACTAAGTAACACACCTTTAAAGCTTCCGTTAGTCGCTTTTATACTAGCATCTGTATCAAACGGACCCAATTTACTACAATATTCATTCGTCCCATTACATTTCCAATTCGGCACAACGGTTAACGGAAAATCTTGACCCGTAAACCGTTCAAGAATAAGACAAAAATCAGCCCCTTTATACATCTCAACCCCCGTATCCACAAACTCATCTTTATAAGGGTAAGGAGTACACGCTTTCGATACTAGTTTATCAGAACTAAACTCGTAGCTAACGACCCCACTCAACGAAGAGGACACATGCACTTCGTCAAAGTACTTTTGGCTCGTTTTTGGGTTCAAACTTTTCAAGCTACCATAAATACCTCGTTGAGTTAAAGAAAACGTCTTAGGGTAACGAATAACAAGTAAAATCTGATCATCTTGAATCAACGGTGGTTGGTTAATGTAACCAGGTTCATTAACCCAATCCCACGGGTTACTTTTATCCAGATAACGGTACGGCAACATTGTGTTACCAAGTAAGCACATTACAGTTTCCCCATTACTATCATCCGTATTGGACACAATCCCTTGGAACGAAATACTTAGTTCCGAATGCCCAGGGTAAATACTAAACGTCGGGTTATTCTCATACGGTCTTGACCCAAACGAGCCACCTATCGTGATCCCAAGCTTCAAAATGCCATTAACATTAACGGAATTTTTAGTCCGGTGGGCACGGTCTACATTAGTAACCCAAAATGATACCAAGTTCAAAGGCGAACTTTGATCATCAGTCTCATTTAAACTACTTAACGCATATGACCCATTTAACCTGTTTAACCCGGCCGATTTTAACGGCATTATGGGAGCCTTATCTAAGTCTTGCCACCAATCACCATTCACAAAAGACATTCTATCTTTTATCTTAAATAGTCTTTTACTATATGGTTGTTTATCATTTTGAGTTTGAGGTAAATATGATCTACATTGTTTTTTAACTTCATCTATTCTATCATACTTAGAAACCATAGTAGGCTCATTTCTAACAGATCCTATATCCCCAAATTGACTTTGACTTAAACTAAAATCACTTAATCCAAGAACTAATCCAAAACACAAAATTAATAAAAACCCAGATGCAAAAACACTATTCATGGATCCAATTTCAGAACCCAGAAAGGAATTTTTCTAATTTTTCGAAATTAGAAAAGTTGAAAATTTAGGGAAATGAGTTGACTTTAAAATTGGGAATGATTTAGTGACTAACCTGTGAATTAATTTGTGGGCTTTGATCCTTTTACTGTGAATTTGGTGTGTGTGAGTTTAATTGAAAATTGGCTGGGATTTGATTAGAGTTGAAGAGTTATGATTTTGAAGTGAAAATGAAGTCAACTGAGATTGGTGAGATGTGAGTGTCAGTGGGGTTGGTTTTTTTCTATTTTTAGAGGCTGTTTGGTGTTAAGTTAAGAGCTTGTTTGGAGCTTTGTGGTGAGATTCTTATTGTATCAAAAATAAATTATATTAATTGAGTAAGTTGCAAAAATATGTGTTATGATTAGAAATTTAATTTAGACAAAAATATACCGTCGGTTCTTAAACTTGTTAAAAAACATAGTTTGGGTTCAAAACTTGAAAAAATCATCGCCGTGAGTTTAAAAATTGGGTTTTTGAGGCCGATTGCGTCCCTTAACCCATTTGGTTTCGATCGACGTCCGTTTTTAGTTATGTATTCAATGGCATAATAGACCAATCACTTTTATGACTACACCTTAATCCAACCCAACCCTTTACCTTTTTATTGTTTCCCCTTGTGATAAAACTCTGCTCAACAGCAACACATCTTATTTTGACACAACCTTAATCACTAAAAATGTCACAAAACGTTAAGGGGAAGGATTTGTACATTGGGTATGATGAAGAGGAGTGGGCAAAGTTTTAGACAACTATTTTCTCTCTGATTTAGTTCTTGAGGGATTTGTTACACCCGTGCCCGGTTTGACCGGAATTTTTAAAACTTTTGGCGCGAAAACGTTTGACTTTACCGGACTTGCTTAAACCCTTCGTTTAACGACAAGAATTCATAACATTACAACACTTTAAATACGTTACAAGAACATATACTTGATTTCCTTTTAAAACATTTTTACGCAATTACCATAACACAACCAAACAACCCTTCTGTGACCCCTAATACGTCGTATCCATATAATGGGATATGCCGTAGTGGATCTGAGGTCTATACTTTGGGTCATACGCCATATCACAGTAACCACTTAATACGGTGTATCCATATAATGGATACGCTGTATCAGACCATCTGAGACAGAACATCAGTAGAAAAACCTGTATCAATACAACACTTGACACAAACCATTTAGATGTCCATTTCAACCCTTTAAACATTACAAATATCGTCCATTCCACATATAAACTTCGACATACATTATATAATGCCTTATACAGCACTTGACCCGTTTTAACCCCAAAATGGGTAAATATATACACATTAAACCAAACACTCCTTTAAACATTACTCATATACGTTAATCATATCCACAATATACCGTTTGACATCTAAATCACTTTAACGACCATAAGATGGACCTTGACACTCGACATCGTACATATAACCATTTAAAGACTCATGGGGGTACAACATAACATAGAGCTCGGTATCTACCTAAGCTCCTATTTCCTTACCAAAACCTTATAACTTCCTTACTTCCATTACTAAGCCGCAATCCATACATTACCTTCTTCACGCATAACCTACAAAACATTGATAACTTAAACTGTAAGCATAAAGCTTAGTAAGTAAAGCAGATATAAATAAACATCATACATCAAACATACATTACACATCATAACCATCATTCCTTTAACGACATTAATCATAATGCATACCTTAAGCCATCATTAAGCATCACCATTCATACTCTAACCAACTCCACCCTTTTCTATCCTTCTGTTGCTAGTTATGCCAAACTAGCCTTGCCATCTACTTTCACATAAGCACATACACATCAAATCATTCAATAACCTTAACATATCAACACATAACACATACTGCATTGAAATCCATATAATTACTTATAACCGGTTTACTTACCTAGATTCCAAGCTAAGCTAAGATTTATAAATCCATCATAGCCATCATCATCCTTATCACCATCATCATCATCATCATCATCATCATCATCACCATACACATAAACACTTAACACATACTTAAATAACCATAATCTATGGTTTATACTAGAGGTGGCAAAATGTGCCCAAAAGCAAAAAGATGGGCTAAATGGGCAACTTTTTAAAAGATTTGGGCACATTTAGCCCCCTTCTTTTTTTGAAATGGGCACATATAGCCCATTGAAAACTAAAATGGGCACTAACGGGCACATTGTTTTTTCTCAATTGTAGTTCGTTTTAAAAAATATTTTTTTATATAATATATTTAAGTTTTTTTAATATAAATAAGATATTACGTTTTGAGAATTTATTTCGTCGTTTTAGGTCTTTTATTAAGCGATTTGTATAACATGTGCCCGTTTGGCCCGTGCCCATTTAGCCCGTGCCCATTCTAGCCCGTGCCCGTTTAGCCCATGCCCGTGCCCGCCCGGCCCGCCCATTTTGCCACCTCTAGTTTATACAACCATTAACTTGATTCTAACACCTATAGTCATCATATAATCATATATTGATTATATGAAAACCAATCCCATCATATACTAACTTAAACCCATTATAAACTCATCTCATAATCATCATTACCTTTTAATTTATCTTAAAACACCATTTACCATTAATCCCAAGTTAGGGTTCATAAACCATAACTCTTAAATCACCAATTAAACTTAATTAAACATCATTACTTACTTGATAAACATGTTAGGAACCTTGCTAGGGAATTACAATCTTTAAACCATCATCATCACACATCAAAATCCTTCTTCTTTCCTTCTCTTTCTCTTTTGGTTCGACGCCCACAGAAAACACACACTCTTTACAGAAGAGTGTGGAAACTTATAGATAAATGGGGAACGTTCTAGCTAAAAGGGCATTTCTATCATTTATGTCCATTTTAGGTCGATACGCCGTATCCATTCTCATGGATACGCCGTATCCATCCTAATCCACCTATACTCCGTATTCCCTACCCTGGAAACTACATACGCCATATGCAACTTAACCAATACGCTGTATTGGTACCATAACAGGTCTGTTCTACTATCCATACAATACTAATATGTTGTATAACTTATCCTGGATACACCATATCCAGGCTTCTGTCAGACCAACACTTATACCATACATCCATTTATCCTTAGTCAATCACATCTAGACCCGATCCATTTCATCTAGGGTGAGGCCTATTTGTAGTTGGGAAATGGGTGTTACATTGGCGATGAACCAATTGCTGAATATGGTTCATAAATGAAGATACCTAAGGAGTTGAGACAAAAGATTCTGAATTGGTTAAGGCAACAAAAATACTACTATGAAGAGCTTTTCGGGTGTTACTGATGAGAAGCAAGAGGCTGCGGATACCGGGTTACCAGAGGTTGATGATTTGGAAAGTAGGATTTCAAAACTTGAAGTTGTGTTTAAATATTTAAAGGAAAGGAAGGAAATGGATGACGCGGAAAGTAGCGGTTCTTGCTAAGTGTGTGTTTAGTTATTTTAACTGCTAGTGTTTCGTTAGGCATTGCTAAATATGTTTGACTTAGGGAAGTCAAACATATTGTAAGTGAAATTATTTGACTTAGGGTAGTCAAACATATGTTGAGTGAAATTGTTTGACTTAGGGAAGTCAAACATATGTTAAGTGAAATCGATTAATAAACTCTTGATTTTATTAATGGCATACTCTGAATATAAAGTTGGGCTGTTATTGTAAATGATAGTGTTTGGTTGTGTATTGCTAAATATGTTTAAATTAGGGAAGTCAAAAATCAAGATGTTACAATTTGTGCTATTAGGTTGTTCAGTCCCACTGTCAACACTAACACCATACCATTTTTTTTGATAAAGAATACACCATTGTCAATGTAATAAGATTTAATGCTAAAGCCTTTGCATTTTGAATACATATACATTATAACCACTGTGTTTGGTTTCCTGATATAAAGGGGTGCTTGTTTTTGCTGATAGAAACAATGCACCAAATAGCACAATACAAGAAGATTATATGCTAAAACTTAAATTTATATTTCATCATAGTTAGAGTAGATTACAAGAACAACAGTAACTAGATCAAACCATCATCAACAACCAAACAAAAGATCCATTTACATAACCTTGTAAACAACCTAAAAATCGAAAACAAGCAACCAAAATACCCTATTTACCTACCCCCATCAAATACCCAAAAGTCACTAATTATTTTCAGCCATTTTCGCAACATAACCTTCCTGCTTACGAATACCATCATCAGCTTCACCATAAATCTTTATCAAACGAGCAGGTAGGTCGATGTGACTGGCCTGAGTTTCTCTCAACGCATCCAAACTTTCAAGCGCCACACCACGCTCTGCCAAAGCTTCATTCTCCACAATCAGCTCCTTACGCTTGATTATTAGCCTCTTTAGATGATCAATACATGCACAAATTAGGTTTTTAAAAAACCCTTCTTCGGCAGCCTCTTGCCCAAACCACAATCCCATACGATCATGTAAGCGTGATGAATCAACGACTTTCATAAGTTCATTCAACATTGGGAAATCTTCCATTGGGAAATGTGTGAGAAAAAGGTTGTGGATGAGTTTATTGGTTCGCGCGCAAAAGTAATTAGGTTCTCATGGAAGAGACTGTCAAGGGGTTTAATAATGATTTTTTTCACACTTGGTCCCTTAATTTGTCTATGTTGTAGTTGTCATACTTAAAACTTCCGCCCATTAATAACTTGATTGTTCACATTTGGTCCCTCAATTTGACAACTTTATCTTTTCTATAATTAATCCCACCCCATTAAATCCTTACCCACCCAGATCAAACACAAACGCACACATTGGATGGTAGCAGTTTGGTTGGTTAAATTGTCTTTTGCAAAAAAAAAAAAATATATATTGATTTCTGTAGCAGTTTGGATGACTCTTGTTGAGTCTTGCAAATCATATCCAAACACCCCTCATAAATATTGTGTAATTCCTATGTAGTAGAGTCTTGTGTCTTTTTATGTATAACTTTTTTAGGACCACATTTGAGTCTCATTTAACAATTGCCAGTTTGACTTTACAAAGTGAAATTATATTTGTAACTCCTAGACCACAATTTGACTCATGAATTTGCAATTTTGACTTTAGAAAGACAAACTGCTAATGAAAAATGTCATTTACCATTTGACTCATTGATTGCAGTGTTACTTTCTAGAGTCAAATGAAAATGCTATATTGAAGTTTGACTTTCTAATGTCAAATGGAAATGCTATATTGAAGTTTGACTTTCTAATGTCAAATGAAATGCAATATGGAAGTTTGACTTTCTAATGTCAAACTTGCAAATCCATAACAGACCCAACCTATTTCAAAAGTTGGGTAGCTTATTAGGGAAGATACGCTCAAGTTGCATAGTAAAATTCATGATTGGTCCCTAACGTTCACTGTTGGGTTAACTAAGATGTAGACGTGTAGTCATAAAGGTGATTGGTCTATTATGCTCTTGAATATATAACTAAAAACGGACGTCGACCGAGACCAAACGGGTCAAGGGACGCAATCGACCTCAAAAACCCAACTTTTGGACTCCCGGCGACGATTTTCTCAAGTTTTGGGTCCAGGCAATGCTTTTGGGAAAGTTTAGGGACCAACATTGTATTTTTGTTTTTAATTTAACTATAAGGCTGGACACATTAAGGGGCCGATTAACCTTCATTTTATCCGCCACGCCAGTTTTCTTTCTCCAGCTATTTACAGACGATTGGTTGCCACAGTAAGAGCGACCTTCATTTTTTTTAATCCTATCTTTTTTTCCTATATATCTTCACTACATTTTCATAAAAAAACCACATCTCTCACACACATAATTTTTCTCAAAAAAACACATCTTACACACACAACTTCTCTAAAAAATGTCACAAGAAAACAATTTTGGAAACAATCCCCCCCCCCCCTCAACACCTGAAGAAAACACTTCACCCTCATATATAATTCCGTTTCTGCTTACTGAGGAAGCGTTTCTGCTTACTGGGGAAGAACAACGACTACTTATTCAAGATGAAGAAGCATTGAGAGAAATGGAAGAAGAAGAAGCACGGGAGGAAGCAACTCGTAAGGAGTAGAAAGCAAGGGAAGAAGAAGAAGAAGAAGAAGTATGGGAAAACTGGTTTGACAAAACGTATCGAGAGTGGAAAGAGAGTAAGTTTGCGGACTATTCTGCTTACAATGATGGTTATCAATCAGATTAATCTATGTATTTTATTTTCTGAATCGCAGTTTTATTTTCATTTCAATGTAGTACTCTGATTTGCTTCTGTAATGAATAAACGTTTGTCTTCTACTTTGATTCTTCGTACACGAAAATAAATTTCCATTCATTTAAATACAAATTAACATTACAATACCAAATTTAAAAAACATTACAAGTTTTATAGTGTATGAATTATGTTTATTGAAAAAAAAGGAAGTAAACTAAATTTAAACGTTTGTATCAAATGTTCACCTGCAAATTCACAAAACAAAGACACGAAACTTGGACGATTATCGATCATGCAGAAGATCAAAACACACAAAAAGGGGATCGATCGCTAGGCGATTGACACCCACAGAAGGGACGATCGATCGCCTAGTCGATCGATTAGTCGATCTCCCATACTACTACGTCCAGCCTAATACATTTGGGAAAAATATAACACACCCTTAGGTTCACTATTTATTACTTCTTCCGTCTCAAAATAAGTATTCTGTTTTGACTTTTTGATTTTTTTCAACTTAGACTTAAAATATTTTCTTTGATGTATGTTACTTGATGCAAAATATATGAATGTATTGAGTTTTAAATATATTTTCATTAGTGTAATTTTCATCAAGTAATAAATAACACAAACAAAATATTTCAGGTCAAAGTTGAAAAAGAACGACTATAAAAAGTGTTAGTGCAAATAGTACGATATTTAAATTAAACGGTCTCTTCGGTTTTAATAATAACAAACATATAACTTGACATACATAACATAAAATGTGCAAGTTACTTGTAACCACAAATCATCAAAGCATACTTACATCAACATCTCTTGACGTCTCAGGTATGCTTCAACACAGTTTCGAATATGTTTGTTATGTTGCATTATGATCAAATCATTTCACAAACCATAGATTACGTCTAAATAATATTTTGGTGACACTACGTTAAAGTTTGACGAACACATTTTTATTTAGACATAAGTTTCAATTTGATGTAAATCATTAAAAGTAAACATAATAGTACCATAAAACTTGAATTATGATCGAAGAAATATTTTTTGTCATACACTTGACATTTTTACACATTACATTTAAATGTGTACAAAACATTTTTACAAAAATAATTATACAAATTATTTTTGATTATATAAAAAATGTTTTAATAAAAATAAAATTCAAATTTTGAATTCCCACCACCCACTCCAAAAAAAAAAAAAAAAAAAAAAAAAAAAAAAAAAAAAAAAAAATCAGTTATACCTCTACCAAATAAACACTCCATCAGAAAAAATCAGTTATACCTCTACCAAATAAACACTTTTACTTGATGATTCATCCAAGTAAGCTTAGAGATCTTGCAATCCAAACACATGAAGATCTATTACAAACAAAATTAGTGCAATTGTGATCTTCATCCCCTGAAGGCTTCTAATCAATAGAATTTCATCCATATCAAGCTTAAAGTTCTTGGTATTTAGATTAGGCACTTATATCCATTTGACAACCATGTCTTGGATCTCACTTTGTATCGTCACCATACTTATACGTTTTCGTCCGTATTTATACGCTTTCGTCTGTTTTTTTATGTTTTCGTCCGTTCTTATACGTTTTCGTCCATTTTTTTTAATGTTTTCTTCTGTTTTTTAACGTTTTCGTCATAAAAAAATTTCGACATAAAAATTTTTCGTCATAAGTTTTTTTTTCCAATTCTTTTTTCGAAATTCTTTTTCAAAAAATCTTGAAAAAAAATTGAAAAAAAAATTGAATAATTTTAAGTCGGAAAATTTTGGAAATTTTTTTTTTGAAAAATTGGAAAAAGAAAATTGATGTCGAAAAAAATTTCAATTTTTTTTCGAAATTTTTATGTCGAAACATTTTTATGACGAAAACGTTAATGAAACGGACGAAAACGTAAAGAAATGGTCGAAAACGTAAAAAACAGATGAAAATGTAAAGATAGAGATGAAAACGTAAAAAAGGGGGACGGAAACGTAAAAAATGAATGAAAACGTAAAGAAACGGGCGAAAACGTAAAGAAACGGACGAAAAAGTAAAGAAACGGATGAAATGGTAAAAAAACGGACGAAAACGTAAAGAAATGGATGAAGACGTTAAAAAACGGACGAAAACATTAAATTATAAACGGCGTTAGTAAAGGATGGGCGCTGCAACGATCGTTAGCCAAAAGGGCTAACGTATAACTACTAACGGAACTCACTTAACGCTGGTTAAAATGAAGGACCAAGTAATAGTAGAAAATACTAGGGGTGACAATTTTTGACACGACACAATAAACAACACGAACCTAACACGAAGTTAAACATGTTTGGGTAAAAAAACAGGTCAATAAACGGGTCGTGTTTAGGTTGAGTAAGTATTAAATAGGTCAACCCGTGAACCCGTTTAAGTATGTAAGACTCTAAAAATAAAATATATAACATGGTTATTTTATGTTGGATGTTGATTAAATGTATTTTGTTATGTACTTAATATGAGTGAATTACGATTATACATCAGATATTATTGAAATTGACGCTTATAACTCAGAAAATTGTCGTATAATTATTTGTATGTTTATTTTAAATCATATTTTAGATCTTTGTATCATCTTTGCATTTAAACTAACTAAATCAACAAACAACCAACTTTATTCACTGCTTGACCTATTTACTTAAACAGGTTAAACGAGTCACAAACGGGTTACACGTGTTATGTAGGTCTGGGTTAGGGTTGAGTTTTTTGACACGATTAATAAATGGGTCATGTTTGGGTAGAGGTTATACTAACCCGTCAACACGCGAACATGAATAGGTCAACACAAACACGACTCGATTGCCACCCCTAGAAAATACGTACCATCTTTGCACTTAATGAACCACAAGGACAAAAACGTGCAATTTGGCCAAACCACAAGAACGATTTTTGCAATTTTACTCTTGTGACACACGAAACGTTTGGTTTTGGTTGTGTTGCTTATCCATACATAACAGAAATGACGAGCATTGTTTTGTTGCCTGTAAATATTCTTTTCGATCGAATATGATCTATCAGAGTTTCATCTATCCAATCCCTTAATGAAGTAATGAATATTATAACACTCGAAACGTCGTTTTACATCAAACCATAAACTTACAGTGAAAAAATTACAAAGTTATAACAAGAGAAATCTGAAACAGTACATAGCCAAACAATACAAGTAAAGAAGCTTCTATGGTGAACACCAGCTAAGTTTGAACTCGGTAACTTTGAGCTCGTCACTGCAGTCACGAAGAGGCGTTGTATCAAGCAAACACAAGGAAGAACTTGTTAGTGCTACCCATCTTCCATTGAGAGGATCTCTTATTTCACAATACACGATCTTTCCTATTTCATTTTCCTTTACCCTTAGCTGGTTCAACAAGTAGTCAGCGACTTTGAGGTTTAATTCATTATTCGCCTTCACATACATGGGGTGACAAATAGAAAAAACTGCATCAAAGAGCAGTGAGTTCTCCCACAAGGCACAGTCGAATTGTTTGAGAAAGACCACTTCTTCAACATTTGTAGCCGGAAACGGGAGGATTGTTCTCACATCATCAACGTCGGAAGGCACTAGAACCCCATCTTCGGAATCCATTATACTAATGTTAAACTTGCTTGATAATTCCAGTGTTTCCCTCACTTTTAGAAAGAACAACTCATCAATGGGATTGTTCAATCCGAGACATAGCTTAATTTGCTGGGGAGGAATGGTTGGAAACAAGAGACTAGGCATTTTTGCCTTGCTTGCGTGCTTGTAAACAAGTAAATTGGGAGCATAAACATGTACATCAATTTGGTCGTCTAGATCAAACTGTAACGTCAAACTCCGCAACGTACGACATCTGATATCCAAGATTTCGACACTACACCAGCTGATAGAAAGGGTCAAACTCTCTAGAAATGGAAAGTTCGATTTGATCATACTTGAGAAGGCATCATCCATGGACACGTTGTCTAACGATAACTCTCTCAAGCTCCGTATTGTGCCCAGTTTAAATGATACAGGCTTACTCCAGAATAGCGAAAATGTGTCGTACACAAGCGAGCGGAGAGATGGGACATTATCAACTTCGAAAATACTATTATACTTGGTGAGATTATATATTCTCAACTCATCAAGATAATGGAGGTTGCTTACCTTGATAATCCTCAATTGCACGGGTAACTCGATGTCGATCTTTTGAAGTAACTTACATGTAGATAACAATTTATGAAGCACATCTTGAGTTATGTGGACATCAACCAACTTGATTACACGTAGGTTGGTGCAGTGGATAGAAGGATTGCTACCAAAGTGAAGGGAATAACAGGAATTTCTCGAGTCAATGAGGTTGTATATAAGTTTCAAACTTAATGTGTGGAGATTTTCACTTGAGAATATCTCATCAGGAAAAGTAAATGACGTGGTAGCCAAGATTGTGAGGTGAAGCTCGTTAAGAGAGCGACAACTTTTAGAAGTAGCTTGCATAATCAATTTGTAAGCGGAACGCAAAGCAGTGTGAATGCCAAACTGAAGATCAAGACTTGTGATTGGTAAGTTGTCCCGGTGATACCTTAGTAAGGTCCGGTGAATCCACCTCATGTACTTTCTTTGATGGTTTTCTTTTAAAGAGTCAACGGATGGAGAAAAACGGATGGTAGGGATCGTAGACCAAGCGTGTAGCCATGACTTGGACAAGATGCAGGTGCGGGCAGCATCCTTTGTTGGCAACAATAGTTGTATACGGTGAATCAACTCGGGAACATTTTCTAACTCGTGTTTGTGGATCATCACTCGGCTTCTCTTCTTTAATTGCGCCATCTAAATCAAAATGTGTACCAGAACTTAGCGGAACAAACAGCAAAACCGAAACCCAAACTTTAGAACAACAGTCGACAACCCACAAAAATAATCAAATATTGTATTGATGAATGAAAACAATGAGGTACACCCTCCTTTTATAGAGAATGAGGCAAACCGACTCTACGATAAGGAAACTAAAGTTTATGTTTTCTTAATGGATAGACAAAACCAGATCTTGAAATATATGTATTGTATGCTTAATATAAACAACGAAGATAAGATTTACCTTTGAAATCGAAAAACAAACACCCCTCAAAACTATTAATTATTTTAGACCCGTTAGAGATAAAGACATAACCCAAATCGACCCACTCTTACGTAAAATGGGTTGAATAGCCAGTTAGCCACCTTATAAATAGGACCATCTGTTTAGAACTCCTAATCAAGTACAGTCGTTGTTCTTTTATTTCAGACAGTTTTTTCCCTTCTCGTACAATCTAGAAGGTAATGATCATAACATGCCTAATAAGACTATCAAAGGTGATCAACTAACTATGGTAATGGTGGCAGGAAAAACTTTTGTGTATTCTGCTAGAAACATACACTTCCTATGCATAACAGATCCAGAACTAGTTAAAGAAGTAAGCCTCCATACCTCCTTGGATCTTGGCAAACCTTCATATCCCTCTAAAGACAGGGGCCCTTTGTTCGGTCAAGGAATTTTATCATCTAACGGTCCATGCTGGTCCCACCAAAGGAAGATCATTGCCCCTCACCTCTACCCCGACAAAGTTAAGGTACAATATCATCATTTCTAAAAAAGTATCAACTGTTTTGATGCATCTTAATATAACATTTCACTTGCTTTTTGAAGGATATGGTGACCTTAATGGCCAATGCTACTAGCACAGAGCTACAAGAATGTTCTAGATCCGTTGAGCCACCTTCGCGCTCTAAATTGAACTATGTGATATGCTCTTGGTGAGCTATCGTATATCAAGTAATATAGCCATTCCTACAATATCATATATCAAGTGATATGCTCTAAATCCTATATACTATATTAATGAAAAAATTGAACAAACGGTATGAGCAAAGCATATCAAGTAAACTTTAGAGCAAAAGTCCACATATCGTAACATTCAAATCATGTATTCGACGAGCCGAATCCATCACATCCCCATTCAAAACCTTAATCATCTCTTTTAACTCCTTAATCCTACTACACCCTTCCACTAATATAGCCATTCCTACAATGGCGTTTCATCTAAAATAGTTTCATTTGAGGCGATTCTAGCGTTTGACAAACAAAGAGTAGGCGATTCTAGCATTTGACAAACAAAGAGTATATAGCATTTCAAATTCGTTCTTTCACAAAACTTAAGTTAGGCATATCATCAAACATCTTACATGCATCAGATTCAACTATCAATTTGAGTTAGGCATATCAGCAAACACCTTATATGCAACAATTAACACAACTAACAACAACAATTTCAGAGCTCAAATTTAACGAAATACCTGGAACTACAAACCTCTAATGAAGTAATTAACTAAATTCAAATAAATTTCAGTTCAAATTCACGAATACCTGAGCAGGTTTGTTAAGCGCAGGTGAGGGGTTTGTTAAGTATGAGAGTGCTCCATCACTTTGAGACGTTTGTTAATCGGGGGTGTTTGTTAATTGGGGTGTTTGAGCGGTTTTATTTTAAAGGGAATTAAAAAAAGATTTTTGTAAAAAGGTAGAAAAATTGCAATCTCAAAATTGAAAATGTAAAATTGTGGCTTAAAAGAGTAATATTTTGAAAAGTTTTATCCACACATATTTGTGTCTATCTATCTAATAATACTAGAAGGGTACCCGCGCAATGTGGCGGCGGGTACCTGATGACTATAATATGATTGGAATAAATGAAATAAAGGTTAAAGTTGTAAAATTTTGAATTAAAATAAAATAAACCCACTAAAAATATAAAAACTAAAAACTCATAAAAATATATTAAAATGGATATTGAATTAAAAAGCATAAAATTTTAGAAAATATGGTGAAATTATATTATAATATAAATAAGTAGATAAAAAGATATTTTAATTTGAAAATAAAGATGAATTTTTAGTTGAGAAGTGACACATGTCACTTTATAATTGGAGCTCCTTATCTTAATTTTTGGTGGTTAGGAGTTAGGCTTGGAGTTTGTTAGAAGTTAGGCTTGGAGTTTGTTAAGAAGTGACACATGTCATCTTATGATTGGAGCTCCTTATCTTAATTTTACATGCATCATAATATATCTTTCCATAATAAGCAAGTAAAAAAGTCTGAATTTTTAAGCCTTATAATTTTAGAAGGCCTAAATGCATTATAAAGTAGTATAGATAATCTAAAATTGTGGTTAAACCTAAACATTTACTTGCGCTTCTTAAAAATTGTAGATAAAAACTTAGAATTTTTATTCACATTTTTTTAAAGTGTTAGTGAAATTAGGGCTCAGCAAAGGTCCAAAGTTGAAACCGACCAGACAAAAATCAAACCGACCCGAGAACTGATTTCATGAAAACTATGAACCGAAACCGAACCGAATATGGTCGGTTCGGTTCAATTTAGGTGTGTTTTTGTCGATTTTGGGTCAAACAGAACCGAATCGAGTCGACCCAAAACCGAAAATAGGAAAAAAAAAAAAAAGAAAAGAAACCGAGACTGAACCGAAGGGCTGTCGGGTCGGCTCGGTTTTTGTCGATTCGGTCGGTTTTGTCTGCCCAGTTCAGTTTTTGCTCGTCCATGCTCGCCTAAGCGAAATTTACTTTTTATAAAGTGTGCATAAAACACTAAACTTTTACTCATACTTTATAAAAAATGTAGGTAAAACTTCATATTTTCTCACACTTTTTATAATATGTAAGGAAAACTTGCACTTTTGCTTACACTTTTTAAGATGTGTGAATAAAACTTAAACTATGCTCACACTTTTTCTAAAAGTGTAAGGATATGTGGACTTTTGCTCACACTTATTACATGTGTCATTATAAAAAGTGTCATTAAAAGACCTTTGGGTATATATACAAGGGCTAAGGTCTTTGTAAATTATCTCTTGTACTCCTAAACCTAAAACCTAAATTGTTTGTGTGTGTGTTTTTGGTTCAAACGATCGAACACACTTCCCCAAGTAGTCGATCACTTTGTTTTTTCCTTAACAAATTGTTTTGTGTTAATTAAACTAGCATTTACTTTAATTCGTTAATAGTACGTGTGTACAAGAACGTGATACAATCATACTATTGATTGTATATTGGATTGAATTACAAAACGGTAAGGGGTAATTCCAATAATCCTTATAAACCCTAATTAGGGTTCATCTCAATTGCTAGTTTGAGAATTGATTCTTGTTGGGCTAGAATCAAAAGGTACGCATACTTTATGTTTGTGTTAATTAATTATTCATTATATGTTCCTATACGATTCCGCATGTGTACTTAATCTTTATTGTTTATATTTATGAGTGGTCATGTTTTATAATTTTAACATGATGGTGGTGGTATCTAAAATAGTTTCATTTGGATTTCAAAACTGGAGATGACTTGATCGACGGCTGTGATTGGATGCATGACTTTTGATACAGAGAAAAATTGCAATGCCGATTGCGACAGTGGTAAAGGCCACGGTGATAGGTGTTGCCAAAGAAATTTGTAGCATATCGGTAGGGGTGTTCATCGGTTCGGTTATCGGGTTATTCGGTTTTTTCGGTTCGGTTAGTTCGGTTAATTTTTTTTTTCTGGGTATAACCGAAAACCGAACCGAACCGAAATTAAATATGATTCAACCGAACCGAATAACCGAAAACCGAACCCCTATAACCGAAAACCGAACCGAATAACCCGAATTACATAATTTTAATTATTTTTTTATTTAATTATATATATTTTTAGCACAAAATATTTTTTCAAGCTTAAATCATGTTATATTTATACTAAAAAAGAGTTTTAGTGATTTTTTTATATATATATACATAGAAAAAATATATATTTTATATGAATTCGGTTTTCGGTTTTCATTGCCAAAACCATATCCAACCCGATAACCAAATATTTAATTCGGTTCGGTTCGGTTTTGACCAATTCGGTTCGGTCACAAATTCGGTTAAGTTATTTTCGGTTCGGTTTCGGTTACTGTGAATATTACCCAATCCGTGAACACCCCTACATATCGGTTAAGGCATCCATTTTGGTAACAGAGAGAGACAGATTCTGATTTTATACTTGTCCTAGTGAATGGTTTAGGGTGGTGTTTAAATAAGAAATAATTTTATTTTCATAAATGTTTTTGGACTCTTTTTGTATTACTAGATGAGTATCCGCACTTAGCGGCAGCAGTTTCTAGCGTCAGATAATTAATAATTTGTGATATTGTGGTGAGTGTTTTGTGTAGCGTTTAAAATAGAACGTGAACCGATGAAAATGCAATTGCAAACGGTTGTACTATACGATAACTAAAGTCTAGACAAAATTCTTAACATCTATCAAACAATATATAAAAACATTTAATGAAAATGAAAGTAAACATTATATCAGTTATGAGATAAAAACTAACAAAACACGTTACTTGTCATGTAAAAACTAACAAGGATGAGATTAGTGGTGTCGTTGTTAAAAAGAACGCAAGTACCAGAATTAGCATGAATGTGATTAGCCTAAAATAAAAAAATAAAAAATGGCTAATTTTGGCTATTTTGTAAAAAATTTGGGCACATTTAGCCCCATATTTTTTTGAAATTGGCGTATTTAGCCTATTAAAAAGTTAAATGTGCACTAACGGGCACATATTTTCTCTTAATTGTAAAACACTATAATTGTTTTTGAAGAAAAACTTATACATATATAATATATTTATATATCGACAGATCGTTTTGTGTTAAAAAGGTTTATGGGTTCTAAACGAAAAATAATAAAAGTTTGAAGATTTGGGGATTAAACATAATATTTTGAAACCAGGTTAGACCCGGGTGGTTCAACCGGTTGAACCGTTCCCGTCGAAAAATGGGTCAAGTTAAACCGAGTCAACCCGACAGGTTGGGTCAAAACGGGTCAAATTAAACAGGGTCAAACCACCCGGTTTGAAGCGTCCCGGGTCAACACGATTTTCGATATATATTAATAGTTTCAAATTTTCACTTTTTACTTTTTGGTTTTTCCTTTATATATAGTATAGCAGGGTACCCGCGCGTTGCGGCGGCGGATACCCTGTGACGATTAACCGGAGAAATAGATCTCGATGAGACCTGATTCACCAGTTTGTATCGGTTTTAACGGGTCCTCTCTAGTTCATATTTGGATGGATGTTATTGGTTAGCCGAACCGGTGGCGACACCGGTTTCCGGTTGAACCTGTTGGTTCAGTCCGATTTTCAAAACTATATGTACCATCAACTTGTTAGCTTGTATGAAGCTTTGTTTGTTTTATTAATTTGTATAATGTGTATAATAACATGTACTTTTCATTTTAGGTTGTTTTAAAAATAACATTAATTAGTGTGTTTAATTATTTTATATTTAGAAAATGTTATAGCTTGTTTAAATTGTACATTGTAAAAGTTTTATTATACTTTTTAGTAAGGATTGTTTTAATTGGTTGTCTTTAATTTGTAAATATGCTTTTAATTGGTTGTATAATGTGAATAAGTTATTGTACTTTTAAGTAATGTGTGTTTTAATAAAAGTATTAATTACACAATATATTTCTCTCACCTTTGACTTTTAACTTTTCACTTTTCAAGGTTTGACTGTTTTTCTATTATATGAAGTATAGATTAAAACAACGGATCTTGTCTTTTGCGTTAGGAAATTTGGATCACAGTAATCTGAGAGTCGTGTAAACACTTTCAGATTGAAGTATTTCGGTGGTTCTACGGAAATCTCAAATCTGATAAAACTCAAATTTAGAACGTGAATATGTTTTTGTGTGTTATGAAACAGAACCAAAAACGAATATGTGACCAATTAACCAACGGCGGTTGTAACTGCCATTGCAGTTATAATAACCGTAAAAAACAGTTAAATTTAAGTGGTAAAATACCAGAAATTTTATTTTCTAACGCTTTTTTAACATAGCACTTTATACCAAATAAATTTTTTCCAAGCTGAGACCCTGCTAGGGGCTGCCGCCCCTTGGCCCCTGCTACCAGGGGCGCTGCCCCCGGACCCCTGTCATTCGGGGCTTCGCCCCCGAATGATAATCATAATAACGTCATACAAATGTACACTCCGTACAATCCCGACTTGTTGAACATTTATCACAATTACATATTGGTCAACTAAGTCAATCCATTACACTTATATAATATCGGTGATGTAAAATCACCAACATTTTGTGTTTCTTTTGATTCCCAATTTCTTTTTAACGGTTGTGATGAAAGAACCCTGTTAAAGTACAAAATTGGAGTTTGAATATTAGGCTGGTCGATTAACGGGTTAAAATGTTTAGGGTCAAAACAAGCATATTGGTATGCTGAAACGGGTCGGAATAGGTTCATGATTTTTTTATTTTTATATTTTATATAAACAGTGTGGTAAATAGAGCTAGAGAGTAGTAATATAAATTAAATTACAAAGTTTTAATGTTTTATAATTACACTTTGGGCAACTTTTGCCACGTTTGACCCATTTAACCTGTTCCTTTTTAGCTATATATTTTCTATTAAATTTTACTTAGTGACTTATTCACAAGTAAATGTGTAAACTCTTACAACTTTAACTAAATCCACCTGTGTTAATGTTGGCATGTTGCAGAGTTGGATAATCTAAAACGCATGAAGGAAACAAGAATCATGCGAATAGCAAGGGGAGTGAGTTGTCAAGTTAGAGAAGTTGCCAAAATGGTTCAAGAATATAAGAGACTCAAAAAGGAAGTTACGAGTAAAATGATGGATGTACACAAGAAGGGAGATATGAGCACGTTATCTAGAAAAGAACTTTGCCCCAAAGAAGACAGGGTGGTGAACAAAAACTTTTATCGTGTTTGGAGAACAGTAACTTTTTAGTAAAAACATCATAAAAAAGTAAAACAGAAAAATGAAAGTGCACGTCACTCGCTTGTTGCTTCGTCATGCTTAAAATCTTAAAAATGGTACCAACAGATACTCGGCATAGTACAACTGCAAAATGGAAACAATGTCATCAGTGTTCTAAATTTAGTTGTTCTTACTAAATTATATGTCAAGTTTCTTATTCTTTATTTAATGATAAATTCCAAAGTGTACAAAGTAATTACCTTCCAAATAAACAAGTAGAATGATTCAATGGCCTCATTGCTATTCAGATCCACCGAGTTTGCATTTCTCCAAAGTATAAAACCAATGATGCTATGGCTAGTTACCTATTCAACACAAATAGATGATGTAAGGTTTTCTTGGGCTTGTATCGAGTCTATTGATCGACATTCTAATATACTCACTCATATGTGTGCTCTATATAAAGTGAAGAGCTTTGTCTGAATCAATTTTTTGGCACGATAGATTGGACCTTTTGAACTACATCGGGTAAAGCCAGATAAAAAAGTTTATTAGATCCGGAAATCCCATTTTATTTCCATTATCAGTGAGGATTGAAAATGTTTTGTATATCGAAAAGCGTTGATTTGAGTTTGAAGATTCTCCTTAAAGAAGCTGAATATATTAATGCATTTGAAAACTTATATGGAAGCTAAATGAGACACATATGATACAGCTTAAGGCAAAGACTTAATCTCATAGGTAAATTAATTAATAATATGTTGATTACCATTATCAGTCTGATCCAAAACCGAGCAGATGATATTCCTGTTAATATAGCCACAGCGTATACCATTTCAAGAAGCCAAACACAAATCCAGAATACCTGCAAGAAATTCAACTTATTATTGCTAACTTTTAACTGAATATTCAAGATTAATTTCGACTTAATTAACACAGCTAACCCGTTTTGGCCCAAATCTCGATGCAAATGAGTTAATTCCGTTAATCTTATCTCCCTCGACATCAGGGATGTCCTAAAACACAAATAACACAGGAGTACAATATAAGTTTCAGAAAAAATATATCGCTTTCAACATCATGTCGTGTACCTTAAAAACTACCAACACTGTGGTGTAGACGCTCATGATTCCAAACACAAAAATGGCATGCTTTGAAAGTAAGAGTGGTCTTCCATGTATGTGTATCTGTAACATTACGTTCATCTTAGCTAAAACGGCTTATCTGTTTTGGATCAAACACAATATTTGAACCAATCGATTTTTTCATTTTTCAAGAATTTGTGTATGTAATGAACCTGAGCATGAAGGTGGAACAACATAGGAAGGATCACCCCCTGAAATGAACAAGCGCATAGCGTAAAAAGTACAGGAAACCTTTTCCATCGTAGTAATGGTAACTACAAAACCAAGCATTAGAATTGTGCTTTAAAGACATGAGTGAGCTGTATTACAGAAAATAAAGACTCACGTTAACAGAATACGCAGCTCCAACACCAAACCATATGATAAAACTCAACTTTAACGGCCAAGAATTAACACTCCATCCCAGACAAAAACCCTATTCTCATTAAAACACTGATAATTAGTATTGTGTCCATAATTTTTCATTTCATTTCTTACAACTTACTTGTGTAGCTGATAACGTGTCATACCAAGAGCGCATACAAAGTGGTGATTAGAACTCCACTTTTAACTGAAAGGTCGCCTGATGGCAATGGCAAGTGTGGCTTGTTAACCTTGTCGATCTCGATATCTGAGAGTTGATTGATTCCCACAACAAACAAATTCGCCAAACAACCACCAATGACAGCCTAAAATTTCAAGTTAGGCAATGAACTAAAATTTGAGGTACGAAAAGAATTAACAAACTGATTATTTTAAAAGCTTAGTGTGATAAAAATAAAAACATACCTGCAAAACTCCAAGAGAAAAAGATGGAGTAATGTTTGTAAGCCTCTGGACAGCAAGCAAACAAATTGAAACAATGGACAATACCTGCTCAAGAAAACAAAAAGATTAACAACTCATAATCTTTACTTACTTGCATGTGGATCTCGTATAGGTCTAGTAATTAGTTAGCTAGAAACATCACTCTTAGCTAGATTATTGTTATTGAAAGGATAAGCTAAATTTGGATAGTGTACAGCCTTGGTTAAAGTATGAGGTAAGAAACACTGCAACATTCCTCACAAACTCTTATCCTTACACCACCACACTCACCACCATCTCACCTGCCACCACCCGGTTTTGTGGCTTATGCAGATGGATCCATATGAAGCTTTTAAGTGTCCCTATAGAGCAGGAGCACTACAACAAAAGAGGGCTAATGCTACGGTAGGAATCCGTTGTAAATCCGTTGCAAATGGTCATTCGCAACAGATTTGCAACGGATTACTACCGTAGCGTTAATGCTCCATGGAAATTTAAATTGCAACGGATTTCTAACAGGGGGAAAAAAGTGCAACGGTTTTCCAACCAAGGAAAATCCGTTGTAGATTAGCAACCGTCTTTGCAACGGATCATACTCCAATGGTTTTCTAACGGTTTTGCTACAACACTATATTACAAGGAAATTGCAATGGACAAAAATTGGTACGAGATTGCAACGGCATAAAGTAGGATTGGGTTTTGCAACGGTAAGCAATCGTAACGGATAAGAAACAGTGTAATATTGTGACAAATTTGCAACGGAGTCTAACCGCAATGGTTTCGTCACAATTTCCGTTACAATTTTTCGTTACAAAAACTGCATTTTCTAAAATAAAACAGCAAAAAAACGGCCATTTTCCCCGTAATATACAAATGTCGAAAGCTAAATATTTATGAACGCACAATTGAAATACAAATAATAATTAAACGATCATTCAAATATCATACTAAATAGCATATCAAATCCTACCAAATGTACCACTTCTAAACCAAATTCTACCAAATGCACTACTTAACAAAATGTGCATAATCCACTGATATGTGCCAAAGAATGTACTAATTCTAAACAAAATGTGTATAAAACACAAAGTGTACCTAATTAAGCATCGAAAGTTTATGCAGAATGGGGAGTGTGAGGTTTCTCCTTCAATTGTGTCAACACCTCGGCGAGCTTCTCATTCGTATCTTTTGATCATTTCTCCCTTAAATGTCTTAAGTTATTCTTCACTAAGCTTTCTTTCTTTTTCTAAAGCTTCCTCAAAGAGCTCTTTATCTTTTTTTCTCGCTTGCTCCAAGTCCTTCATCGGTTTTTTCCATTACTTAAACCTAAAAAACAACATACTTACACCAATTACAATTCATCTTAATGCATAAATACCTACTGTAAATGATTAAAAGAACAAAACAGTACATGACAGTAACTTTAATATGTATAAGTTACCTTTGACCCAATATGTATAACAAAAAGACAAGTAACAAGAGTCATGTACATTACCAGTAAGCGATGTATTTTTTTGGCAGTGGGCGTGTTTCACAAAATGTTTTCGATTACCTTCATCAATTCTTGGATCCCATTGATATGATTGCTGCACATAAGATAATTGTTAATAAGGGACTGCAAGTGGTTAAGCAAAACAATAACTTGTTAGGCTACAAAAACTATCATCTAGTAGTCTAACTATAGTCAACTAAATATGTTTTATGTTTTATATTAGTACACTTGTTTAAGTTGGACAAGACCCAATCCGTCCTAACCTGGATGAGCAGCATGTAAACTTTTAAAAGTTTATTGGTTGATATCTAGTGATAACTATCTTTTGCCACCTAAGAATGTGTCACAAAACCAAAGAGACCAGACCAAATTAATAAAAATATCGTTAAGATTAGTTTTAAAGTAGCAGGACCTCACAGAAGTTGTAATCCATTTGAACACAACAGGTTCACACTAAGTCCAATTCTACATTGATTTTTTCTTCATATATAATGGTATGTACAAGTTTTATTACATATCACAACAATGAACTTCCAAAACCAATTGCAGTTTTAAAACACTAGTTAATAGCGGACTTGAAATATTCGTTAAAACATTTAATAAGTTTTTTACATTTGCTAATAAAGGCATACCTTAAAACGAAGCCACATTTGGTCTTTCTTCTCTCATGGAACAGAACCCCACATTGCCCAAGGTTCACTAAACCTAAACTGAACAATTGATTTGATGGCATGTCCAACCGAATTTGATCATCAAACCTACAAAGTAATAAAAAATGCAACATGGTTATTAGTATCAAATTTTGTCCTCTATAAGAATAAATAGAAAACATAAGTTTTTACTCGTCTGCAGATGTGCTAATCATTGGACGGTCTGCTGGTTCAGGTAATGAATTTGGGATATTCGACCCTCTGATATTTGATGCTTCAACACCAGGTTCAGTCACCTATACACCCTTATTATCATCATCATCATCAATGTGATGATCATCCAACAACATTTGTCCGACACAACCAATGCCACTGTCACTGAAATCACCATGTGAAGGTCTAGGACCGCTAGACCTGCGTCCACTTGACATGATAATCTACAACAAAAAATTGATTAATTATGACATTTCAAATGATCACCGTATAATAAGAACAAGGGAACGAATGGGATAAAACATGACTAACTAATTAAGTAACACATATCTATACTAATTGGGTATGTATTTATAATTAGTTATCAATTTTAATACACAAAGTACTAACTAATCAGAAAGTATGTTTTCGAACTCTTCGTCTTCATAAACATCAATGTCATTTCTATCAAGTAGGCAACATGTGTTCAACAACCTCATTATTCTAGTAGGCAAAGTCCAAAAATAACTCCACATTTTGAACATAACTTTGATTAGAATACCCTTGTGCGCTGGTCATTTTATACATCCATGCCCAATCACTAGTGGACGTCATCATTACTAAAAAAAATAACAATTCTCTAAACCCTAAAATAAAGTGAACGAGTGGAATTAACAACATAACCCAGCATTTTAAATTAACCAAATTTTTTACACCCATATATATGAAAAATACTTCAAAATCATCACTTATATTCAGGTCAATGTAAAAGCATACTCAAAATTAGCAATTACAATTGATATGAGAACCAAAAACACTAAAATCATCTATACATAGTCAAAAATCAGCCACGTATAGTCAAACTTACATAAACCCATGAATAAAAATACCACAAATTTAGAACTAAAAACATAAAAAAATAGCCACATAATTTTACCCCAAATCAGAATAACTTAAATCCAAAAAATTGCTTAATTACACATAACTACATAATGTAATTAAGTACAAATAAATAAGAAATTTACCCAGCAAAGAGGATGAGTGGTTGCTTCGGGTGATGGCGTAGAGATGAGAGAGTAGCAGTGATGGACGAGGGTTGTGGTGGTGGCGTCAAGAGGTTGTGAAAGATAGATACTGTAAGTTGTGAGATGTTAGAAGATGTAAAGTGAGATCTATGTGAGAAATAAGTGGGTGGAAAGTGAAGTGAGATCTTATCCTCGTATTTTGACAAAAAATGAAATTTGGGTGGTCAATGTAAGCGGGAAAATGAATGTGAGCGGTAAATGTAAGCGGGAACTGAAAGATAGATTTTTTTTCATCTAAGATAACTTGTTTTCACATTTGTAAATTTTGTAACTTAATTTACATTTTACTAATTTAAATATCATTGATGATTAGAGGTGGAAATGAGCCGAGCCGCTCGCGAAAAGCTCGGGATCGGATCGGTAAAAAGCTCGAACGAGTAAGTTGCAGCTCGTTTATTAATCGAGCTCGAGCCCGAGCTTTACATACGAAGTTCGTTTGGGCTTGCGAGCCTAAACGACATTATGATATTTTCTTAATAGCTTTTCTAATATTATAATAATTTATAAATTATTATATATCATAATTCATAAACACAAAATAATATTAATGTTTCATAGAAATATTGTCCTGAATTATTATTACTAAATGTTTAAAAAGACTAACATTTGTAGTTTTTTAGTTTGTAATCCGAGAAAAGTAAGATCGGGTCGAATTAGATCTTAGGATCGTATGATCAAGATCGGGATCCTATAAGATCTTAAGCTTGTAAAGATCCTATATAGCCGGGTCGTTTTTGCTTTGCAGTATCGTAAAATCATAAGATTCTAAGATCAAGATCGGGATCTTAACAACCATTCCATGATGGACTTAAGCCTGGGATGGACATAAGGTAAGCCCGGGATGGACATGACAAATATATATATAACCAAAGAGGAAAGGAAAAAGGTATCGAACGAAGTAAGAGGCAAACCTCTGCCTCATACCGACAAAGTGGTCCCTTGGTCAACGCTTATTGGATAAAAGAGGGTTCCACACCTTACAGTCCATAGGGTAAGGCGGTTCAATCCAACTATAAATACTAAGGCATTTAGTGATTTCTGTTAGCTGTAAATCGTGTAAAGGGATAAGTCTCAATGAATTGGCAAATTGATTGTTGATTAGCTATAGTTAAGGGTGATGACATTTACCCAAAATAGATTAGTCTCTCTCATTATATATTCATGTATTTTGTACAAGAGATAATTAATTGATAACATCAAATAGTCATGAATATTAAGTGTCAATTTCCCCCGATAATGCTTGTTATTTATATAATTTATATGGATTTACGCTTGTTTTCCATTGTTTTTCACTTTCAGGTAAATTACGAGCATTGGAGCTAAAGAGACGCGGAACTAGAGAAATATCAAAAGATTTATCATAGTATGCTGACTTTGAAGAAGTTACGGCGTAACTCTTCTCTCACATTACGCCGCAACTAAAGCGTGACTCAGAAAACCAACTCATCAGAAGGTTACGGCGTAACTCTCCCCAAGGGCTACGACGTAACTATATTAGGTCAAATGAGGTTCCACGCCGCTGATAACTACGCCGTAACTATTTCAACAACTACGGCGTAACCATGTTTATTGAAGACTACGGCGTAACTCTTATAATAGTTACGCCGTAACCCAGATCTGACCTATAAAAGACAATATTCTCTCTATCAATTTCCTCATACTTTTCACTTGCATTACTCGTTAAACTCTCTCTTTACATACATACATATCATACTATGTTATGCTAAATCCTTTACTTATAAGGTTCTGACTTGATCGTCGGAGGGTGGTTCCCGAACCTTCGGCCTAAAGACCCCTTCTAACGAATTTCATTGTGATGTACAACAACATACTTCAGGCTCAGTTCATAAAGAATGGCTCGCACTCCCTACAACATATAGGTTTGGACTTCTCTAGTTATGGACTTCCTTATCACAGTTTTGAATTTCATCAATTGAGGAGATATATGCTCCAAAACTTGTAGCTAAATTATGTTGCAACAATCATTATAAGATAAACATAAAACAGAAAAATAGAAACTTTGTTTTAATGAAATTTAAATAATTTAAAAACAAAACAACTCTGAAAGGTACGGTCATGATTTTGTTATTAAGAAAGGATTATTCTCTTACCGTTAAGTACTTGACTCCAATGAGTCGTGTTCCATGACATTCATTTAACAAGTGTCCAATATATAATCTAAAAGGAAAAAACCCTTTCAATATTCGAACAAATCATAACCCTTTCAATATTGGTATGCTGAATATTGCTTGTTTATGTATGGTAGGTAAAACGCGATTATGAGTGGACTGAGATGGTTATTTTGTTTGGTTTCCCATTAAGAATGGTAAGGATCCCAAGATAAAATTAAGAATCTAAATATGGGGTAACACTTAAACAAGCCGAGTGTGTGTATTCATTGTGTGTGAATAAATATGTGAAATTATGAAGAAGAACATGATCCTTTTATTATGTGTGACACCTCTTTATTTAGAGGGAGGTATTTATGGTTTTGGGATAAATCATATCTGGATGATCAACAGTTTTGAACAAGACATGTGTTGATCATCTGATGGGCAGACAAGGATTACAAGTGTCATTCCTTACTTGGGCTAGTACGATTCGTACATAACATGCCTGCTCCATATTATGGTTGTGTGTCTCCTATTGTCACGTGTTAGGTACCGTACCCTAACTATTGGGTGTCAGTTGGGTGATCGTTGGAAATGTTTGTATATTGGACTCGGCTTGTCCGAGTGCTGATAATGGACCCAAATTTGACATGTATTTATTGGACTTTGGTCACTAATATCTATAATACATCAACATCATGCTACATCAAGCAAAATAATACAACTCATTTTCAACCGATACAAACTTAATTTCTAATGAATTTGCAAAGGATTTGAAATAGAAAATTAAAAATAAATTGAAATTAAATTATTATTATTTTACCGTTACAAATCAGTACAACTTATTTGAAATTTTGCAACAATTTTGTAATGGAAGCGAATAATACTTTTTTTATATACTTTTTAAAAAATTCCGTTGCAAATCCGTTACAAATTTCTAATAAAATTTACGAATTTGCAACGGAATATTTTATAGTAATAATTATAAAACAAATTACTTTAATTTTTGCAATGGATTTGCAACGGGTCCTGTGTCGTTGCTAATTCATTGCAAATATGTTGCAAACCAGTTGCATATTTGCTACAGAAATATTTCGTTGCAAATAATTACAATTTATTTAAATTTTTGCAACAATTTTGCAATGGAAGCAAATAAAAGTTTTTTTTATATAATTTTTAATAATTCTGTTGCAAATCCGTTACAAATTTCGAATAAACTTAACGAATTTGCAACGGAATATTTAATAATAAGTATAAAAGAAATTAATTTAATTTTTGCAATGGATTTGCAACGGGTTCCTGTGTCGTTGCTAATCCATTGCAAATATGTTGCAAACCCGTTGCATATTTGCTACGGAAATTTTCCGTTGCAAATTTCCGTAGCATTTGCCCAGTTTTGTAGTAGTGGAGATATAGTGCTAAGAAAATCATATCAACCTCATAACCTTGGTAAACTTTACTATGCATGTCCTCCTTTGAACAATCAGAAGTTTTTATCTTTGTAATATATAAATAATTTGGTTGTTAAAGACACTTATGATTCTCTTACTCTGTAACAGCAAATAAAACAAGATTATGGATGTGGATATTTTATATGGAAGGATAATCTAGATCTCCGGCTCCGTATAAGCTCTTCTCGTGGACCTTCAACACCTCAAAGTTCTACTCCAAGACCTTCAACACATCCAAGTTCTTCTCGGGGACCTTTTGGATTTGAACCAACATAGTGCTCAAATTGCAAGGTCTTGACTCTAAAGATAAAGATGTTGGAGGCAAGACTAGAAATGGAAAGACATCCCGTGGACCACGCATGTCAGTCAGCTGCAACACTTCATGAGCTTTTAAATGAAATGGAAATATTCATGTGGAGTAGCAATCCATATGTTTATTTGAATGTGTTAATCCGTATGTTTATCTTAATGTATTATTTTAATGGGTTAATGTTTAAACGTTTATCAATTTGGAATGTAATTCGTATACTTTAGTTATTTGAGTGGTTATATTGTTTATATGGTTAAAATGTATGCTTCTAATAAGTTCTTATCGAGAATCCCTGTTTTAGATCCTTATTGTGATAAGATTGTATTGATTAACTAATGAATGTAAATTGATGAATTAATGTTAACCATGACCCATGATCGAGGTGCTCGAACCAACCTCTCCCTCATCATCAAACCATAATACTCGTAAGAATAACTTGCATTTCATTAATAGTATCGAGAGTGCACATACGAATGTAAACTAGATGAATGTTAATGTATCTAGCGAATAAATCCAAAAGAAAGGAATATTAGCGAAGGATCAAGACTACATGCAATCACCAAAGTGATTTATAAACTTCGATCATATTTAAATTAAATCATTTTAAATAAATTTTAATTATTTATAATTAATTTAAATCGTTTATAATTAATTTAAATCATTTTAAAATCATTAATACTTCATTTATATCATTTCAAATCATTTATAATTATTTAAATCAATTTTAAATTGTTTTAAATTAATTTAAATCATTTATATTTAGTTTACAACATTTTTAATTTATTATAAACTTTGGGTGGGAACATATCCTCTCGAAAAGATAACACCACATTTTACTAATCACTAAGTTTATATTAATCACTGGCCAACATTTTGGTCAATGCCTTTTGCGAGAACATGTCCTCGCCAAAGATTAGGTGGGATAATTTAGAGGGAAATAATTAGCTAAAATCAAAATTTGAGGAAAAAATATATTTGGGTCAACCTTTTGGCGAAGAAATGTCCTCACCAAAGGTTTTAGTCAAAAATTCCCTCATTTCCCTCTTAGTCAAAGTATGAAAAGGAACTTTTTTTGTCGTTTAGCGGCCTGGCAAGGACATGGAAGTTCCATCCCATATTATGCTTTTTCTTGTAGTGAAAAAGCTAAGTTTTTACTTTATAAAAATTGTACGATTTTGTTTTGCATTGTTGATATTTTGCGGGGGCTGAAAATGAAGAAAATAGAAAGATTTGGTCTGAAGTGTCAATAAAGGGAAGATGCGAGCATTTCAGAATGAAGGAAGCATAAAGGCATCATTATAGTGTGGGTTTCTCTATATCCGTCTTTTTTGTTTGTGTTTAGTGCCACACCTCCAAAAATTTCACAGTAGAAAGGTAATCGGGGGCGTGGCTTCATAGCACAAAGTCACCAAGTATAAAGAACGACCTCTACATGAGTCATTTGAAAATACGTTTAATCTCATCAATAAGGTTTTAAAAGATAAAGTTTCAAGAATCCACAACTAACGTTTTAGTAATACAATAAATCTTTGAAGTGATAAGACCGCAAAATGTGACTATAGTAATGATGCTCCAGATGCAAACGCGTCTAAGGACCTGAGAAATACATGCTAAAACGGTCAACATAATGTTGGCGAGTTAATAGGTTTAAGTATGAAAAAGCAATGTGGACCACAAGATTTAATGTTTGTTTGACCGTTACATTCGGTCATGAACATGTATGGTTTGGCTGGTACATTCGGTTGTAATTGGTTGACCGTTACATTCGGTCATGTATGTACATAGCAGTTGGGCCGGTTCATTTGGTTATGTAGGTATAATCGTTTAAAGTACTTGCGTCTGTATGTAAAAGTAAGCAATGTATTCTCACCCTAAAGTAATTTCAAAATGAGTAGTAAAACATGTAAAAGTGAGGCTATGAAACTCACCTCAACAAATGATAAGTATCGGTAATGAGACGGTGAGACACAAATCGAGACAAAAACCCTAACCGCAACCTATTTAATAATAAGGTGTCTTAGATGCAAGAAAATGATAGTGAAATGATGCATATGCATTTTTAAAAGTTTTTATTTCACTCGTACATGTTTGCGTTTAAGTTATATAAGCCAAAACGTGATTTACGTAAAAATATACATTTATATGTCGTTTTACTTATCTAGAAAATAAACTTATATAAAGTTAATAATATATGTTTACTAAATTTTTAAAAAGAACACAACTCCTTCGTTATTTATGTGTTTGACTTGGTCTTTGACTTTTTGGAAACGTCTCAAGGTATACTAAGTATGGTCTTTTTATAAGTTTTCGATGATCTCGATTTTAAATGACTCAAAATGGTTTCGAATTTAAGAATTAGCAACTGTATAAAGGTGCAGTTTTTCTGGAAAAGTATAATTTTTGTCAAATCTTTAAATCACCATAACTTATTCGTTATAAGTCCGTTTTTAGCAAATAAGATATCCACGTAAAGGTATATATATCTGCTATCAAATTATTAGGTTTTCGATTACCCAAATCCGACTTTTTTGTCCGAAAAACACAATCGAAAAATCTGGACAACAACTATTTATTAACAAAAACGGACACTTAATCATTCACAAACTTTGCCAACATCATTTCTAACCTAAATTCTTCCACCAATATTTCCAACAATCTAACAACACCAAATCTAATCTAATCCCTTCCTCCAATGTCCAACAATTCAATCAAAGCAAAATCTAACCTAATCCCTTCCACCAATTTACCAAAATCATAAAGATAAACGTAAACATAACAATTTTTGCAAAAATACATGATTACGACCGCAAACAAGTATAAAGATTGAACTTGTTTATAAAAATACATGTTCTTATATAGTAACAAGTATAAAGTTGGACCTTTATGTAAAAATACTAAGTTATAAGTGTAAAGCTTAAACCTTTATATAAAAATACTAAGTTATAAGTGTAAAGCTTGAACCTTTATTTAAAATTACTAAGTTATTAATGTAAAGCTTGAACTTTTATATAAAAATAGTAAGTTATAAGTGTAAAGCTTTAATTTTTATGTGAATTAACATGTACGGTGACAAGTGTATGCATAAAATGATATGGATGATGAAGATGTAAGGAAATGATGAAGATGAGGTTACCTCAAGAGAATGGAACCAAACATGAGAAAATTAAACACCCAAATCAACTAAAGGATATAACCCGAATAACTCTATAAACAACCCGGATGAAAAAACCAATAAATCACCAATGTAAACACGAGCTCGAAATCATGAAGATCAAAGAAAAACAAACACCTTAGGGGTGTTTGTGTAGTGTGCCGCCAACCAGAGAGAGAGAGAGAGAGAGAGAGAGATTTTGTAGTGTGTGATTTTAGAATGTGAAGAAATGTGGGTTTAGGTTGGTATTTATAGTGTAGGTTTGAAGGATCTAGAGAAAGTTTAGAGGGGGTATCCATTGACGGAGTTTAAACCATTTCTTTAGAGAGGCCAAAGTGTCATTAACTTGTTTTAGGGGGGGGGGGGCAAATGATCAAATAATTATTTTTTGCACTAACATTTTGAACAAATTACATTAAATACAATATATTTTGGAGGGGCCAGGGCCCACCCCTGCCCTTAAGATCCTCCGTCCATGGATGTATCTAGATATTTAGTTGGTGGTTCAAATCCAATAGGGGACACAATTGGGAACATTTAGGGATGGTGTTGGATAGAAATAAAATTTGAGTAGGGTATGTGTGTGTGTGTGTTGTGCGTCGACCACAAGGACAAGGGGGAGGAAATGTTTTTCAAATTTTAAATTTTTGGGTATAAGGGAGATGTATCTAGATATTTTTGAGGATAGATGGCTATGTATGCACATGCACGCAAGTGAAATGCACAAAAAATGTAATTTTACCTAACCCGTAAAATATACGCTAATGACAAGTAAAAAATAATATTCGTGTTATCATACCAAGTAAAGTATAGTTAGAGTACATGGCGGAAAAGTCGAAGACCATATGAAGATTTGATTGTAATTACGCGGGATAACCTCCCGGTTGTATGATAAATCTTTTACGTAAACATAGAAAGTGAAAAGTCGAGGGTAAATAGTAAAAACAAATCTGAAAAAGTACCGGTTGTCATAATTAGTGAGTTGTCTCTCTCACTTTGATAGTAAGTTTGTTAACTTTTTGTGTAGTTTTTCGTTTAGTTTCTTTCTTCTTGTAATCGTTTTGAACTCAAAACTATAAACTGATTATGCAGTTGTGATAAAAATAAAAATAAAAGGGAGGTTGGTTGTATGAATTTATGATGTTAATCTTAATTGTTTTGACAATTTTCACAATTGTCGTAAGAACTTGATGCATCTCTACTTAACTCCTTTTAGTTTTATAAAAGAGTTTCAGACATATAATAGCAACATAGTGTTGGTTTGTGGGAGTTAAAACAAGCGTAAACGACTAGAAGTGTGTGATCCTATGGGGGCACACACGTTAAAAACGAGAGTACGTTTCGAATGTTTATAACTTGAATATATTATAACCCGTTTATGCATGCATGGAAACCCGATCCTATTTCATGACCCATGGGCTGTTTTGGGGTTCTAAGTGGTTCGGTTAGTGATGAGCCTTGGGCCTTGACATCACATGTAAACCGATCAGGCTAGGGGTGTTTGGATAGTTTACTTGGAGCTCAAGTTGAGTCCAAGTACAACTAGGGTTCATTCCCTATATATAAAAACACACCCTCACATCCATTCTTATGTATAATATCCCTAAACTCTACCCTACACTAATCGATCTATCCCAACTCACACATACCCACTCGGATTTCACTTTTGAATCTGATTAGGGTTTTATTTGACTTAGTCGATCCCTAAACTTGATCTTGTTCCAAGTTGTGTTAGGTTTCTGTTTTGATACACATTGCTAGCTCCCTGTGATCGTGAAGTAAAGTGATCGGTTGGAGGTTTTCTGTTCGTGGTGTTTTATCGGACAAAGGGTGGAAGATATCGGATAGTTATATCAGATATCGGGTAAAGAGGCAAACTGCTTCTCGGGCAGTTTTGTCTCGGGCATAAAAGAAGAATTTGGTTCTTGGGTTTTTCTAGTTCGTGGTATTCAAGTAATTCAAGGGTTGATAGTTTTAAACGTTCTCGACTAGCTCTTATCGAACGTACTTGGGTTTAAGTGTTTGTGTGTGATACTCGTAGAGGTATCTATTTCATATACTTGGGTTTCTTTGGTTCTCTTGTTCGTTAATAGCGTGCAGTTGACATCAAATGTTAGTTTTCTATTTACCTTTTATTTATTAATGTTTATTATTTACGTGTTAACCTAATTGCATAAACTAGATTCATATTCCGCTACGTACTCGTTTTCGTTACTTGGCTAACTAGATTATAAGATCCCAACAGTGGCATCACGAGCTATCTCGTTTTTGCGATTATGGGTTACACACTTTAATAAACATGTTTAAAAGGATGCATAAAATCTAATTAGTTATTCGTTTTATTTTTGTTTTGACAACTATATGCAATACTTGTCAATTATTAATAAAAAATAACAAGACACACCCAAATTAAATTAAATTGTTAATTAGAATTAATTTGTTAATTGGAATTAAATTTGTCAATTAGAATTAAATGTTAATTAGAATTAAAGGATTTCCGGTTATTTCCTAGCACTGACCTGGTCCTCCGCTTCCCTGCGAGTTCGATTGGAGCTACCGTGAACCATGATGATCACTACAGTTTCATGACTAAAAGTTTTTGAAATAAGTGTTACAAAGTTGTTTTGCATGCTTCTTTGTACACGACTTGTACCACATTTATGTGCATACCTATTTGTTAATTTTAAGTCTATGCCATCCAACTATGAACACGTGCATTTGGATTGACTTCGCTCGTCAGACCTCAGGGCCTTTCCAACCCATGGTGATTATTTCGCTTAGGTCAGACTTTTGGTTATTTTTACAAGTTCATACTTGGTCGACTTATTTCGAGTTGGCTTGGTCAGACCTTGAACCCGAGGCATAAGATGAGAACTAAACATGCTCATGACATTATTACGTGTCTACTAATGTCTTGATCAGTTTCATAAATCTAAGAGTTGCATTATGAAATTAACGCTCGTCGCTTACCTCTTGCCCTACTTAGTTACGCACTGGTCAGACCTCTGGTAAATAAGTGGGAGTGCAAAATGGATCTTAGTCTTAATTAGTAATTAATTGGGTAGTTAATTCTTTTAAGAATGTAATTATCAAAAATACTATAATTGAACTTTTTATGTTCTGATTAAAATTGTGTTATTGAAACTTAATTCGTAAACAAAGTTGTTTTTCTTTAAAAGACAAACATAGTCTATTTTCCTGGTAAGAAAAGTGAGACTTATTCCTATCTTTTCTCCTAAGTTGACAAACTAAGATAGGATTACAAATTATTAAACTCATTGATGATCTTTCATTACCCTTTTATGGTTTAGAAATAATTGAAAGATAGAATATTTAGTGTAACTGGAAATATTTTGTTTATAGCTACCAAAATAAATGATATCCTTCACTTGTCACGATGTATGAGTTTAAACCGCAAAGAGTAAAGAAATTACTAGAATATTTGCTAGGTAATTTTCTTGGACTCTTATTATTCCTAAAGTGCTAAAAACTCATAGGGTCGTGTAGACGATAAAGGAGGAATTGCATGCTAGAGATTCAAGTTAATTGCAAGTAAGAATGGCTAGTCCATTATCTACATAAGTAGGACTTCATATACTTTGTTCAATACCTAAGTGCATTGCTACTCGTAGGCATTTGAAGAGAATGGGAAAGTGTATAAAACTGATATATGCTTTCTACTGGAAATGTAACACTTACAATGTTGACAAATCCAGTGGGATCATTTGCATTTTATAACTGAAATAACATTCTTGTAATGTTGTCAATTTCAGTGGGAGTGTCACAATTCTCAATTTCCGGTCATTTCTTACATTTACTATTTCATCGTTTATCGTAAACTAGGTTTACAAGTATCAAATTCGCGTAACCTTAATGGTTTAGTTGCGAATTCATGAGCAATCATCAAGGGCATTTCATATAGACTAGGTTTAGTCTACATATCATTAGCATCATTATCATCATATTAGTTCATGCATGGTTTTGCATTTTTCATTCAACGCATAATTTCTTATTAAATAAACGCTATCGCGTAATTAATTATTTTGAACATTTGATCCGATACTTCCAAAAATTATCCCGATATATTTTTATACTCATGTTGAGTGTCGTTTTTAACATCGATGGAGTACTTCTTATAACATGATGTCTCCTAGTAAAAGTGAGTTCGCCTAACATATTTTCCAAAATGTCCAACCGTTCGTCAAGCGGAGTTGTAATGAATAAAATACGGTCACTTAAACTTTGCCGAAAACCACTCTTAAACGATATTTTGGACACAAGTACCATACTTAACCTATATTTTTCTCCATGATCGAGATCTCTAGGATGAAAACTTAAATGCTAAAACTTTGAGATAATGATACAAGCTTCCCAAAATCGTTGAGTTTGTTTCCTAACACTCGATGTGCACCATTTTACGACTTGCTTTTTGAGGCCGTTTAGTCCCTTTCATGAAATTGTCAAATGACATTATTTTATGACGAAAAGTTATAATTTCACAATAAATCACTAAATGACTATTGTAGGATATCGTTTCAACGTAAAAACTTGTAAAGTAATTTATAAATTGACAAGACGTTATAAGATTATTTTTCGACGATAAACTTTATTTTCAAAAGTGTACAAGTGGTATGGATATCATATGAGTTTGCATGCACGACATTGTTTCATGACTTATATTAGAGCATATCATTTATAATAGGTCGCGGTTAGAGTGTTGCGTCTCATTTCTGTGCATCCACTCTGTCATCATAACTATTGCAACAGGTGAGTAATCACATCCCCTTTTTACCGTTTTTACTATATTTTGGGGCTAAATGCATGAAAAATTCTTGAACTAAATTGATTACTACTCTTATGAACTCGTTTGACTAGAACTTGTGAACTCGAATTAAATCCTTGAACTTAATTACGAAATTATGCCTTATTTGAACTTATTGAACCGTACGTACTATGACCCAAAATTCTCGCCTTATTGGTGGAGTGTGCAAATTCTCCCTTGTTCGGAGTGTTCTTAATTGTATATAATAGTTGTATGATGTACTGTTCGTACATTCGCATTGTTAGTCTCCTATTAGTAGGTAGTATGGATAGCGCTATTATAGGTCGGCCAACCTCTCGTCCACTATGTTACGGGACGCATATTATTTATTCTAGGGGCTTTGCCGGGCATACATTATTATATACGTAGTACTATATGGTGAACTATTATGACCATTTATACTTGACTACTTGATACGCTATATTTTGTGCAATGGGTTGTGAACACACAGGTTGCAAGTTTTGTATGGGCGAAACTTGGAACTGAGTGGATTTACAATGCCTTTGCTTTGTGGACTATTTCCGATGACCGAAACCTTTGACTCTCTCTCTTACGAGTTTCTTATTTTACGAAACGTGTATACTCACCAACTATTTTCATTGTTGACCCATTTTTCTCTCATGCATTTCAGGTGATCGTTAGTAAGCTTTTCTACCAGGTCTTGCATAATGAAGTTTTCACTTGTCACTACAAATCGTTATGTAATAAAACGCAATATTTTGGGATCTAAACTTTGTAACATATTTGCCGATGTCGGCTAAACTGGTATTGTAATGGTATACTATTTCTTTTTAATCTTAACGTTGGTATGTTCTATTATCTTGGGCTTATGTTCCTTTCCGTTACACCTCGTGTTTCCGCCTCCGGCGAGGGTGTGACAGGGAGCTACGGGATTTATTTTCTTGTTAAGTCACCCATATCATTTCAAATTTGCTTTAAAATAATTCATTACTTTCCGAATATGAACGACCATTGCTTAAAGGAAAATTTCATTTTATTTTATAAGATAACCCGTTGCCTTTCTGTTGTTGCTATCTGAAGCGTTATCTATTGAATAATAATCCAAAATTCCTTATTAAAGGTTATGGTTCTAAAATTACTTATAATATCTATGACATTATCATATTGCTTACACAAATCATTCACATGTTTTTTTGTTTTCATAATATGATGTTGTACCTTACACAAGTGGGAGAAATTTCAAAGTGTGTGCAAGGAACAACGGTCTTATTGGTATCTCTTGACCGCAAGGTAAAGAAAACTAATAAGTCTATTAGGACTTAAACACGCGAGTTGTTTATTGCCCTACTACATGTAAATAAGAATTCTACTAGGACTTAAACATGCGAGATGTTTGTTGCCCTACTACATTCTAATAATGATTCTACTAGGACTTGAACACGGAAGATGTTTGTTGCCCTACTACATTCAAATGTCATGATATAGTGTAAAGATACTTCAACATTTGACTACATGCTTTAGTCAACATAATTATGGTTATATGATAATGATCATAATTTTGAAGTATAAAATTAACTTGAAATTACTATAGAACTCAAGAGTTTGCGTTCATGATTACTTTTGTTAGTATAATTATGCTTACATGTTAAGACATAATTATAAAGTCCTTGACTTATTCAATGACTTATAACATAAAGTATATATAGTAAAATTGTTGTGTCTTCTAGTTAACACATAAACATGAGGCCTTTGAATATTCAAAGACTTATAATGTATTATTGACATGTTATGTTTTCTTGTAAACACATGAACATATAATTCTTGAATAGTTTTGTCTTCTTGTGAACACGTGAGCATAAGGTTCTTGTATTATTCAATGAATATACATTATAGCATGCACTTGGTCCATAAATACTTAATATGCAATTTGGCTCGACCCAATTGACAAGTATTTGGTCCAAAGAGAATTAAGTTATATATGAAATTCTGATATAGTTTCACAATTCTAATACTCATAGAATATCATTTCATTATGGTATGTCTAATGTGCTGAATCAAACCTTATTCATATTGTTTGGATCATGATAGCTTTAATTACTCTACCTCTAAAACATATCAAGGTTAGAAAATTGCGTGTCTCATGGATACACTCAATTTATTTCAAACCAAGAAGGTATTTAAGACAAACCCATAACTGAAATCCCTAATTCATTAGGGATTTTAGGTTTTTCCACTCAAACCAATCAAATCATAAACCCTTTCAGATTTTTGATTTATCTACACTTCCTAGCTTGAAGATTGTAGTTTTGGTGTTTTTCTTAGCTCGACGAAACACAAAAATTGTTGCTAGATTTTTGGTTAAAGAGTGATACTAAATTAGAGTTTTTTTTATACAAACCCTAATTAGAGTTGTTGGAAGGAATTCCATTATCTCTTGATTTAAGTTCTGAATTTGTTAAAATTTTATGAAGCATTTTATTAACAAATCTTGAGATGAGAACTTAAAATGTATTTTATGGTTCCCAATAAAGAACAATTTATTGTTGCTTAAATACTTAGTATTTAGAGAATGTCTCTACTTAAAAAAGTAAGTGGGAACATATACAAATCTCAAAGTTTTTGAGAACAAAATACTTAACCTTCTAAAATCCACTTATTAATGTCATACTAAGGTTAAACATGTAAATGTAAACCAAAGTATAATCATTACTCTCATTCATAAATCAGAAAGGATGCCTCATCACTTGAGTGATATTTTATATCAATGCTGAGGGATATAAGTTAGAAGATTATTGTAAATCAGCTAACTACTAAAATACATTATCACATCTTGAATCTAATAAATATCTTAGAACTATGAATGATAAGATGCAGTCCTTAAAAGGCAAATCAAGTTTTGAGCTTGATTGTTATTTCGCCTAACTATTAACCTATGAGGGTGGAATGAGTTTCTTTTGAAGAATGGCTCACAAGGACAAAATTGTATACATGTTAATGCGTGACATTTAATAAGAAGTTTTTAATCATACTTAAGCAATTGAATATGATTAGATTTTCTTATATATACAAGCATTAATTGGATAAAGATAATTAATTGTCATATATGTTTCCTTGTATGAGGAATATGGCAATTAGTTTTTATAACTCTTTCTTTATGATTACCTTTTGCGAGGACGGTGTAATCAAAGGGTTATGAATCTATATTATCTTTATGTAGTATACAATATTTAAGCAATCCATGGTTTGGATTGGATCATGCATCTAGGAGCTGAGATTTTGAATTTAATTACAATATGATTCTGATTGAACTAAGATAACTCTTGAGTACATCTGACATTGAGTGGGAGCATTGTGTTTATCCTTAAAATTTACATATTGAAGATGTCATTCCATTTAAGCTAGATATCGATCCTTAAGCTTGGAATGAAACTTCACTTGGAATTTAGGGAATACAACAAACAACCTTGAAATAAATGTTTATCTGGAATAAACAAATGCGGAAAATTAAGTCTAACACAAATGCAATATATCATTCAAGCAAGTCTTAAATGGTATATTCCACTTGGAGTAATTATTACATGGATGGAAACCTTATGTTTTTAACTAAAGGTTTATCATATAGATATTATATTGTGCATAGGACAAGTTGTTGCTTTTGCACTAAAGCAAGATGAGCTGACAACAATAATATCTAATTGAGAGTATTTAGATTATTGTTATTACAGATGTTTATGAATTATAAAGCATAGTGTTGTATAAGTACAAATGATGCTAGAGGATAATTAATACTAGTTGTAGTAGGATTTTATCATTTATGATAAATCTGCTAACTTGTTATGCTCAACATAGAGCATTGTTGCATTACACATTAAAGAATGAGAATACTTTACACTTTTAGAAATTGTAAAGATGACTGTCAGTATGTCGTTGGCTTCTAATACCTCATGCAAGGTAGGGCGACATCTCCATACTATAACTCTTGCAATAGTATGAGCATATGAGATAAGACACTCATCTTATATTTCAAATCCTCACTATATGTGAAATTTGAAACAAGTATTTGGAAAGTTTACTTAGATGACCATTTAGTTTTTCTTTTAAAGAAAGGTTGAGAATGTTGGAAACATTTGGCTTCAACTTACTAAATTAATTTCATGCATATATGTTTTAGTATTTCGATAATTGGGATTGAAAGACAATTTTTGCTTTATGATGAATGAAGATACTTGGTATTTGTTATTCATTCATATAGTAATTGTTATCCTATATTTGCATGTTTAATCTTTGAATGATTTTATTGTTCTAAATATGTCCATTGTCGGTTAACAATATGGGAATATTGTTATGTAAGGCAAATGTGAGTGTTGGTTATATTCTAACGAGAATGTGGATTGTTCCCGCCAAACTCATGTGTATTCACAAGGGATGCATATTTGATACCCCAACTTTCAAACATTTACTTTTGGATCCTTGTCATAAGTAAAATATTGAAAATGGTTTGTTAAAATCGTCCTTAGACTTGAGATGCAAGCAAGTTTTGTTATGTGTGGATGTCATTTTTTGTAATTATAAGCAAAACGCTATCTGAATAAGGTAGTTATGAAGACTATATTTCGGAGTGATGTGAAGCAGCATCCACAACACTTGTAGTCAATAAAGGATTTGTTACTCCACTTGATATGTGCAGACAGATACCATGGCGCCTCTCCAAAATTAATCAGATAATTGTTCGGCTGAACCCAAAGGGTAATGCAAGATGATACTTGATTACATTTGGTATATCTAATTAAATTCTATAACGAGATTCTAAATGGTTAAAATATATGGAATGAGTTAGGATCCATATCCATGGTTTAATGGTATCTATAACAAAGGATGATTAAAAGCAAGATATTAATAATCATGCTACTGAGAAGATTTTATGAAACTATATCTCAGACACTTTTAGTTAAAAAGCGAATGAGAGCGTTGCTAGGCGTTTCCGTCATTAGTTTTGTGTGTCATTCGACACTCCAACTCCCAAGTGGGAGTTGTTGGTTTGTGGGAGTTAAAACACGCGTAAACGACTAGAAATGTCTGAGCCTATGGGGGCACACACGTTAAACACGAGAGTACGTGTCGAATGTTTATAACTTGAATATATTATAACCCGTTTATGCATGCATGGAAACCCGATCCTATTTCATGACCCATGGGCTGTTTTGGTGTTCTAAGTGGGTCAGTTAGTGATGAGCCTTGGGCCTTGACATCAAATGTAAACCGATCTGGCTAGGGGTATTTGGATAGTTTACTTGGAGCTCAAGTTGAGTCCAAGTACAACTAGGGTTCGTTCCCTATATATAAAAACACACCCTCACATCCACTCTTATGTATAATATCCCTAAACTCCACCTTACACTAATCGATCTATCCCAACTCACACATACCCAATCGGATTTCACTTTTGAATCCGATTAGGGTTTTATTTGACTTAGTCGATCCCTAAACTTGATCTTGTTCCAAGTTGTGTTAGGTTTCTGTTTTGATACACATTACTAGCTCCCTGTGATCGTGAAGCAAAGTGATCGGTTGGAGGTTTTCTGTTCATGGTGCTTTATCGGACAAAGGGTGAAAGATATCGGATAGTTATATCTGATATCGGGTAAAGAGGCAAACTGCTTCTCGGGCAGTTTTGTCTCGGGCAGAAAAGAAGAATTTGGTTCTTGGGTTTTTCTAGTTCGTGGTATTCAAGTAATTCAAAGGTTGATAGTTTTAAACGTTCTCGACTAGCTCTTATCAAACGTACTTGGGTTTAAGTGTTTGTGTGTGATACTCGTAGAGGTATCTATTGCAGATACTTGGGTTTCTTTGGTTCTCTTGTTCGTTAATAGCGTGCAGTTGACGTCAAAGATTAGTTTTCTATTTACCTGTTATTTATTATTGTTTATTATTTACGTGTTAACCTAATTGCATAAACTAGATCCATATTCCGCTGCATACTCGTTTGCGTTACTTGGCTAACTAGATTATAAAATCCCAACACATAGCAACGTATTTTCTTTCAAGTTCCATTATTATACATGTACCTTTTTTCGTTCCCTTTCAAATACCGCCACGATATGATACTTATTGATGACGTGTCAACACCCTTAAAATTACTAAAATACGTCTAGCACGTGAGCTTATAAGTATTATAGGCGACGTCCTGTGAGCTTGTTCCCTATAACACTCCTATAACATAAACACTCTTTCCGGTAACATTCTTGTAACACACTACAAAAAATACTTCACTAACTCACCAAAAAAAAATTAATAAAAAATCCTAAAACCTTCGCCATCCCAACGGCTATGGCCCTATAACACAAAACCCCCTATGCAGTATAACAAGTACAATGGCGCCATAGATGCCATTTTGGCACCTATAACATGTTATAGGGTCAATGTACCGTGCCCTCTTAAAGCTTCAACTTTTCTTTATTTGAAATGATGAGATATCTAATTTATATTATTCACTATATATCTAACAATAAACAGTTACGTACATAAAATTGTGAGGCCATATGAACCTAGGAGCTTGAAGCGCTTGTTTTAGTGGCCTTATGCTTGAGACGGCCCTCAGCCCAAAAACTTTATAAAATGTATGTCGTTCATAAAGATATATCTAGGAAAGGAAATAGTATATAATCTTTTGGGAGTGTTTTTTGGGGATGTTAATGTTAAATGTTAAAGCTGATGTGGCGCTGACATGGACGGTGTTATTGGTGTTACGGTGTTATGAATGGGAGTGCTCTTATGAGTTACTATACTAAGATAGAAATGACATATTTCTTTTAAAAGGCAACAAAGAAGGAAATGACATTATTGTTTGTTTTGTAGTTAATTTGTTCTCTCCTCAACTGTTTTTATTTTCTTTCTCGGTTGATGATGTTTCAAACTTTTTGGCCGACTCATCCATGAGATTTGAACTCATGGCCGCACAAACTCAAACCAAATAAAACTCTCATTTTTCAGAAAGTTGACGTGACCACTTCAAGAATGTTTACACCTAACAAAAAATGAAATTGAGACCTCGCATATTTTATGGTGATAGTCACAAGCTTTTTGGCATTGGCCTGACTGGTTTTCTCTCTTCCGTTTCCAATCCTTTAGATTAAACTTGAAAATAAGACGAAAAATAATAACTTTGTTTGATACTTTCTTTTCCCTCTCTTACTTTAATATATCTTCCTTTGCTTTCCTTTACTTTCAGTTCTCTTAGAACATAAAACTAAAGAACGTTGCGTAATTAATGTTATAATCATAATGAAGTGTACGTAATATCATAGATAGTAAGCATTAGAAATTATACCGTTCCTTTAAGTGTGTAAGCTCTTGAATATCTATAAATAACGTTCAAAGTAGCTCCAATGGATTTGCCATTAATCTCAGGACCAACTTGAAAACTGTGTGCTTCAGACTCAGCACTTGCCTTAAATTTTGCTTTTCGTCTATATTGTGGAAGAAATCTTGTATGAAACTTGTTGGTACTTTGAGGATAGTTTACTTGGCGTAGACGATTAAGCCTCCTAGATTTGATATTAGAGTCTTCCAATCTATAGGTCTTGCATTCTCCAACCCTTGAGAGATCTACTGATCCATTGCCTACAAAAATTCAGAAACTGTGAGCCACTGAGTTTTTAATCATAGTTCGAAGAAATTGAGGTGCCATATATACCAGAAGCGACAACGTTTGGCACTATTGGTCGTTTTGAAGGATACTAACACGAAGGCTTGATAGCCGATCCAAGCAACATAGATTTCATGTGTCTTACAAGTAAAAGCAAAACACTAGAAGCCTGAGAGTGTTATAATTGATTTTGCTTGTTGAAAACCATTTGTTTAGAACTATATAAAAATGAGATTATGACGTGTCACAGTTATAAAAGTAAAAGCGCAAACCTATTGCTCGCCATCTTCATTTGCTCACTATGATGACGTGTCACAGTTATTAAAAAAGTAAATAAAAACAAGGCCAGCGAGCATTTGTTCTTATAATACTTCATCAACCCACTTTAAAAAAAACAAAACCGATTGCTTTCACCCATTTGTTCTTATTTAATACTTCAACCTCTAAAACCTTATCTGTAGATCTAGCAAAACCGGTTAATACATCATTTTCTTCACTTTTCTTCAAATCTATTGTTTTATTTATGATAAAGCTAATGCATTCCATTAGAAAGCATAATACATTAACAAATGACCAGCACATGTCCATACACCCTTCAATGCTAATACAAACCCAATAAAAATCACTAACAACATAACTACTAACTTGAAATAATTGTTGGTTATGACCAATCAACACACCAATGATTCAAACCCCCTAACAACACTCTCATCAATCCTACTACTAATACTTTTAACATCACCAATCAACTCCTTAAAACTACCATTTCAACTCAACAACGTACTCCCAGTCCTCCCAAGCCAAATCTCATGGCCGGTCATGAACAGCTTCGGCAAAGCCGTTGATCTGCTACCGTCTTTCGTCGGGACTATCTCGCCGCAAAACGGTTCGGTTGTGTGGAACGGCGCCTGTTTTGGTGGTAAGGAGGCGCGTATGGAGTTTACGATGATCGGGGATTAGGTGGTGGTGTCATTTATCTTAAGACTGGTGAAGCCCACAGTTGGACATGTATGGATCTCTATGTTTTTACTGCACGTGAACATACTCTAGCGTTTGAATCCTGGGAGAAACCTGCAGAGTTGGAATATGTGAAGCAACATGGAGTCTCCGTATTTCTGATGCCTTCCGGAATGCTGGGAACACTGCTTTCTTTAGTTGATGTTCTGCCCCTATTTTCCAACACGAAAAAATATGGCCAAAATGCTAACCTGGCTTTTCTAAAGGATCACATGGGTGCTACATTAGAGACACGATCTCAGCCATGGACTGCAACTATCGATCCAAATGATGTCCATTCTGGTGACTTTTTAGCCGTGTCAAAGATTCGTGGACGATGGGGTGGGTTTGAAACATTGGAGAAATGGGTTACGGGGCATTTGCTGGTCATACAGCAGTCTGTATGAAGGATGACCAAGGAAATCTTTGGGTTGGTGAATCAGGTCACGAGAATGAGAAGGGCGAAGAGATTATTGTCGTAATTCCGTGGGATGAATGTTAGTTTATGGTTATAAATTAATACGTGTATGTCCGGATTCGAACTCGAGACTTCGGGATTACACACATTACGTATGAGAATCATTATAGAAATAATTAATATATTAAATGTAATATTTAATTATTTATTCACGAATAAAACACTTAACGGTAGTTAGTATTTAACGGGGTTTTGATAACGGTCGTTAGCTATTAATACATAACAAATAAAAGGAAACAAGTGAAGAAGGATCTAGAAACCCTAAGGGTTGTTTGATCCGATCGGTTATGGGCATGAAAGGAGGTGGAAAACTTTCCTTTTTTCCTTACACTTGATCACCAACTTATTAAGCCTATAAATACAAAGGCCTATGAATGATTTCATTAGTTCTTGCTATCCCTAAATCTTCCTTGGTGTTTCCTCTTGTGGTGTTCGATCGACCAAACAACCCTAAACACATTAGGGTTGTCGATTTGCTTATTACACACACACGTGTGTTTTTGTTCATGATCTAGAAGCTAGCTTTTCGTAGTGATTCGATTGTAATACGTGTGTACAAGAACGAAGGGCTAATACAATTGTGTTGGTGACTTGGGTGGTTCGACTAGGTATATAGTCGACTAATACACAACCATATTTGGTTTGTGTTTGGGGAAATTAGTACCCGGGTTTATTAATTGTGCTCTAGTTACCGTTACGTTTGAATTCATCAAAATGTACGTACTTTCTAATTCGGTTAATTAAGTTTGCTAGTATTATGATTCTTTATCGTTTCCGCTATTTTCTTTGATGATGGTTATGTTTATATATGCTTATATGATTCATAAAACCCAACAGTGGCATCACGGGCCGTTAATACTATGTAATTAATTACCGAAATACATTAAAATTGAATCTTGATTTGTTAGATACATGTTTTAGGTTTCTAGGGTTTTGAAAATTGAAAACCCTTATTTTATATATATTGGGTCAAATACCTTTTTATTATGTAATTAGGTTTTAGTTTCATTAAAACTTGTAGAAACCCTAAGATTGCATGTAGAATTTTTATGTCGATAATTATGTGTAATTGTTATATGACATAATTATGCGTATCTTGGGAATTCGTTAATAATTGTTATGTGGAAACCATGGTTGAACATGCTCGTTTGATCTTGGTTTATTGTTAATTGTTAAGTTTATGCACATGTCATTTTTTTGATAAATCTTGAATTGGGGAAGACCTCAACTATATACTAATGAAACAATTATGTGCTACGTGGTATATGATTAACTATGGCTTACGCAATCGACTCATCGATGTATGTGGCTCACTTACCTTAGTAAGTGAAAGCCCTAGTTGATATATGCATTATAATAAACCTAGAATTGATTATTAGGGTTTTATCAAACAAATTATGCATGTGGCTATTTGTTTTTACATATGTTAATTGTTATGATATATGTGCATTATTTGAATTGGTTAATTGTTACTTTTGTTTATAAAATTGTTTGACATGTTTGTAAGCTAACGGGTTTCTTTATGAAAAGAAAAGTTAACCGGACTAAATAATGGTGAAATTGGATTTGTGTTTAAGATGTAAGTCATGAATTTTAAAAGACGGTTGCAACTTTACCAAATAGCTAGAACGGCGCATCCATTCTGACAAAATGTGTGGGGAGTTTTAGGAGGGTACGCATTAAATTGTGACCCGAATGAAGAGGGTTTTTAATATGCTTCGCGCTGACCCGATTCACCGCTCGCTTGTGTGTCATATTTGGAGTTAAGTATTCCTATTATATGTGTGAAGCTTCCTAAGGTAAAGTGGTAAGTTTCTCCAAGCCTCGATTAAAATTCTATTGATTTCATCTTAATAAATTTAAAACTAATGAGTAAAGGTTTTATAAATTTTATGTTATTAAGATGTGTGCAAGCTTCTTCATACATAAGTTTTGATTACACATCAAAATTTGTACCCTTTAATTTAAGTTAATGCCATCTAATTATAAGAAATACTTGAAGTTGCAATTTAGGCTATGTGAGATCTTAGCTAGATTGTGATGACAAGGTGAATTGTCCATGTTGAGTGAGACCTCATCTGGAACATTTGCACTTTCTAAATTAGACAACTTAATTGAGTATGTTAGTGAGACCTAGAACTCAAGGCATAAGATGGGGTGAAACATGCTTACATTTGCATAAGAGTTTGGCAAATTGTAAATCCCATAATTATCTAGGAATTGGAAACTTGTTTGTCAATTATTGTTCGACAATTACCATGTTGAATACTTTCATCACTAGCAGATCAACTGATGTGGTGGAATTATGGCAATTTGGGTCCTAGTTTCAAGGAAAATTCTATGGTTAATATGAATATTTACCAAAGGTATTTATTTTTCTTGAAAGATTTAATTATCGAAAATACTAAAATTGAATTTTGTTGATTCTTTTGAATGTATTAATGCAACGTTAAACCGTAAACGTAGTTTGGGTTTTGGTAAATTGATCTAGTTATATTTTCAAACAAATGTTTGATCGAGAAAACATTTACTGAAAAGACAAACAAAGTCTCTTTTCCATGGAAGAAGAGTGATACTCAATCATATTCTTTTTCATGATTGAGAAAGGTATGTTAGGAACATTAGAATTGTCTAAATTCTAATATATAACTCATAGCAAACTTTAATAGTTAAGAAAATTGCACACCTTGTTTTCCATAAGAGATTTCATTACCCTCTGTTGGTGATTGAATTCTTATATGACATTTTGGTGAACTAGAAAACATGTTTTACATTTTATGAGTTATAAAATTAGAAGCTAGACTAATTACAGCAAAATTGGTAAAAGACAAACTAGTAAATTTTATCTGGTTGTTTTGCTTTGACCAATTAAAGGTGCTACACGCCATTATGGGGATGGTAGACCTATTAAGGAAGAAATTTCATGCTCAACTTTTCAAGTTATTAGCATTGATTGATGATCCATCATCTACATAGTAGAATACTCTCTTTAGTACCTAAGTAATTGTTATGAATGGTCTTGCAAAGAAGTAGCAACGTAATAGCATGCTATTTTCACTAGTTAATGAAACACTTATACTGTGTCAAATCCAGTGAGAGTATTGTGTTACTGAATAAGGCATTAATTGTAATGTTGTCTAATTCAGTGGGAGTTACAAGCTTTATTATCTTGGTAGTAACTCAAATTATTTCCAGATTTTCTTGAAATAATTCATTACGTTCAAAATTGTAGATATTCATATTTTCAAGGATAGTCATGAGCGTTTCCTTGTTAATTAAGTAAATCTACATCTACTTGTAATGTTTATATATCTATGACACTATCATATTGTTCACATAAATAAAATGCAAGTCATGTTGTTTGTGTGCTATATGATGTTGTTCCATGCACAAGTGGGAGAAGTATTTATTGTGTGCAAAGGAACAACACATACAAATATGATTAATGGATTCTCTTGATCGTGAGGTAAGAGATTAACGTTCTAATAAGATTGTCTTGTTTAAAGAACATGTGTCAACATTATAACATAGACTACTTTTATGTCTTATATCATTCAAATTATAGAAACACTTGAAGTTACATTTTATGTTAAGTGTGATCTTGGCTAGATTGTAATCTCAAGGTAAATCTCCACTTGTCGTAAGATCGGGCGTGGATGCTTTTGCAGTTTCTTAAGTTGGACACTTCAAGGAATGACATAATTAAAAGAAAGTAATCTAATGCTACTTTAAATATTTGTTTATTCTTGGAATGACATAAATAGTATATTAACTTGAAAATTAATTAATTGAAACCAAGACATGGTGTTCATAATTACTTTAAATTATACATGGTTATGTGTTTCTGTGTAAACTCACAAACATGAAGTCTTTTAAAGACTTATAATATAAAGTAAGACATTATAGCTGTTATGTCTTTTGACTTGGTCAAAGAATACTTATGTTATAAAGCATCCAATTGGCTTGAAAATTCTATTATACCATTAAGTTGACTTAGTTAGTAAATAGGTAGGCCAAAAGGAATATGTTTATTTTACATATTGTTAGATTGTCTTATAATATTAATTCTAATAAAATATTGTATGTATATGGTATGTTCAGTTAGAAAAAATCAAACTTTTGTTATATTGTTTAATTCAAGATAACTATATCATCTTTTCTTCCAAAAGTTATCAAAGTTAAGGAAATTAAGTATGGATTATACTTAATAAGACTCCAACCTAGAAGATTAATAAGACACCATTTTAGTATGAAATGTGATGAATCACATTAAGTCTTATATTGAAGTTCTGATTTGTTAAAACTACTTATGGAGTAGGTTATTAACGAACAAGATTCACGAACTGTCAATGTGTTTTGTAATATCTCAAATAGAACAATTGAGTGTTGTTCTGCTTGCTAAAATATTTATAGACAGTCTTTAAATTACCAAAGCAAGTGGGAGTTTTGTTTAGATCTTGAAGAGACTAAAATACAAAACACATAATCTTCTAAAACACACTAGTAAGTATCATGATGAGGTAAAACATGTTAATGATAGACCTCAAGATAGTGGAATTCTCATTCATAGATTCACAAGGATTTTCAGATAGTTGATTGATATTCTGAGAAATATGAGTTACATGATTACGGTAAACTTGTTAATCATAATGATGCATTTACCAAATATTGAATTGTGGTAAATTATTCATACTATGAATGATTAAATGTTGTCCATAAAGATAATCAACTTTGGAAACTTGGTTTATCTTAATGAAAATGAGTTTCTTCAAAGAGAAGGAAAACCCTAGTAGTTTAAATTCTTGTGTAGAAATCATATGGACTATATTGTACAAAAATATTTAATGCATGTGATAAGACTGTTAATCACACTTAAGCAATTAATTATGATTGAATATTCTTTCCTTGGCAAGTTAAATATATAAAGATTATAATTGTCATATTTAATTTCATGAAATTTGACAATGAATATCAAAACTTTTTCTTGTGTGATTACTTTTGAGAGGACAGTAAGTAATACAAAGGAGTTTTATGAATTCACATAATCTTTGGAAATCTACAAACTGCAAGAATCCATGAATAGATATATGCATGCATCTAGAAGATGATTCTTATGTTTAACTATTAAGTCCAAGTTTTGATTTAATAATTAAAATAAGGTAATTCCTAAGTATTTCTAAAAGCTAGTGGGAGTATTATGCTTATTTAAAATCTTATATGTTGTATAACACATGAAGTAACATTCCATCTAAACTAAATGTTAAGTTTTATTTTGGAATGAAACTTTACTTGAAAGATTTAGAAAAAGACATATAACCTTGGAGTATATGTTTATTGTTAGTAAAAATGTGCGGTATAAAATAAATGAGCCTAATAGAACATGATATATCATTTGGAAAATGGATATGCAGAACATGAATAATATCTAAGTTTGACTAAAGGATTTTTCATGTAAAACATGTTAAATAGATAAAATTGTTGTATCATGCTTGAATGCAAGATGAGTTGACAACATTGATATCTAATGAAGTTATTATATAACTAGTGTAATGAATATTCTATTAGAATATATTTGAACATAGAAATACATTCCTCAACCTGGAATTTCTCCAAGATTCTGTGGATGAGCTATACAACAATTGTTACGTACTTGTCATAGCCAACAAACTTGAAAGTTTTTGAAGGCATCAAAACATTACACTGTAAGATATTCAAGTTTACGGATTTTAAAGAGCATGTTGTTGTTTGTATAAAACAATGCTGGTATAATTGAGATGACACTCAATACTAGTCATGGTAGGATTTCATGGCCATATAAACTAGTTATGCTCAACTAAGAGTATAGTTGCATTATACATTAAAGAATAAGAATACTTTAAACTTTCAAATGTTTGAAAGTTTAATTGTCATAAATTGGTGGTTGAAGATGTCACACACTTTATGAAATATTATGTGGCAATATCAAGATATTTGAATGCACACATACAAGAACTTCACTAGTTGAATTCTTGGAATAATTATTCTCAAAATTCTGATAGATCAAAGTTAGTTAAAATTATGCCTTGTCAACAAGTATGAATTGTCATTACTTGAGGCATAATTCATTAACAAGTATTATCATGCAATGATGTATTTAGTATTTGAATAAGGGATGTTATGAACAAATATTATTTAAATAAAATAAAATATTGGTTATGTTTATTTTTTATTTTCTTAATATTATATTTGCATGTTTAATCCATGAATAACCTATGTTATTCTAAATGTCCATTGTCATCCAATGATATGGGAATGTCATTTGATTTAAGACAAATCTGAGAGTGTTGGTAGAATATACTTGAAGTATATTGATGCGTAGGACATGCCAAATTCAGATGATATTCAATGAATTGAGTATATGACTGATCCCAACTAAACATGGTTGTACTTTATGGATCCTTGTCATCAAGTAAATCATGCATATTTATCCTCAAAGTTGAGATACCAGATAACTGTTATGAATGTAGTGAACTTGTGTGAAAAAGTCTAACGCTATCCGTAACATGTGGTTATAAGGGCTATCTTCAGAAGTTTTGCAAAGTTCATGAGTTATGTCTTGTAAAGAGAATTTGCTCCTTTGAATTTGTTTCAAAGCATTATACTATTTGGGCCCCTCGTAGGGTTGACAAGATATTTGTAAGGCCTTACCCAAGATCTATCTGGAATACGTTCATATGATTTGGTAATCTTGTTCAATCAGATATAACAAGAAACATAATATTAACTTATGGAATGACTAGATCCATATCCATAGTTAATGAAGTATTAGAAGCAAAAGGATAAGTATTAATGATGATTCATTAAAATGGTTTTTCCAGGGAAACCACACTAGATTTAAGTGGGAGCTGGTAGTTTATGGTTATAAATTAATACGTGTATGTCCGGATTCGAACTCGAGACTTCGAGATTGCACACATTACGTATGAGAATCATTATAGAAATAATTAATATATTAAATATAATATTTAATTATTTATTTACGAATAAAACACTTAACAGTAGTTAGTATTTAACGGGGTTATGCTAACAGTCGTTAGATATTAATACATAACAAATAAAAGGAAACAAGTGAAGAATGATCTGGAAACCCTAAGGGTTGTTTGATCTGATCGGTTATGGGCATCAGAGGAGGTGGGAAACTTTCCCTTTTTCCTTAAACTTGATCACCAACTTATTAAGCTTATAAATACAAAGGCCTATGAATGAATTCATTAGTTCTTGGTATCCCTAAATCTTTCTTGGTGTTTCCTCTTGTGGTGTTCGATCGACCAAACAACCCTAAACACATTGCAGTTGTCGATTTGCTTATTACACACACACACGTGTGTTTTTGTTCGTGATCTAGAAGCTAGCTTTTCGTAGTGATTCGATTGGAATATGTGTGTACAAGAACGAAGGGCTAATACAATTGTGTTGGTGACTTGGGTGATTCGACTAGGTATATAGTCGACTAATACACAACCATATTTGGTTTGTGTTTGGGGAAAATAATACCCGGGTTTATTAATTGTGTTCTAGTTACCGTTACGTTTGAATTTATCAAAAGATACGTACTTTCTAATTCGGTTAATTAAGTTTACTAGTATTATGATTCTTTATCGCTTTCGGTATATTTGCTTTGATGATGGTTATGTTTATATATGCTTATATGATTCATAAAACCCAACAATGAATAGTGGGAATTGGCGCTTGGAGATGATTCTAACCCGCAAATAGCTTTGTTACCGTTACATCTTGAGATACGTGCAAAGTGGAACTACACCGCGGCGTGGGAGTATGCTCTGAGCATGACAGGGAAGCCTTATGGTTATCATAACATGAATTTTATAGCTGGATTGACACCATTGGTGAAAATTATCCACCACCCATTGAAGCTCACTTGGTAATTTATGTCATGTCTATGTGGGCTAGACTGCAGCCAGCATACACCGCCAACATGTGGAATGAATCCCTCAATATGCGTCTTGGGACCGAGGGGTTGGACTTGTACGGAATTTTGGACGAGACGGAAAAGCGCTAACTTGTACGGAATTTTGGACCGAGGCGATCCCCTCCAAAGTGTTCCGAATCCCAAGGCTCCTTCTCCACCTCCGCAAATGAATGTAGCCAGTGGCGCAGAAGAAGAAGAGGAGGAGGAAGAAAGCGCTAACTTGAAGCTCAAAAGAGCGCCTGGTGGTGATGGCGCAGGGCCCTCCAGGAAGAAACGTCCCGTTGTTCTTACCGTAGAGTCGTCAAGCGATGTCGCATCAGCTCCTACATCCGTTGATACTCCTACTCCGCAGTAAGTATTAATTGCAAAAGTCTTTGTCGCATTCTTCTGATATTATGACACAATTGCTAATCCACTTGTATATGTGCAGGTCTGAGCACGCTGTTGAGTCGCCCCCCAAAGATAGTCCTGTGCGTTCAGAGTCCTCCCAGCCAATCAGTCAAAACGCCGAGCCTGTGGTGGCTGGGGATGCACCCATGGACCAACTTGTTGAGGAATTGATGGTGGCTGCTGCCCATTAGGCCTCATTAGTGGAGAGGCTAAAGGCTAAGATTGTTGGGGAAGACAGCCAAGGAGTGCAGAAAGATCAAAAAATTGCGTCGCTAGAGGCGCAGCTAGCTAGTGCCAAGGTTGAGGCAGAAGGCTTGAGTGTGTATGCTCAGAAAATCACTGAGGAGAAAATGGCGCTAATGGGCCAAATAAACCAAGAGCGCGCAGAGTCATCAGGGTACAAGGCTTCGTGTCTGTGGGCAATAAAATATCTGGATAAGGGCAAGGATGCATTGACCGCGCAGTTGGAAGATTTTGGCGCCACTTTGAGCAGTGCTCTGGAAACACAAGAGATGAAGCTGCGTAAGCTTAGTTTGGAGTATGATGAGGAATTATATCCTCATCTCATGTCTGTCATTGCTGAGCGCAGGTTGCTTATCAGCCATGGCCTGCACCTTGCTGCTCTAAGCACCCTGGAGTCCAAGGAGGTAGTGGACGCATTTGGTGGGGTGGTCCAATGTGCCTTGGCGAGAGGGAAGTCGGAGGCTGTGGAGGCGCTGCGAGAAGCTAACTTGCTGAAGGTGCCAACTGAAAAGGTACCCGGGTACGATGCGCAGTCCTATGATAACCTGGTTGCTGCTATGGAAAGGATGAAGGCCTTAGAGCTTCCCATGATTGCTGAAATGGAGCGTGACCAGGATTATCCCATAAGTGTTATTATGGAAGGACTCTAGCTCGCCATCGTACTGAGAATGCAGAAGCGCAGCCGGACTATTTTTTGAAGCCCGATGACTCTCAGCTTCAAGTTCCTATTTTTGCTCGTCCTAGAGACATTCGGAACCCGTTTGCTCTGGAGAAGGAAGTGTCATTGAAGCAAGTCTTGGAAGCGCATGCCACAAGGCTCGCCAAGAAGGAAGTATCAAGGGCAAGGCCGTTTTGTGTGGTGTTGGCGCAGCTCACCTCCCTCTGTCTTACGGGGTGCCTGTTAGTGTTGCCACAGTATCTCGTCAAGACTCCGATTTGCTGAAGAGTTTAAGCGAGATTAAGGAAGCATCAAACCGCGTGGGTAGCTCTTCTCTTGAGCGTTGTAATAGTTGGTAGGCTGTAACTTGTAAAGTAAACATCCTATTGTATGCACGTATGGTACTTAATGGAAGTTTTTGTTTGAATGGTGTTGCTGCTTATAATATTTGCACTTAAATTACATGTCTTTCCATAAAAAAACGTGTGTATTATCTAAGGAACAAACTATTGTATAAGCGCATATAAGATGTGAAGTTCATAATCATGTATGAGATTCATGGTATACTTAAGAAATAATTTCTAAGTTCTTTTTTATCATAGTCGTGTATGTTGTGATATGCAGCGTACTGTAAATATCATAGCAAGGAATCAAGTGTCTTGGTTCCTAAGTTGTTAAACGTGCACCATATGCGTTGTTTGCGCACCCATCGTGAGATGCGCACAAACTTATTCCAACATCTTGAGAACAAGGTGTTTAACAAGGATACGTGATCCAGTGTTGATGGGTTTGCAACCCTCTTACTCAACGAGTCCTTTAGTAGGTTGACTTATCCTTTTACCATCGTGGGTTTTCTAAGTGCATGCACGCCATGTAGGCAAAAAATAAAAAGTTGTTAAGACATACAGTATATGGAAACAACAAATTAAAATGTGTCGCAGAGTTAGCTAGAAACCGCGACGTTTTATTGATACTTGCAAGTTTTTATGAGAAATAAATAAGATAGTATACTAAGGAAAACAAAAAATAAATACATAGATGTTTATTGGGCACTTCAATAAAGTGCAGGAGCGTCTGTGCGCTGGGCCATAGCCATTCCTATAGGTAGCACCTCTTAAGGTTGCAGATGTTCCATGTGTGTGGCAGTTCACGACCATCCAAGCCTCGTAGCTTGTACACGCCGGTTCCTAATGTTTCAGTAACCTAATAGGATCCTTCCCACTTTGGTCCAAGCTTACCTGTGTCTTCTGCGTGGCACACCTCATTGGTGCGGTAAACGAAGTCACCTGGTCTGAATGAAACACTTCGCACTTTAGCATCATAGTATCCCTTCATCCTTGACTTTGATTTTGCTTCTCGTATAGCTGCGCGTTCGCGCCTTTCTTCTAGCAGGTCTAAGTCGATAAGTCGCTCGTCGTCATTGGTTGCCCAATTGATTTCAGCAGTGCGAATAGTTGGCATTCCGATTTCTGCTGGTATGACGGCTTCTGTCCCATAGACTAGAGAGAAGGGGGTGTCCCCTGTGCTGGTTTTGATTGAAGTGCGGTACGCCCACAGAACATGTGATAGTTCTTCCACCCATCTTCCTTTGTGCTTGTCCAAGCGTGCCTTAATTCCTTCACCCAGGCTTCGATTTCCACGTTCAACTAAGCCGTTGGTTTGTCGGTGTTTAACTGACGCGAAGTGCTGTGTGATTTTTAGCTTCTCGCACCAGTCCTTGAAAGGGTTGTGGCAGAATTGTTTCCCGTTGTCCGAGATGATTTCCCCAGGTAGACCGAAGCGGCATACAATATTTTCCCAGACAAAGCGTTTCACCTGGTTGCCAGTGATTGTCACCACTGCCTTTGCCTCGATCCACTTGGTGAAGTAGTCTATGGCGACTATGAGGAACTCTAATCCTCCTGCTGTAACAGGAAAAGGACCGGCGATGTCTATACCTCACTTGTAGAATGGCCATGGTGCCGTAATTGGTGTTAGCTCCTATTGTGGTTGGCGTGGCACGGGTCTGTGAACTTGGCAGTCGCTGCACTTTCTGATTAAGTCCCGCGCATCGGGGTGCATGGTGGGCCAATAATATCCTGACCGTAAAGCGCGCGCCACCACAGATCTTGGTCCTGAATGCATGCTGCATGAACCTTCGTGGATTTCCCGTAGTACATAGTTTGCTTGTAGGGGACCAACACAGCGGAGCCATGATTGCAAAAAGAGCGTCGATATAGTATGTTGTCCCGAAGTTCAAATCGTTGTGCTGTGCGCCGTATCCTTCGGGCTTCCTTCTGCTCTTGGGGTAATACTCCCTTTCTTATGAAGTCCATTATCGGTGTTATCCACGTAGGGCCTTCTTCCTCTATTACCGTGGATACTTCCATCTTTGAGATGGATTTGCTTTTCAATGTTTCCACCAACACCTGTTTTGATAGGTGTGCAAAGCTTGTAGATGCAATTTTGCTTAGTGCATCCGCCTTTCGGTTTTCCCCTCGAGGAACCTGTTTGATGGTAAACCTGTCAAAGCCTTGGATTAGTGCCTTGGTTTTTTCGAGGTACTGAATCATGTTTTCCTCCTTGGCCACGTACTCACCCAACACGTGGTTGGCTACTAGCCTGGAATCTACATTCGCTTCCAAGTTACGTACACTCATTCGAGCTGCAATACGTAGTCCGGCTATTAGGGCTTCATATTCTGCCTCATTATTTGTTGCTGTGAATTCGAAACGCAGTGCGGAAGTGAATTCCATTCCTTCCGGGTTTGTGAGGATGAGGCCTGCTCCTGACCCATCCACGCATGAGGATCCGTCCGTGAACAAGATCCATGGATCTTGTAGTTCCTTCTTGCTTAGTGCGGGTGGATCATCGGTGTCTGGTTTTTTGATCATGAAATCTGCTAGTACCTGCCCTTTTACTGCAGTACGTGGTCTATAGGAGATGTTATGCTCACCTAGCAATACACTCCACTTCTGCAATCGCCCTGATGCATCAGGTTTGGAGATGATTTGCTTGATCGGTTGGTCTGTGATCACTGCTATCGGGTGCGCTTGGAAGTACCTGCGTAGCCGTTTGGCGGCGAATACTAATGCGAGGACCAACTTTTCCATTGCGCTATAGTTCATCTTTGTTTTCTTGAGCGCTTTGCTTACAAAGTACACTAGTGTTTGTACTGAGTTCCTATCCGTTAATAATACTGCGCTGACTGCTCCATGAGTTACAGATAAGTACATAATCAACTCTTCCCCTGGTCGGGGTGCTACAAGTGTAGGGAGTGTTGCCAGGTGTTGTTTAAGCTGTGCGAAGGCTTCTTCTGCCTCCGTAGTCCAACGAAAATCTCCCTTTTTTATACACTTCTTGAGTGTTTTAAAAAGAGGTAGTGATTTGTTTGCTGACTTTGATAGGAATCTATTTAGACCGGCCAGCTTTCCATTGAGAGATTGGACTTCCTTCAACGTGTGCGGTGAAGGAAGGTCGATGACAACCTTAGTCTTTTCTGGACACGGCTTTATACCATCAGGTTCTATTAAGTATCCAAGGAACATGCCTTCTGTAGCACCGAAAGTGCATTTTTTAGGATTTAGCTTCATGTTGATCTCTTTAAGTGTCCTGAAGGTTTCCTCAATGTCGCGCACCAACTCCTCTTCAGTATGGCTTTTTATGACTAGGTCATCGACGTAAACTTCTAGGTTGCGGCCTACCTGTTTTTCGAACGCATTATCTACTAACCGTTGATAGGTGGCGCCTGCATTCTTCAAGCCAAAAGGCATTTTTGTATAGCAGTAGACGCTTTGGCTTGTGTGAAAGGCCGTTGTTTCCTCGTCCTCCTTAGCCATCTGGATCTGATGGTATCCTTTGTATGCATCGAGAAAGCACTTTAGTAGATATCCACACAAAGATTCCACCTTCCAGTCTATCTCGGGTAGTGGGTAGCAGCCTTGTGGACATGCTTTGTTAAGATCAGTGAAGTCCACGCACATCCGCCAGCTACCATCACTCTTCTTTACCATAACTGGGTTAGAAAGCCAGTCATGGTAGTAGACTTCCCGCATGATTCCTGCCTCTACTAGCTTGTGTACCTCTGCCAGGATTGCTTGCGCGCCCTCTGGATCTTGGCCGCGCTTCTTCTGGCGGATCGGTGCGTATCCTTGTCGGATTTGCAACTTGTGTTCTGTGATTGAGCGTAGTACCCCAGTCATGTGCTTTGGTTCCCATGCAAAGATATCCAGGTTCTTTTGAAAGAGTGCACATACAGCTGCTTTACCGCTATCTGACAATGATCCTCCTATCGATACTTCCTGTTCAGGGTATTCGGGATGAATTGCGACCTTCAGGTTTGGAACTCTAGTCGCGCACTGTTTTGTAATGGGTGCGGTTTCGCATGTGATCACGTTACATTCTTTAGGTGGTGCAGCGGCGTTGTAGAGGGTAACAATTCCTCCTTCCACTAGGAATTTAAGCATCCCGTGTGCTGTAGATGGTACTGCGCGCATGGCTGATATCCCTGGTCGTCCAATAATGCCATTGTATGGAGAGGGGGATTTGATCACCATAAAATTCATCCAGGCTGTTGTGTAGTGGTAGTTATTACCCACTCTGACTAGTAGTCGTAATTGCCCCATGGGCCATATCTTTTCGCCTGTGAAGCCAGTCAGCGCCGTTGTGACCAGGCTCAATTGACTGCGTATCTCCTGGCACAATCGCTTGAAACAGTGTTCATACATTATGTCTGCAGACGCTCCACCATCAACATACATGCGGTGGATGTCGTGACCCCCCGCATTAATTTCGATGATGAGCGGCTCTACCTTTGCGTTATGCGTAGTCAAGGTAGGGAAAGTGATTGCACTACCGTAGGAAAACTTCTGGCTGACCTTCTGCCTGGTTGTTTGCTGCCATGACTGTATCATGTAAATGGTGTCAGCTTTATCTTTGGGTCCTTCCTTCTTATTCCCAGTCTTTTGTCTATCTTTCCCTTCTTTGATGTTTTTGACCAAATGGTCCAGTCTACCTTCCTGGACTAGTTTGTCGATGAGCTGGCGCAACTGGACACATTCATTAGTAGTGTGGCCCTTCTGTCCGTGATAGTCGCAATACCCACCTCCTATGCGTCGATCCTCTGGGGTGCGCATGGGTGGAGATCTTGGGAAATTCGCGCCTTCCGTTGCGAGTATCTCCTTTGGAGTCTTTGTCAGCGGGGTATACTTGTCGTTGTCCCGCCCGCTCCCCTGGCTGTGATAACTCCTGTTACGGTTACTACTCCGGTCAGTGGATTGTCTCCCAGGTTGTTCCTGTGACCGGTAGTTCGAGTAGCTTTTCTTGCTATCCGCCGCGGCGGCCTCTCCTTGGACGAAGGACCGTGTGCATTTCATGAGTTCATCAAAGGATTGGGGAATCTTGTCATTCAACCTTTTGATGAGTTCTGGGTTATTGACCCCATTCATGAACCCTGAGATTTTTAGTACTTCGGGACATGCTTTAACTTGTATGCATTCGTCTTTGAAGCGCTCCATATAAGCGCTTGTCAATTCCCCTTGGCGCTGTTTGACTCTGGCGAGTTCAACGGGGTTCTTAGCACACTTTTTCCGTTGAGTAAAGTTTAGGCAGAACGCCTTTCTCAACTCTTCAAAACCATTGATGCTTTTGCGTGGAAGCTTGCTGAACCAGTTCCGCGCATTTCCTACTTGTGTAGAATTGAACATGTGGCACCATACGGGCTGTGGCCAGTTTTCAATTGTAGCGGCTGATTCAAAAATTTTTAGGTGATCATCAGGATCACGGAACGCATGCGCCTCCTTTTGTTCTCTGAGAAATCACTGATGCGCCAAGTGAACGCATTCACTTTTTTACGGCGCCATGGGAGAGATATGTCTTCATCCTCCTGGTTAAGATATTTGTTTCTGGATTTCCAGTGTCCAGTTTCGCTATCCTCGTTGTCCGAGGAGTTACCAGAGGACAAGCTTTCCCTTTTTCGACGTTTGCGCAGACTGTCCTCAGAATCTACACTTGAGGGACTTTCACTTGGGGAGTGTCGTCGCCCAAGTCTGTCCTGAACTCTTCGGCTACCAAGTCTGGCGTGGACATTGGTGTGCCGTTCATCTTCCTCGCTTCCTTCCGGATGCTGCGAGTTAGATATCTCATCATCCTCAACTCTCCTCCCAATTCTGTTAAACACCGGGGGTCAGCGGCTATCCCTTCCGCGCTTATCCTTCTGACGGCGCGGCGTGGACGTTTCATATTCAGAGTCGAAATTGAGTCGAGCATGCAAGCTTCAACTTGACCTCTTTTTTGCTTCCTCTTGCATGAGGGCTGCCAAGGTTTCCTAATTTTGAGATACGAAATCCCCCGGTGCGAGTTCCGGTGCGACTCCTTCCAGAGTGAGGGTGTCTGCTTCTACTACTGGGCCCTTGTTTCTATCAGGTGCGTCTGGTACCTTCAAGGGGTCAGTTTCTAATACTGATTGAAGGGGAGTAGCAAAAACGGTGCGCAGCGGATCTCCTGCACTGGTGCTGGTGGTAGTCGCCTGGGTTGTCCCCGAGCGTTGTTCCACTGTAGGGAAAACTAGGTCTGGACCTGCCCCTTGATTTTTAGCGACACTGGTTGTCCCAGTGGTCTGCTTGGAAGCTGATCCGGTGTGCAACTTCTTTCCTGTAAGGTCTGTTTGCGATCGCTGGTTTCCGTGCTTTGTCATTCTAGTTCTTAGTTATGGGTCCCACGGATGGCGCCACTTGTTGATACAAAAGTTGGGCGTTCCTTGTTCGGGGCTCCGGCTCTCGTACCAATTGAGTCTTGATTCTTGAGACCTGCGCACTAAGTAACAGAAAACACCGTTAGGCTTATCGTGGGATTGTTTCCTACGATTATCCTCCGGCGTGAGAGTAAGTAATCGATTTAGGGTTAAAGGAGAGTTAGGGTTTTAGATCGTACCTTTAACGAGGGATAGGGTTCCCTTTATATACATACGGAATCCTTGTTGGTTCCGTGTTCCCCAACCTTCGGCGTATCCCGCCTAAGTCGGTTGGTAAAGAATTATCTCCAAAGATAGGAGATATCCGATATCGTATTCCATAAATAACATTGGGCCTGGGCCGTCGTGGGCCCAAACCTTTATCGGATCAGCCCAGATCGTGCTGGGCTTGTTAGTATCCGGCTTTGGTCGGGTTCTTGACCCGACTACAGACTATACGTCATCAGTTTTCTTGACGCCCTTACATAGGGATGGACTCGTCAAGGGGGCGTAAAGACGAGATCCTTTCCTGTTACTTGCTCTCTATTTTTTATTTTTTATTTCTTTCACATGTTTTTCCTAAAATAATGTGTTAGTTTCCTTTCGAAGCTCTTTTTGTTTCGACAAAAAGGAGGAGAAGAAAGTAAAAACTACAAATTCAAACTTTTACGAATTTTAGCTTTTCCTTAAAATAATTTTATGTTTTGTCATAAAAAAAAAGGGGAGATTGTTCATACAAATAAGCCGTAAAAACGTTTATTTATATTTTACGATCTTTTAATGTTTTGTCGATAACAAACGTAAAATCATTTTACGAAACAAACAAAATACGTAATTAGTTTGAACTAATAGTTTCTAACACACTTACGTTTTCACATAAAACACTAAAACAAGTATAAGTGATTTTATAATTTAGTATTACATATGTACAACAACTAGTGTTTACATATTTGGGTAAAATATACACATAACTAGTATGTAGTATATTGAGTAATATAAATGGGTAGAAACTTAAGTATCACAACCCATTGACCAAATACATTAAATGTAGTTAGGTACAACCCAAAGTCCATGACCCATTAAGCTTGACCCATAACCCATTGCATAACATCATGCTTATATCATATATGGATAATATCCATCACCCATGGTATTGACCCATACCCATGTGACTAGGTGCATTGCACTCAAAAGATACATTGTATCTAGTAAAAGACCCATGGATCAACCCATGACCTATAACCAAAATACCCATGGGTAAAGAGGAGCGTCCCATGGATCCCTAGCTTTACGCTAGACGGATCCCTTGTAGGAGGGATCCATGGGATCCGGGGAACAGTAGTTATTTTCCTCTATAAATAGTGAGCCATTTCTTCATTGTTTCTCACCGCTTCCTAACATACTTTCTCCCTGAGTTTAAAACTCTCTAACCCCAGATCCAAGTGATCTATGTTTGTAGTTTTGTTTTTTTGTGATTCTCTAGGTTCCTCTTAAAGGCGAGATCACCACCTTTGAAGTCAAGCAAGCTCAACTCCATGAGTTGCCATGCTTCCTCATCATCAAGACTATTGAAGTCCTCTTCTTGATGATTCTTTTCTTTCTTCTAAGAAGTGTAGTGTTTGAGACATTAGGGAAAGATGTCTCAAGTCTCAAGACGAAGACATTAGTGAAAGGTGTCGATCGTCCGTATTATAGGCATTAGTGAAGGGTGCCTAGAAGTCAAGTCACAAGACATTGGTAAAGAGTGACTTAAAGATCTAACTAAAGGCATTAGTGAAAGGTGCCTTAGATGTACATTCGATATGGTGTGTTTCGATGTACAAGATAGATTAGCATTAGATCCAAGGATGTTGATATCCTTGATGATGTTGTAATAAGGAGTTGGTCTCCTTTGGGATTATTCGTTGGTGTAGTGTGGGGTAGTAGTTCCTCCATTGTAATGGAACTCGGTATCTAGCCTAGTACCAGATAAAGGGTAGGCGACGTTGTGTTAGGTGTGGTTCACCTTGGTGTGAAAGAACCCGGTGGTTAGCCTAGTACCGGAAAAAGAGTAGGCGACGTTGTGAAGGCTTCTCCGCCATAAGGAGATTGGTGTTGTGTAGTGTTTACGAACTCTCGAGTAGGTGACTCGGGGATTGGAGTAGGGCAAGGAAGGTGTCCTTGTAGCCGAACCACTATAAATACTCGCGTTGTGGTTTTGTGATTTTTACTCTTATCTTTTCATTACATACTTTTATATGCTTGTTCATCAACATCCAACACACATCCAAATAGATTGACATAAGTCGATCTAAATAGTTTAAAAGAAAGTTTTAATTGGCAAAACTATTCAACCCCCCCCCCCCTTCTAGTTTTCCACAGAATTAATTTTTACAACTCATCCCCCATATTGTCACAACGGAGAGGAAGCCTGCGGGTCTGGTAATCCTTCATGAAAAAACCATAAGCATCAAATTCAACAAAAACATCATTATTATGGGTAAATTTACAAACAAAAATTAAATTTTTAACTATGTGAGGTGTGACAAGAATATGGTTAAGATGAAGAAGTTTGTGAGATGTATGCAAAAATCTATGTCATGTATGAGTGAAAGGGATAGAGTGACCATTGCCAACAAATGCAAATAGATAAATGCTTGAATTACTAAAAGAAGTGAGCATACGTGTGTTGTTAGCCAAGTGAGAAGATGCTCCAGGGGTATCCATTTTCCAAGAAGGATCTTAGAGTGTTATAGTCTGAATCGCCTACGGGAGCATGGTTGCTTGAGATTGAAAGGCATTTGGCATGTACGTTTAACCTCCTAAACATAGTAACTTAGTAAGCACTTCTTTGGTTGGATGGTAGGGCATGTGACCCGGCAAGAGGAAACATAGGCTGTTGGGCCTGTAAATGGGCTGGATGAGCAAAAAATTAGGCTGATTATGGTGTGGCAGTGGAAGCAAAATCTACTGGTTGGAGCTATAAAACTGGGCAAAGCTGGTCTGGTCAAAATTGTTAGGTCGGTGGCGAAGATCCTAATCCCGCTTGAAAATAAATATAACCCGTATTGGGTTGCGTTGGATAACTTGGGCCAGTAGTAGGCAAACTAATAACCATTTACATGTTGGGTCGTGGAAGGCACAGTGGACTTGGATGAATTATTTGTACCTTGTATTGGCGTATTAGCAAAAGGAGAAGTCTTACTGTTGGTCCCATTAGTCGTGGATGAAGCCAAATATGTTTTATCATTTGAACTGGTGCATTGAGGACGAGGCCGAGCATCGTGAATACCTTGAACAAACTTACAACGGGCCCCATAAGTGCATGTGCCATAATGAAATTTTTAACATTGATCGACAACCAAGGTACTCATGGTATTAGTTCGATCAGTAGTTGCGTTTGTAGCCACGAGAATAGTTAGCGATGAAGATGTGGCATGAAAAGACGAACGAGCATTCGTTATGGAAAGAAAGTCACTTTCTTCCAGAAGATGGTATCAAAAGTAGGAAGCTTTTCCCTATCGCGAATGATACGTGCTATCTTGAGAAACTTATAATGGAGATCATTGATACCAGATGTGATTAGACTTGAGTTACTTACCGTGGAACCAAGATTAGCAAGGCGATCGGCTTTTTGATTTGATTTCTTGAAAGTAATCATTGACGAGTAGATTACCAATAGCCATGTTCATGTTGTGAATCTCATTATCAAGTTGAATTATACGTGCATCTTTGTTATCAAGGAATATATCTTGGAGACGTTTCCAAACTCCATATTGTTGGAAAATTTAGTACACTTGTGGGATTAGTTCACACCTGGTAATGGGTCAGGAGGGACGGAGAGTGCACCCATAAGGTCCCTGAACACCCTAACTCTATAGTGGTAAGGTTCAAAATGTTACTACTGCTAGGCAAAGTTAATACTGCTAGTATTAATGTTAGTACTGCTATGTAGAGTTAATACTGCTAGTGCTAATATTAGTACTGCTAGGCAGTTTACTACTGCTAGTGCTATGTTAGTATTGGTAGGCAGTGTTACTACTACTAGTGCTGCTGGAATCAACTTGTAACATGCTTTGACCTATTCAAGTGGCAGTTACAACTACTTAATGATCACGTTTAATTGGTCATGTAACAACTATTAGCTATAATGGGGATAATTATGAGGCGATTAATGGGCCGATTAATCCTCATAATTCCATTTGACTAGCTAAGAGTAATTTCCTATAAATAGGAAATCTGATTATGCATGAGAAAAGACAGATAACATAAACACTTGGATGCGCAAGGGTTATTGATTTGTGCCTAAATCATTAACATACATTTGGTCTTATCCCAAGTAGATATTTGTGATACCCAGGCATTAGGGTCGAATAGTTTACTTTGGAAAGTGATAACACCATTCCAAGTGATATCCGGTAACTTGTATTGGTATTTGGTTTGCTATTGATTATCTTCACCCTGTTCTGGGCTATTTACCCCGAACATTCAAAATAAACTATTTTATGATAATCAATGGCAGATGCTGCTATGAAACACATGGCTTCAAACTTTACCAATCTTGACAAGTTTGAGGGGTGGACTTTAGAAGATGGCAAAAGAAGATGCACTTTCTTCTTTCAAGCATGAGTGTGGTCTATGTTCTGACCACACCTATTCTAGATGATGGAGATGATGCTACTGTGGAACAGATCAAGAAGAGGAGCAAATGGGAGAATGATGATTACATTTACATAGGTTTAATCCTCAATGGTATGTCTGATTCTGTCTTTGATATTTATCAGAATGTTGAATCTTCCAAAGAACTATGGGATTCCTTGGATGCCAAATATATGGCTGAAGATGCATCAAGTAAGAGGTTCCTTGTAAGTAATTTCACAAATTACAAAATACTTATTCAAGACCAGTTATGGAATAATACAATGAACTTCTTGGTATACTTGGAAGGTTTACACAACACAAAATGCACGTGGATGAGGCTATTTCAGTCTCTTGTGTCATTGATAAATTTCCTCTTTCTTGGAAAGATTTCAAGCATACCTTGAAACATAAGAAAGAGAAGTTAACTCTTGTTGAGTTGGCCAGTCATCTGCGCATTGAGGAATCACTCAGGGTGCACGATAATGACAAACCAAAGAACAATAATGTTGTTGGTGCATCTATTGTCAATATGGTGGAGCATAACAACACCACCAGGTACAATGACAACAAGGGTAAACGTAAACATCATGATAACACAAGGGCAGGCCCTAACAAAAAGGCAACACCTACTTGTTGGAAATGTGGCAAATCTGGTCACATTAAAAGGGATTGCAAAGGTGTTAAGGTTGGTAGTAAAACCAATAGATCAGGCACTAGTGGATCAAGGAATGGTTCAGTTCCTCTTAAAGGTCAGAATATGTTTAATAAATCTCTTCAGGTTTATTATGTTACATATGTATATGAATCTAACTATGTGCAGCATGATGATGTTGCGTGGTGGGTTGACTCTGGAGCAACTATTCATGTGTGCAAAGATAGAAGCTGGTTCAAGACTTATGAGTCACTGAATGATGGTTCTATTCTTCACATGGGAAATGAGTCAACAGCCCAGGTGCATGGACGTGGTAGTGTAGATCTTAGGTTTAGTTCTGGAAGATTGTAACTTTGTTTAATGTTATTCATGTTTCTGATATAAGGAAAAACTTGGTTTCAAGTAGTGTTTTGAATAATCATGGTTTTAAACAAGTTATTGAATCTGATAAATTTGCTTTATCTAAAAGTGGTGTATTTATTGGTTTTCGATATTTGTGTAATCAAATGTTCAGGTTGAACATTGTTAATGATTGTGATAATTAAGCCTTTATGACCACCTCTGGCCTGACTGACTCTACCCTATGGCATGCTAGACTTGGCCATGTACACTATAAAAGGATGCAAGATATGTCTAAGGATGGGTTAATCCCAGCATTTGACATGGACACTGAAAAGTGTAAAACTTGCATGTTGACCAAAATAACTAAGAAACCTTTACAGAGTGTTAATCGTGTGACTAAGTTCTTGGAGCTAATACACAGTGACCTGTGTGATTTGCATGACACTCCCTCTTTGGGGAATAAGAAGTACTTTGTGACATTTATTGATCATGCTTCTAGGTTTTGTTATGTCTATCTGTTACATACTAAGGATGAAGCATTAGATAAATTCAAAGTGTTTAAAACTAAAGTTGAATTGCAACTTGGGTCCCTGATCAAAAGATTAAGGACTGATAGTGGAGGTGAGTATATGGATACTCTGTATTTTCAGTCTATTGGTATAATCTATGAAACAACTGTCCCTATACTCCTTAGCAAAATGGTATTTTTGAAAGGAAAAACATGTACTGAAGGAGATGGTTAATTCCATGTTGTCCTATTCAGGACTGAGTCAAGGGTTTTGGGGTGAAGCTATATTAACAGCTTGTTATTTAATAAATAGGGTTCCCAACCAAAGGAACAAGGTTACCCCTTATGAACTCTGGATTAAAAGAAAACCCAACCTGAACTATCTCAAGGTCTGGGGTTGTAGGGTAGTCTTCAGACTCCCTGATCCAAAGCTGAAAACTTTAGGTGAAAGAGGCATTGAATGCATCTTTGTTGGATATGCTGAGCATTCCAACGATTTTAGGTTATATATTATTGAACCTAATGAATTTGTTTCAACTAACTCCATAATTGAATCAAGGGATGACCTCTTTGATGAGAATAGATTATCATCAGTCCCTAGACCAAGTCAGAGGATTTCTAATGGAACTCATGACACTGGTGTATCAGAGGTCCCTGATGAAGAGCCATCAGTGGTCCCTGATGAGGTTGTGATTCAACAACCTGAACCTAAGCTTAGAAAGAGTAAAAGGGCCAGGAATCCAAAGTCATTTAGACCTGAATTTCAATTATATTTAATTGAAGGAACAAGGGATGAGGTCTCTGACCAGTATTCCTATTGCTTCATTGTTGAGGATGATCCCAAGACATTTGAAGAAGCAATGAAGTCCCAGGATGTTGCTTTCTGGAAAGAAGCAATCAATGATGAGATGGATTCCATCATGGGCAACAACACTTGGGTGTTGGTTGATCTACCACCTGGTTGCAAACCTTTGGGCTGCAAATGGATTTTCAAAAGGAAAATGAAGGTAGATGGAACTATTGAAAAGTTCAAGGCTAGACTAGTCACTCAGGGCTTTAAACAAAAGTCATGAATTGACTATTTTGATACTTATGCCCCTGTGGCTCGTATCAGTACCATAAGATTGCTTATTGATTTGGCATCAATTCACAATCTGATTATTCATCAGATGGATGTGAAAACAGCTTTCTTGAATGGTGAATTAGATGAGGAGGCTTATATGAACCAACTTCAAGGCTTCATCATGCCTGGAAATGAAAAAAAGGTGTATAAACTGATTAAGTCTCTATATGGACTAAAGCGGGAACCTAAGCAATGGCATCAAAATTTTGATGAAGTGATTTTGTCTAGTAGTTATGTTTTTAACCAAGCTGACAAATGTGTGTATAGAAAGTTTGATGAATCTGGTAAAGGAGTCATATATGTTGATGACATACTGATCTTTGGCACTGACCAAAATCAGGTTAACTTGACAAAGGAATTTTTGTCATCAAGGTTCTCTATGAAGGACATGGGGGAGGCTGATGTTATCCTTGGAATAAGGATTAAACATGAAAGTAAAAGAATTTCTATTTCTCAGTCTCATTATATTGAGAAGGTGTTGAGGAAATTCAATTACTCTGATTGTACTCCAGTGACTACATCTATGGATACTTGTGAGAAGCTGATGCCTAATAATGGTAAAGCTGTATCTCAACTTGAGTATTCTAGGGTAATTGGCTTCCTAATGTATGCCATGACTTGTATAAGACCTGATATTGCATTTGCAGTGGGTAAACTGAGCAGGTATACTAGCAATCCTAGTGCTCATCACTGGCAAGCAGTTCAGAGGGTACTGAAGTATTTGAAGAGAACTCTGGATTAGTCTCTCTTATATTGGTTATCCTTTAGTGTTAGAAGGATACACTGATGCAAGTTAGATTAGTAACACTAAAGACAATTCGTCTACCAGTGGCTGGGTATTCCTACTTGGTGGAGGTATAATTTTTTGGGCATCCAAGAAGCAAACTTGCATCACCAGTTCAATAATGGAATCTGAATTTTTGGCCTTAGCAGCTGCTGATAAAGAAGCTGAATGGTTGAAAAACTTGCTTCTTAAGATTCCATTGTGGCCTAAACCTATAACACCTATTTCTATCCGTTGTGATAGTGCAACTACATTGGCAAAGGCTTATAGCCAGATGTACAATGGGAAGTATAGACACTTAGGTGTCAGACATAGCATGATTTGTGAGCTTATCATGAATGGGGTGGTATCTATAGAGTTTGTTAGATCTCAACAAAATTTAGCTGGTCACTTGACGAAGGGTTTGGCTTGAGACTTGGTTTTAAAGTCTGCTAAATGGATGGGTTTAAGTCTAACTTATTCACTGAATGCTAAGACATCCAACTCCCACCTGAGGAATACTGGGAGCTGGGTTCAATGTGGAAAGTTGAACATTCAGTGGACTGGAGCACATGTTTCATTTACATCCCAATTTTGTGCTCAAAACCTGCTGAAAAGGATGATGAAGTCTTTACTCCTTAATGGTTAATTTCTTTGAAAAAGTGCTAAGCAGGAGCATGAATAAAGAGGAACCACCTATGTAAATGTTGAAGTTTTGCCGCTTCAGGGAGCTTTGGACTTTTGGCTCTTACAACATTTATGAATTTGGATATGGTCACATGGCTTGTATAGTGTCAAGAGCTTTTAAGTGTTTGATAACTTGTGTGTATTTTATCTTCAGGTATTCAAATGGGTTGAAGGGTTTAATGTTTAGAACACCATGATTCGCGAATATTTGAACGTGTAATGCACTAAGTTGGAAATTCAATCCTCAGGATATTTTCGTTTATGCACATGTTTTGTTTAATGTTTAATTTTCATGCAAAGGAAGTGAACTAAATTTGGGGAGGATTGTTGGAAAATTTAGTACACTTGTGGGATTAGTTCACACCTACTAATGGGTCAGGAGGTACGGAGTGTACACCCATAAGGTCCCTGAACACCCTGAATCTATAGTGGTAAGATTCAAAATGTTAGTACTGATGGGTAAAGTTAATACTGCTAGTATTAATGTTAGTACTACTAGGCAGAGTTAATAAGCTAGTGCTAATATTAGTACTGCTAGGCAGTTTACTACTGCTAGTGCTATGTTAGTACTGCTATGCAGTGTTACTACTGCTAGTGTTGCTGGAATCAACTTGTAACAGGCTTTAACCTATTCAAGTGACAGTTACAACTACTTAATGACCACGTTTAATTAGTCATGTAACCACTATTAGCTATAATGGGGATAATTATGAGGAGATTAATGAGCCGATTAATCCTCATAATTCCATTTGAATAGCTAAGAGTAATTTCCTATAAATAGGAAATCTGATTACGCATGAGAAAAGACAGAAAACATAAACACTTGGATGCGCAAGGGTTATTGATTTGTGCCTAAATCATTAACATACATTTGGTCTTATTCCAAGTAGATATTCGTGATACCCATGCATTAGGGTCGAATAGTTTACTTTGGAAAGTGATAACACGATTCCAAGTGATATCCGGTAACCTGTATTGGTATTTGGTTTGCTATTGATTATCTTCACCCTTTTCTAGGCTATTTACCCCCAACAAAGTGGTGGTGCTATCGTCAATCGTCATATCAACGAGTTTAGAGGAGATAGTGGAATACATACACATGACCACGAGTGAGTTATTGGCGTCATGATGAGGATCAATATTAATGGTGCGTGTTGGTTTTGATGGTGATGGTGTGGGGGTCAAGAAGATGATGCACATCATAGGTTTTTCAAAAATGTTTAATTAGGGTACTCCAACAATTGCAATTTAATTTGTCTAGATCAAGGGAAGTGGGGATACAAGCGTTGATTCTAGCAATTGAATAAGCTTTATCAATTGGTTGCTTTGGTGAATTTGGTGGTGTGTTTCCTGTCATAATGTTATGACATATTTAAGGCAAAATTATGCAAGCTAGAAGCAAAAAAGAAAGAACATATGGCAAAAAAAATTGAAGCTGAGAGGTGGGGGGAGAAGTATTGGATCGCTTTTCAGGGGGATTTAAGGAGAGGGTCTTAAGGCTTTGATACCATATTAGTTTAGGGAAATTCTCTATAAGGCTATAAGTGTAATTCTCATTAATCCAAAAGTATAAGTACAATACAATGGCTTAAAAAGTAAGCAAGCATAACGGGTTAAAGCCTAAAGTAAACTAATGAAAAATATGGGCTCAATCCATATCTGTGGATCGGCTAAACTATTTTGTGAACAAAAAAAATGCTAAACAAGCTCCGCCTTAGTAGCACAAACACACCGACCACGAGCTGGACACAATGGCGAAGCCAAGCCACGACTACTAGCAAGGTGCTCTCTTGTTAGACAACTATTCTACCCATATAATTCTTAGCAACAAACCGATTAATGATATATAGTTACAGACAACATGAAAGGCAACAAAACAATATAAGTTTCATGAAAACAAACTTAATTAACTAAAAATTCTTACAACTACAAAAGCAACAAAACAATATAAGATTCATGAAAACAAAACTTAATAACAAAGTCTTACCATTACTATTGCAGGAAAGACTTATGATCAAATGAGAAGAAATCTTAAAATGAGAAGGATGAGAAATAACCATAAACACATATTAGAGATGCATCGACTTGAATTAGATGCATCCCACATATTTTTATATGCACCCTAATATATGTTGTAGCAAATAATTAGATGCATATACATATATTAGATACATTTCATTGAGTTAGGCGAATCCTATGTATTTTCCATCCCATACGGCTCAAATTTGTTGCTAGTACTACTTTGCATCATTTTCATTTCAAATCACTTTCGAAACTAATTTGGATGCATCTAAATGAGTAGAGATGCATCTAATTCAAGTCGATGCATCTCAAATGTATGGTTATAATTATTTCTCATCATTCTCATTTTAAGCTTTCTACTAACTGGATCTTTACCCTTGCAGTAAATAGTAAAACCAACAACCCCATGAAATTGAGTTAAGATTAAGGGGTGTTTCTTTAAGCTTATTTTTTACTTCGAACATATCTAATTTCGGCTTATATATCATAAGTTGTATTTGTCCGACTTATTTTGAAACTTAGATAAATTTGTATAAGCCTATAAGTTATACGATAATTAAGCCGGAAAAATGATCTTAGCAAATATAAGCCGAAATGAGATAATCTCATGAGTCAAAAAATAAGGGGGGTTGCATATATACCCACTAAAACTTAAATATTTGCATATTTTCTTAAAATACAAGTTTTTAATGCTTGATTTACAATGCATGTTAAGCATGTTTTAGGTTATATGCAAGTAGTTGGTATATAACTGGCCAAAAAATAAAATATAAAATGTGCAAAGCATAAAATAGTGTCACAATGAAAAGTTTAAAATGTACAAATCAGTTCATTAAACTAGACGAGTACCCGCGCCTAGCGACAGAGGTTCCTAACAGCAGACAATTAACGATATGCGATATAGTGGTAAGTGTTTCGTATAAAGTTCAAAATAGAATGTAAAAAGATCAAAATATAATTGCAAAATGTTGTAACATGTGATAATTCAACTCTTGACGAGTACTCGTGTACATCAACGTGATTTTATAGCGTCAGATAATTTTAGTGACAAAAAAAAGTTTACGGGTTATAAACGAAAAAAATAAAAGTTTGAGGATTTGGTGATTAAACATAAAATTTTGAAACCCGGTTCGACCCGGGTGGTACAACCAGTTGAACCGTTCCGGTTTAAAAAAAACGGGTCAATTTATACCGGGTCAACCCGCTGGGTTAGAAGCGTCCTGGGGCAACCCGGTTTCCAATGTGTATTAATAGTTTCCTTTTGGACTTGTTGCCGAAATGTCTGGTTTTTTGTTTTCAGACATTATAGCAAGAGTTGATGAAAATGATGGAGAAGAGAAGGATAATTTATACTACTCATTTTCTGTAATTATTGCTCCAAGTAGTAAATGCAAAATGTTAAGTCATTAATTGATATTTTTCAGTTAACAAATTTCTTCTCTCAGCCCATTATAAGACCATATAGAAAACGGTAACACACTAATTGAAAAATTAATTGTACGACTTTCCATGATTTTCACCATTTGCAATATCTTTAAATTGATTTCGAGGTTTTTGAAATTTTCAAACAAAGTTAACTATTTTTCAAACGCATGGCTAGTTAATAGTTGCCTGCAATAGTAGTTGACTGCAATGCATTTCAACATTTCATTTTTCAACTTTTCAACATTAATAGTTTAAAGCCGAGTACTCGCGCCTAGCGGCGGCGATGCCTAGTTGTAGACACAATTTCGGTGGTAGCAATTTAGTTTTCAATATAAGTTTGATGCGTTGATGTGTGTCTGGTGCGACGGTTCATGTGAGTTCTGCTATTGTGGTTTATGCATAGTTTCTAGTCGTGGTTATAAATTATCGATATATACAAAATTAGTCATGGTTAAAAATTATCGACGTATACAAAATACTAAATTGAAATAAATTCAATATTTTAGCGGACGTCACATATTGCAACATCACAAATGAGATTATATATTCCAATCCAACCTACCAACTTTCTTTTAAATGAATTCCCGTATGAAAAATATTTGGCTATCAATTCTCATATGGAAGATATGCCAAGCACAAAACAAATTATTGATGAAAAATATATTGTGTATGAGTTTCAACATTTCATTGAATATGAGTTTCAACATTTAATTCTTTCCTTTTTAAACATTCAATCAATACGTATAGCATTTAGCATATTAAATCGTTTCACAGTAATGTTTATATTTATATATATAGTATTGATTATGTGTTGCCATGCATGTTTCCTAAACCATAACTCATTCAACAATTTAATTTTTTCAACATTCAACAAAATCAACAATTCACCTTTTGATTATTTTTTCTTTTTATCTAATTAAGATTTTTATTTTTGACATTTTAAAAGGTTTAAAAAATTTTGACCTTCAATATTCAATATTCAAGTTTTCACTTTTGCCTTTTGACCATTTTTCCATTTTAGATACTGTAATAAAGATATAAAGGAAACTGTACAGAATCGACGGTTTGACAAAATATCCACAGTGAGTTTTGTGAAGCATGCAAATGATAATTTAACCTGATTGTACAAGACAACAACAGGTGTCGGTGAATAACCAATCAGGTATAACCCGCCATTCATTGGCTATATTCCTATATTTTAATCTTGACACCTAAATTATGATGATGATTAGATTGCAATGAGTCATGCTAAAATCCAGAATTAAGGTTTTGGAATGCCCATAGATTCATTTACATTAGGGTTTTGTGACTTTAGTTGTTTTGCCGACTATAGTCATAATTGTTTTTGGTAACCTTGATTTCGTAAACTTGAAACACTTAGAGCCCTTTCATTCGGGATACCTGGTTAGTTTGTCTACTTCAGGTTTATTTGCATCTTTAGCGATGATAGTCACATGCTCTCTTACCGGTCACCTAGGTGGTTTAATAGCTACTTTTTGTTACCAATCAAATAAAAAATAGTTGCATTTCTTTGTAGGTTAGGGGTGTTCACGGGGCGGTTCGGCTCGGTTCGGTTAGAGATTTTAACTATCTATCGCGGGGCGGGTAGTTCATTTTACTATCCGAAACCGAACCGTACTAGGCGAGTAACTGGACATGCGGTACCCGAATTGAGCGGTTACCCGCGGTTCGGTTCAAGGTTAATCATTTAAAAAAATTAATCGAATTGAATTGGACGAACAATAACATAAATTAGAACGTAATCTGTCAATTGTAGTAAAATTAAATATTTAAGTCATAATAATGTTGTTCCGTCACAATAAAAGCATTCAAATTATCGTTTGTAACAAAATAACTAATACTATTTATTTGACGTTTATAAGTACGATCACTTTAATCATATGTAATCCATGGAAGTTAGTAAATGATCACATTAGGTAAGTAAAAATGCGCTATACGATAAAAGTAATGCAATAAGATATATAGTTAATACTTGTACATTTTTAAGAATGGTTTGTTGAAACCTATATGTATATTATAGGCGGTTCGGTTCGGGTAACCGTGGATAACTAAAAGTAAAAACTGAAACCGAACCACGATAAGCGGGTTTTTTCGGTTTCAGTTTTTCTCGGTTTCGGTTTATTCGGTTATCGGTTTTTTGCGGTTTCGGATTGAGCGGATCGGCTCGGTTCGACGGTTTCTCGGATTTTTTGAACACCCCTAGGTCACGGTACGGTACTTTCATTTTGTTACCAATGTGAGTCGTATCAACACTTAGTTTACACCATTGAGATAATAGGTCATCGGCCTGTTCAATCACAACTCCTGACTAAAGGTCACTCAAACATATATGTGCTCATTTCTTGGGGCTAGGTCTTGGGGAAAGGTGAGTCGGCAAGTCGGCCAAAAGGTGTACATGAGGTCAGGGTTTCTCGTTGATATATATAACACTTTTGAGGCACACTTAGGTTACCTTATGATATGCTATAATTGGTAAATAATTCAAAGTATATCTATGATAATTCTGTAGTACATATTTCTAATGGGTGCATGTCCCACGTTGTTGCAATATGCAAGCACGGATAGGCAGCTAAAGGAATCCGAGAGCGTTGAGCTGTGTTCATTCTAGATCATTGATTTTAGATCAATAAACATAATGATTTACATAATAATCATACAATTTCAATTACATAAAAATCTCATTTACTATGAGTTTAAGAACAATAGTTATACGCACACTACTACAAAAATGAACATAGAGCCCCCTTAATAGAGCCCGGTTTTAGTAAAAAACGGGCTCTAAAAGAAATCCGTGTTATAAAAAATAGTATAGAGCCATGTTTTCATTATGCTTGATTATACTGATTATGGTGTGCTTGATTATACTGATTATGTCCTATTTCATTATGCTTTTGGACTGCAAGTACTTGCACACAATTATCAAATTTGGAACTTGAACCCATAAGCTCATAAGGGGTGGTTACCCACTTTTGATACAGTTAGGCCGAATAGCACTTGCGATTAATACCCTTTTAAAGTGATATGCTGCATGATGTCTCATAAAATTGAAGTCAAATCTATAATAGTGTTAGTGTATAGTGTTTACATATGGGGCATGGAGACACATACAAAGGATAGAGCAACCACAACCTCATTTTTAGTTTCAACCTGTTACTTGATATGTTTTGTCCTATGTTTAGTCTTTTTGTTTCGTTGGTTAGGAAATTCAAAATGGAAAAGAATCTTCTGCCAGCAATTAGATTCAAAGATTTAGCCATATCAATCTTGTTCAAAGCTTTGATCTTCTTTGACGGAGGATATTACTTCATGTGTGTGCCCAAATTTAAAGTTGTCGGTATGTTTGTCGTTTACTTCGGATGATTTTAGCTAAACTTTTTAGGGCAAAGACAAAATGGATTAAATGATGTGTTTTTTGTTTATATTTTTTTCAATGTATTGATATGACCCTATGATGCATATAACTTTGTCCCCTCCTAGTCATTGCTTATTTTCATGGAACTGGGCTTTATGTTCTCCCTCTTTTGTTTTTTATGTCAGCTTGATGTGGTAACTAGTCTTAACCCAGTGTCCCATTTGTTTATGAATGGGTCGATTTGGGTTGTCTTGGTAGTCTAAAACAGGTCAAATCGAATACCTTAACTAAACAAAATACGGGTCAAACGGGTTGAAAGTCTTCCAAAGTTTGTACTTAATGCATACAACATCCTAAACCGTTTTATCCAAAGAATTAGATCATTATTGTAAGGTATAATGCATCTTAACTATTCTACCTTTTCACATTTATGAAAAATTAGTGTTGAAACTACTTGAAAGCTATCATAGTATATAACTAGTTTCGTTTAAAAGCGTTGTGATGAAAAAAGACGCTGAATGACAAATTTTGTTCTTCAGTCAAATGACTGTTCAATATTGTATTACCGAAAATAATAGAAACACTAACCAAACCACCACCAAATGGCCTAGTGGTAAGGTCCTTGGTTTACTCACAGGAGGTGAATGGTTCAAACATCGCTAGGTATATACATTTGGGGGTAGCCAGGGAAGGGTCGGAAACGGTTCCGGGATTAACCTGGTGAGGCCGCGTACATTTGAGTAAAAAATGCTCGCCCTCCCCGGGTAACTAAAACATAGAAAACCTCACCCGTTTACCCGTTTAATAGAAACGGTAACAAAGGATTTTTTTTTTTGTTCTTGCTTTTAAATTTCAAGGTTATCTTCAGCATCATACCTATTTTTGACGGATTGGGTGTAATTGAAACCGGATACATATTTGGGTGACTTATAAAGTAGTTTCAATAGTTGGATGGGACTTACCGAAACAAATTGGCCAGTTGACTAACCTCCTAACACATTATTCTTATTACAATGATATTGTTTTTGAAATCAAAATTAGCATTCTAATTATTTATACAAAATTCTGAAATAAGTGCAAAGCGTTGATGAATAAACTTATTCAACCAACAATAACACTTTCAAATCTACAAACCCATTCACAGGTGCAGATAAACGGACAATTGAAAGTGTCTTATTAAAATACTTTGCCTTGATGGCAAGATATTCACCCCATGTGACCGGTTGGTATAAAGGAGGACGAACGATGCTTGTTAACTTTGATAATGGTGAAATTCGAACATTTGATGGTGGGCCGTAGAGATAAGCTATAGAGAGACGGTGTTGGGTTCTGTTAACTATAGCCCGATGGAGAACACTTGAATATAGCCCATTAGATAGTATATGCAGTAAATCACCTACATGCACCACCAGTGCCCCTTTTATCGGTGGGACCGTGACCCACCCCATTCCTTCCCTTTGAACTTGCAATCCACTTGTATTGTTTTGGTGCAAGATTGTGAGGAGGCTTGAGTCCGTATGAGCTGCAAGTCCCATGGCTCGGTCGGGGTCTGGACAGGCTGGATAAGAATTTAGTTGTAAGGCAGGACATGCTTCTTTTAGGTCTCCTGCTGGCCCGGCCCATTTTACATCTCCTTCTGTTATACCCAACGATCCGAGGACTAGCCACATTAGCCTATTGGTTAACTTTTTCATCTCCTGATTGTACTCGTCAACAACCTCACTGGAAGATGACAACAATAAAGCATCAGGTAATATTAAGCTGTCACCTACTAGCATGTCAAGAGGGGTTTGGGTTAAAACGGGCCATTTTAGATATGGTCACATACTAGCATCAGGTAATATTCAGTTGTCTCATTGTATTATAAATAATGTCAGAAGACCTCACATGACTATATGCACGTGCATGATCTTTTATATATATATTCAATATGCCGTGCCCTTTTTAACCTGTTACCCAACCCGCTCACCCTTAAAAATGAAAAAGGCTTACCAGAAGTTTTTATAATCTTGGGGCCATAATTTTTTAGCATGTTCATATGGTGATCCAATGATGGTGAACCCTTCAGACCACATATGTTTATGGAAAAAGGAAGATATCCGAACTGCACCATAGCCTGAAACACCATCAGGAGCCCGAGCAGCTTTAAGTTTTTGTTGAATAGGGAGATAGAATAATTTTCTTACAGAAGCCTCCATGTCATCAACAACCGCCATAGGGATCCCATGGTTGGTGACATAAAACACACCCCATGTTTTGCATGCATGGCCAACATGTTTCATGACGTTAGGATCGTCGAGGTTAATAACCGGAACAGGTTCTGAACTGCATGACAAAAGGAAACCATCATCAACTGATGCCCATGCATACGAGTCGGGTAGTTCTTTCATTGAACTTAGGTCCATATGATTTTCGGCTTTAAGTAGTTTTAAAGACATGCCTAGATGAGTTTCTTTTTAACACTTGTAATGGGAGAATGGGGAAGATTATGTGGTGGCAATATGATAGTTTATGTTATATATAAAGGGTAGGGTATAAGTGACAAAAATGGTGGGGTATAGACATTGACCAATCTAGGGTGTTCGAAACCAGAACAAATATTTTTGGGGGAAGCAATATCGATTACGTACAATCCTTAATTTTTATACTACGTATAGTTTCAGGGTATGCTCACGCATATATGTTGGTCCGTACATATGTATACTGCAATAGAATGGTCTAGCCTGGGCTTAAAGAGGTATCTATGTTACTTCATCCATCCAATATCTGAAATCTAGAAAAAATAGAAGAAAATAAAAAACAATCAGCCTCGTATTTTAGGTTCAAACCTCACTAGGTAAACATCTTGGAGCTGGCATGGAAAGGGTTCGGAAAAAATCACAAGGATGCCCGAGATAGGCCACGTAAATCAAATTAGGAAAACCACATTCGTTTACGTGTTTTATAAATGATCCATATACGGTAGTAGTATTGATGAGTCGGTATGGGATCAACTTGCCCTCGAGAGAGTTCTAAAAGCCATTTTCTTGGAAGATTGTTGTTTTAACCTCAACATCTCGAATAATTGTAACTGAAAGATAAGAGTTTATCTTTCTCATTCACGTGTCTTTGACTTGTCTTCAGATAGAAACAAATCAGTACGTATGGAACATCTCTATGCTATATTTTTTTTTAATTATTTTGATACAATACAAAGGTAATGATTAAGGGTAAAGGAAATTGTCTTTGCTAATCATAAAGGATCCTTAAATTGCCTCGTTATGCTCTCATTTACGCGTTATCCTGAACCTGACATGTAACATGATAAAATGTGGTTGAAATGCAGCCATGAACTTTCTTACTGTTTGCTACATGGCTTCTTAATATTTTTATTTTCATGTGGGGATCATTGGTGTTAACTTATGATCTAAGTTTTATACTTTAGAAATACCGTTTCAATTAGAGGTGGCGAAATGCGCAGGTCTATAGGGTTGGGCAACAAACCAAAATGGGCACTTTTTACTTTTCTTGGTATGGCCCTAGAACTGGCTCAGATTAGAGGTTTCAACTTAATTAGACCTATTTACTTGTGAGTGGGTCTATTCGGGTAGGGTTGAATCGCTTTGAGATGTATCAAAGAGTTACCCGTTTTGATCCATTATCCAACAAGACTCTGCCCTCCTGTTTAAATAGCACATTTTGACCCACGGCCTGCACTTAGACGTTTCAAAAAATCGACCCAAAACACTTATAAGTCATTCCAAATTATCTTCAACACTTAAATACTTCAAATAAAGTTTATTCAAGTCATTAGGATATATTTTAACACCAAAGAACTTCAAATTCATAGGCAATACTTGATTCTTTCGGAAAACACCGGTCTACCCATTTTCACCCATTTACTCAAATTCTTTTACTCATTTATATGTTTAAGATCAGTTGTAGTTTGGTTACTAATGACCACAAACATCCTTTTTCAAAACAACATTCAACTAGATACTCACATATAAATTACTTCCTCAAAACATTATCCAAACGCATCAAAATTTACTATACACACATATACTTGAACAAAGTCTCCAAGAATCATTATTATTTACTCATATGATGATGTACTCATCATCTAACATCAAACAAACCATCACTTTACTCATTAAAATCAAGTAACCAAAAATTATTTGGACCTCATAACATAAACTCAAGTTCAATATCAAGAAAACACTATAATTCAACACGCCCACATCTAGACAATTTTTAACCAAGTCCCAAAACTTGGTGATACTTATTCAATGATGATATGTTCATCACTTTAATAAATAACAACTATAAATTCGAATTTTAGAATCAGTTATACTCAAACCCAATTTGCATGTAAACCCTAGTTTAAAAATAAGTAGATTAAAGGTATACTTTTTATTAAAGCTTGTAATAACCGCTTGTGTGTGTTTAGCATCTTCACTTTATCAAAATTCCACCCAGATTTCTTCGTCCCATTCCAAAATCGAATATACACATAAACACAACCTCAAAGTTGGTTTTAGAACTCTAGAAATATTTCTTAACGTTAAATGAACAGAAAATTGGATCTATAGTACTTGTGTATTATAGTTCTATGATCTAGTCCCTTATCTTGTCCATATCTTTAGTGAGTGTGTGATTATTAAGCGCATTCTTGACAAATGTTGGCGATGGTGGAAAGTAGCTGCCCCACATCAAATTGACATAAAAAAATGTTGTCTTCAATTCTCTCGCCCGTGTGAATCTATGTTGGTTGGCAAGGCGCTTCAAGGTGTGATGTATGTTCTTTCGTGGTCGGTTTGGAAGTGGCGGAACATTGTTGTTCATGCCAACGAAGATGACAGAAGGGCCATTCTTCTTGAGGATATTTTCACACAAGGTCAACATATTTCTCTTTTATGGCTTTCAAATAGGTGTCGAAATCTAAGCTTGGCTTGGGATAAATGTGTGTTGTCACCTATAGATCGAGGTCTTTGGTTAGTAGTTGTTTCTTGGGTGGTCTTTATGTTTTGGTTCTTCTACTTGTAATTTCTGTTCTCGGGTTTCCGTCTTGGAAGTCCCAGTCCTGGTTTCCCTCTTGTGAGGTGGTTTTTAATGCATTGATATATTGGTATTTGACTCTCACTTTGACTTATACCAATGCTAGTCAAGTAAATTAGTTTTCACCCGCCAATCACATAACTTATAGTAAGTGTATTATACTCTATAAACTCTTTATAATAGTATATACTAAACTGGAATACAAGTGTAACAATACTACCCATATGATTCCTAGTAACAAACCAATTAATGATATATAATTACAAACAACATGAAAAGCAACAAAGCAATATAAGATTCATGAAAACAAAACTTAACAACAAATCCTTGCCACTACAAAAGCACCAAACCAATATAAGATTCATGAAAACAAAACTTAACAACAAATCCTTACCACTTCAAAAGCAGCAAAACAATATAATATTGATCAAAACAAAACTTAACAACAAAGCCTTACCATTACTATTGCAGTAAATAGTAAAACTATAGTCACATGGAACGTGGTTCGCTTCAGTACGGGCCGGGATGATCGCACTTAAGTCCCAGAAATTTGGTACGAAGGGAGGTGGGCTCATTTCGGTTCGTTTTGGGCCGCTTCGATTCGTTGTACCATATAATTTGGTACGGTGTACCCGATTTGATACAATATATCACATTATACTTTTACATAAATAGATATTGTATTAATCTTTAATAGGTAAATATGTTTTGAATATAAATTTCACAAACTAAAAGTACTTGTATCTCACTAAAACACTTTTTAACTGGATCAATATATTTTTTTATTAAAACATATTAAAATACATTTCATCATCTTTTAAATTTCAATTTGACCAGTTTCAGCCGGCTTTAACCGATTTTCGATGGAAATCAGTGTACCAAGTATATTGGTACGCCGAACCAATGGCTTTTGGTAATGATTTTGGTACGCTATGAATAAAACCTACAACCCCATGAAACTGAGTTAAGATTAGGGGGTGTTAGTTTAAGCATATTTTTTGACTTATGAGATTATCTAATTTTGGCTTATATATCCGTCGCTAATTACCGACCATTACCGACTAATTTCCAACGCCATTCTGACATCTATATCATAAGTTCTATTTGTCCGACTTATTTTGAAACTTAGCATCTTATCAAAGTTTCTTATATCATTATAAGCTTGTATAAGCCTATAAATTACTTTCTCCCTCCTAATGTATATAAGTCCATTTTGTTTTTTGGTTGTCCTAAAATTAGTGTCCTCCTTTCATTTCAACCAATCAAAATTGTCCAAATTGGGGTGAAAATGAAATTTTATTGGTTAATATGAAAGTGAACATTTAATTTGGTACGAATGGAGCATACAACATTGTAAGGGGCCAACTTGCTTAAATTTTGTGAAATATGAAAGTGAACATTATATTATATTTTATATTGTTGACGGAGTAGTGATAAAAATATTGTGACATAGCACCAACTCTAAACCATTCGATCAATGAAGAAATGAATCACAACCCTTTAAAATGAAGTCCATCCTTATCTTATTTCCTAACACAAATATTCGAGAGGCATTAAGCACGTTTTCTTCATTTAAATATTTGGATAAGTTTGTAAAGAATGCACCTTGCTTAGTCAAAAGCGGTAGCTATGAACTTTCATTTCAAATTTATTATCTAAATATTCATAATACCGTAATTATTGCATTCCTTAATTTGATCAATTTTATTGTTTCATTGTCTCTTCCACAAATCCCTCTCTTCTGGCCATCGCTAAATATGTCCTTCGGTATTGAATTCAAAATTCTGGCAATTTATAACTAACAATATACTTTAGATAATAGTAAGAGTTTCTCCTCCATGTACTATATATGTAATATCATATGTTTAGATTTCTTAAAATTCATCATGCATAATTTATTATGTATATGCACAGTCTAATCACATGTTTTAAATTTTCATCGAATTTCCGCGTATCTTTCTGAACCATTTTACGAAATGTATCTTCATCTGATTTCATGACAGGTTTTCAGTCCTCGTGATTATGAAAAGGGAGTACAAGTATTTGTCGTACTCATAAACTTCAGCAACAATATGTCTGCTGAATATTATTAGGTAGGTTCTCATCTTTAAATCACAACTATATCAAACTAATATATTTCCTAAACATTGTCTCTTCGAGTTTCGAAGCCTTACCAACGAAGGAGTTGATTAGATTGTACGTGTAGATAAAAATATCAGATACACTCTTTGGTTGTTGCAGCATACTCCATTATGGATATTATCTTATATACCTGCATATCACTACAAAGAATTAAACACTAAAAAAGGACTCAAAGAGATGAATAAGTAACTAAATGGGAAGAAGTAGATGAATTGAAGAAGCCTTTAAAAATTAGTCATCGTTGTTGTTCAAGTTCAAGTTTCAACTAAACAATATATCCATTTCATAAGGACTATCAATGCGTTTATAGGTGTGTTTTGTTGATTTCATAATCAATTTTCTTTAAATGAAGGATATGTGTTTTGTTTATGTTGATGTTTATATTAGTTTCATAATCAATTCTTTTACATTACTAGTTTGAAAATTTAGGGTGTGTTTAGCAAAATTAGTAGCAGTAAGTGAATAGTATTTGTGAGGAATATGTAGCTTCTTTTTTTCTTCTATAAAAACGTTTGCTAACGTAGCTGTAGTTATAATCACAATGTATAAAACAGCTTCAAAATGCTCAACACTCTTAAATACTGTTTCATAAAGCGTTAGAAAACGAGCATTCCGTGAAAAAAGATAAAGCTATGTGCTGCTTGCTAAACAAGCATTACAAATCACGACCCTTAACGCCTATCACCCACGGCTCCTAAATGGTATGCGCCAAACACACCTTATAAACAAAAACACATGTTATATCATTTATCAGTTTAACTTTATATATTTTTAATGTTTCCTAACATATATGGTTGTTTTAAAAATAACGTATGCTCGGGCAACGCACTGGTATTGCACTTGTTTAATTTGGGATGTAGGGAGTATACAATAAGCCGAAAAAAATGATCTTATCAAATATAAGTCGAAATGATATAATACCTCTTTTAAGCAAAAAAGGTTTGTATAAACACCCCCTTTTAAATACAATGAACTCGCTCTTAAGATATACGGATGTGATTTACACACTTTTTAAATCATGAAGGAATGAAGAAAAGTAAAGAAAATGAAGTAAAACAAAAATAGTTGTACTCTCGAGTATCACTCACTCAAAAACAAAAGTGATTTGGATGGATCTAAAGTAAAAAGTTTTCTCAGCAAAACTTTTCCTTACTAAAAAACTTTATAACTAAGCATAAAAATATAAAATATGAAGGAAACTGTACAGAAATCGACCATGTGACAAAATATCCACAGAGAGTTTTGAGAAGCATGCAATCGATGATTTAACCTGATTGTACAAGACAACAACACGTGGTCGGTGAATAACCAATCAGGTATAACCAGCCATTCATTGGTTTATATACTTATATTTTTATCTGACACCTATATTATGATGATGATTAGATTGCAATGAGTCATGCTAAAATCCAAATTAGAGTTTTGGCTTGGAGTGGCTTTTTTTTTTTTTTTTTAACTTTTTGTCCAAGGAATCCCCATAGATTCATATGAGTTGGAGTTTAGGGTTTACTTTAACAATGAAAAATTATCCTTAGTAGTAAGACATTTCATAAACCTAAGACCATTTGGGAGCCTGAAGTGACTACTTTAGGTCTGTTTGCATCAAGCATGGCCCAAACTTAACCATTTTTATAATTCTAGTGATTATAGTCACAAGCTCTTCCAAGACACCTAGGTGGTTATACAGTTACTAACAATTTATTACCAATCAAATTAAAACTAGTTGCATTTCGTTGTAGGTCATAAGGTACTTTCTTTTTGTTATCGATCGGATTGGTATCAACATTTAATTTACACTCTTGGGGCATTGCCCGGTGGTACCAACTAAATGTCACTGGAGTAAGTGTTCATTGCTTGGGGTTAGGTCCTTAGGGAAGGGTTAGTCGACAACCAACATAGGTGTACGGGGTCAGGGTGTCCCGCTGATCTTAACCTTTTGAGAAACACTTAATTTACCTTATGATATATATGATATAATTGGTAAATAATTCAAAGTATTTCTGCCATTAATCTTTTAGTATAATATTATAACAGGTAAATATCAAATATTGTTGAAAGCACAAATAAGAAGCTACGGGAATCTGAGAGTGTTGAGCTGTGTTCTGTCTAGATCATTAATTTTAGATATAATGATTTACATAATACTCGTACAATTGCAAGTACATAAAAATCTCATTTACTATGAGTTTTTTTATTTTTATGGGTGGAAAAGGTTTTTACTATGAGTTTTTTACAACAATAGTTATAGGTTAGTAGTCATGGTGTGCTTGATTATATTGATAATGTCCTGTTTCATTATGTTTTTGGACTGCAAGTACTTGCACACAATTATCAAACTTGGAACTTGAACCCGTAACCTCATAAGGGTGGTTACCCACTTTTGATACAGTTAGGCCGATAGCACTTGCGGTCAATACCCTTTTAACATGATATGCTGCATGATGTCTCATAAAATGAAGTCAAATCTATAATAGTGTTAGTGTATAGTGTATACATATGGGGCAGGGAGACACGCACAAAGGATAGAGCAACCACAACCTCATATTTAGTTTCAACCTGTTACTTGCTATGTTTTGTCCTATGTTTAGTCTTTTTGTTTCATTGGTTAGGAAATTCAAAATGGAAAAGAATCTTTTGCCCGCTATTTGTGTCAAAGATTTAGCCCTATCAATCTTGTTCTAACGCTTTTATCTTCTTTGACGGAGGATATTACTTCATGTGTGTGCCCAAATTTAAAGTTGCCGGTATGTTTGTCGTTTACTTAGGAGGATTTTAGCTAATCTTTTTAGGGCAAAGACAAAATAGATAACATTATGTGTTTTCTTTTTTCAATGTATTGATATGACCCTATGATGGATATAACTTTGTCCCCTCCAAGTCCTTGCCTATTTTCATGGAACTGGGCTTTATGTTCTCCCACTTTTGTTTTTTATGATAGCTTGATGTGGTAGTCTTAACCCATAGTCCCATTTATTTATGAATGGGTCGATTTGGGTTGTACGTTGTTGTAGTCTAAAACAGGTCAAAGTGAATACTTTACTAAACAAAATACGGGTCAAACGGGTGGAAAGTCTTCCAAAGTTTGTACTTAATGCATACAACATCCTAAACTGTTTTATCCAAAGAATTAGATCATCATTGTAAGGTATAATGCATCTTAACTATTCAACCTTTTCACATATAGGAAATGTAAGTGTTGAAACTACTTTAAAGCTTATGTTCAAAAAAAAAAAACTACTTTAAAGCTTTCATAATATATAACTAGTTTCTTTTAAACGTGTTGTGATGAAAAAATATGCTGAATGACAGAATTTTGTTCTTCAATGAGTGTTAAATATAGTATTACGGAGTACCTAAAATAATAGAAACACTAACCAAACCACCACCAAATGGCCTAGTGGTAAGGTCCTTGGTTTCCTCACAAGAGGTCAAGGGTTCAAACCTCGCTAAGTATATACATTTGGGGGTGGTCAGGGAAGGGTCATAAATGGTCTTGGGATCCGTTTTACCCGTTTAATAGAAACAGTAATCAATGGTATTTTTGTTTTTGCAATTAAATTTCAAGGTTACCTTGAGCATCATACCTATTTTTGACGGATTTGGTATAAATGAAACCGGATACATATTTGGTTGACTTATAAAGTAGTTTCAATAGTTTGATGGACTTACCGAAACAAGTTGACTAGTTGAGTAACCTCCTAATACATTATTCTTATTACAAAATTAACACACTATTATTTGTATAAAATTCTGAAGTAAGTGCAAAGGGTTGATGCATAAACTTATTCAACCAACAATAACACTCTTATGATCCTTCAAATCTACAAACCCATTCACAGGTGCTGATAAACGGAGAACTGAAAGCGTCTTATTAAAATACTTTGCCTTCATGGCAAGGTATTCACTCCATGTGACCGGTTGGTATAAAGGAGGACGAACAATGCTTGTTAACTTTGATAATGGCGAAATTCGAACATTTGATGGTGGGCCGTAGAGATAAGCTATAGAGAGACGGTGTTGGGTTCTGTTAACTATAGCCCGATGGAGAACACTTGAATATAGCCCATTAGATAGTATATGCAGTAAATCACCTACATGCACCACCAGTGCCCCTTTTATTGGTGGGACCGTGACCCACCCCATTCCTTCCCTTTGAACTTGCAATCCACTTGTATTGTTTTGGTGCAAGATTGTGAGGAGGCTTGAGTCCGTATGAGCTGCAAGTCCCATGGCTCGGTCGGGGTCTGGACAGGCTGGATAAGAATTTAGTTGTAAGGCAGGACATGCTTCTTTTAGGTCTCCTGTTGGCCCGGCCCATTTTATATCTCCTTCTGTTATACCCAACGATCCGAGTACTAGCCACATTAGCCTGTTGGCTAACTTTTTCATCTCCTTATTGTACTCTTCAACAACCTCACTGGAAAATGACAAAATAAAGCATCAGCCATCATGTAATAAAGCATATCAAGACGGGTTTGGGTTCACACGGGTCATTTTAGATAGCATCAGGTAGTATTTAGTTGTCTCATTATGAAAAATGATGTCAAAAGACCTCACTCACTACACGAACGTGTATGATGCCTTATATATATATTCAATATATGTTGTATGTTACGTTTAGTGTCTGACGGTCAAAGTAGCCAACGTGTTAAAAGTTATGTAGTATTTAGAATTCAAATGCATAAAAAAATTCCTTAGTTTCAATGTTAAAAGTGATAAATTACTTTGGTAATCTATAAGTGTTAAATGTTTTCCGGTCCACCCAACAATAATAACAAGTACCATTTTAACTTGTTACCAAACTCGCTCACCATTAAAAATGAAAAATGCTTACCAGAAGTTTTTATAATCTTGGGGCCATAATTTTTTAGCATGTTCATATGGTGATCCAATGAGGGTGAACCCTTCAGACCACATATGTTTATGGAAAAAAGAAGATATCCGAACTTCACCATAGCCCGAAACACCATCAGGAGCCCGAGCAGCTTTAAGTTTTTGTTGAATAGGGAGAGAGAATAATTTTCTTACAGAAGCCTCCATGTCATCAAGAAACGCTATAGGGATCCCATGGTTGGTGACAAGAAACACACCCCATGTTTTGCATGCATGGCCAACATGCTTCATGACGTTAGGGTCTTCGAGATTAATAACTGGAACAGGTTCTGAACTGCATGACAAAAGGCAACCATCATGGACTGATGACCATGCATACGAGTCGGGTAGTTCTTTCATTGAACTTAGGTCCATAAGCTTTTCGGCTTTTAGTAGTTTAAAAGAAATGCCTGGATGACTTTCTTTTAACACTTGTAATGGGAGAATAGGGAAGATTATGTGGTGGCAATATGATAGTTTATGTTATTATATATAAAGGGTTGAGGGTAAAAGTGACAAAAATGGTGGGGTATAGGCATTGGCCAATCTAGGGTGTTCGAACGGGATCAAGGATGGAACTAGGACTAAAAGGGATCAGGTGCACCAAAAATTTTAAACTTTAATATTAGACACAAATTTTTGGGACCGGGTGCTTTTAAACAAATTTTAGATTTTTAAGAAACATTAACATTACGGAGAAAATTTTCATCGGTGTAATTCATAAATTAAAAAACATAATTATTTAACCCCTCCCCCTTTTTGGCGATTTTGGCGACATAACATATCCCTAAATCGATTTTTTAATTTGGTCGTCTTTAACTTAATTAATTAATCTATCGTACATGGTTAGTGATTAACATAATGTGTTAATTCCTTCCATTGTTTTGTCTCATTTTGAATTAGTTTCGGTCGTTTGGGTTTTGATATCGCTTTTAGGGTTTTAACATTTTTAGGGTTCTCCTGTTCCAAATCGACCGTGTATTAGTTTCCTAAACATCGGTTTTAGGGTTTTTTGTTCTTCAATTGATTGTTTATTAGTGTAAAAGAGAGTTGGTTGATTTGGTTTTATAGTGTGCAAGTGATAACATGGTTTAAGCATGGAAAGAAGGTTCTTGGGATCAGGAGCGAGAGGTGGTGGACGTCAAAATAATAAGAATAAAGAGACATGCATTTTGAATAAGGTTGTGACTGTGGGAAAGCATGGTTCGAAAGATGATACTATGGGAAAGAGTGAAATGTCTAAAGATAATAAGGCGTCGAGTTCGAATGTGGTGAATACTAAGGGAGTAGATGGTGAAGGTCTAGGATTGTTCCCAAGGTTGTCAAAGGCTTTTGGTAACACATCTACTACTTCGTTAGTTGCTAAGATACATGATATTGAGAGTCAATTACTTCAAGGTAAGCTCATGTTAGTGGGAGAAGATGGGAAACCATTAAAACCTTCTAACGAAGCTTCAAGCAATGCATGTATTGATGTGGTAAGAGAGGAAAGTATTATGGCTGATGATTTTGGTGGTATTTCGAACACTGCTAACCAAGGAACGCAAGGAGCTGATTTTGGGGAAAAAACTAATGGTAATACCTTGAGTTCATTGCTGATGTACTTAATATTGATAGAAACAAAACTTAAGTTAACTTTCATGTTCTTACTATGCCTGCTTCTAGTGAATGTGAAGTAGTGATACCTAAATGATCCGTAGAGGAGGTAACTGGCAGATTGGCTAATACATTATACGAGGTATTTCATTGGTAAATGTGTGATATGATGTTTTTAAGGCTTGGGAAAAATACGGCATACAAAAGATTATAATGAACGACAATGGTTTTTTCTTTTTCAAATTTGGTTCCAAGAAAGGTGTTGACGATGTACTTGAGAATGGTCCTTGGATGATCCGTACCATACCGATAATTCTTAAAAAATGAACTACTTCTACTAGTTTGAAAAAAGAGGAGTTAACCCGTGTTCCGATTTGGGTTAAACCTCATGATGTTCTTATGGCGACATTTACTACTGGTGGACTTAGTGCTATTGCAACTAAGATTGGTAAACCGTTAATGCTTGATTCTTTTACTAGTACGATGTGCAATGAATCATGGGGGCGAAATAGCTATGCACGTACTATGATTAAAGTAAGTATTGAAAACACTTTAAAGGACTCAATGGTTATTGTTAAACCGAATATGGATGATGAGGGATACATGTACGAAACAATTACTGTTAAATACGAATGGACTTCGACGATATGCCAATTGCAAGATTTTTGGACATGACTATGTATATTGCTCTAAAATGGTTGCTACTAAGCCTATGAACTGTGGGGAGGTGCATTCTAGAGGTACGGAGTTGAATCGAAGTAATGTTGGAATTGGTGGAGAGAAACCAGCTAGTGGCTTTAATATGGGTTATAAGTTTCGGTTTAAGTCGATTAAACATGTATATAAACCTGTTTCTAAAAGAATGGTGATACTACAAGTGGTACGAAAAACAATACTGAAACACCTAGTAGAGAGGCAAGTTGTTCGAACCCTTTTGATGCACTTAGATCTAGGGCTGAGCAAATCCACCCGGAAACCGACCCGAACAGACAAACCGACCGAAACCGGACCGAACCGAACCGAACTGGCTTTTTTCGGTTCGGTTTCGGTTTTGTATATTTATTTCGGTTTTTGTCGGTTTCGGTTTGGTTTCGGGTCGATTCGGTTTTTGTCGGTTTTTTCGGCTCGAAACCCGAAAACCGGCTCGAACTGAGTTATTCGGTTCGATTTCGGTTTTGATATATATTTTTCGTTTCGGTTTGAGTTTTTTCCTTTTTTGGTTTTCGGTTTTTGTCGGTTCGGATCGGGTTTGACCCGATGCTCACCCCTACTTAGATCGGTTGAAAATGATGATGTGTTAGGTGCAAATAGGGGATAATCCTATGAAGGCTGATTGTTGTGGATGACGGTGTTGTGGATGAGGGGCAAAAGGCTGATGTGGAGCCTATTCAGATCTTGCTAATTAAGCACGCCTAATGATTTTACACTTTGAATGAGGTACAATAGGTAAATGAGCAATATTTACTGGGGTAACACCCTTTACCCAAAAAATTTGGTAAATGAGCAACCAAGGTCTAATGTGGTTGGTTCGAATATACAAAAGAACAAGGATAGTAACGTGGGTGATGAGGATAGTGATAATGAAGGGGAAGAGGTTTTTGATGAAACGGAAGGTTTCATGGCATTCAAGAGTGGAGGCGGAATCGGGAGGAAGATCCTATATGAATGTTGGAAAGATGATTATAATGATAACCCGTATGATGATGATGACTACGAAGATTTGACTTAAGAGAAATTAGCTTTTAGTAACGCTTATGATATAAAGGTTCGTGGTCATACTAGACGTTAGTAGTTATAGAGTAGTTTTTCATAAGTTTGGTTTGTCATTCTAATAATTGGTTTGATTTGAAGCACAAATGATGCGTTTGTTTCCCAACTATGTAACGGACTGAAATGTGGGATTCACTCACATCATATGTACTTCAATATTTTTTGGAGTAATAAAATTTATCAAGTGTATAAAACACCTTTTACCCAAAAATTTCATCGATGTCTAGTGACACTGCAGTGTTAGATGACGGTCAGTTGACCCGAGCCTAATTATGGGCTTTAGACCATTAGGTTTAGGGTTAGGATTGCTTTATTATCAAGCTATGTCTTTATTATAAATATACATGCATTCCTCACTGTGTAATCACAAAACGCAATCAATAAGATATATCTTTACTATTTTACTTGGTATTAAAGCTCTAAGTATAATCCACCACAATGTAGTTATCCTTTGGTAATTGACTATTCGTCGATGATATGAATCTTTCGATTCATTTGGATCTCACGCTCAATGTAAATTACCATATCTTTATTGTTCAAAGGGATCCTGATTTATTTTCTTCTGCTTTATTGTTTTTCATATAATTACCCATTTTCTATCTATCCAAATCATAAACCCTAGTTGTCATAAGATACCCCACATTAGTTTGATTTAGCCATCATTCAATTAATTTTGTCTCATCAGCACTAATCTTTGTTTTACCCTGGAAATCATTGTTGTTTTTAAAAATAGTTGGTCGCAAAATTGCCGCTCCTACCTAAAGGCAAAGCAAGTCATGACGTGAAAAAATGTCACGCAAAAGAGAAAGCCACAAGCAGTAAACAGCTATGCCGCCAAATACAATGATTTAAAAAATAAAAATAAAAAAAATAAAAGAAAAAAAAACATGTACATATATATGTTCCATTTTGTCCATCTAGAAGCCTCTTGTTCAAACTGCGTGGGAATGTTAGATGACTGTTAGTTGACCCGAACCTAATTATGGGCTTTAGACCTTAGGTTTAAGGTTAGGATTGCTTTTTCATCAAGTTATATCTTTATTATAAATATACGTGCATTCATCACTATGTAATCACAAAACACAATCAATAAGAGCACACGGCGTGGGCATATCGTGGCTCGCTGTGAGCCTAGCTGGCACCTCGCCGTCGGCCGCCGCCACACCGGGGTCCTTCGCCGTCCGTCGTCGTGGAGCTCCTCGCCATCCTGACGACGAAGATGAATGTCTGACAAACTTTTGCTTTAATCCAATAATCTTGAATGGGTACTTTTAACCAACGAAGTAAATTGAATGGGTAGTGTTGTGGTGGGCCTCAAATGAAGAGGTTGAGGTTTGTTATGAGTGAGGAGGGGGTTTGTTGTGGTTAGTTGTGGAGAAGTGGGATGCTGATGTGGCGCTGAGGTGGCACTGAGGAAGAGGTAAGCCTTGTCGTGACACCTAGTGCTCTAAGATATATCTTTGATATTTTACACGCGGACCACCTAGTTCCGTCAATGACGGGGATAAGATACCATTACAAATATTTTTTGGGAAGCAATATAGATTACAATCATTAATTTTTATACTACATGCATATAGTTACAGGGTATATATGCGCATATATGTTGGTCCGTACATATGTATAATACAATAGAATGGTCTAGCTTGGGTTCTAAATAGGTATCTAGGTTACCCCATTCGCATATCAAAATCCTATATCTGAAAATCCAGAAAAAATTAGAAGAAAAAGAAAATAACCAGCTTCGTATTTTAGGCTCAAACCTCAGTAGGTAGAGATCTTGGGGCTGGCAGTTAGGCCGCGTAAATCTAAGTCAGAGAGTCACCTTCCCTGGGTAACCGAGAAAACCTCATTCGCATACCCCGTTTTCTAAAATTATCCATATTCTAAAGCTTCCTTCAATTATTGGACAAAGCTTAGTATTATTGATGAATCAGTATGGGGTCAACTTGCCCTCGAGAGAGTTCTAAAAGCCATTTTATTGGAGGATCCAAATAATTGTGTCTGTAAGAAAGGAGTTTATCTTTCTCATTCACGTGTCTTTGTCTTCAAATAGAAACACACCAGCATTTAACATCTCTATGCTATTTTTTTATTTTTTATTTTTAATTATTTTGGTACAAGACAAAGGTGATGATTAAGGGCAAAGGAACTTGTCTCTGCTAATCATTAGAGATCTTTAAATCGCCTCGTTATGCTCTCATTTACGCGTTATCCTGAACCTGACATGTAACATGATAAAATGACGTAGAAATGCAGCCATGAACTTTCTTACTGTTTGCTACATGGTTTCGTTTGAATTTCACAGTGCAAGTTAGATTGGATCGTTTCACAGCCAGGTGGTATCTGCTCTAGTTTTATTTATCATATATTCTTTGTGGATCACATTGAATTTGATGGCTTCTTAAGATTTTTATTTTCACGTGGGATCATTGGCGTTAACTTATTACCCGAAATTTATACTTATAGAAATACTGTTTCAATTAGAGGTGGCAACTTAATTAGACCTATTTACTTGTTAGTGGGTCTATTCGGGTAGTGTTGATTCGCTTTGACATGTATCAAAGAGTTACCCGTTTTGACCCATTATCCAACAAGATTCTCCCTTCCCGTTTAATTAGCACCTTCAGGATTGCCTGAGTTTGTATCATCCAAAGGAAATGACAAGAAAATTCTTATACTATTTGTCTTCTAGATTAACGTCAATTTTGGTATTTACATGTAAAATCTATGATTCATTTTCTATTTTCTTGTCGGCTGTTTTTCTAATGATCATAAAGTTGTTTGTGAGCACTATTGCTGTAGAATCAAGCTTCTCAGTGGGAATCAAGGACTGCTCGAAGAATGTTTGGATCCGATATTTCATTTTGATGAAATGACTGTTACGCCCTTAATTATAGGATCCTGGTGAGCTAGTTGAAGAGTAATCTAGGAAACTAAATCCGAGAGCTCTCGCTTCCATTGACACCTTCCAGGTAACTTACAGTAAATCAATAAATCTCAGCTTGTTAAAGTCCAAGAATTTGCATGCATTTGTTTTTTTTAAGGATAGAGTGGACAAGGAGCAAGTTTAAAAATATATTGGGAAGGTTTTTCTTATCATTATATGCATTTTATTTGTATAGAAAGTTTGATAGATATCTTTCGGTATTATAGATTTACAGGGTTAGTTAGGGTCATTTTGTCTCGCGCACCCCAGGTGGGCTCCTAGCAGTCACATCCTCTAGAAAGAAAGAAAAGTTAAAGACAAGGCCTTTTGAACTTATAAATTCTATTTTTGTCTGGTATCTTTTTTAAAATTCCATCGCTGTAAAGTAAACTCTAAAACAACGACACCGCGGTCTTGTATTTTTGTAGAGAGACTGTTTCTATGAACTAGTTTCATGGCCAAAGGCCTGTTAGTGATGAACCGATGGTAATCGGCCATTTTGTTGGGGCACCTTAGCTACCATTATATCAAATGCTTGTTATAAAACAGTGAGGTTCTCCAATCCCTATTCAAGTTACCCGAGGAGAGCAAGAACTTGTTTAACTCAGATGTACACAGCCTAACCGGGGTTTTTCTAGCATCCCCAAGATGTATACCTAGTGAGGTCTCAACCTTTGACCTCTTGTGATCTCCTTGGAGGATAAACCACTAGGCCACCTTGGCGGTAGCGTTTATCTATATAACAATCTACACTTTAGAGTAATTTATATCCATGAACCATCGGTCAATCATACATGGGATATTTCCTAGTTAGGTTTTGCTCATGCATTACTAATCTTTTTGGTTGCCTTATGATATATTAGGGTATACTTGTTTATGTGTCATATTACCAAGTAACTAGTTTTTTGCATCGACATGCCTAACCTAACTAAATGATACGATCATGGAGATTGATAAGGCATGTACTTCATGTTAAAATTATTTTTTTAGATCACTTTAAGAACGTATAGCTTTCTTGCATTTACAAGCGACAACGAAAGACTTTTCTCTTGCTGTCACACTAGCAACCAAAGAACCTTATTCATCACTTATGTTATTGTTTCCAAATTCTCCACTTATTTTTGGTTGTTTTTTCCTGATTAGGGAATGCCGACTGATAATGACGACCAAAAAGTAATATTATCATGAAGTAGAAAATCAGTAATATTTAAAGTTTACAGTCAAATGGTTGATTTGGTCTTTATTCTGCTTTGCCATCACTTTCTAGTACAAATGTGTGTGATTGTGTCAATTGCATACTTACATCACACCATTCATGTCCATTCTGGAAGAAGTAATTTATACACCATTCTAATTCTCCTTGAGCCACTAATAACTTATTGAATTTTACCATAATACCCTTATATTAAAAACATCTACTAACAAATGAGCTAATCGAGCTCTTACTCAAGCGACAACTTGAATTTTAGAATAGTACACGATATTTAAATTATCAACCATGAATCAAGATCGAGCTTAAACACAATTATGAGAAGGTTACTTCATTCAAGCTCGAGAATGCCAATAAAACGAGGAAAGCTCATATTTTGGACTAGACTACTACTCGACTCAACCCGTTAACTCCCTTAATGTGACTGATGGAGTAGTATTTATAAGGTGACATATAATCAAGTTGTCATTTACGAAAATTCAAAAGGCTTTTTAGTGGACGATAGTCCTTTAAACCGCCATCTTTCAATTTAGTAACATAGCTTCTATTTCTCATTCATGTGCCCTTGTCTTGTCTTTCAGAAAAAATACATCAGTAAGCATGTCAATATATTTTAGTTTTTTAATTTGTTGGTACAAGACAAAGGTGATTATTTGGGGTAAACGAACTTGTCTTTGCTAACCATTATAGATCCATAAATCGCCACACTTTTGACTCATTCACCCGTTATTTAAAATCTGACATGTGACATAAAACATGTGAAATCCAGCCATGAACTTTAAAACTATATCCTACGTGGTGGTGGTTCTATTTGAACTGCACATTGCATGTCAGATCTCTCCACTCAAGGATCTGCGTCGAGTTTTGAATATGTTAAGTTATAACTCGTGGTGGATAAAATCAATGAAGACGAGTAGAACCATCAAAGCACTGATTGGTAGAATCTGCTCTCATGTTAATTAATTTATTATTCATTCTGCAGTTAACAACTTTCAAAAGTTTTTTTTTACAATGGGATTCTTTTAGATTAAGTTATTAATGTATAACCTCTTTTCTGTCATTTAGATATCAAATATCCTTTCCAAAGGTTTATAATGTTTTTTAAGTTAATATTCTAACATACTTTCGCATGTGTATCGTTTTGTACATAGATTTTTTTTGTACATCCTAGTTACATCATTTAACTTGTGCATGCGTTCTACCATTAAAATTTCAAGCACATTCACAAATTCAGTTACTAGAGTGAAAAAGTTCTATAAATTCAGCGACTTACGGTAAAAAAATGCATATTTGGCATAAAATTTGTGAATATAAGTTTCAATTACACATCATTAGCCCTTTTTATATTACTCGTAATTGATATCCCCTCTATTGAATTTGTGAAGTTCCAGTGTCTTCATATTGTTGGTTTTTCTAATGATCATAAAGTTGTTTGTGAGCAGTTGAGCACATTAGCTATAATGTCAAAATTCTGAGTGGGAATCATTGATTGTTAGAATTCATAAAAGTTAACATGCTCCCAATTTGGATGCAATATACCTATATAGGCTATAAAGACTTGACTGTTATGCCCTTGTTTGAATCGTGTTGCCTTTGTTAAATTGAATTTAGGATGCAACGACCGTTATGACCTTCTCTAGTTAGAGATTGCAGGATGACCAAGGATCTATCAATGCATTTCTGGTGATTTACGAGTCTTGCCGGACATATAAGATACTTAAAGATTACATAGAACTTCTGCATGCATGTTATTGTCATGGGAAGGAGAGTGTACAGTTACAATAAGAACAAATTTGTTTTTTTCCCTTTTTCTCTGTAACTATGGTTCAGACTAATCCACGGGGTTTGGCCTACTGGCACAAACTCAAAATAGCCTACTGGCACAAACTCAAAATAGGTGAAGCCCTCCTTTTTCAGTAGGTTGTCATGAACACTTTAGGGTTGTTCGCACTTAGTAGGTTTTGAACTCGAGACCTCTCACATTTTAGAGATGATATGATACAAAATTTTTAACCATGTGGCCACCCTTCACTGGTTACAAATAGGAACAAGTTTGAAGATATGAGGAAGGGTATTCTTGTACTTATATGCATCATCATATTTTATTGCCATAAAAAGTTGGATAAATCTTGTTTGGTATAATTGCCTTGATAAGAGTCCTTTTGTCTCACAAACCAGGTGGGCTCTTTTTCTTTTTCTTTCTTTTTTAACGGCTTGTTAGTTGTTAGTAGTTCATGTCTAGCAGTGACATCCAATTAGGCAGTATGTTGACCAGAGACCCTCCGCCTGCTCCTCTTTTATCGCCTGAAGGGGTAATAGTCTAAGGTGGGACTCGAACTTGAGACCTCCCCGAGCCAAACATCCCCTCTCCAAAGCACCTTAAGGAAACTTTGGTGGCCAACCAGTTGGTTAGGTGTCACCTCGAGTAGAAAAAACAAGGCATGTCTAAATCATACTAATATTCTTTATAGTTTTCATTTTGTCTGGTACCCTTTCCATCTCTTTCAAGCAAATAAATAAACAATACGAAATCTTATCTTGTATTTTTGCAAAACGACCATTTCCATAATTTGGGAATGCATAACCCTTTGGTCACAAAACTATCCTTAAATGGTATTTTATATGATATTATCTAGTTCGGTTCCTTATAGAACTTTGCTTTTTATACAACAAATTCTATCAATAGGAAAATGATTATGGAGATAGTATGTCTTATGAATTCAAAGTACAACTAACTGAAGGTTATGAAAACACCATGACCTAAAAGTAACAAAACCCGCAACTAAAATAAGATAGACCGAGAAGAAAAGCCAAATAATGACTAGTTTTTGCATGTATTTTTTATTTTGATAGACAGAGAAGAAAAGCCAAGTACTGATATTTTGATAGCTATGAGTGTCAAAGAATTCTTGGATTAGATTCAGAGGGCTCATGGGTGAGGGTATACAATCCCTGTATATGAAATTAAAATTCCATAGTTTCATTTCTTGTCTTGCACAATAAGCGATCCTAGTCCAAGTCTAAGTACTTTCCTGATCTATAATACTAAATACAACTAACCCCTCTAAGTTTGCTCATATATTCAACAATTTCTACCTTAGGAGTAACACTTAGACATAACCGATAATCGGCATCTTCTTTTAGTGTCGGAACCTCAAACTGGGGAGTTGACCGGGCATTGTACTTTAGTAACTTTCTAAGATTAGCTTCCTTATAGTACTTCACTTTCTTTCTTGCATTATCCACTTCAACATCATCGTTACTATCCTGAATTAGCTCAGCTTCATGATTTTCCTGAGCTCCCTGTCGTTCCACTTTAAACCAAAGACGCCTTTGAACATGTACTCCATGGACCCCTGTATTGACATCAGGACTAAGTTGCTTGAACCCAACTTGTTTGAACCTCGATTCTTTTGTACACCAAACCCATTGAGCTTTTCGATTTTAAACTTAGTACTCGTACTAGCCATTCTTCTTCAAACCTTGTTTTAACCTTTTCAAGTTGATTTAACCCATTAGAGACCCTAAAGACTCAACTTTTTCAACAAGCCTCACAAGTCGCATGGTAAACCACTTTTTTGAAATCTATAACTACTTGCCTTGAATACCCCTAAAGATTCAATCATTTCACTTCAAATCTACAAAACTTGTACTCAAAGCAATCACTTTCCTTGAATCCTCAATAAACAGCTAAACCTTGCTTGTTTTCCAAGTTATCACCAAGACTTGATATTTAAAAAAACCCATGGGAGCCTTCAAACCCGATTTATCAAGTCCCCCCAAAACCAACAAAACCTTGAAGCTTCTTGACCTTCAAGATTGATTATCATCAAGGAATTCTAAATCACTAACCCTTTGAAGCCTTTAACCCTCTTGTCGACACTCTTTGTAACCGCAATCTTGATCTCCAATTAAATCCTTGGAATTGACTTTCTTGCACCTCAAGAAACCTTTGAGAGAACTTAAACTTTCCCCTCAAGTTTCCCTTTAATCGACCTAAGCTTTAGACACCTTGTATCAACATAATGATTGTAACCACCCGCATTTTTAGGTTACTTTTTATTTTCGAGAATTTACTATTCACTTTTACTATTCACATTCACTATTCATCTCGTAAAAATTTTAATCTACATTCTCGTAAGATAAATTATTTTAGTAATAACCTGAGAGTTCGATCATCGTTAGATCATTTTCGCAAAAATTATTAAGTAAACATCGTTTTAAAGTTTCGTTTTAGACGGTCCACCGTTTAAACATCACACGTATAACAAAAATCAACTCTGACAATTTTCCTCGCATCAGATAAATTTTTAGATCACTCATGATTAATTTGAGAATTTTTAAGATTTATTATTTTTATGTTACCAAATAAGCCCAGCGCAGAACAAAACTAAACTTACGTTTTAAACAATTCTACTTACATCCAGACTTAACGATTTCTGCACTGTGTTTCTAATATGTTTTTGACACTTTTACATTTTTGAAAAAGTCAAACATATTTCCCTTCTTCTTTCACCATAAAGAAATTAAACTTGTACGTTCAACGTTTTTACTTAAATCGCGTAACTTTTAAACTTCACGTATAACTGTAAAGTTATCCCGCGTATGACGAAAATCACATTTTGACATCTCATATCACTTTTAGACTAATTTTAGTCTACTCTAAATAAATTCACGGTCGTTTCCCTGGAATTCGTTCTTTTCTGATAAACTGCGAATTACGCGTTTTTGAACCGTATTTTCAGCTTTAAGCAGCGTTTTTGCACCCAATGAGACTTATCACCCATTTTATATTTTTAGATAAAGTATAATGATTAGTTTCATCATTCCTACAAGTTTCGTATTTTTACGATACCCGGTTTTACGTTTTATGGCTTAACGACTTACGGTTGGCATTTAACGGAACCAAAACTTACTCTAAACTCAAGATAAGATCAAAAATAACCACCTAAGTCATCTTATCATGTCTTGGCTGACTTAGGGGGGGGGGAGTCATCATTTTGGTGGCATCATCCTAACCATGGTTCATTTAGATCTTTACAAGTGTCCTAACTTAGCCATGGTTAATAATTAACCCAATATATGGTTAACCAAACTTACCCTCCTATAAATAGCAAGTGAAATTCATCCTAAAGACCTTCACAAGCTGTTTTGGGTCGTTCATAACTTAAATCCACCATATCTTCCATCATTTGATCCATAAACTCCAAGTTTATGCAAGAAAGTTCCAAAGATCAAGCTACTACATCAAATCTCTAGCAAGTTTAAGTGATATTCTTGAGTTTAGATCCACTCAAGTCACTTAGTACTTCATCACCAAATCTTCAAATTTGCAAAGGTGCCAAGGTGTGGAAAGCTAGCTCAATCCAAAGTCTTAAGCGATCAATCAAAGTCCGATCCTTACTAGTTACTCCTTTCTTATTGAAAGCCAAAAGTTGTAAGCAACTTATCACCACCATCATCTCATCTTTATTATTCATAATCTTAACTACTTCAAGCTATATATATAGTTACTATGTTGGATCATGATGTACAAAAATCTTTAAAACAAGTTATAAGAACCTATATGTTAAACTTGGGTTAGTAAGTGTATAAATGATAAACTTTTGTACAAAGTTTCCACAAAATCAACCACATATAGATCTGATACTTTTCATATTCTTGTAGATAATATTAAAACAAAAACATAGCAATTTGAATCACCTGAAACGGACAAACGAGTCAAAAGTTATAGGCAAAAGAAGTTAGCGAAACATAAACGCCAAAACTGCCATTTTGTAACTGTTTTGGTTCTGCCATTTTAAAAGTAGTACTTCTGGTCCGATTCATCAAAAAGTTAAAACACGAAAGTTGTCCGAAACGCCGTTTTCCTTCAAGCAAAGAAGCTCGGACCTTGAAAATGCATAAATATGCCAAAATCTTTCAAAAATAGAAACTGCCGTAAATATAGTCTCACAACTATACTTTTGTCACAACTACAAGCAAACCAATAGGCCTAATGGCCATAAGCCAAGACCACGGCTACGGCTAAGGTCAAGGTTGAGTCTCAAGACCATGGTAGTCAAGACCAAAGTCACGGCAAGGCCATGGCTAAAGCCTTAAGGCTTGTTTGCCCAAGACCGTTAACTATGGTAATCATATATATGAAACGACGAGAACTTGTAAAAACATGATAAACTTATTTATATAACAATCTTCACTCAAAACATATGTTATATCTACTAAGTGCTACAATAGTAGGGAGCTTCATGTGAGGGGTTCATTTGAGTAAAACGTATCGACGAGTTGCTGGATTTACGATTTAAAGTGTCCTAGCTCCTCGAACGTTTACTGCATGACCTCTGAATTATGATGGCCCGGACGGTAGTACGATATCTATAAACTAAATATGTTTTCACATATTAAAGATCTTTATATAAACATCAAATGATAATTGACTACATCATGATCAACATAGGAATATATATAGGATGGTTTATGTTTTCCTAAACATTGTTCCAAACTTAAGTCGCAACATCCTATTCTAGGTTGCTCGTAGAAGTTCTCTCGGCATATCCATCATTCTCATTATACATGTGATATCATTTATTAAGGTGAGTTCATAGCCCCACTTTCTATTACTTAAATTGTTTTACAAACCCTTGGGGGAGATACATGCTTTATTTTAAATCGAACACATTGCTTTCAAATTATACTTCAATATATTAGTTGCACTAAGTACCACTATTGCCAATCTTAAGTCCCTATTATCATGAACCATTAATCACTTGCGAGTGAACGCGAATAATGTGGATAGATCTATCGGGAATGACAAATCCCGTTTGTGTTGACCGGGTAGGCAAACAAACGCACTCTATTTGAACATCTATAGGTTTAATGGCAAATTACCTATTAGGGCATCGGTTACTATTATATGACAGTTGTTAACGTTTTCGGTATCATGAGCTTAGTGCAATAATATCTGTTTTGTTTTCAACATTATGAGTGTATAACAACGTAACTCACACAAACATTATGTGTTCAACTGATTTCCAAAACTCTATGAATTTCACTCAACCTTTGTGTTGACAGTTTTAAGCATGTATTTCAGGTCCATAATGTCGGAAGCTGGCACGGAGGAGCAAGGACTAGATCAAGAAGGCTATAAATTTTATTATCATTCGAAAACCCATTTCATGTATTTTGTAAACAATGGAACCAACTGGGACCTCATTTTTGTAAACTCTGATATTTATATAAATCGAATGATAAATCTTTTAAAACAACTCCATTAGAGTTCGTTTTCTATTGTTATGACTGTTGTGCCATGAAGTAACACCCAGTTTGAATTCCGCTGCGTAACACGAAATTGGGGGTGTTACAATGATAGCAAAACAATAACTGAAAAACAACACGAAAACGAGATCTGTCCACCCAACCTCTTATGCAAGATCCCTCCGATGAGAACCTAGATCTATGTATCTTATTCCTACACTTCTAATTTCGTACAAATCCAACGGTTAACGAACCCGTGGTGTCAATTCTACCACATTTGCGCAAAAACCGACCAACCAAACACGGTTTATTCTTTTCTCTTGTTTTGGCTCTCCCCTCGTTGTGTGATTCCTTTTTCTCGAACAAGGCTGTGATACCAATTGTAGGATAAAACCTTCAACAAACCTCATAGCTTAGTGCAAAATTAATCAAATAACTCACAAGAAAATCAACACCTACAAGATCATAAGAGATTCGACAAAGGAAAGAAACATACATCAATTATGCCCTCGAACCCCCTTTTATTAATTACCAATAAATGCTTATGTCGAGACAATAAGAATGAATTAACTACCATCTCCCCTCAGCTCTATAGAGATGAGCAGGTACAATCCCTATAGAATTAGAATTTCATAGTTTCCTTGTTGGCCTTGCACACCAAGCAATCATAGTCCAAGTCCAAGTACTTTCCTAATCTATAATACTAAATACAACTAACCCCTCTAAGTTTGCTCCTATATTCAACAATCGTGAATGTGTCTTGCTTTGCTCGTGTTGGTGGTAAAATGCCCAGGACAGGGTAAGATAATCAATAGCAGATCAAATACCAATACAGGTTACCGGATATCACTTGGAATCGTGTTATCACTTTTCAAAGTAAATTATTCGACCCTAATGCCTAGGTATCACGAATATTTACATGAGATAAGACCAAATGTATGTTATTGAATTAGGCACAAATCAATAACCCTTTACTTACAAGTGTTTATCGTTTTCTGTGTGTTCTTCATGCATAATCAGATTTTCTATTTATAGGAAATTACTCTTCAGTAGTCAAATGGAATTATGAGGATTAATCGGCCCATTAATCGCCCATAATTTTCCCCATTATAGTTAATAGTGGTTACATGACCGATTAAACGGGGTCATTATGCAGTTGTAACTGTCACTTGAATAGGTCAATGCCTGTTACAAATTGATTCCAGTACTAGCAGTAGAAACATGCCTACTAGTACTAACTTAGCACTACCAGCAGAAACTTGCCTACCAGTACTAACTTAGCACTACCAATACTAACTTACTGAATCTCACCACTATAGATTCAGGGTGTTCAGGGACCTTGATAGTGTACACTCCGTACCTCCTGACCCATTACCAGGTGTGAACTAATCCCACAAGTGCACAAAATTTTCCAACAATCCTCCCCAAATTTAGTTCACTTCCTTTGTATGAAAATTAAACATCAAACAAAGCATGTGCATAAACGAAAATATCCTGAGGATTGAATTTCCATCTTAGTACATTATACGTTCAAATATTCGAGAGGGTGTTCTAAGAATTGAACCCTTCAACTCATTTGAATACCTGAATAGAAAATACACACAAGTTTTCAAACACTTAAAAGCTCCTGACAGTTTACAAGCCATGTGTCCATATTCAAATTCATAAATGTTGCAAGAGCCAAAAGTCCAAAGCTCCCTGAAGCGACAAAACTTCAACATTCACATAGGTGGTTCCTCTTTATTCATGCTCCTGCCAAGCACTTTTTCAAAGAAATTAACCATTAAGAAGTAAAGACTTCATCCTCCTTTTCAGCAGGTTATGAGCACAACCTTGGGATGTAAAATAAAACATGTGCTCCAGTCTACTGAATGTTCAGCTTTCCACATTGAACTTAACTCCCAAGTTTTCTCAGGAGGGATTTAGGTGTCTTAGCATTCAGTGACTAAGTTGGACTTAAACCCATCCCTTTAGCAGACTTTATAACCAAGTCTCTAGCCAAAACCTTCGTCAAGTGATCAGCTAAGTTTTGTTGGGATCTAACAAACTCTATAGATACCACCCCATTCATGATAAGCTCACGAATCATGCTGTGTCTGACACCTAAGTGTCTAGACTTCCCATTGTACATTTGGCTATAAGCCTCTGCCAATGTAGCTGCACTATCACAACGGATAGAAATAGGTGCTATAGGTTTAGGCCACAATGGAATCTCAAGAAGCAAGTTTTTCAACCATTCAGCTTCTTTACCAGCAGCTGCTAAGGCCACAAATTTGCACTTCCACCAAGTAGGAATACCCAGCCACTGGTAGACGAATTGTCTTTAGTGTTACAGATCCAACTTGCATCAGTGTATCCTTCTAACACTGAAGGATAACCAGTATATGAGAGACTATAATTCATAGTTCTCTTCAGATACTTCAGTAGCCTCTGAACTGCTTGACAGTGATAAGCACTATGATTACTAGTATACCTTCTCAGTTTACCCACTTCAAAAGCAATATCAAGTCTGGTACAAGTCATGGCATACATCAGGCAGCCAATTATCCTAGAATACTCAATTTGAGATACAGCCTTACCATTATTGGGCATCATCTTCTCACAAGTATCCATAGGTGTACTCACAGGAGTACAATCAAAGTAATTGAATTTCCTCAACACTTTCTCAATATAATGAGACTGAGAGATTGAAATTCTTTTACTTTCATGTTTAATCCTAATACCAAGAAAAACATCAGCCTTCCTCATGTCCTTCATGGAGAACCTTGATGACAAAAATTCCTTTGTTAGGTTAACCTGTTTTTGGTCAGTGCTAAAGATCAACATGTCATCAAGATATAGACAAATGATGACTCCTTTACCACATTCATCAAATTTGCTATACACATATTTGTCAGCTTGGTTAAGAACATAACCACTAGACAAAACCACTTCATCAAATTTTTGATGCTATTGCTTATGTGTCTGCTTTAGTCCATAAAAAGACTTAATCAGTTTGCACACCTTGTTTTCATTGCCAGGCATGATGAAGCCCTGAGGTTGGTTCATATAAACCTCCTCATCCAATTCACCATTTAAGAAAACTGTTTTCACATCCATGGTGAATAATCAGATTGTGAATAGATGCCAAAGCAATCAGCAATCTTATTGTACTGATACGAGCCACAGGGGCATAAGTATCAAAATAGTCAATCCCTGACTTTTGTTTAAAGCCATGAATGACTAGTCTAGCCTTGAACTTTTCAATAGTTCCATCTACCTTCATTTTCCTTTTGAAAATCCATTTGCAACCCAAAGGTTTGCAACAAGGTGGTAGATCAACCAACACCCAAGTGTTGTTGCCCATGATGAAATCCATCTCATCATTGATTGCTTCTTTCCAGAAAGCAATATCCTTGGACTTCATTGCTTTTTCAAATTTCTTGGGATCATCCTCAACAATGAAGCAATATGAGTATTGGTCAGAGACCTCATTGCTTGTTCCTTCAATTAAATATAATTGAAACTCAGGTCCAAATGACTTTGGATTCCTGACCCTTTTTCTCTTTCTGAGCATATGTTCAGGTTGTTGAACCACAACCTTATCAGGGACCACTGATGGTACTTCATCAGGACCTCTAATACACCAATGTCATGAGTTCCATTAGGACTCCTCTGACTTGATCTAGGGACTGATGAGAATCTATTCTCATCAAAGATTGCATCCCTTGATTCAATTATGGAGTTAACTGAAATATATTCATTAGGTTCAATAACATAGAACCTAAAAGCCTTGGAATGCTCAGCATATCCAACAAAGATGCAGTCAATGCCTCTTTCACCCAAAGTTTTCAACTTTGGATCAGGGAGTCTTACAACAGCCCTACAACCCCAAACCCTGAGATAGTTCAGGTTGGGTTTTCTTTTAGTCCAGAGTTCATAAGGGGTAACCTTGTTATTTTTGTTGGGAACCCTATTTAATAAATAGCAAGCTGTTAACATAGCTTCACCCCATAACCCTTGACACAGTCCTAAATAAGACAACATGGAATTAACCATCTCCTTCAGCACCCTGTTTTTCTTTTCAGAAATACCATTTTGCTGGGGAGTATAGGGAGTAGTCGTTTCATGAATTATACCAACAGACTGAAAATACATAGTATCCATGTACTCACCTCCCCTATCAGTCCTTAATCTCTTGATCAGGGACACAAGTTGCAATTCAACTTCAGTTTTAAATACTTTGAATTTATCTAATGCTTCATCCTTGGTATGTAGCAGATAGACATAACGAAACCTAGAAGCATCATCAATAAATGTCACAAAGTACTTCTTATTCCCCAAGGAGGGAGTGGCATGCAAATCACACAGGTCACTGTGTATTAGCACCAAGAGCTTAGTTTCATGATTAACACCCTGAAAATGTTTCTTAGTTATTTTTGTCAACATGCAAGTTTTACATTTTTCAGTGTCCATGTCAAATGCTGAAATTAACCCATCCTTAAACATATCTTGCATCCTTTTATAGTGTACATGGCCAATTCTAGCATGCTTGAGGGTAGAGTCAGTCAGGTCAGATATGGTCACAAAGGCTGAATTATCACAATCATTAACAATGTTCAACCTGGACATTTGATTAGACAAATATCCAAAACCAATAAATACACCACTTTTGGACAAAAACAAATTTATCATATTCAATAGCTTGTTTAAAACCATGATTATTCAAAACACTACTTGAAACCAAGTTTATCCTTATCTCGGAAAAATGAATAATATTAAACAAAATTACAATCTTTTCAGAACTAAACTTAAGATCTACACAACCACGTCCATGCACCAGGGCTGTTGACTCATTTCCCATGTGAAGAATAGACCCATCATTCAGTGACTCATAAGTCTTGAACCAGCTTCTTTCTTTGCACACATGAACAGTTTCTCCAGAGTCAACCCACCACGCAACATCATCATCCTGCACATAGTTAGATATAGATACATATGTAACATAATAAACTTAAAGAGATTCATTAAACACATTCTGACCTTTCAGAGGAACTGAACCATTCCCTCATCCACTAGTGCCTGAACCATTGGTTTTACCACCAATCTTAACACATTTGCAATCTCTTTTAATGTGACCAGATTTGCCACATTTCCAACAAGTAGGTATTGCCTTCTTGTTAGGGTATGCCCTTGTGTTATCCTGATGTTTACGTTTACCCTTGTTGTCATTGTACCTGGTGGAGTTGTTATGCTCCATTATATTGATAATAGATGCACCAGTAGCATTGCTACTCTTTGGCTTGTCATTATCATGCACCGTGAGAGATTCCTTAATGTGCAGATGACTACCCAACTCAGCAAGAGTTAACTCCTCCTTTTTATGTTTCAAGGTATGCTTGAAATCTTTTCAAGAAGGAGGAAGTTTATCAATGACACAAGAGAGTAAAATAGCCTCATCCATGTGCCTTTTGTGTTGTGTAAACCTTCCAAGTATAACAAGAAGTTCATTGTATTGTTCCATAACGGGTCTTGAATCAGTCATTTTGTAATTTGTGAAATTACTTACAAGGAACTTCTTACTTGATGCATCCTAGAGCCATATATTTGGCATCCAAGGAATCCCATAGTTCTTTGGAAGATTCAAAATTCTGATAAATATCAAACAGAGAATCAGACATACCATTGAGGATTAGACCTCTGCAAATGTAATCATCATTCTCCCATTTGCTCCTCTTCCTGATATGTTCTTCAGTAGCATCATCCCCATCATCAGGAATAGGTGCAGTCAAAACATAGACCACACTCATGCTTGAAAGAAGAAAGTGTATCTTCTTTTTCCATCTTCTGCAGTCCACCCCTTCAAACTTGTCAAGCTTGGCAAAGTTTGAAGCCATTTGTTTCATAGCAGCAGCAGCCATTGATTATCTCAAAATAGTTTACTTTGATTGTTGGTGGTAAAAGGCCCAAGACATGGTAAGATAATCAATAGCAGATCAAATACCAATACAGGTTACCGGATATCACTTAGAATCGTGTTATCACCTTCCAAAGTAAACTATTCGACCCTAATGCTTGGGTATCACTAATGTCTACTTGGGATGAGACCAAATGTATGTTATTGAATTATACACAAATCAATAACCCTTTGCTTACAAGTATTTATCGTTTTCTGTGTGTTCTTCATGCATAATCAGATTTCCTTATAGGAAATTACTCTTCACTAGTTAAATGGAATTATGAGGATTAATCGGACCATTAATCGCCTCATAATTTTCCCCATTATATTTAATAGTGGTTACATGACTTATTAAACGGGGTCATTATGCAGTTGTAACTGCCACTTGAATAGGTCAATGGCTGTTCCAAGTTGATTCAAGTACTAGCAGTAGAAACATGCCTACAAGTACTAACTTAGCACTACCAGCAGAAACTTGCCTACGAGTACTAACTTAGCACTACCAGTACTAACTTACTGAATCTCACCACTATAGAGTCAAGGTGTTCAGGAACCTTGAGAGAATAGGTCAATGCCTGTTCCAAGTTGATTCAAGTACTAGCAGTAGAAACATGCCTACAAGTACTAACTTAGCACTACCAGCAGAAACTTGCCTACGAGTACTAACTTAGCACTACCAGTACTAACTTACTGAATCTCACCACTATAGAGTCAAGGTGTTCAGGAACCTTGAGAGAGTGTGGTACCTCCTGACCCATTACCAGGTGTGAACTAATCCCACAAGTGCACTAAATTTTCTAGCAGCTTGCAGGTTATAATTGGATTGGAATCACATTGCATTGCTTATGTGAGTTATGTTATTCCTTCGTGCTCCTATGTATTGTCAAAATTAACATATATTGGTTTTAAATCATAATAACTTTTTTTATTGCTTTATTATGTTTACAAGCGACAAAATACAGTTTTTCCTTGTTCATCATATCGCAGCAATAGAATTTGTTCTTACAAGCTGTAGCATATGTCTTTTTGTATTCAAATATGAGGAATGATTGGGAGACCTAAGACCTAAAAATTATGACTAATTTTGTGCCTAAACATGTGTGGCAATAATTCATTGGTAGTATTAACCGGACCCACTTCTTTACAATCCAATCAAATAATGACACATAAGTTAGGCACAAAATTTTTTAGGTCTCCCAATCTTTTTCCTTCAAATATATTCCCCTCTTCTTTTTTAACATTTTTTAGTTTTAGTGCTTAATAAGGGAATGCCGACTATGATGACAGACAAAAAGTAATATTATCATGAAGGAGACAATTAGTGAGATCTGGATTTCTTTAATCATGTTTCTTGGTCTTTATTCTGCTTTGTATCACTTTATTACAGGATAATTTTTATCATGCTGAAAGAGACACCTTTGGTCTAGCAGTGTCCCAAGTAACATTATGGGCTTCATTACATGCATTCAAGGTAACAATATACATGTAAATATTTTACTGTATTTATCATGCTGACAGATAGCAATACCAAATCTTGTGTTTCATTTAGTGTCTTTGGCTTTACAAACATACGTACGTATAGATGTTCCAAGAAAGATCCCATGTATCACTTTCATCAGTTGATTCTTTATCGATTATAGGCCATTCGTCATCTCATTTGTCTCTTGGTTTATGCCTTGTTTGCCGGGTCCCTCCCCAGTCGTCGTTTATTTAATATGTATCATGCATTATTAGTCTATGTTATGATATCTTTCTTTGAAAATTTAACAATGTCCCAACATTAATTGCCACGACATGTCGTTTGTTGTAGTATGTATATTGGTTAGTGAACACTAAGGGATGTTTGGGATTGCGTTTTGAAATAGCTTATATGTGATTGTTACATATCTTAAGTTGCAGCCAATAGTGTCGGTTGTTTGAATAAAGGGCAATTTATGGGTGGTAATTAATTGGCCAAGTATCCGTACTGTTACAAGTCGTTTTTCATCCTTGTATATGTTGCCATCACTTGTAATATGGCTCTAGCTTCTCGCTGTAGGTCGTTTTTCATCCTTGTATATTTTGCCGTCACTTGTAATATGGCTCTAGCTTCTCGCTGTAGGTCACTGGTGTGTCAATGGGTTATAATTTGGATATCAATCAGAATCGTGTAATCACTTTCAGATTAAAGTATTTAGACTATGTCTCGGGTTCACAAAATCCTTAATCGAACAAGACAAATTGGCAATTGAAATCTAAGGCACGATAAAATCAATTAGAAAACGTTAGAGTATTGTTTTTGTTATGTTATGCAAATGAGACCATAAGTGTGGTATAACCACCAACCGAAATTCATTTATTTTCGGTTATTTACCAACCATTGTATTGGTTAGTAAAAGATACGTGAGTTAGGTTTTCGCAGGAAATCCTGTTAACAATGATTCATAAAAATTGTTTGGCTTTTGGGACGCTGCCTCACACCCCGAGAGGGAAGGCTTCCCCTCGACCCCCGGCCGCTCACTTGGGAGCGGGATCTCAATAAGGAACGTTGCCCCTTGACCCCCGCGTCTTTGTAGCAATTTTAAGCTAACTATTACGAGTGTGCACTCCGCACCTCCTAACTCGTCTTGAGCTAAACATGTATAAAGTCGTTGGTCTCTAGTAAAACACAATCACCTAAAATAGTTGATAACACTAAAATTACCAACACTCGTTATGTTAGGTTCTTTTTAAGCACCGTTCAAAATAAACATGAAAGTGATTCTCTCATCACTTATTGACAACTTAATAATCAGTTAACTTCTTCAAGTTGAGCATAGCTTATTGGAAACTGATCATCAAGTTGTTTTTCCAAACCAATCCCCAAGGCCTCATAAATTCTTGTAAAAAGACAACAATCTTTAGTCTCATTCAAAAGTCCAAAAAAGCATGATGCAAAAGTCCTATATTCTATCCATTGCAGTATTATTCTATCAATTGATATGAACACGAGTTTTATAATAATGAATACGAAAAGATACACAAAATCTATGAAGGACATCAGATTCCAAAAGAGTAGTATAAAGATCTTTGTTTGGACATGTAATATGATAATATCTCTCTTTGTCATTGTTCTCCTTGAGGATGATCAATTTGACCAAAAGGATATGTGGTGATTGTGATCACTTCTTTAAACGAGGGATGTTCAAGTATATATCTTTGATTTTACATAATTCATCATGCATCATTTTGATCTTTATGAAACTTTTTTCATGTAAAACGTTATTGCTTTATCAATAAATAATAGAGATTTGAGAGCGCGTCTCAGAAAGAGGTCTTAAGTTCAAATCTTATTAGTTGCGAACTAACTCGAAACCATGAAGGGTTGCAGTGCCGTATATGAGGGGGTGTGAGGTGTGCTCTCGCACAGGGCCTCAAAGTTTTAGGGGCCTCAAAATTTACACATTTTCGCATAGTTGTAGCCTCATAATTCATTTTCAGCGTCAAAATATTGACGATATATGTAATTTTGTTCTCAAAATTTGTTAAAACTTTACTATAAGTGGGCAAGAATGATGAAAAACTCATTAAAAATTTAAGCTAGATCGTTATAATATTTCTTTAGTCGTCATGTTTAGTTATCGTATACGATGTTTTGCCCAGGGCCTCCGCTAGCCCAGCTACGGCACTGTTAGGGCTGGTTATTTACTAGTAGTCATGGCTTTTGCGGCTCGTAACAAAAAAAATATATAATAACTAGTTATTTGTAGATTTTCATCATGACAAAGGCAGAGAAATATTTACAAGACATATATTCGATGAGGTGTTTTATTTTAATCAATAAAGTAAAAGATATACATGTAAGTGTATAAAGTTCTACATGATCGAGCCTACTTTAAACAAAAGCTAATATTTAGAAGCAACTTGTAGTCGATATCAACTTATTACCAGCTTCTTAGGTGATCGAGTCATTATACGTACCACGTAGGGAATTTTGTTCTCTTTAACTCGTGTATAATTTTCTCCTCGCGCTACCGTTACATTCTTGATAGAAAAATGGCCGTGAAAATGGCAACAAGAAAAGGAGGAAGCTTTGTCAATGAATATGGTGCATTGTTTTTTCCTGTCACAAAATGAAAGATTAAAATTGTGCAGTTGGTAACTTTAGATTATTCCATATGGTGAATATATTACAGTAGTTCATTTGTTTCTCACCATACATGATCAATTTAAGAAGCCCACTTATCGAAAAGCCCATTTAAATGGAAGCCCAGCACAAAAGTTCATTAATTTTTTTAGATGAAAGATGTGTTTATGTGGTTAATAATAAGCTTTTATATAAGCCGAAAACTTTCAAAATAAGCAAGAAAAAGTGAGTTTATGAAACATAAGCCCAAAACCAAATAAGCCATAAGTCTGCTATATAAGCCGAAACAAACACCCCCCAAGACTCATTGCAAATAGTTGGTTCGAATTATATTAGTAAAAAACTGGTTTTCTAAAGAGTGTATGGTTTGATATCGGAAGACCTTTTTAATGAAAATGATTCATGATCTTAAGCCATTGACTACAAAATAAGCTTAATAATGCACTGAGAATTCGACATATTTTTTATCATCACTCTTATTTTAGTTGTTTAGATGAAAAACAAAATTTTAACTCTTAGTAGAATGTCTAGAACCGGCCTCAATGGCTCGTATTTTTGTTTGGAACCGAGCAACTTCTTACAAATATTGATTCGGCATAGTACCAACGGGCCAAGCATGAGTGAGCAAACAAACGATATATGGATGAAAAGAAATGCATGAACGCCATAACCAACAACATGTAAACGACTTACCACCACCAGGTTTAGCCGACACACTACTAGGTGGAGGCGGCGGGGGAAGTAGTCCAAGGTGACTGCAATCACCATCCATATAACCTACAAAAACATTCCACATTTAGTCTTCAAAAATATATATCTGCAAACCATAGTGACAATATATATCTCCAAATATTTCCATTACATTGTTGTATGCAGATATTTTCAGGGTTATCAAACAAGTTAGCCGCTCTTTCGTGACATTGACAAATATGTCCAGTTCCTGTTGCATTCAACGCGCAATCTCCATCACCACACCAAACAAAGTTGCAACCGGCTGAATAGGAAAAAAAAATGTTAGCTATAACTTATAAGCAGTTACAGTGATTGTAAACATTAAGAATGGATGGAAACATGCTTACGGCTGGTGAAATTGGGTGCTGTAAATGGTGGCGTTGGTGGATCCTTGCCACCACATGAGAAATCTAAACTGCCTGCAAATCGTAATGTTTTAGTGTACTAAACTGATTATATAGGAAGAAAAAAATTAGAAAATGAAACAAATGCTTGTGAATCTCGTACATTATAAGTAACCAAATGACATGACAGATGAATCAAAGACATCACATAATTGTTATTTAGCAATATATTTGTATGAGTTAGGAGACTAACAATTAGGGACGACGCATGCTCCGATGGGCATGGGTCCAACCTGGATGGTCTTCCAACCGACATCACACTCGCAATGAGACAGTAACCCGAATCCAATTGCGTCAATTACACACTTTCCATGTCCACAGTCTACCTTTGTACACACGTCGTCTTTTTTCAACCAAACAAAACAACTTTAGTTAGTTAGATAACTGCAAGTTTTCTAGATCACGTTATATAACTAAAATGCAAGTTGCCTATGACATGATCTTTCACGTAAAGTGTTTGATGAAACTTATGTGTCGACACACATCACATGAACGGCTGAACGGCCAGAAAGTATCACAGGTGTAATGAAACTTAGTGAAGTACATTATGAAGAACAACGCTCAATGATGATAGAAAACCGACGAAAATATCTGTTGATTTTACATACCTTGAAGAGAGTAGGAAAAGAAAGCAAATACACACAATAAAAGTATAAAACGCGAGTTTGATGTCATTAGAATATACTGATCGAACTCGATTAACAACTGAATATTAACCAACACCCATTAATTAGTTATATATCAAACAATAGAGACAAATTTTTACTTTGATCATTGTAAAGTTCACCAGCTATAAGTTTGGGCGGTTCAAGCTATATGAGCTTAACTTTTGTGTTTCGGAAAGAAAAACTTTTGTAAAACAGTATATTTCGTTTGCAAAGTTGGTGGTCATTTTGCTAAAACACAAATATAAAGGTTAAAACCTCATTTGTAAAGTAAATATATCGATCACGACACTCGTTAAACAGTCCAATATTCCAAACAAAACACAAACTAACGAATACACGACTGAATTCTCTTTCACAGTTTTTGCCGTCCGAAACAATGTTCATGGATCAGAACCAATACACTAGGAAACAACAGCAATATGACAAACAATCCGTGATTCATATTCTTAAACAGATCCAAATTCTGCAAACCATTTTTCGTGTTTTTCGATATCAGCTGCAGAAACACTAGGTTGGACTCTCTTCATGGCTTCTTCAAAGTCGCACATGGCAATTGGATCTTTTGCAATTGTATCTTTAGGCATGTTTTTAATCTCTTCACGTGTTTTTCCTGCTATCATACGCCGCATGCCGTTTAAGGAGGCGTCTCGGCATACGTTTGTCAAATCGTCACCACTGTAGCCCTCTGTTCGACGAGCTACATCACTGATGTCCACATCAGCAGCTACCTGATAAGACAGAACAAAGTATGACTACAGTTCAAGAATAGATATACATTTTCGACCAACGGTTTATAGAAACTGGGCTATTATCATAACGAGATTGTAATAGCAGGATGAACATGCAGGCAGGGTAACAGATCAAGATGATTTCTGTTTAAAACGGGTCATCTTAAGATTGGATCAACTGAGAAGTTGTGAACCAATATAATCTCGATCTTGCTTCTACAGAAACTCGAAGGACCAAAGTTGTGAGACAGAAAGTTAGAAACCGAAAGTTACTTATTTCGGTTGGTAGTTAAGTTAGTTATATTAGAAAGTTAGTTAACACCCGAAGGGTTGTGTCGTTTGGAACATACCCTTTCGAACAGACATGGTGTTTGGGTCATACCCATTCGACCACTATATATACATATGTACATGTAACATAACGTTGGTTAGACGATTTAGTTATTCAGATTTTTTACTTTGCAATTTCATATATCGACTCACATTTGGGACAACATTTGGCATCAGAGCCTCACGCTCGTTACAAACATCAAAAAAACCAGAAAACTCTTAACGAGAAACGAAAGAAACCAGAGAAGAAAGAAACACGCTGAACCTTTGATTCAGAAACAGAAACACGCGACGTATAAACAATAGAGACGTTGCCTGGATAACTAAGGACGCAAGGAAGTAGTATACGACTTATCTTGTCGAAATTGCAAACGTTAGGACACCAAACGAAGTGGTGGCCTGCCTTTTGTTGTGATCTCAGTACGCGACAACAGAAGGTTTAGAAGAAGAGAACAGTTGTTAGGAAACCTTTGTTGGTGACTTGCACACGACAACAAAGAAGAAGAAAAACCTTGTTGCTATACAACGCGACAAGAAGAAGAAGAACGACGTCAAGGAAGAAGGAAACCCTTGTGTATAACAAACCGTTTAAAAAAACAACGAGATACACAAAAGAAAAAGGAGTTGCTTGTAGATTCGAAAAGGTATACCAAAGACAAAGAAACAATCAAGGATTGTTTGGAGAGGCGTTTAACAATACGGAACAACAACAATAACGAAAAAAGGAAACAAGCCGCTCACTTGTTTTGATAAAAGAATACCGACGGGTATTAAGAATTTGTTGAAGTTACGGTGTCGATTTAAGAAAGAAACAAGGAAGTATTGTGGTACAACGTTAGAAAGGAACAAGCAACAGCAGCAACGACAAACAACTTTCATTTGTTTGATCGTAGAAACTAATACCGTGGGGTGTTAGTGAAAGAAAAGGAAAGAAAACGAATTGTTTTGGTAAAATACCGAGTGGTATTTGTGGAAAACTTGTGAAGAACTTGGAACGAAAAAAAACAACAACAAACAACGAACGTTGGTTGTAGCCGAGAACACGTAGGGTGTTTCTTGGAAAAAGCCGAGACAAAAAAGGAGGTCTAGGGCACGCTTGTACCAAGTCGACACAAAAGAAAAAGCACAACGTGGGAGTGTGGTAGAATAAGGAAGAACATTGGTTGATTCATTGAAAGAAAAATTCGACAACATCAAGAAACAACCGATTTGCTTTGGAGAAGAAAACAAGGGAAGGAAAGAACATGGTTGGTATAATACTCGAGTACCGACACACAAGTGGGAATACATTTGTGTTTTGACACAACAACGACAAATTCAAATTTCTGGATTTATATTATACTTTAGATAGTATAGATATTTATTTCATATTATTAGGAAATCCCAAGAACTATATACTGATCCCGTACTACTAGGATTCCTGAATAACTATTTCTATTTCCCATAATAGTAGAAATACCATACTAAGTTAAAATTTCCCATACGATTAGAAAGTGAAGATAATAAGCATTGTTGAAATGGCCGGTGACGATACTAACACAACACCAAAACCCGTAACACCTATTGCACAATATCAATGCCCTAAACTCAAAAACACAAAATACACAGTTTGGACTATACAAATTAAGGTTATACTAGAAGCACAAGGCTTATGGGAAGCAATAGAACCTAAGGAAAACACGCAAGTAGATGATAAGAAGGATAAGGCAACGACGGCCTTCCTATATCAAGTGTTGACCGAAGATGTGATTTTACAAGTAGCAAGTTGTAAGACGGCAAAGGAATTATGGGAATCATTAAAAAGGAGACACGTTGGAGAAGAAAGAGTGCAACATGCACGGTTACAATCATTGATGATTGGATTTCAAACCCTTCAGATGAAGGAAGACGACACGGTGGATGCATTTGCGGCTAAACTAAACGGCTATGCCACAAAGGTTAAAGAATTAGGGAAAACTTTGGATGAATCACTTTTAGTACGAAAACTACTAGATTCCACACCAGATAGCTTCATTCAAATAGTAGCATCCATAGAACAGACAAATGATCTCGACAAGATTACCTTAGATGAGATCACTGGAAAACTTAAGGCATTCGAGGAAAGGATAAAACTCCGAAAGGGAGGACAAGTAGAAAGCCAGGATAACTTATTGTTCGCACAAGGTGAACACCCTAGAAATGGAAAACGATTTACCAAATATAGAGGTAGATCAAACTACTCACGAGGAAACTGGCAAAATAATAGAAACAGTGATAACTCGAATGGAGAAAACTCAACTCACAACGAAAAGTCAAATAATAATAAAAGTGAGTGGAATAAAAAGAAGGTAAAATGTTTCAATTGTGGGAAACACGGACACTTTAAGAAAGAATGTAGAAAACCACCAACAACCCAGGAACAATCAAACCTTATCTTGGAAGACGATGAACCATCACTATTAATGACTACACACGAAACTAAACATGAAGAAGTTTTGTTGAACGAAGGACAAGTACAACCCGGAAAATATGCTACAACAGATGCTAGCATATGGTATTTAGATAATGGTGCAAGTAACCATATGACGGGAACTAAGAGTCATTTTAAGGATATAAACGAAAGCATCACTGGGCGCGTTCGCTTTGGAGATGGATCGTACGTAGAGATAAAGGGTAGAGGTTCTATACTATTAAGATGTAGAAACAAAGAACAAAAAATAGTTTCGGATGTTCATTACATTCCAAACCTCAAGAGCAACTTACTTAGTCTAGGACAACTTACCGAGATAGGTTGTAAGATTATTATGGACGGAAACAAATTGACTTTGTATGATAAGAATAAGAAGTTGTTGATGAAGGTAGAAAGATCTAAGAATCGACTTTACAGTATTAGATTACAGATAGAAGCACCTATATGTCTCTTAGCTAATGTGGATAACCAAGCATGGTTATGGCATGCTAGATTAGGTCATCTGAACTTTGACAACATCAACAAGATGACAAGAAAGGGTCTAGTGGAAGGAATACCAAGAATAAACCATGCAGGACAGATTTGTGGTGCATGTTTATTAGGAAAACACAGTAGAACACCATTTCCTAATCAAGCTAAATTCAGATCAAAGAACCCATTGGACTTAGTATATGGAGATCTTTGTGGTCCCATAAGTCCAGCCACACACTCTAGAAAGAAACTCATCTTCTTATTAGTAGATGATTGTACACGTTTCATGTGGGCCTACTTTCTAACATCGAAAGATCAGGCATTTAACACATTCAAGGAATTTAGACAGAAGGTTGAAATGGAGTTGAGATTGAAGTTAAGAATGCTAAGAACATATAGAGGAGGTGAATTTATGTCAAATGAATTCACTAAATATTGTAAGGAGACTGGAATAGCAAGACAGTTAACAGCACCATACTCACCACAACAAAACGGTGTAGTAGAAAGAATAAATAGGATGGTGTTATCAACCACTAGGAGTATGATGAAAGCGATGAAGTTACCCTTAACTTTTTGGGCGGAAGCAGTCAAACACGCCATTTATATACTCAACAGGGTACCTACGAGAGCCCTGGAAGATAAAACACCATATGAAGCACTCTACAACAGAAAACCAAATCTGGAAAACCTAAGAATATTCGGATGCACAGCTTATGCCAAGATAACGATACCTCACTTGAAGAAGCTGGATGACAAAAGCATACCAATGATTTACTTAGGAGTAGAGGAAGGATCAAAAGCATGTAGGTTATATGATCCAATAGGAAAGAAGAAACATGTTAGTAGGGATGTAAAGTTTATGGAAACGAAACCGTGGGATTAGGATAATAATGAAGAAGATACAAGTACACAAGACACATTTTGGACTAGTTTTGTGATAGAAGGAGTTGACAATGAAAATCCTACACCGGTCAACACAGAAAACAATGATCAAATGTATCAGGAACATGAACCAATTCCTGAGCCAGACTCACCAATCACACCAGCAACATACACTTACAACCCACATTCAGAAGAGGAAGCTACTTTTAGCTCATTAGGAAGCTCAGACCATAGATTTGATGATAGACCGATACAAGGTTTCAAGAACATAACCGAAATCTACCAAAATGCACGTGAAGTAGAAGCACCAAGCTTATTTTTCACAGAAGAAGAACCCCGTAATTACAAGGAAGCATCGACAGATAAGAAGTGGATTGAGGCCATGGAGATTGAATTAGATTCAATCAACAAAAACAACACATGGACTCTTACAACATTGCCAACAAATCAGAAGGCAATAGGACTCAAATGGGTGTATAAGACCAAGAGAGATGCACAAGGAAAGATCATCAAATATAAAGCAAGATTAGTAGCAAAAGGTTATGTACAAGAACAAGGAATAGACTTCGATGAAGTATTCGCACCAGTTGCTAGGATAGAGACAGTTCGCTTAATATTAGCACTAGCAGCATATCATGGATGGCAAGTACACCACTTAGATTTAAAATCAGCATTTTTACATGGAGACTTAAAGGAAGAAGTCTATGTTACACAACCTGAAGGTTTCATTCAACAAGGAAACCTAGGAAAAGTCTAAAAGCTAACTAAAGCTTTGTACGGCTTAAGACAAGCACCAAGAGCTTGGAATGTGAAGCTTGATCAAACCTTAAAGTCATTAGACTTTAAGAAATGTTATCTCGAACAAGCAGTTTACACGAAGAGAAGCAAGACTTCTACACTTATCGTTGGAGTATATGTAGATGATTTAATAATCACGGGCACTCCAAAGAAGGAAATAGACTTGTTCAAATCCCAGATGAAAGACAAATTCGAAATGAGCGACTAAGGATTGCTAGCTTATTACCTTGGGATAGAAGTTACACAGACAGGAGGAGAGATTACAATCAAGCAAACAGGATATATTAACAAGATCTTGAAAGAAACAAGTGTGGCGGATAGTAATGATACGAAGATACCAATGGATCCCGGCACTAAGTTGGTCAAGGCAGAAGATGGAAACTCAGTTGACGCAACTTACTACCGAAGCTTAATTGGAAGTCTCAGGTATTTACTACATACAAGACCAGATCTTAGTTACTCAGTCGGACTACTCAGCAGATTTATGCAAGACCCAAAGGATCATCACCTGAAGGCAGTGAAACAAGTAATCTGATACATCAAAGGAACAAAGGAGCATGGCATAATATACAAGAAAGAAGGCGGCTGCAAGATTACAGGTTACAGTGACAATAGTTATAGAATCAACACCGATCAAGGAAAAGGAACTACTGGGATAGTATTTTATTTTGGAGAGTCACCTATTACTTGGTGCACTCAAAAGCAACCAACAGTGGCGCTCTCATCATGTGAATCAGAATTCATGGCGGCTACTGGAGCAGCATGTCAAGCCTTATGGTTAAAATTTTTACTTAGTGAATTAACTGGATGGGAAGAGAAAAGGATAACGCTTAGAGTTGACAACATATCAACAATAGCACTCGTAAAGAACCCAGTTTTTCATGGAAGAAGCAAGCACATAGACATTCGCTATCATTTCATTCGTGAATGCGTAGAGAATGGTCATATTAATGTGGAACACGTAAGTGGAGAATTACAAAGAGAAGATATCTTAACAAAAGCTTTACCAAGACTAAAGTTCGTGACTATGCGACAAATGCTCGGAGTTCAAGACTTAGGATGAAGCAACGATCAAGATTAAGGAGGAGAATGTGAACCAATATAATCTCGAACTTGCTTCTACAGAAACTCGAAGGACCAAAGTTGTCAGACAGAAACTTAGAAACCGAAAGTTAGTTATTTCGGTTGGTAGTTAAGTTAGTTATATTAGAAAGTTAGTTAACACCCGAAGGGTTGTGTCGTTTGGAACATACCCTTTCGAACAGACATGGTGTTTGGGTCATACCCATTCGACCACTAAATATACATATGTACATGTAACATAACGTTGGTTAGACGATTTAGTTATTCAGATTTTTTACTTTGCAATTTCATATATCGACTCACATTTGGGACAACAGAAGTGACAACTGATGAAAACTGAATAATGAAACCCAAGTAGTTAAAATCTCTATAATTTCAGAGTGACGAAAGGTTTAGCTAAAACAGTTGTTAAATTTCGAATTAATTCATTATTTGGCAATAGAATGTGTTTTGTCTCAAACGAATCAAATGTGTCTAATTATATTTAGCTAACCGATTAAAAGCCTCTTAAAGGTTTTATCGAACATAAAACTTTTAATAGTCGTACTTTTTAATTCTGATTATTACAATAATAATACAATTTTGTTATCACAATTACAGCAACACCATTATGTATTTGTAAAAAGAAAAAAGAAAAAAGGGTGTTTGTCTGGCAAGTGTCAACCCATCCCGACTAGTAGTAACTATGACTTGCTTCAATTTCAACTCCAACCCATCATGGGTTACCCATGGATAACCGTTACCCAAACCAACCCATTTTTATCCGTTACCCAACCCATTTCAACTTTCAAAGATTAAGATTTTTATACTAATAGTATTGTTTTTGTTATTATAACGGACACATATATTATTGATAAAAGAAAATTGTGAATGTACCTCAACAGTCTTCAAATTAATCTTTATAAGCTCCTTTCTGCTCTCAAAATTTGGCAAAGGAATGTATATTCGCTTTTCCAGACGCCACCCGCAATCCCCACAAAAAAAATATAAAAATAAGCATCAGATCTACAGTAGAAGTAAAAAACACTAGAGACAGGGTGAAAAGTAATTCAAGTAGTAAATAGTACGAGAATATAATAAACCTTAGTACTTCATCTATATCCCATGGAAAATTTGTAGCTGCCAAAACCATAACTATTTTGCGACTACCATCTTCATTAGTGCATGCACTGTTTGCACCATCTACCTGAACTAGAACTTCAGATTTAACCCTTCTTGAAGACTCGTGTTCCCCCGAAGCTCTGAACACATGCAAAATATTGATCATGTTAACACTATTACAGAATCAAAGCTACTATCCCATCTAATTATTTGTCAATAATACACACACAAGTCAGAAAGTGACTTTAATGGCTAATAGATGTGGCAATTTCGGTACATTTATGATTTATCTGAGAACGTGTCAGTTTGGGTTATATTTCATGTCTAACCAGTTGAACGGGTAAAATATAATGTTCAACTAGAATGGAAATGGGTTATAAATCAAACGGGTCGAAAGGTATACACCCTTCTAAATTTGCTTTATTCAAAAAATTACAATATTGTTGTAATAATAACTTCAGTAATCATATTTAACGCAATAATAATATATCTCTAACATGTCAAATGAGCAAAACCAAAAGATTTAACTAAAAAGGAAGAGGGTTAACTAGGTAAAACATGTCAAATGGGGAAAAGTGGCTCAAAGTGTATATACCATCCTAAATTTGTTTTATCCAAAAATCATATCATCATAACCATATTTATAGCAATATTTATGAATTTGGGCAAAAAGTCATAATGGACCGACCATTACTTGAAATTTAACCTGGTAAATCACCTCTAGGACACGCACATATTTTTTTTACTGAAATTTACAAAAAAAGAGAAGGAACAAAAATCTCACCAGCGAGAAGTACAAACAAAATCAATCTCATCAATGAATATTGTGCTAGGAGCGTAACCTCTAGCTAAGTCAAACAAGCATCGAACCATGCGTTCACTCTCTCCAGGCCATTTCGAAGCCAATGTAGCAGAAGAAACATTGAAAAAAGCATGATGCAAAAGTCCTATTGTTGAAAGTAACATCTATTTGTCACACTCATGAACCTTCAGGGTCTATTGTGAAAATATATTATGCCTAACTATATATTTTGGTTGTGTTTGTAAAGTCTTTATTTCTCTGAGGTCTCTATGGGACTTTGAGGGTATAAAAGATGGTGATCGGGTCTAGGGTTTCACAACTACTTCTACACACACAAAAGTTCTCTCAGATTCTCTGGTTGATACTGGTTTTTTGGGTTTATAGTTTAAGTTTGGTTTAAGTGTATATCAAGATCTTCTTGATCTTGATCTTAGTCTTGTTTCAATTTCTGGGTTTATGTTGGGTTGTGGGTTAGTGTGTGAGTATTTGTAGACAGCACCTATTAGAGGGACTGTCATCTTTTGATCTTGTATTGTAAGGCTTGAATCCGTGTTAGGTACAAGTCAACTATGTATATTGTTTTAATAAAAGTGAAAGATCACCAAAGGGTAGTTGGTTGGGTGATTAAGAAGTTGTTATTTGTTGTTTTGATATCATTCTAACATGGTATCAGAGCACTAGGTTCTGATTGATTGAGTTCTTGATTGGGGTTCTGATTAATTGGGTTCTTGAACGATTAATTGTTTGGGTTCTTGAATCTTTTGATTCTTGAGTCGAATCGTTGTCTGGTGATCTTGATTGAAATTTTAGGGTTTTTTCTTGAAACCCTAGAATTTGGGGGTTTTGGATTCTTGTGCAATTAAGAGGTTTTGGTTGTTGGTTATTGAAGTATTGACGGTTAATTAGTGGGTTCTTGGTCAATTGGTTTGAAACCCTAATTTGTAATTTGGGGGTTTCTTGTAAGATCTTGTGGTTTGTAGTTCTGGGTTCTTTCTTGGTCACTTTTTGTGACTGTCTTCTGCTGCTTGTGGTTATTGCTCTGTAAGGTTCTCTTTACTCTTAGGCTTAACTAGTCTTGATTCGAGTGAGCGTAAACGGGTTGGCTAACATCTTGATCCACCACCATAGAGTGGTGTGAATACATGCTCTGGCCAATCACAGTTTGCTGACTGGGGCTAGGTTGACTCTGGGTATGAGGTTTAGTTTCTTTAGTTATTTTCTTTTCTGTTTTGAGTCTAGGTCGCAAGAGAAAAGATTTTTGGGAGTGCTACTCAGTTTGCAGCGGAAGAAAAGGTTTTTGGGGTGCTACTCAATTTGGATCATAACACATGGTAAAAAGATAAATTTTTATTAAAAGATTTCATTTATAGTAGTAAAGCAAAGTTTACAAAGTTGAATTGTTGTGGAAAATGGCCCATTAATAAAATGTGGTCCCCATACGTAAATCAGCGTCATCTATGACCATGTCATGCCAATGACCAAGCGCCTCCAGAGTTAGCTATCGCCTTTTCATCCTGAAAATACATGCTAAAAAGGTCAACACGAGGTTGGTAAGTTCATAGGTTTAATATAAGGCAGTACCGTTGAACCATAAGCCAAGCATATGAAAATTTCATCGAACACAATGACGTATAAAAGTTAGGGAAAAATATTTCGATTGCGCTAAGTTGAAAACCTTAAGTTTTTCTATGTAGGTGTCTCCACACCCATGCAAGGTAGGTATCTCCATACCCAAAATATGTAGGTGACTCCACACCCAAGCAATGTAGGTATCTCCATACCAATATGTAGGTGACTCAACACCCAAGCAATGTAGGCATCCCATACCCAAAATATGTAGGTGACTACGCACCCAAGTAATGTAGGCAACGAAGTACCCAAGTAATGCCGTTACCGGTTCCTAACTTAGGCAATCTATAAACAGTTTAAATTACGCATTGGTGTCCATGAGTAAAGATCAAGTAGAAAATGAGTAAATAGTATTGCATTTGAAAAATCAAATCAGTATTAAAGCGAAGCATAAAATGTTTCCAGTAATTGAATCATGTATGAGAGTAATTTGGTGTAAAGAGTTCGAGTAAAACGAATAAGTAAAGTAAGCATGTATTCTCACCCCAAAATAGTTTAAAACAAATAAAGTAGAGGCTATGAACTCACCTTAGTGATATGGTAGTCAATGCACAACAATAGTAAGTAAGATATGGCAACGGCTTCAACACGAAACCTAGATATAATTTGGCAAGTCTTAGATAAAATATTCCGTTTATGACCATAAATGGTAATGTTTGAAAAATGATTTGCTATGAGACACTCGTGTCGTTTTAACTTGGGTGGTAATACTTAAAGTTTAAACACAAAAGGTTTTCATATGTTTCAGTTTCTGAAATGCTTATAGTTCATCAATAAATGTTTTCAAATACTTTCTAATGTGTTTGCGTTACGTAACTTATGTGGTCTTTATCGACGTACATAAAATGTAGTTGTGAAAATATTTCTTAAGTATTGGCTCTTGAAATAGATGTGAAAAATGTATACGAAACTTTTGTATAGGAGTTGGCTCGAATATTGACTTAAGTATTCGTCGAAGTGGGAATAATTACAAATCAACTTGTATTTATTAGATTTTGTTTAGTTTCGAAGGGTATAAATATATATACAATATATATTTATCGGGGTTGTTGGAAAATATTATATAATATTTATAGTCTACGCGGATGTGGTCGTTAAATAAGTATTAAACATGTTCATCTAGACGAAAAGTGGTAGAATATATTTAAGTTTAGTTAAACTCATAAAAGTTTTGGGTGAAAAGTATCAATGTATCAAACTTGAGGATTGAAATTGTAAAAATATTATAAGTTCCAAATCTTGTAAAAGTTTTTAAGAAAAATGTCAATGGGTTCAAATTAAAGGGGCTGAAATTGTAAACATCTTTTTTTTAACACAACCAATCTTGGCTCGATCACAGTCAAACCACTTTATGTTTTACTTAGGTTTGAGTTTCCTAATGGTTTATTTGTGTCCAAAAATATTCAAGAACTTCACAAAATATATTATGGTTCGAAAATGTAGTAAATAAACATTAGCTTATTTATGTGTTGCTTATTAGTGTTTTACAATTTTAATATTACCACACAAGCTCAAACACAAATTCTTTCACTTACATAACCATAACATAAAAACGATATGTAGTTTTTCAAGTCTTGACATATTTACTTATATATAATATATAACAAAGATCTAACTATATTTACAAAAGTAAATATATAGGTATGGATTTAAAAGAAGACCTTACTGTGATTTATGTATTAGTCGATTAGCAAGGAGCCAAAATTACCCAAGGACACCAAAGATTTCCAACTATCTTCCAAGAAAGTCAATGATACCTTCTAAGATTTATTCTTAACCAAATGTGACATGTTTTTCTAAGTTTAAATTTGAAAATTGACTGTGGTTGTTTGTGTGAGCTTCGAATATTAATAAGAAGGAGAAAAGGGCAATTTTTTTTTTGTCAATCTTTGTGGTGTTAAAGTGTATGATGCATTTGAAGTTAAAAACAAATTTGTGCATGTGTCATTTTCAATTACAACTCCAATGCAAGCTTGTGACCCTTGTGATGTAAAGTTTGAACAAAAGAGAAATATGAATGTTGCAAATACTCAGCCGAATATAGGAGTAATTAGGGGGAATATTTTTGGTCAACTTCTAAAAGTATAAGGCAAGGTTTGTCTAAATGGAGTTAAGAACAAAACATTGTGATTCATGTCATTGTCAATTGCAAATCTAAATGTAAACATGTGAATCAATAAAATCATGTGATCTTTCTTTACTTTAGTAGGCGGCAAAACCGACTAGGCGGAGGGAGGATTTAATTTCAAGGTCATTTTCGTATATTTCGTGTCCTGTTTGAGCTTAAAACATAGTCGTTGTAACCCGGTTTGACGTTTTTGAGCCAACATGCGAAAAATATGTTTTTATGAACGTTTTTATAAAAATGGAATAAAAACAAAATTATCGACTCCGAAAATTTATTTATAGAATTCACGTCATTACTGATGCGGTGTCGGTACGCGTGCGGACTCGTTTATCGAGATAACCTCTTGTTGTTGTGTTTTGTTTATCAGTAATTGTCAGAAAATAAATAATTTGTATTTTCTGATAAAATAAATAATAGTACTACTAAAATAATAGTGTGAAAAATTACGGGTGGTTACAGTCTACCACCCTTAAAGAGAATCTCGTCCTCGAGATTCGGTCCGTCTATTCTATAGGCGTACGTCCTCGTTGTTCGAACTTTCTCATTCTCAAGCTTTGCCCTCAAAAGACTCTTAGTTGGTGGATTCTAACAACTTATGACGGTCATGTTTTTAAGTTGTGTGAGTTGAGTAACAACTTGATTCTAACTTGATTTTCGCAACACATCAAACAAGAACTGTCACTAGATCAAGTTAGGAAAACAAGTCGTCAGAAAGAAATAGTAAGAGATCTTTTGAAAGTTTGGCTCAAGTTTGAAATCGTTAAACCAACCCTTTCAACGAGTCGTGGTGGTTCGGATTAGTGGGAAGGCTAAAACTTAGCTAGGGCTTATGACATCGGGATTTGCAGTATGACGGAAGCGAAGGCATGCTAAATCCTCGAAAGAAGTTTTGATAAAGGTTTACTAGAAAATTTTTAACTCGTAAGGATGAGTCTTTTAGAAAAATGTCACTACACGTTTTATTGTTGGAACGAATGTTATTTAAAGAAAGGTTATCGGAGGTGAAAAACGTTAAATAAAATTATGAGGTCGGGTATGTATGTTTAAACGTTTATGGGCAGAATTCAGTTGTTAAGGTTATGCTTGTTGGTAGGTTGTCACCATCCTCTCGAATTTGAACGGTATAAAAAAAATATAGAGTCTTTAAAATTTTAGGAGAGAACCTGATGTATGTAAAGAAAGTTGCCGAGTTTCAGGTTTTGTGATGAAAACTTGTTAAATAAAGTTTTAAGCGACAGCGTGGATTCGGTTTCAAGTTGGAGGTTTACATGTGAGTTCAAAAGTTTTTTCGCGACTTCAAGTAATTTCAAATACTTACTTTTGTAGATGATGAATCAGTTTTGTTCCTTAGCAATTCTCATAAAAATATTTATTGTTTTCAAAACAAAGCGCGTATATTTTTTTTTTCTTTTTACTCCGAAAATTTGTTCATTTTCAAAAGAAAAATCACTTTATTGAGTAAGAAGAAAATATTTTTATCATTTACAGTTTAATGATAAATCGTAGTTTGTGGTTTTGTATTAAAGTAATAACTTGGTAAGGTGATTTTTTTTAAAACAGCTTAGGAAAACTATTTAGTAGTGAAATTGCAGTTAACTTTGTGATATTTTTGGCAAGACAACAATTCCGGTTGTAAAACAACTCGTGAAATGATTTGTAAAATATCTTATAAGAAAACATTTTATCGTTTGTCAAATAGTAGAAGGTTTCGTAGTCCAATTAATATCAAGGTAGTGTGTAGGGTGGTACTAAAATAGTCAGTAAGGTAAAGGCGAATAGTTTGCGAGGTAAGAGTAACGCGATTTTATGGTTTTTAGATCAGGCAGTGGCTAAAGCAGCTCACTAGAGAGTAAAATAGTTCGTAAGGTTGTAATAAATCTTGCAGGAAAATTGTAACATAGTTTACAAATCGCTATCGCAATTGTTTGTTGTTTCATAAAATAGTAGTAAAGTAATTAATCGGTTTATCACTCTATAAGAAAATAGTTTGCAAAGCATTAGTAAGGTCATTGTTTATGAAGTATTAGTAAGGTCGTAAATTTTTGGTTTAATGGCACAGTAGTAAGACTTTTTGGAAAAATGACCGTGAAGTGATTGGTAAAACAATTGAAAGCAGTTCACGTTAGATAACGACGAAGTTTATTATTTCATAAGAGGGTAGTAGGATAGATAGTTAGTATTTCAAAGGGATGAATGAAAGATTAGGTATATGTTCCCAGAAAAGTGGCTTGAGTCGTAGGTTAGCTTCTTGGTATGCTTTTAGATCGTTTTAGTCGTTCGTTGATTATCTATGCTTAGCGAGGGGTTCCCTTTGTAGATGCCGAGGTGTGTTGTTCCTAGAACGGCTAGGGAAGAAATCTGATTCATCGATTGGGTACGAGTTTTGGGGGTAGAGGTGACATTGTTACCGTAGTGGATGACAAGGCAACTTCGATCTTATCGTTCGAGAGAAGGATGGGATGGTGAAGACATGATGTTGTAACGATTCAGTAATAGTAATTTTAATATATCATAAGTAATAGCGTGCACCATTTGCCAAGCAAATCTTCATGCACGTTGCTAGTATGCATCATCTGCTAAGCAAATCTCCATGCATGTTGTTGGTAAGATGTAGACGCGGAGGTGTAGGGTAGTAGTGTAAAATGTTCAGCTTAGAGAGTGTAGTATCGCAATGAGAAAGGCGTTCCACTTAGGAGAAAAATATCGTAGTGAGGAAATATTATGACTTCAGTGTGTAATGTGTAAAAGTAAACCTTTATAACTCTTACGATGGATACTCATGAAAATTTTACTCTTTTTAGAAGTCAATCAGGAGGTCAACTGGACATAACACTATTATAACTACTTTCAGTATTGCAACATTCACCTCTGAGTCGGACATAGGTGATTAGGCTATGTCCCATTGTTCCTGGTTGAATATAGGTGATCAATCTATATTCACCCGATGTTTAATGAATCTTGCAATGCTTAGCTTAGTTATACTAGTAACATGTCCCAATTCTTTAAAGTTTGGTATGAAAGACTGAACAAATATTTTATTTATGTGGGGGAGAAGGTGTAGCGCTGTGGTACGTAAACATACATATAAGTAAAGCAATCATAGCTAATAGTGAGGCTAAGTTGGCAGTAATAAACACATATGTTATCAAGGATGACTTCAACGAGTCATAAGGAGGCAATCAGCTTGGCATGTAGGCATGTGTCGGTCATAGGATTAAGTTTTTGTAAAAGTGGTTATAGTCTAGGTTTTGAAAAATACCCAGTTCTCTATAACCTTGGCTCTGATGCCAACTGTAACACCCCGAAAAAAAATGGTTTGCAGCGGAAGAAAAGGTTTTTGGGGTGCTACTCAATTTGGATCATAACACATGGTGAAAAATATAGATTTTTCTTAAAAGATTTCATTTATAGTAATAAAGCAAAGTTTACAAAGTTGAATTATTGCGGAAAATAGCCCATTAACAAAATGTGGTCCCCATACGTAAATCAAAGTCATCTATGACCATGTCATGCCAATGACCAAGCGCCTCCAGAGTTAGCTATCGCCTTTTTATCCTGAAAATACATGCTAAAAAGGTCAACACGAGGTTGGTGAGTTCATAGGTTTATTATAAGGCAGTACCGTTGAACCATAAGCGAAGCATATGAAAATTTCATCGAACATAATGTCATATAAAAGTTAGGGAAAAATATTTCGATTGCGCTAAGTTGAAAACCTTAAGTTTTTCTATGTAGGTGTCTCCACACCCATGCAAGGTAGGTATCTCCATACCCAAAATATGTAGGTGACTCCACACCCAAGCAATGTAGGTATCTCATACCAAAAATATGTAGGTGACTCCACACCCAAGCAATGTAGGTATCCCATACCCAAAATATGTAGGTGACTACGCACCCAAGTAATGTAGGCAACGAAGTACCCAAGTAATGCCGTTACCGGTTCCTAACTTAGGCAATCTATAAACAGTTTAAATTACGCATTGGTGTCCATGAGTAAAGATCAAGTAGAAAATGAGTAAATAGTATTGCATTTGAAAAATCAAATCAGTATTAAAGCGAAGCATAAAATGTTTCCAGTGATTGAATCATGTATGAGAGTAAATTGGTGTAAAGAGTTCGAGTAAAATGAATAAGTAAAGTAAGCATGTATTCTCACCCCAAAATAGTTTAAAACAAATAAAGTATGGGCTATGAACTCACCTTAGTGATATGCTAGGCAATGCACAACAATAGTAAGTATAATATGGCAACGGCTTCAACACGAAACCTAGATATAATTTGGCAAGTCTTAGATAAAATATTCCGTTTATGACCATAAATGGTAATGTTTGAAAAATGATTTGCTATGAGACACTCGTATCGTTTTAACTTGTGTGGTAATACTTAAAGTTTAAACACAAAAGGTTTTCATATGTTTCAGTTTTTGAAATGCTTATAGTTCATCAATAAATGTTTTCAAATAATTTCTAATGTGTTTGCGTTACGTAACTTATGTGGTCTTTATCGACGTACATAAAATGTAGTTGTGAAAATAATTCTTAAGTATTGGCTCTTGGAATAGATGTGGAAAATGTATATGAAACTTTCGTATAGGAGTTGGCTCAAATATTGACTTAAGTATTCGTCGAAGTGGGAATAATTACAAATCAACTTGTATTTATGAGATTTTGTTTAGTTTCGAATGGTATAAATATATATACAATATAATATTATATAATATTTATAGTCTACGCGGATGTGGTCGTTAAATAAGTATTAAACATGTTAATCTAGACAAAAAGTGGTAGAATATATTTAAGTTTAGTTAAACTCATAAAAGTTTTGGGTGAAAAGTATCAAGGTATCAAACTTAAGGATTGAATTTGTAAAAATATTATAAGTTTCAAATCTTGTAAAAGTCTTTAAGAAAAATGTCAATGGGTTCAAATTAAAGGGGCTGAAATTGTAAACATCTTTTTTTTAACACAACCAATCTTGGCTCGATCACAGTCCAACCACTTTTTGTTTTACTTAGGTTTGAGTTTCCTAATGGTTTATTTGTGTCCAAAAATATTCAAGAACTTCACAAAATATATTATGGTTCGAAAAGGTAGTAAATAAACATTAGCTTATTTATGTGTTGCTTATTAGTGTTTTACAATTTTAATATTACCACACAAGCTCAAACTCAAATTCCTTCACTTACATAACCATAACATAAAAACGATATGTAGTTTTTCAAGTCTTGACATATTTACTTATATATAATATATAACAAAGATCTAACTATATTTACAAAAGTAAATACATAGGTATGGATTTAAAAGAAGACCTTACTGTGATTTATGTATTAGTCGATTATCAAGGAGCCAAAATTACCCAAGGACACCAAAGATTTCCAACTATCTTCCAAGAAATTCAAGGACACCTTCTAAGCTTTATTCTTAACCAAATGTGACATGTTTTTCTAAGTTTAAATTTGAAAATTGATTGTGGTTGTTTGTGTGAGGTTCGAATATTAATAAGAAGGAGAAAAGGGCAATTTTTTTTTGTCAATCTTTGTGGTGTTAAAGTGTATGATGCATTTGAAGTTAAAAACAAATTTGTGCATGTTTCATTTTCAACTACAACTCCAATGCAAGCTTGTGACCCTTGTGTTGTAAAGTTTGAACAAAAGAGAAATATGAATGTGTAGGGGTGCAAATACTCAGCCGAATATAGGAGTAATAAGGGGGAATATTTTTGGTCAACTTCTAAAAGTATAAGGCAAGGTTTGTCTAAATGGAGTTAAGAACAAAACATTGTGATTCATGTCATAGTCAATTGCAAATCTAAATGTAAACATGTGAATCAATAAAATCATGTGATCTTTCTTTACTTTAGTAGGCGGCAAAACCGACTAGGCGGAGGGAGGATTTAATTTCAAGGTCATTTTCGTATATTTCGTGTCCCATTTGGGCTTAGTTGTAACCCGGTTTGACGTTTTTGAGCCAACATGCGAAAAATATGTTTTTATGAACGTTTTTATAAAAATGGAATAAAAACAAAATTATCGACTCCGAAAATTTATTTATTGAATTCACGTCATTACTGATGCGGTGTCGGTACGCGTGCGGGCTCGTTTATCGAGATAACCTCTCGTTGTTGTGTTTTGTTTATCAGTAATTGTCAGAAAATAAATAATTTGTATTTTCTGATAAAATAAATAATAGTACTACTAAAATAATAGTGTGAAAAATTACGGGTGGTTACAGTTTACTATGTACTAATTGTGGTTTAAAAGGTCATATTGTTGATAGGTGCTTTGAGATCATTGGGTATTCTGCTGGGTTCAAAAAGAATCCAAATCTTAAACCTGTTTTTAATAAAGCCAATGATCCCAAAAGTGCTAATGTGGTTAATAATGGTTTAAAAACTAGTACTGGTACTCTGTCTTTCACTAATGAACAGGTTATGTAGTTAATGAACCTTTTGATTGAGAAACCTAATTCTGCTCATGCCAATATGGCAGGTAGTTCTTGTTCTTTCTTTAATTGCAGTGTTTTCTTTAATCAACATTTTTATCAATTCTTCTGTGCTAATGTTAATTTGAATGGGGTTAATTACCATTTGGGTTGGATTATTGACTCTGGGGCTAATCAACATTTAACTAATAATTCTAAAGATATGTTTAATCTTGTTGATATTTCTAAGTTAAAGTTAACGGTTGGTCATCCTAATGGCACTTTGGCTAAAATTACTCATGTGGGCAATCTGAGGCTTAATAAAGATGTGGTTTTGTTTGATGTCCTTGTTGTACCTGAGTATTGTGTTAGCCTGCTGTCTGTTAATAAGTTTATTAAGGATAGTAAGCTAAGTGTTGGGTTTGATGAAACTACTTGTTATATTCAGGATTTTAAAAAGCAGAAAGTGTTGGGGACTGGTAGTGAGTTTGGTGGTCTTTATTTGTTTGATAAAGTTCATAGCATGTCTGCTAGTGTGGTTAAAAGTGAGTTTTTTGTTTGTTTTGTTTCTAAAGAAATTTGGCACAATAGGCTTGGTCACCCTGCTAATCAGGTTTTAAAGTTACTTAAAGGTCCTCTTAAACTTACTAATGTTGATTATAATGGATCTTGTGAAGTTTGTCACAAGGCTAAACAAACAAGAGATTCTTTTTCTATAAGTGAGCACAAATCTAAAGTTTTTGGAGACTAAATTCATCTTGATGTATGGGGGCCTTATAAAATTGTTAGCAAGGAGGGCTATAGATATTTTTTGACTGTAGCTAATGATTACAGTAGGTATGTTTGGGTATATTTGCTTAAAAGGAAAGATGAGGTCTTTGACATGTTTGTCAGATTTTATAATATGGTTTTAACTTAGTTTGATAAAAAAAAATAAAGGTTATTAGATCTGATAATGGTACTGAGTTTATAAATAATAAAATGAGTGATTTTGTTACCACTATGGGTATTATTCATCAGACCTCTGTAGCTTATACCCCTCAGCAAAATGGGATTGTTGAAAGGAAACATAGACATCTGCTTAATGTTTCCAGAAGTCTTATGTTTCAGGAGAGGATTCCTCTTGTGTTTTGGTCTGAGTGTATTCTAACTGCCACATACCTGATTAACAGGTTACCTTCCTCTGTTCTGAATGGGAAATCTCCTTTATGTATGATATATGGTAGGGAACCTAGTCTTGTCCATCTTAGGAGTTTTGGTTGTTTGTGTTTTGCCACCATTTTAAAAGAAACAGATAAATTTTCTGAGAGATCTGAAAAATGTGTTTTAATTGGATATGCCAGTGGTAAAAAAGCTTATAAATTGTTAAGTCTTGAGAATATGTCTATCTTGTACTCAAGAGATGTGAAGTTTTATGAAACTTTTTTTCCTTTTAAAATGGGTCAAAATAGTTCTATTTCTGAGGCTAATGTTGATGTTACCAGTTTGAATTTCTTTGATTCTTTTGAGTCTGAAATAACAACCAAAACTTCAACTCCCAATGATGAAAATTCAAACAGTTTTATGTCTCATCCTGAAAATACAACATCTGTTTTTGGTAGAGAAGGTAGTGTGCATCAACCAGATACTGTAGGTATCTCTAGTGGGTCTGGTTGTGAAGAACAGATACCTCAATCATATCCTGGAGTTGGTACTCAGTCTGGAAATGATGATCTACACACTGCAACTCCCATAGGTGATCAAAATAATTCTGAGGGAAATGTTTTTCAAAATCAAAATGAGGTTCCTCTTTTTCAAAATGTTCATGTTCAGATGGAAGAAGGTAGTAGTAGGAGGTCTAGTAGAGTTTCTAAATTGCCTGCTAAGTTGAATGAATATGTGCTTGATAGCAAGGTTAAATATGGTTTACATAGATATGCTAATCATGTTGTACTTACCATTGAGAATTATTGCTTTGTTTCTAATTTGAATAAGTCTGGTGAACCTTCTTCTTATGAAGAAGCTTCCACTAATATTAATTGGATAAATGCTATGACTGAGGAAATGAATGCTTTGTATGAAAATGATACTTGGGAAATTGTTCAGCTTCCTTGTGGTAGGAAAGCTATTGGGTCTAAATGGGTCTTTAAAATTAAATATCAGTCTTCTGGTGAGGTTGATAGGTACAAGGCTAGATTAGTGGCCAAAGGATATGGTCAGAAGGAGGGTATTGATTATAAAGAAACTTTTAGTCCTATTGTTAAGATGGGTACTGTTAGGTGCTTAATAAGTCTGGTTGTTCAAATGGATTGGAAAACTTTTCAATTAGATGTTAATAATGCCTTTCTATATGGTGATTTAAATGAGGAGGTTTATATGTTACCTCCTTCAGGGTTTTTAAAATAAGGAGACAACAGGGTTTTTCTATTGAAAAAGTCTTTATATGGCTTGAAACAGGCTCCCAGACAGTGGAACCATAAACTGACTGAGGCCTTGTTTGAAGCAGGTTTTGAACAGTCTAAAAATGATTATTCTTTTTTTGTTAAAACAAAAGGTGAAACTGTTTTGTTTTTGCTTGTGTATGTTGATGACTTGTGTGGAAAACTAGAAGGGGGGTTGAATAGTTTTGCCGATTTTAAGTTAGTTTTAAAAAACTTTAGATCCGATATTATGTGAAATCGTATGGATGTTGAGAACGTATAGATCTAATGATAATGTAAGCAAATAAATAAAGATAAGGGATAGAAATGGCACAACCGATTTATAGTGGTTCGGCTACAAGGACACCTTCCTTGCCCTACTCCAATCCCCGAGTCACCTACTCGAGAGTTCAAGCACTATGTCAACAAACTCCTTCACTTGGCGGAGAAGCCTTCACAACGTTGCTTACACTTTATCCGGTACAAAGCTAGATACCGAGTCCGTAGCACGGTGGACCAAACCAACACAACTATTACACAACAAATATGTGAAATAATCAAATACAATATCTTTGCTACAGAAATCTTGCGGAGTGACAAATCAATCAAGGACCCCTTGCTTGGATGACTTGTAGAATGCTCGTGATCTCGCCTTAGAGAAGGACCTATATGAGGATCACAAATAGAAAGAAAAGAAGAACAACTCTCTAGATCTAGTGATCTATATGTTAGAAGAGAATGAGAGTGTATGAGAGATTTAGTAAGAAGAGGGGTGAGTAAGAATGAAGAAATGGCTCTCTATTTATAGGCAAATTTCCTCACTATTCCCTGGATCCCACGGATCCCTTCCACTTGGGATCCGGCTAGCACAAAGCTAGGGATCTGTGGAACGCTCCTCTTTGCCCATGGGTTTTTTGGTTATGGGTTGGTCCATGGGTTTACTTTTAGATTCAATGTATCTAAGTATACATTGTATCTAGTCTTTTTGGGTATGGATTAAGATCCATGGGTTATGGTCCATGGGTTAAGGTTTTTACCCATCCTAATGAACTATTACAACAAATGCTTAATTACTATATTTTTGTATTTAAAAGATTATATGTAAATGCTTTACAAAAATAACATGTATCCTTATAATTAAACTTAAGACAACATTATATATGTTATCAACAAAACACAAAGAGATCGCAAAATATTAATAAACGTTTTTACGGTTTATTTGTATTAACAATCTCCCCCTTTTTGTTGATGACAAAATATAATGTTATAATGAGTAAAACTTAAGAATAGATGTAAGTTTTGAAAGCTCCTAAGTTTTACTTCTTCTCCCCCTTTTTGTCGAAACAAAAAGTTAACCCTTGGAGGAAAAAGTAGTCTACGTATTTCTTACTCCCCCTTGACGGTAGCTCCCCCTTGTTTGGGGCGTCAAGTGAAGAAAACAAAGAGAAAAAAAATCCTACAAAAAGAAAGGTTAGTAACATGCTTAAATGATCTTGTGGTTGCCGAGAATCAAGAATGGGAGCCAAGGTATGTAAACAAAGCCTTGTAATAAAACGACAAATTGTAGTGGTAGTTATGCCACTTACAAGCATGTAAAAATAAGAACAAGACTTGTTCTTGAAAATGACTTGAAAAAAAAATGAGAAATAGTAATAGTGATTCCTTCCATGCTTGCATACGGTTATGAATGGAGGTTTTGATGAGTAATTGTATTGATGCGATCAAGGATGATGTTGAGTATGAAACGCATTTCTTCCCTAACTTCTATTGCAATTTCCCTAGTGGATTGGCAATGTTCACAACGTAAATGATGTGGGTAATGAGTGCGGAAGGTTTCCGGGTTGTTTTGATTTGAGTTATGCGGAAGTTGTGGTGGAAAAATAGGAAAATATGGATCAATATCCGGAATGTTTGTAAGTGGTGGTGGAAAAGAACCTAGATGTTCTTGCAATGTGATGGGAGCTAATGGTGGTGATGTTTCAAGATCTTGAAAGATAGTATTTGGTGATGTGGGGGTGTTGAAAAGACTAATTCTTTTTCTTTAGGTTGGGTAGATCTTGTTGGAGTCTTAAGGAGTTCCAAAAGAGTGATTTTAGGTGGTGATGAAGTTGGTGTACTTTTTGGTGATGAGGGAGGTGCTATGATTGAAGCATCTTGTAGTGAGTTATTTGTTGAGGATGAATCATTTGAGGTTGGTTTTGCTAAACAACACGATCGGATACTAATCCGTGCGGATATCCTAGAGTTGGATTGTGGTATTTTGGATGGTGGTAGTACAAAGGTTTGAGTATCATGAAGATGTTTGTTTGTACTAGGTGATTCATCTAGAGGGTTTTTGGATGACATGGTGTATTGTGTATTTGAGGATGAGATGGATTATGCAAGCATTTTGGGAGTTCTATATATAGAGAAAAATAAAGCATTGTAATGAATGCTTGACCCAAAATGTGGATTAAAATCTAATGATTAGATATGAATTCAAGGCATGTAATCATGAGAACACAAGCATTAAATAGCATACTCCCAAAAATGAAACAAATGTAGATTTTTCATCAAAAGTGAAAAAATAAGAAGGTAAAAGCAGCTTCTGTTCCACGGTTCCCACGGATCCTTCCTTTGAGGGATCCGTCCAGCATGAAGGCTGGGATCCGTGGGTCTGGTGTTTTAGGCAGCACAAAATTTTCATTTTGGTAACATTTTTGCCTATTGTGTGCCTATATGCAAACTATTTGGAGTTGCGGTTATCTCGACCCCTAAAAAGGAATAAAAACTAAACTAGAAGTGTAAAAAGTATCCTATTGAGATAACCCGAAAACACATATTTAGTACATAAGTACGTAATCTTGTGTTGTCAATGCTCCTAATTCATTGTAGCTTAAATGAATGTACCCGAAAACACATATTAGTTATGTGTCCCCTTTAGCATTCAAAAGACATGAGATGCAATGAAAACGGGTTTTTACTTTGTATTAATAATGAAAAAGCGATTTGTCCTAGACGTGAGAAATTGCTTTTGTGAAATTGATACGGGAAAGTATCATCCTTTTAGAAAACATTGTGAAAGTAGATTTTCTTTGCAAAAGTGTATATAAAAAAATAAGAAAGCTATAAGTGAAAAACTTATCTTTGGGTTTTGAAAATTCCCGTATTGTTTGTGAGTTGTGCATGAAATAGATATCCTAGACTCAGAAGGAAGAAGGCTAGTGTTTACATACCTTGTAGAGTCAAAATAAATTACGACGTGTGTTCCATTAAACCAAGACCCAGACGAAGTAGGTTGAATTGTTCCCGCTTCAACGGTTTGGTGAGGACGTCGGCTATGTTATCTTCGGATGCTACCTTCTCAATAGAAATGTTCCCCTTTTGAACATTGTCTCTTAAGAAGTGATGACGAATCTCTATGTGCTTGGTACGAGAATGCAATACCGGATTCTTGCTTAAGTCGATGGCACCTTTGTTGTCACATAGAATGGCTATGTCGCTTAGATGAATGTCGTAGTCTACTAACGCTTATTTCATCCATAGTGCTTGTTGGCATGCTTTGCCGACGGAGACGTACTCGGCTTCGGTTGTTGATATTGCTAGAGCCGTTTGTTTCTTAGAAAACCATGATGTTAAACAACATCCCATGAAAGTACACACCCCACTTGTACTTTTTCTATCAACGTAATCACCTGCATGGTCAGAATCTGCATATACAATTGTTTCTACACCCGTGCCCTTAGGATACCATAATCCTAATTGTGTTGTACCCTTAATGTATCTAAATATTCTTTTTACGGCTTCTAGGTGTGAAGTTTTAGGGTCTTCTTGAAACCTAGCACATAAGCAAACACTAAACATGATATCCGGCCTACTTGCCGTGAGGTAGAGAAGACTACCTATCATGCCACGATATTTAGTATTATCTACGGATTCGCCGTCTTCATCTTTTGTGAGTTTGGTGTCGGATGACATGGGTGTCCTAATTGGTTTCGACTCTTCTAGACCAAATTTCTTTAACATCTCCTTGATGTATTTAGATTGATTGAAGAAGATACCATCTTCTACTTGTTTAATTTGCTGACCAAGAAAGAACCTAAGTTCTCCCATCATACTCATCTCGAACTCGTCAAGCATGATTTTAGAGAAATCATCACACATGTCTTGACAAGTGGATCCGAATATAATATCATCTACGTATATTTGTACAATGATTATGTGTGACTCTCTTTTCTTAGTAAAAAGTGTGTTGTCAACTAACACCATGGTATAGTTATGTTTAATTAAAAAGGACTTGAGTCTATCATACCAAGCTTTTGGAGCTTGTTTAAGACCATAGAGGGCTTTCTTTAATTTATAAACGTGTTTGGGTTTTTCAAAATCGATGAAGCCCGGAGGTTGAGCTACATATACTTCTTCATTAATAAAACCATTTAAAAAAGTGCTTTTGACATCCATTTGATAAAGCTTTAGATCATTAGCACAAGCATACGCAAGAAGTATTCTTATAGACTCTAATCTAGCCACAGGGGCATAGGTCTCATCAAAGTCTATTCCTTCTTGTTGGTTATACCCTTGGGCAACGAGTCTAGCCTTGTTCCTAGATACTACTCCGTTTGCATCTAATTTGTTTTTATACACCCATTTTGTTCCTATTATGGTTTGATTACTAGGTGGAGGGACAAGTGTCCAAACATCATTAGAAACGAATTGATTTAATTCTTCTTGCATAGCCATTACCCAACTTTCATCTTTTATGGCTTCTTGTGTGTTCTTAGGTTCTATAGTTGAAACAAAACAAAATAAGCTACTTTGGTTTTGAACTTGAGACCTTAATGTTTGTTCGTTTAGTTTTCCTATGACCTTATCTACGGGGTGATCTTTGGACTCTTTAATGTTTGTGATTTCACCAATTAAAGGTTCTTCTTCTTCATTTATCTTTTTCTTAATTACAATAGCTTCACTTTCTATGATCTCGTCATCGACAAGAGGTGGAGAGGGTTTGGGTGGACTTTCATCAAATTTTATGTTTAATGACTCTTCTACCTTCATTGTTTCTTTGTTTAATATGACGTAAGCTTTGCTATTTGGCGAGTAACCTAGAAAGATACCTTCGGTTGACTTAGGATCAAATTTTGTAAGGTAATCTTTAGTATTAAGAATGAAGCATTTGCTTCCAAAGACTCTAAAATGATTTAAAGTAGGCTTTTTGCCTCGGAGTAACTCATATGGAGTTTTACCTAAGATTGGTCTAATTAAGACTCTATTGAGTATGTACGTTGAAGTATCAACGGCATTACACCAAAATTTTTGAGGTATGGATTGTTCGTTAAGCATGGTTCTACTCATTTCTTGAAGGGTTCTATTCTTTCTTTCTACTACCCCATTCGATTGTGGAGTGCGTGGAGCCGAGAAGTTATGAGTAATACTATTAGCGTCACAAAAGGCTCCAAATTGCACTTCATTATCGAATTCCCTACCATGATCCGTCCTAATAGACACTATAGGACTTCCTAGTTGTCTTTGGATCTTTTTGCTTAATATTTCAAAATAATTAAAGGTTTCCGTTTTGTTCTTTAAAAATTTTTTCCATGTATACCTAGAGTAGTCATCTACTATTACCAAAGTGTAGTAGTTGCCTCCATAACTTTGGATAGCGGATGGACCAAATAAATCCATATGTAGTAATTCTAGACACCTATTTGTGGACACCATGTTTTTAGCTTTATGACTCGAATGAGCTTGTTTACCTACATTACAAGCATCACAAAAATGATGTTCATATTTTAACTTAGGTAGATCCCTTACTAGATCTTTGGATGATAGCGATTGAAGAAGTCGCATGTTGGCGTGACCCAATCTTCGATGCCATAAGGTCGAAGAATCATCCATAGAGGTAAGACATAGTTTGTCATTAGGTTCATTACCGATTTTAATGACATAGACTCCATGTTTCCTAATTCCTCTTCCTATGGTTATGCCATTTTTAAGTATCTTACTACCGGTTTCGGTAAAAAGTACATTGCACTTTTTATCACATATTTGTCCTATACTTAAAAGGTTAAAGTTTAGGTTTTCTACGTGACACACATAGTTAATGGTTAGAGATTTGTTAGAAACCGTACCTTTACCGATGATTCTACTTTTGCTATTTCCAAACACCACATTACCTCCATTTACGGATTCATAAGTGGAGAATAGATTCCTATTGCCGGTCATGTGCCTCGTGCACCCGCTATCCTTGACCCATTCATCGGGGTCTAGGTCGACCTTTAAGCACACCTCGTCATTTGCCATGAGATAAATTTCTTCATCCTCCTCATCGCTCATTCCCCACGTGCTGCTCACGAACGCCTTTTGATCATCCCGTTTGGGACACTTACTAATAAAGTGGTTTGGGTCCCCACATTTAAAGCAAGTACGATCATCCTTTGGCTTCTCGTCCTCTTTGCTTTTTCGAAACCCTTTCTTATCGTCATATGGTTGTTTGACGTATCTTCCCTTTCTTCTAAAGAACTTTTTAAAGTCCCTTACCGCCATAGCATACTCCTCGTCGTCACTACCCGAGGAAGAGTTTTCTTCATCACTTGAAGCCTTTTTGGCTTTTAAGGCAAGAGATTTATGTTTCTCTTTTACCTTAAAGGCTTCGGAATCTTTAGCAAGAACGAGCTCGTAGACTTTTAGATTGCCTATGAGTTCATCGAGGGTGAGAGTTGTCAAATCTTTTGACTCTTCGATCGCCGTCACCTTAGATCTCCACTTCGATGGAAGTGCCCTTAGATATCTCCTAACATGGTTACGGCTAGAGAAAGATTCATCAAGTGCTTGTAAAGATGTAATAATAGTATTAAAGTTATCAAATGAATGATCTATAGTTTCCTCATCCGATATTGAAAATTGTTCATATTGTTGAACAAATAAATCAATTTTATTATTTTTAACTTGTTCGTTGCCTTGATGAGTTACAACTAAAGAATTCCAAATTTCTTTAGAGGTTTTGAGTAATGAAATTCTTTCAAATTCCTTTTTTGGTAAAGCATTGTATAAAACCATTTTTGCTTCACTATTTTTCGAAAGCTTTTTCTTCATTTCATCATTTAGTTTATCATGAGGTATGTTAACTAAATTTCACTTATCATCATTTGAGGTAGCCTCAAAATCACCTTCAACAATAATGTACCAAAGATCAATATCTTTAGACTTCACATATGTTTCGAATCTATTTTTCCAATATATAAAACCATTAGTTTCAAGTAGTGGTGGTCGTTGCATAGATTGCCCTTCCTTATAATTTTCAGAACCCATAGTGATCGAAAAGTTTTTAAAATACAATTTTATTTTAAAACTTTTATAAACTTAGCTCTTGATGCCAATTGTGGAAAACTAGAAGGGGGGGTTGAATAGTTTTGCCGATTTTAAGTTAGTTTTAAAAACTTTAGATCTGATATTATGTGAAATCGTATGGATGTTGAGAACGTATAGATCTAATGATAATGTAAGCAAATAAATAGAGATAAGGGATAGAAATGACACAACCGATTTATAGTGGTTCGGCTACAAGGACACCTTCCTTACCCTACTCCACTCCCTGAGTCACCTACTCGAGAGTTCAAGCACTGTTTCAACAAACT
>BPTQ01000006.1:312105859-312130886 GCA_019973895.1 Chrysanthemum seticuspe
ACGATAGGTGATCAGTTGGTCAAATCGCACAAGTAGAAAGGGTCGTCAGTTGGTCATATCTTACCCCTTCCCGTCTCAGTCCGCTCACCTAGGGTCAGTTGGTCATATCTCCTAGGCAATTGGCCTCTACCGCCATTCAAAACTACCGAACCAAGGGTGGCTACCAATAAACTATGCATGCATACACTTAGAAATAATTGTACGGAAGTAAAGTAAACGCAAACAAAACAATTAAGGAATCATAACAAGGCCAGCACCAAGAGGTGCTTAGCCAAACATATAGTAAATCATACCAACAAAAATGAATAAATCATGAATTGAATTGAACATAATGTTTGATACAAATTACTTGATGTAGAGCTAATAATGATGATGATTGCGAGTGAATTCTTCCTTCAAAACTGGCTTTGGACTGCTGGAAAATACCCTGGAGTGGTGCCCTAATCGACCCCTGGGAGAGGGGTAAAGAGAGATACTTAAAAATGCAGATTTAGGGCTGTATTTATAGGCCCCGACATGGTTACGGCGTAGTTAAATAAATTAATTACGTCGTAACTAAAGTTACGCCGTAACTAATATATTTAGTTACGTCGTAACTAAGTTACGCCGTAACTATAAAATGAATTACGCCTTAAATGTTGAATATCAAACTTTTCATGTCATCCTAAGATCTTGAAACTTATTTACTCTTGATGTTACTTTTGGCCCCTGAAGTAGCGCGTTGATTCAACATAAGTCCAAAAGCCTTAATAATACTTACGGTCTTAGCCCCTCGTCGTTATTGATATATTTATATTTGGTCCTCGAAGTGAATAAATATTAACTTGCCGCTTCTAATCCCTGGACCTCGAAACTTTGCGCCCAAGTAATTAATTACGGCGTAACTAATTATCCGAGTTACGCCGTAATCCTTCTTCATCTCAAACTTATCCCTCCGAAATAATCTCTACGGCGTAACTAAATTGCCATGTTACGCCGTAACCTTCAAGATAATAATTACGACGTAACCATAAGAATTGGTTACGCCGTATCCTTCAAAGCTCATATTTACGCCGTAACCTTATTAGCTAGTTACGGCGTAATCTTCACATAAAATCCAAAGGCCCTCGTAAATCAATCTTCAGAACATATACTTGGCCTTTTATCACTTCTTTTTCGCTTCAACGCCTCATTTATTCTGAAATGCAAATATGAACGAATATGAAAGAATTAAGTACCATATTAATGCAAATGAGGCCATAAACACGGGAATTTGATATATAAAAGATCAGGCTAATTTGATGTTATCAAATATCCCCCCACTTGAATCCTACTTGTCCTCAAGTAGACCCTTTAAATAATTCTTAAAATGATATCTCCCAGGATTAATTGGAAGATATGAGTCTAAAAATCACCTAAGCTAGAAAATTCCAAACCGAGCACCTCACGAAAAGGGAATTGAAATCACACTCTCTCTCATAATTTACGTGTTTAATATTTTTGGGGTGATCACTCAACTGCTCAGTCATGGCGAGTATTCTATCATAGGCTTGGCAAAGATACTAATCTCCACCACTAGAGTCTATAGATGCAGCTATTCTAAAAGGCAATGGGTTGACACAACATAGGCTTATGGGGTTATTTTGTCATTACTAACGAGCTACGGCGAGGGGGACAAAACCAATGATACATGACCAAATCCATGGCCAAGACACCAATGATTGCTCGCTTCCTTACCTAAGCTCGATTCATGACTAAGGGTAGGATAAGACACGGGAAATTTTAAATGGGTGTAAATAAAAAGACACGAAACAAATAGATTCCTAAGTCCACAGTCACCCCACCACTAGTCGCATTCAATCCCATAGCAAAAATCGAGGGTCAAGAGTCAAGGGGTCTTCAATAATCCAATAAACGAGTTAATGCATAAGAAATGTAATGTGGTGCCTCATAAACTCCATAATCTAGGCAAATAAGATGCATTAACTCGGCCTTCATCATCAATGAAAAAAGAATGTGCAATATAAAAAAATTTAAAATTTGGGTCAATTTAGCACATATTTCTATCAAAATCGGCCATTTCTATCTCCCATCCCCCCACTTGAAATGTACAATGTCCCCATTGTACGAATATTGATTAAAATTTGAAAGGCGAGATAGAAATGTTCGGGTTTCTAATTTTATCCGTAAGACAAAACGGATTTGTAAAACTTTGCGCCAGTTGAACAAGGCGAAAACACTAATTATAGACAAAACACTTGCTTACATGCTTTCACTCACTTTTTTTTTTCTTTTTTTTTTCACTTTTTTTTTTCACTCACTTTTTTTTTTTTTTTTTTTTCACTTTTTTTTTTCTTTTTTTTTTCACTCACTTTTTTTCGTGCAAGACAAGGTATACATGGATAAATGATACGAACATAAAAAGTATCCCCCCACTTGAGATCAACTATCATCTAAACCTGATTTTCTTCCGCAACCCTTTATTCAAAACCCGCGACTTTCACTAGTGGAACCAAAACTAACCAACAGCGCCCGGACCATGGAGATAAGGAAACTACAGGGTAGGCTAGGCGATGGGTGTAACGAAACATATATTGGGTGAACAAAATGAAAGGAAAGGCTCTGAAGGGTGTATCTAGGGGTATTTTGCACTAATGGTGAGTGCAACAAACAGGGTTTAACAAGGGGATTGACTAATCGATGTGAAAAGTCAATATACACAATACATATGTGGGCTATTTGGGTTAAATCCTAAAATTTCCTTAAATCCTAGCTGCACCGATCACACCAAGTTACCTCAGTGTAATGCTCATTATAATGGTCTCGAAAAGATATACAAGGCCAAGTTCTAAAGTTTACTACAGCCACCGGCACACTTATTTTTGTGGAATTATGTATAAGGGGAAAACGGAAAGGCTTATCCTCACACAATGGAAAGATAGGGTAGGTGTGCTCAGTCTAGATTAATCTAGTTAAGTAATGAAAAACATGTCAAAATTTTATTAATGAAACACTTTTCATCATAAACTAGAAAAATAAGGGCAAGTAAAATCAAGCGGGTGTCTATGTCTAATCCCTTCCCCCCACTTGGGTCATACATAAGCATATAAATGAAAGATAAGAAGGGTTAGAATTGGAACAGAAAACTCCCCTGGATTTGCTCGGCATGATCGAAGACACACGAACAAACGTGTCCCGCTTTGAGATTCATGAGCAAACTTTAATAACCTGAATTCACTTAAGACAACCAAACGCATCATACTAGAAAAACAACAAGTATAAAAAGAAAATGAAAAACCTAACTCACTTACGTAGGAATCACGGTTGCATTTAGCGTATGCAACAAGCCTTTTAAACCACTTGGTGTCCCAAGTGGACGAGTGTAGTCTCGTAAGGGTTTACAGGGAACACACCCACAAAGTTCATTTAAAACTAATACAAGGTTATTGTGTTTTAAAATGAAAGAATTAAAGCAGAGGAAGGTTACGTCGTAACTCTTATGAGGGAGTTACGCCGTAACTAGCAAAACCTGACATAAGCTGCAAAGCGAGAGGTTACGGCGTAACCATGGATATGGTATTACGCCGTAATTATTAATGCGTCAAGAATTCTGCTGCTAAAAAGTTGGTTACGGCGTAATCACTAAGATGAGTTACGCCGTAACTCTGGTCAGATCAGCAAACTGCAGCAGCAATTACTTCCTCGTTTCCTGCAAAAATGGTTAGAAAACACAAAACCCAACTATACTAATAAAATGAAAAAGAAAAGATAGGCATGGGGTGCCTCCCACGAAGCGCTTGTTTTTGTTCGAGTCACGAGCTTGACTCCACCCTTATTTACTACGTAAAAGGGTGTTCATCGCCTCACTTGAAATCAAGTGTGGGTGAAAATAGCAATAAACACCATGAGGGTGTGAATTTGCTATGGGACGGGGAAAGGATAAGTTATGATCATACCTGAAAGGAGATGTCATTTCCCTCCATACCTTACCCGTTTTAGTTGATGGCATTGATGATTGGATCACCTCGTGACGTGGCTGATTAATTGGCTCGTATGTCTTCTCGTTAATCACTGAAGTGTCCAAGATCTTGTCCTCTAGTTCCATTGCAAGATCAACTAAAATTGGTTCAGTAGCCGGAGCTACATAACCATCATCGGGTGATGTGACGGGTTGCACGATATCATCCATAATTTCAGCAACCTGCATAGAAAAACAAGCAGGAACAAAAGAAGAGTTAGAAGTAATACCATTTTGTGTTGTGGTTGATTCCTCATTAGCTTGTGGCGTTGCTTCATCACTCTGTAAGTTCTTTGCTTCCATTTTCTTTAATTGATCGTCGCTTGTTTCTTCTTTTCTCACAGTCTTCAAACGTCCTGGAAATGGGATAGGTGGTACATAGGGTCTGATATAAGGTAAATCACGAGGAACCAGCTCCTTGCTGACTTCTTTCATCTTTCCTACTCTTGCTTTGATAGTTCCGACCGCATTCTTTTTACTTTCCAGGACCTTTTGATTTAATTCTTCAAGCTTAGCCTCCAAGCTTTTCCTTTTATCGTCAAGCTTCTTTAAATTCAGGTCCGCGCCCTCCTTGAATTCCCTAATCATTTCGTCACTCGAGTCGTGCATCCTTTTTAAATTATCCGAGAATTTCTTGACGGCTTCCTCCAATGACTCAACATACCTGACCTGCTCATATTCTTCTTGTAGAGAGTGCTCTTGTATAGCATGAATGCTCTCCTTGGCCATCTTCATATCACATCCAAGTCTATCAAGCTGCTTGGTGATGTCACCAATGTCATCCAAGCCTTCGCTATTTGTTACCCAAGTGGTTGCTCCATCATACCAATTTTGCGAATGGTCAGCCATCATTTCAATTGATCTAAGGGCTTGTGCAGGTGGCATTGTAGGAATAGGTCCTTGAGAGTTGAGCATTTGGCGGTACGAGATGTTTAAACCCTTGTAGAAAATAAGGACCATCTGATGGTTGCTGATATCATGCGTTGGGCATCTGTAGAGAAGGTCATTATATCTTTCCCAAGCTTCATCAAGTGTTTCATCCATCTTCTGTCTGAAACTCCTTATCACTTCCATCTTCTTGGCAATCTTTGAAGGAGGACAATATCTCCGAATGAAAGCTTTCTTCAAAAGATTCCACGTATTGATTGACCCCGTAGGAAGCATCTTCATCCATCTTCTGGCTGCACCAGTGAGTGTAATAGGGAACACTCTAAGCATTAATGCATCTTGAGAAACTCCTGGAGTGTGGAAAAGATCTGCGATCTCCAATAATCTTCGCACATGCATGTGGGCATCATCATCGTTAGTTCCCGCGAAAAGCTCTTGTCTAAGTTCCCTCATGAACTGGCAGCTGATCTCAAACTCGATGTCATCATTAAACTCGGGATATATGATGCCCGATCTTTGGTCACCTTGAGTCAAAGCAATATATTCTTCCATAGTGAGCATGTCAAAACCTAAATCTTCCATATCCTGAAATATCAAAAACAAACAAAAATAGAAAAGAAGAGAAAAAGAAAACAAAAATAAAAGAAAATAAAAGAAAAACTTAAATTAAAATCCTAAATAGCTCCCCGGCAGCGGCGCCAAAAACTTGATGCAGGTTTTACTGACCAGGTCTTAATATTTATAGTGTCTCGCTATACCTATGGTCTACCCTAATGCACTAACGGGCAGTGTACCCGGTCGTGTGTAGTGTAGTAAATGGTAAAGCCGAGGTCATCCCAAGAGCTACGTGGATTGGAAATTAACTTAAGTCTATGTCACGATATTAATTGCTTTTAAGATTGAAATAATAAATTAACTAATAAGACAAGGAAATAAAAGAAAGCAGATAAAGGCAAGAGTTGTGATCAATGAAGGAAAGTGGTGCTAACCTAGTCAATCCTCCTAGCTAGTTATGTCTACGTCTACTTACTTCCAATTACTTCAAGTGGGGTCAAAGTCGAGAGGACATCATTTGGTCAATTCGCCCTAACCTATCAGCAAAGATGCCACCACAGGAGAAATCAGGCGCACTGGCTGGTGCAAAACCGTCAAGTTATCTCACGCAAGCTAGCCACTTGTGAATGGCTAACCGTAAGGAACTTAAAACAGTTCAAACACCAAATGCAATTTAGATCAGGAGAATACAGTGGATTCCCGGGTCGTTAAGTCCCACGGAGGATGACTGGTGTTTAACACAATCAGATGTCGAATAATCACTAAGGATAATGATCAGTAAGGATTTTGAGTTATTTATACCTAAAGAAAAGTTTTGTAAATTACAGGGGCTTAAATGCAAATTAAAGAAAGTTAAAAAGATAAACTATATTAAATAAATGCTATCACTATTTTTAAACTGATGTTTTTGATTTTTTTATTACAAATTTAAATTTAAAAACTACGTGACGTACAAAATAAAATGTGAAACTGAAGCAGTATTAATCCTAAAAATATGAAAATGATATTTTTACAAACCTAATGATATGAGAAAATTTTAAGAAAAAGAAAATTATTTTTATAACTATTAAATTAATTATTATTAATTAAAAACTAATTTTAACTATTTAATAATAACCTAAATTACAAGAAAATAGGAAATAAAGCTAGAAAAATAAAATTATGACTTGGAAAAATCTAAAATAATAAAAGAGAATTTTCAAAACTATTTTTATATTTTTCTGATTATTTTTCTATTTTTTATGAATTTTAAACTATTTAAAACTAATTAAATTACTAAAAATTACAAATTAAACTATGAAAAATCTGGAAAAATAATTTTTTTACTTTTTATATTTATCTAAACCTAGGAAAATTGAAAACTTATTTTTTTGAACTTTTTCTGATTTAATTGTATTAAAAGCTATTTAAAAATGCCTAAAAAACTGTTTTTAATTAAGAAAAATAGTAAGCTGTTATGGAAAAATATGAAAAATTCAAGAAAAGTCTAATTTAATATGCTGAATCTAAGAAAAATAGAAAAACATGGGCTTGTGTGAAGGAAAATGCAACTGCAATTGTAAGTGCTTATGTAATAAGCACTTGGAATAAGCACAAGGTACCAAACTGGTACCAAACTGTTACAGATGCTCTAATAAGCTATAAGTACTCTAAAACAACAAATTACAACTACTCTTAACTTATAAATTACACACTGCTATTGATTTGATGATTTGAACTTTTATGCTAAAAACAGATTTTTAGAGCTACTTGTAGCTGGAAAATAAGCACTCACATAAGCTGGAAATTGGAAAACAGATATTGGGGACTAAAGAAGACCTGGTTGGAAAATTGTAAACCAAAGATCAGCCTTGGGCAAGCTTTTATGAGCTTGTTGCAAGCTCTGCAATATACTGAGAAAACTCAGTATTGACTGAGTTGTGTGAGCAGGGCAAATAAGCCCTGATTGATGAGCTTTTTTGAAGCTTTTACAAAATTACTAAAATTATGCAAAAATCATTATAAGAAACTTAACCAGCTGAACTTTTTAAAACCAAAAATCTCACATGATTTGACCCAGAAATGACTCCAAGAAAAAATCACCTTAGTTTGATGAAAACTGAGATCTTCAACCTTTTTGACTTTTGAGCAGAAATGAAATGTTGACTTTTTTGAGATTTGCAACTAATTTATGGACTGATTTTAATGAGTTATGATGAAATGATACTACTGCAATCCATTTCTATGATATCTAACCTCAAAACAAGATTTTGTTTTTCAAAAACTCAACAGTTAAGAAAGTTAAGACAGTTGAGATGAGATTTTGACTTTAAGGGTTTGTAGGCACAAATAAATGACAGATATGAGTATGTTAGAGCTACAAAAGCATAAACCAACATGTTTTAACTACTGAACAAGTCTCTAGCACAGGATAACCACTTATCCAAACACACCTTTAACCAACTGATTTGTAAATTTAAACTGACTAAACACTGAGCCAACTTGTTTTACTGATCAAACTCATTTTAATTACTCTAAATACAACTGATTAAACAGGATAGAACTAATCTAAATCACAAACACAGATTATGCAATTCCTTGAAAATGACTTACACTTAGTCCTTAGCCACAGTGGCTTGCCAATGAACACAAGATCACTAACCTATCCCAAACCCTAACTTAGCTTATTATCACCCCAAATCCATGCTGCATCAACCATAAACCATTTCCAAACTTGCTTAACCAAAATCTTCTTCACAGTTGACTTTTGTTGACTTTAGACCAAATATGTTTGAAACTAAATTCCAAGCTTACAAAAAGCTATATTAAGCTTATGTAAGCTTGTTTAAACTGAGAAACAAGCTATTTGAAGCTTGGGTATGAGATTTTGAATTTGAAATTTGCAACAGTTGACATAAAATATGAAATGTGAACAAAGACTTGAATTGATGCTTGATATTAGTTGCAATACACTTAAATCCCTTAACTTGATATAATGAAACAAAAGATTTCAGCTTAGAGCTTAATTAAATACATAAACTTAAAATACGACATACATTGAATTTAAAAAACTAACTACTACTTCTTCTCTTGCCTCTCTTCCTCTTTTATGCATCAAAAAGCATCCACGTGTCCTTCTGAGCAAATCCCACCTCTAAACTTGACCAATGGATGAGTTTTGAGAATTCTAGACCTTCCACGTTTTTTGGCGGGAAAAGTAGTTTGACTTGTAGGTTCTGATTTAGAAACTAGGGGGGGTGGCATTTATTGTAGTGGTTTGTGATGATGAGGGGGTGGGTTTGAGGAGAAAAGGGAGGCTGAGGTGATGGGAGAGAGCAGGCAAGTGGTTGCAGGCAACATGTGGGAAAGATAAACAGTGGTGGGCGGGGTTTGCAGCTTTTGACTTTGGGTTTGACTTGGGGGTCAAAAAGGGAAGGGGTCAAAAGGGTTATATGGCAGGGGTCAATTGGTATTTTGACAAGGCATGGTTTGTATAATGACAAGGACTTGTTTGCAATTCTGCCAAACTAGAAGGACCAAACCTGTAAGTTCTCCAAAGTTGTCACAAGGACCAATTTTGACAAGTTCCAATAGTACAAGGACCAGTTTTGACATTTTCAATTTTCCAGGGACCAAACTTGACATTTTTGAAAGTTGAGGGACCTTTTCTGCCATTTGACAAAAGATTTATTCAAGGACCATTTTTGACAACTTAGAATATTTCAGGGACCTTGAATAACATTTTTCTTTATTTTGTTTTACCAGGGACTGTTTTTGACAACTTTTGAAACTTGGGGGACTAAAACTGCCAATTATGCAAACTTGATACGTTTTTCACCAGATTTTGATATTTTTGCATTTAAAACACATAAAACACTTATTTGTGATATTTTTATCATTTTGATGCATTTCTGAGTGTTTTCAGATGTTTTTGCAGTTTAATTGGTACAAAAATGATGAGTATTTAGACACTCATCAATCCCCCACACTATGATATTGCTAGTCCCTAGCAATGTTTTGAGAAAAATTAATGGATTTCATCTCTTTACCAAAAGCTATTACTTCTGGAGTAGCCAAATGTTTCAGTTCAAGTAAGAACCTTGGTACAATGATAACCAAGTGATTTTGAGCAAATCACCAGCTTTCAACGGATTTGATTTGTCTTTACCAGAAGCCGTTTGCTTCTGGACTAGCCAACTCTTAGATAAATTATCAATATTATCTTTGGTGAGCTGATTACCAATTATGGTTTTTCAACTGCCTTTACCACAAGCCATAAACTTGCGGGCTAGCCAACTCTTCACTTTTAAGGATATGGTGAGCTGAATACCATACAATTTTGGGCAAATTGCAAGCCGTCAACGGATTTGAGATATCTTTACCAAGAGCCGTTTGCTCCTGGATTAGCCAATCCTTTTGTTTATTAGACAAGGCGGACTGATAACCATAAGATGAGTAAGTGCAAAACACTTACTCCAAAAAAAAAAAATTTTGGCCAAAAATGAGGGGATTAGGCGGTATAATTACATGATAAAATTCGTGAGAATTCCCCCCCACACTAGAAATGAATATTGCCCTCAATATTCAAAATACCGGCGGTTATGCCGAAACATAGAACGTAAAAGGGAAATACTACGGCCATTATTTAGCAAGATTTTTTTTTTTTTTTTTTTTTTTTTTTGAAACTCTTATATACAACAGCGGGGGGCAACTCCCCCACACTAGGGTGGTACACACGGGTGAAAACCCATGTAGCATGCTACTGTTTTTGATTCCCGAGTCGCTAGCTTGACTCGATCCCGGCATTCATTGGTTCATGGGGAAAGTTTGTAGATCCGGGACAATCACAGGAGGAATGTCCTCTCCAAAATAATGCTTCAATCGATGACCATTCACTTTAAAGTTTGGACCATCAGGTTGAGATAACTCAATGGTTCCATATGGAAATACTTTAGTGATGGTGAATGGTCCAGACCAGCGGGATTTTAGTTTTCCCGAGAAAATCTTCAATCTTGAGTTGAAAAGAAGGACTCGATCACCGACGTTGAAAACGCGGTTTTTGATCTTTGAGTCATGAATCTTCTTTGTCTTTTCTTTGTAGATCAAAGAGTTCTCGTATGCTTGATCACGGAGTTCATTTAATTCATTCATTTGAACTTTCCGGTGATCACCAGCTGTCTGAATATCGAAGTTTGCATGTTTCAAGGCCCAGTATGCCTTGTGCTCTAGCTCAATCGGCAGATGACATGCCTTTCCGTACACAAGCTTGTATGGAGTACACCCGATGGGTGTTTTATAAGCTGTTCGGAAGGCCCAGAGTGTGTCATCTAGCTTATCCGACCAAGAGGCACGGTTTTCGCCAACCGTCCTCTCCAGAATTCTTTTAATCCCTCGGTTGGAAACTTCCACTTGCCCACTTGTTTGGGGGTGGTACGCAGTAGAGAGACGGTGAGTTACACCATACTTTTGCATGACTCTATCAAACTGGTCATTGCAAAAATGCGTACCACGATCACTGATTATAGCTCGTGGAGTTCCAAACCTAGCAAAAAGAGATTTCAAGAATTTCACAACAACCCGGGCATCATTGGTGGGCAAAGCTTTTACTTCAACCCACTTTGACAAATAGTCAACGGCCACGAGTATGTATTTATTTCTGCGAGAAGAAGGAAATGGCCCCATAAAGTCAATGCCCCAGATGTCAAATATCTCACAAACTTGAATGGCATTTTGTGGCATTTCATTTCTTTGAGAGATATTTCCATGACGTTGACAAGCGTCACAGGCTTTGACAAATTCGTGGGCATCCTTATAGATAGTGGGCCAATAAAACCCGGAATCAAACACCTTTTTGGCGGTGTAGTTTGGACTATGATGGCCCCCAGTGGGTCCAGCATGGCAAGCTTTGAGAATGTCAAGAGCTTCTTGTCCATAAACACACCGTCGGATGACTTGATCCGCACAGATTTTGAATAAGTAGGGGTCGTCCCAGAAGTAATGTTTAACATCCTTGAAGAATTTGTTCTTCTGTTGGGTCGACATCCCTTTCACTATGAAGTTACCCGCATGGTAATTTGCAAAGTCAGCAAACCATGGGGTAGAAGAGTTTCCACGAAAAGAAACCGCATTGAGTGTTTCGAGAGGAAATGTTTCATTTATTTCCTTTTTCTCGAAAACATCTTGGTGAGGGTTTTCTAGACGGGATAGATGATCAGCAGCCAGGTTCTCAGCTCCTTTTTTATCACGTATAATGATATCAAATTCTTGCAGGAGGAGAACCCAACGGAGCAATCTCGGCTTTGCATCTTGTTTTGCAAAGAGATATTTGAGAGCCGAGTGATCCGTATACACCACGCATTTGGTCAAGATGAGGTATGGCCGAAATTTCTCAAACACATACACCACAGCTAATAGTTCTTTTTCTGTAGTGGTGTAATGGGTTTGAGCTTCAGTCATAGTCTTACTTGCGTAGTGGATAGGCTGAAAATGCTTGGTTTTTCGTTGCCCCAAGACTGCACCGATAGCAAAATCACTTGCATCGCACATGAGCTCAAAGGGTAAATCCCAGTCGGGGGCAACTAGAATGGGTGCTTCCGTAAGCTTTTTCTTTAGTGTTTCAAAAGCTTGGACGCACTCAGGAGAGAAGATAAAAGGAGCATCTTTTTCAAGAAGATGGGTCATAGGCCGAGCGATTTTAGAGAAATCTTGTATGAATCTACGATAAAACCCGGCATGACCTAGAAAACTCCTAATACCTTTGACGGTAGTAGGATGAGGCAGTTTAGCAATAACATCAACTTTTGCTCTATCTACCTCAATCCCGTTTTTTGAAATCTTATGGCCAAGGACTATGCCTTCTTTGACCATAAAGTGGCTCTTCTCCCAATTTAGACAGAGATTGGTGTCTTCACACCATTTTAGCATTTTGTCTAAATGGGAGAGACATGTCTGAAATGAGTCCCCAATGACCGAGAAGTCATCCATAAACACCTCCATTGTTTCCCCGATCATGTCGTGGAATATGGCCATCATACATCGTTGGAACGTGCCAGGAGCATTACATAAGCCAAAAGGCATACGTTTGTAGGCAAAAGTTCCGTATGGGCAGGTGAATGTGGTCTTCTCTTGATCCTGTGGATCAATGGGGATCTGAAAGTAACCCGAGAAACCATCAAGGAAACAATAGTACTCATTCCCTGCTAATCTCTCAAGCATTTGGTCCATGAAGGGTAGAGGAAAATGGTCTTTACGGGTGGCGTCGTTTAACTTGCGATAGTCAATACACACACGCCATCCCGTAACCAGTCGAGTTGGAATTAACTCGTTATCTTCATTTGTGACAACAGTTATGCCACCCTTTTTTGGAACACAGTGAATTGGGCTAACCCAAGGACTATCTAAGATTGGGTAAATCAATCCTGCATCAAGAAGTTTGATAACCTCCTGTTTGATAACATCATGGATTTTTGGATTCACCCTTCTCTGATGTTGAACTGCTGGCTTGAAGTCATCCTCCATCAAGATTTTGTGAGTACAAAATTCAGGGTTGATACCCTTAATGTCGGAGAGTTTCCAAGCAATTGCTTGCTTGTGTGACTTCAAGACCTTTATGAGAGCAGTCTTTTCATCTTTACTCAAATCTCGAGCAATAATGACGGGTAATTTATCATCACCCTCAAGAAATGCATACTCGAGATGAGGCGGTAAGTCCTTAAGTTCGACTTCAGGAAATTCTTCAGTTTTCTCAACTGACTTGACTTCCTTGTTATGAAGCTCGACGGGAGGGAGTGGAGGAGAAGTGTCTTGATTTAACAACTTCTCAAGAATAAGAATATCTCCCTCCGAATTAATCTCATGGTGATTAATCTCTTCTGGAATTGCATCACTAGTGTGAGGGGTTGATGAGTGATCATCTTTAAGCAATTTCTCAATGAGAAGTATGTCCCCCTCGATGTCAATTGGAGCGTGATCAATTTCCCATGGAACAGAATCACTAGCCAAGTATGCTTCAATCTCTTCCAAGATGAAGTCGCTTCCCTCAAACGGAGTGAGAGAAGGAGTAGAATTGGCTATGATAGGTTGAGAAGATGTGGTGGGATCCCCACTCACAGAATTATGAGAATAACCAAGAACTTCTTGAGAGTACTCTTCAGAAGCAACATCAATGATATCTATTCGGTTAACCGACTCAGAATCATAGTTTGCGGAGTACCTCGAAGTTTGATCAAGGTTAAAGGTGACAGCTTCATTACCAACACGTAATGTGATTTCTTGCTCAAATACATCAATGAGAGCACGGCCCGTTCTCAGGAATCCTCTTCCAACAATGAGAGGAACCTGTGGATCAGCATCGAAATCAACAACTACAAAGTCAGCTGGAAAATGGAACTTTCCTACTTTCACAAAGACGTCCTCGGCAATTCCAAGAGGACGGGATATTGTACGATCTGCAAGCTCGAGAGTCATGCATGTAGGAGTAAGGTCCGGAAGAGAAAGTTTCTTCCATACTGAATGAGGCATCAGGTTTATGCTTGCACCAAGATCGGCTAAGGCAAAGCATTCAACCATTCCTGGAAATACACAAGGTAAGAGGAACTTTCCAGGATCTCCAAGCTTCTCGGGAAGCTTCTTCAAGATAACTGCAGAGCAGTTCTCGTTCAGAGGAGTTTTAGCCATTTCAAACAGCTTTTCCTTGTTGCTTAACATGTGTTTGAGAGTTGATGCAAACTTGGGCATCAACATGATAGCATCCGCAAAGCTTATGTCAAAATGTAATTCTTGGAAAATTTGAAAAAATTTGTCCATTTGATGACTGGCTTTTTCGCGGAGCTTTTGCTCATGTAACCGTGATGGGTAAGGAATAGAAGTTTTGGATTTGGGGTTTTCAATGGGAGCTACAGGAGGTTCAAAAACAACTCCTGGATTGGATTTGGGTTTCTGGACAACCTGAGGATGGACAGTGCTGGTACTTCCGTTATTAGTAGGAAGTTCCTTGTCCTTTGTCGCCTCAGGTTCACTTTCCACTACCTTCGGGAGAGAAGAAGAAGAGGTAGTAGGAATAGTGGGTCCATCATATGAAGTACCACTTCTGGTTGTGATCGCCTTTGCATCGCCCCTCAGATTAGCGATCGTGTTGCTAGGTAAAGTACCTGAGCCCGAGGGTCGATCATTTAAAGACTTCTTTAATTCAGTGATCTGACTGACCAACAACCTGTTTGTCTCCTCTTGAGTCTTCATGAATTTCTTTAGAAGCTCATCAGATGTTGATACAGGAGGAGGTGGAGGGATAATTTGAGGCCGTATGTTCTGATTATAGCCAGAATTCCCTTGATTAGGATTCATATTTCCCTAAAATTGATTCCCTCGATTGAAAGTGTTTTGATTAAGATTTCCTTGATGTTGGAAACCTTGATTGAGTCTGGAATAGAAATTACCTTGGTTTTGATAACCTTGGTTCATTCTAGGTTGGTTCTGATTCCGGTTAGGATTCTGGTTAAAACCGGGTGGTGCCTCATAAGTATTAGCTCGGTAGTTTGGTTCATTTTGAGGACGGTATTGATTACCTCCTTGATTTGAAGTACCGGCTATAGCATTGGCTTCAAAAGGACTACCATCGGTGGCAGTACAGTTGTAGTATGCATGAGGACCACCACAAGTAACACAAACTTCAACTTTCTTCACTTCACCATATGATGGTGTCTGTGTGAAAGTGACTTTCTTTTGGTTAGCAAGAACCAAAGCCTGAACAATATCCGTGAGTTTGTCAATCTTAGCATCGGTGCTAGATGTACTCACGGGAGATGAAGTAGAAGGTCCGGCATCAGACTGAGTCTGATATGTCTTTGTGCGGAAAGGACGGACCTGGGACTTGTTTTCAATGATTTGCAAGGCTTCTTTTGTGGTCTTGCTCAAGAAATTACCTCCCGCAGAGGCATTTAAAGAGTCTTGATTAGTCTGGTTCAGACCATTGTAGAAAGTATCCATTTGCATTAACTCGGTAAAACCATGATGCGGACACTTACGGAGCAATTCTTTGTAACGATCCCACGCCTCTCCGAATGATTCATCAAATCTTTGAGAGAATTTCATTATCTCATTCTTAAGACTTGTAGTTCGGGATGGAGGATAGAATTCGTTAACAAACTTTGTGACTAGATCTTCCCATGTCTCAATGGAACGAGGGGGTTGTTTCTCAAGCCAATTCCGGGCTTGTCCCTCTAGAGAAAATGGGAACAGAAGAAGCTTAATTGCTTCATGTGGGACATTCTTGTATTTAATGGTAGATGCAATCTTGTTAAACCATCGAATGTGTGCATGAGGATCATCCCGCTCAAAACCATAGAATTGGCTTTGGGTTACCAGATTAAGTAACCCGGTTTTGAGCTCAAAAGTATCAGCCACGATGGCTGGGACAACAATAGCATCTCCGTAACCCTCGATGGGTGCTTGGAGAAGCTCATTCATCGGCTTGTCTTCTGCCATTACAGCAGGTGGTGGTGGTGGTAGACGTTCCTCAGTCACGGCTGAAGGAGCAGAACGTCCTCTACGTCTACGAGGAATCTTTCCAAGTTCTGAAAGTGGACTTGTAGAACTGGAAGAACGAGTGCGCATGCACTAAGTATAAAAATCAGTTTTCAAAACAAATGCGAGGCAAAACGACAAGTGAACTTAACCAATAATCACAAATGAAATGGCTTCTTTGAAAAAGGTACACCAAATCACAAGGACACAAAGGCAAGTTTTAAATCTGTTGTTCGGGAACTTATTATGGTCACACCCCCAGTTAGTAGGTGTACTGCCTTGATTTGCGGTGGTTGATTTTTATGTATATATTAAGTACCACTAGAAAAGACGTAGGTATAGATTTGTGCTAAGGGGTTTAAAAACTTTTGGACAATATTTTTGGTATCGTCTCGTTTAACCAAATCGTATTTCTTTAAGAATCACCTTAAAAGAAACACAAGCTAGAAAACGTTACGATTGTTTTGTTGTTTTATATTTTGTTTGGTGTTGTTAACACTTTAGGAAAAGTGTTAATGAACTTTTTGATTTTTGTTATAACTTTACAAAAAAAACTGTTTTTACAAAAGGTGGTATATGTGCAAGTACGGGTCTGAAAAATGTTTAGAACACGCTTACAGCCTCCCCGGCAGCGGCGCCAAAATTTGGCTGGTGCAAAACCGTCAAGTTATCTCACGCAAGCTAGCCACTTGTGAATGGCTAACCGTAAGGAACTTAAAACAGTTCAAACACCAAATGCAATTTAGATCAGGAGAATACAGTGGATTCCCGGGTCGTTAAGTCCCACGGAGGATGACTGGTGTTTAACACAATCAGATGTCGAATAATCACTAAGGATAGTGATCAGTAAGGATTTTGAGTTATTTATACCTAAAGAAAAGTTTTGTACATTACAGGGGCTTAAATGCAAATTAAAGAAAGTTAAAAAGATAAACTATATTAAATAAATGCTATCACTATTTTTAAACTGATGTTTTTGATTTTTTTATTACAAATTTAAATTTAAAAACTACGTGACGTACAAAATAAAATGTGAAACTGAAGCAGTATTAATCCTAAAAATATGAAAATGATATTTTTACAAACCTAATGATATGAGAAAATTTTAAGAAAAAGAAAATTATTTTTATAACTATTAAATTAATTATTATTAATTAAAAACTAATTTTAACTATTTAATAATAACCTAAATTACAAGAAAATAGGAAATAAAGCTAGAAAAATAAAATTATGACTTGGAAAAATCTAAAATAATAAAAGAGAATTTTCAAAACTATTTTTATATTTTTCTGATTATTTTTCTATTTTTTATGAATTTTAAACTATTTAAAACTAATTAAATTACTAAAAATTACAAATTAAACTATGAAAAATCTGGAAAAATAATTTTTTTACTTTTTATATTTATCTAAACCTAGGAAAATTGAAAACTTATTTTTTTGAACTTTTTCTGATTTAATTGTATTAAAAGCTATTTAAAAATGCCTAAAAACTGTTTTTAATTAAGAAAAATAGTAAGCTGTTATGGAAAAATATGAAAAATTCAAGAAAAGTCTAATTTAATATGCTGAATCTAAGAAAAATAGAAAAACATGGGCTTGTGTGAAGGAAAATGCAACTGCAATTGTAAGTGCTTATGTAATAAGCACTTGGAATAAGCACAAGGTACCAAACTGGTACCAAACTGTTACAGATGCTCTAATAAGCTATAAGTACTCTAAAACAACAAATTACAACTACTATTAACTTATAAATTACACACTGCTATTGATTTGATGATTTGAACTTTTATGCTAAAAACAGATTTTTAGAGCTACTTGTAGCTGGAAAATAAGCACTCACATAAGCTGGAAATTGGAAAACAGATATTGGGGACTAAAGAAGACCTGGTTGGAAAATTGTAAACCAAAGATCAGCCTTGGGCAAGCTTTTATGAGCTTGTTGCAAGCTCTGCAATATACTGAGAAAACTCAGTATTGACTGAGTTGTGTGAGCAGGGCAAATAAGCCCTGATTGATGAGCTTTTTTGAAGCTTTTACAAAATTACTAAAATTATGCAAAAATCATTATAAGAAACTTAACCAGCTGAACTTTTTTAAAACCAAAAATCTCACATGATTTGACCCAGAAATGACTCCAAGAAAAATCACCTTAGTTTGATGAAAACTGAGATCTTCAACCTTTTTGACTTTTGAGCAGAAATGAAATGTTGACTTTTTTGAGATTTGCAACTAATTTGTGGACTGATTTTAATGAGTTATGATGAAATGATACTACTGCAATCCATTTCTATGATATCTAACCTCAAAACAAGATTTTGTTTTTCAAAAACTCAACAGTTAAGAAAGTTAAGACAGTTGAGATGAGATTTTGACTTTAAGGGTTTGCAGGCACAAATAAATGACAGATATGAGTATGTTAGAGCTACAAAAGCATAAACCAACAGGTTTTAACTACTGAACAAGTCTCTAGCACAGGATAACCACTTATCCAAACACACCTTTAACCAACTGATTTGTAAATTTAAACTGACTAAACACTGAGCCAACTTGTTTTACTGATCAAACTCATTTTAATTACTCTAAATACAACTAATTAAACAGGATAGAACTAATCTAAATCACAAACACAGATTATGCAATTCCTTGAAAATGACTTACACTTAGTCCTTAGCCACAGTGGCTTGCCAATGAACACAAGATCACTAACCTATCCCAAACCCTAACTTAGCTTATTATCACCCCAAATCCATGCTGAATCAACCATAAACCATTTCCAAACTTGCTTAACCAAAATCTTCTTCACAATTGACTTTTGTTGACTTTAGACCAAATATGTTTGAAACTAAATTCCAAGCTTACAAAAAGCTATATTAAGCTTATGTAAGCTTGTTTAAACTGAGAAACAAGCTATTTGAAGCTTGGGTATGAGATTTTGAATTTGAAATTTGCAACAGTTGACATAAAATATGAAATGTGAACAAAGACTTGAATTGATGCTTGATATTAGTTGCAATACACTTAAATCCCTTAACTTGATATAATGAAACAAAAGATTTCAGCTTAGAGCTTAATTAAATACATAAACTTAAAATACGACATACATTGAATTTAAAAAACTAACTACTACTTCTTCTCTTGCCTCTCTTCCTCTTTTATGCATCAAAAAGCATCCACGTGTCCTTCTGAGCAAATCCCACCTCTAAACTTGACCAATGGATGAGTTTTGAGAATTCTAGACCTTCCACGTTTTTTGGCGGGAAAAGTAGTTTGACTTGTAGGTTCTGATTTAGCAACTAGGGGGGGGGGGTGGCATTTATTGTAGTGGTTTGTGATGATGAGGGGGTGGGTTTGAGGAGAAAAGGGAGGCTGAGGTGATGGGAGAGAGCAGGCAAGTGGTTGCAGGCAACATGTGGGAAAGATAAACAGTGGTGGGCGGGGTTTGCAGCTTTTGACTTTGGGTTTGACTTGGGGGTCAAAAAGGGAAGGGGTCAAAAGGGTTATATGGCAGGGGTCAATTGGTATTTTGACAAGGCATGGTTTGTATAATGACAAGGACTTGTTTGCAATTCTGCCAAACTAGAAGGACCAAACCTGTAAGTTCTCCAAAGTTGTCACAAGGACCAATTTTGACAAGTTCCAATAGTACAAGGACCAGTTTTGACATTTTCAATTTTCCAGGGACCAAACTTGACATTTTTGAAAGTTGAGGGACCTTTTCTGCCATTTGACAAAAGATTTATTCAAGGACCATTTTTGACAACTTAGAATATTTCAGGGACCTTGAATAACATTTTTCTTTATTTTGTTTTACCAGGGACTGTTTTTGACAACTTTTGAAACTTGGGGGACTAAAACTGCCAATTATGCAAACTTGATACGTTTTTCACCAGATTTTGATATTTTTGCATTTAAAACACATAAAACACTTATTTGTGATATTTTTATCATTTTGATGCATTTCTGAGTGTTTTCAGATGTTTTTGCAGTTTTATTGGTACAAAAATGATGAGTATTTAGACACTCATCACGCACCGTCATAAGTCCTGTTGTTCCTGGTCCCCTAAGCCGAGTAATTAAGTACCGCTACATGCTAGATTTAAAATAGTGAGTGCCCGGCCGTTAGGAACTTAGACACTCACCCCCTAATTCTTAAATTCATCCAAACGATAGGTGATCAGTTGGTCAAATCACACAAGTAGAAAGGGTCGTCAGTTGGTCATGTCTTACCCTTCCCGTCTCAGTCCGCTCACCTAGGGTCAGTTGGTCATATCTCCTAGGCAATTGGCCTCTACCGCCATTCAAAACTACCGAACCAAGGGTGGCTACCAATAAACTATGCATGCATACACTTAGAAATAATTGTACGGAAATAAAGTAAACGCAAACAAAACAATTAAGGAATCATAACAAGGCCAGCACCAAGAGGTGCTTAGCCAAACATATAGTAAATCATACCAACAAAAATGAATAAATCATGAATTGAATTGAACATAATGTTTGATACAAATTACTTGATGTAGAGCTAATAATGATGATGATTGCGAGTGAATTCTTCCTTCAAAACTAGCTTCGGACTGCTGGAAAATACCCTGGAGTGGTGCCCTAATCGACCCCTGGGAGAGGGGTGAAGAGAGATACTTAAAAATGCAGATTTAGGGCTGTATTTATAGGCCCCGACATGGTTACGGCGTAGTTAAATAAATTAATTACGTCGTAACTAAAGTTACGCCGTAACTAATATATTTAGTTACGTCGTAACTAAGTTACGCCGTAACTATAAAATGAATTATGCCTTAAATGTTGAATATCAAACTTTTCATGTCATCCTAAGATCTTGAAACTTATTTACTCTTGATGTTACTTTTGGCCCCTGAAGTAGCGCGTTGATTCAACATAAGTCCAAAAGCCTTAATAATACTTACGGTCTTAGCCCCTCGTCGTTCTTAATATATTTATATTTGGTCCTCGAAGTGAATAAATATTAACTTGCCGCTTCTAATCCCTGGACCTCGAAACTTTGCGCCCAAGTAATTAATTACGGCGTAACTAATTATCCGAGTTACGCCGTAATCCTTCTTCATCTCATACTTATCCCTCCGAAATAATCTCTACGGCGTAACTAAATTTCCATGTTACGTCGTAACCTTCAAGATAATAATTACGACGTAAGCATAAGAATTGGTTACGCCGTATCCTTCAAAGCTCATATTTACGCCGTAACCTTATTAGCTAGTTACGGCGTAATCTTCACATAAAATCCAAAGGCCCTCGTAAATCAATCTTCAGAACATATACTTGGCCTTTTATCACTTCCTTTCCGTTCCAACGCCTCATTTATCCTGAAATGCAAATATGAACGAATATGAAAGAATTAAGTACCATATTAATGCAAATGAGGCCATAAACACGGGAATTTGATATATAAAAGATCAGGCTAATTTGATGTTATCAAATATCCCCCCACTTGAATCCTACTTGTCCTCAAGTAGACCCTTTAAATAATTCTTAAAAAGATATCTCCCAGGATTAATTGGAAGATATGAGTCTAAAAATCACCTAAGCTAGAAAATTCCAAACCGAGCACCTTACGAAAAGGGAATTGAAATCACACTCTCTCTCATAATTCACGTGTTTAATATTTTTTGGGTGATCACTCAACTGCTCAGTCATGGCGAGTATTCTATCATAGGCTTGGCAAAGATACTAATCTCCACCACTAGAGTCTATATATGCAGCTATTCTAAAAGGCAATGGGTTTACACAACATAGGCTTATGGGGTTATTTTGTCATTATTAACGAGCTACGGCGAGGGGGACAAAACTGTCACAATTCGCAATTTCCGGTCATTTCTCATATTCCACATTCAGCATTTCATAACGATTCGTACATGGTTTTGCATTTTTCATTAAACGTTATTTTCTTATTAAACAAACGTTATCGCGTAAACATTATTTTTGAACATTTGACCCGATACTTCCAAAAATTATTCCAATATATTTTAATACTCATATTAAGATTTTAAAAATGTTATTATTAGTTTACCCAGTGTTTTAAATCTATTTCGTATATAAATTGTTATATTTATATAAATTACGACGGTTTTCTTAAATTCAACCCGATAAATAATTATTCATTCAAATCTTTCAAGAAATGTATTTTTATAACTTTTATGACCTCAATATATTTTATCTTGACCCGTGAAATTTATTTTATCTAACACTACCTTAAATATTCAAATGTGTATACAACTTACTAATATTACTCAACAATGCTACAAGTTACTATTATCCTCAAATAACTCTACATTCACTTACACTTACACTTATATACTTACATAATAATAATAACACTAATAATAAATATATGTATATGTATCATTAAATGAAAGATTCACCAAATAGATTTTCAAGATCTTTCAAGTATATAAGTCTTACACTCCAACCTTTTTTCTCATTCAAACCAATAATTCAAGTCTCATCAAGTTGTTTTTCTCTTCTCCTTCTTCCCTCAAAAATCCGGCCACCTATGGTTATCAAGGAAGTGATCATCAAAATTTTTCTTGTCAAGTTCTACACAATCTAGATACACTCTTTGTTTAGGTTTTGAAATAAAAACCTAGGGTGTTTAGGATAATCCTTGGTTCACTAAACCTCATCAAGCAATTTGTAAGCATAAAACTTCATCTCTTACTTTTTCATATATATTTTTTATACATTTCATAAGTCCATATGATCATATTTGCTCAAGTTGTAGTTTTTATTCATGTTTATCAAATGTTATCACCCATATGCGTCCTATTAATTTTTATAACAAGTATGTACTAGTTAGAAGTTTATAAAAATGAGAAGTTTGAAAAATGGATCATCAAAGTCTAGTTGTGATTTTTGGAGGAAATGATTGCATAAATTTTATACATGTTTATTTAAGTTTGTATATATATTTTTAGCCTCATAATGAATATTTATTTTGGATATGATCAAATGAAGTTGTTTTACTAGTAGGATTGGTGATGAGTAGATTAAAGGATTTTTGTGGTGAAGTTGTGGTTAAACAAGTAGATAAAAATGGTAATTTTAAAATAAGCGCGGAAGCGCTGTCGAAATTTATAATTTTTCCGAAAAGTTAGTCATTTTTATAAGTTTTATTAAAGTTTTAGAAAATAGATTTTTAGTTATGAACGTGGCCTTTTGAACGGACTAAAACGGAGTTATAACGAAAAAGATACGTGGTTTTCAAGTTACGATTTAAAAACTACCATTTTCCGGAAAGTGTTCATGCAGTCCGAATTTTAACTGACCCAAACAGTGGCCTTAAAATTTCTGTGCAGTCTCCGAAGTTTAAAAATATATTAGTACTCTTCATTACCTTCGCGTGGATATAAAGAACTTGAAAAACGGACTTAAAACGAGTGAGTTATGGTTAACCGAACTTTGAGTCAAAAACGTGCTGAAAACACTATTCACAGCTTTAGTAAGCTGTCAGGATTTTAATCAAGGTTTTTGAGGGCCTAAACGGACGTTTTGGGGGAAATGGACGTTAAAAACGAGTTAGTTTTCCTATGTATATATTACGTCAAGTCCGACGTAAACTGATTTTTCAATTACTAAAACCGTTACATAGTTTTAACTATATTTTTACCATTAGCTCAAAAGTATTTATTTTCAACATGAAACCGTCACACATTCAAGTAACAATATTTTTATATAACTAGTTTTCAAGTAGCATATTAGGTGATACGTTTTCAAAATCATGCATTCACGACAACATATCATAACTCGAGTCATAACATTCATTTTAGGTCGCGGATAGTTTCCGAGCCTCACTTTCGTGCACTTCATTTTGTTAGCATATCAATCACATCAGGTGAGTTCGTAGCCCCTACTTTTACTTGCTTTCATAACTGTTTTGGGGGAGATACATGCTCAAACTATTTTTATTCACTATCACAAGTATTCAAAACTTTTACATATTACTGTGAGTTTCATAGCCCCTACTTTTATACATTTTCAATTACTTTTGGGGGAGATACATGCTCAAACTATTTTCATTTACTTTCACAAATATTCTAAACTTTGACATACTACTGTGAGTTCATACCCCACTTTTACTCGTTTAAATTCTTACAAACTATTTGGGGGAGATACATGCTTAAATACTTGTTTCACTCTTGCGAATACTCAAACCATTTATACAATTTTGTTACAATATACTTCTTATACACTTTGGACATTATGTGTGGTTTATTGCGATATGTGCCTTAATGTGCTAAACTAGTTTTCAATTGTGCAACAACATACAAACTTTAGCAACTGGTTAACTCCTGCGGGAGCCGGCAGAGAGGTATTGATAGTACTATCGGGCTGACGCCCCCACCCTTGTGTCCTTGATAGACGAGACCTTGGGTGAATATAATCTGTTATTCAAGTTATTCAATGCAACACAACAAACAAGAAACAAGATAGACTTCGTCGTGAGGTTCAGTTGGCTGTGATTCTTTGCATTAAGTTCATGTACATATCGTATGCACCTATGTCCTACTTACATACATGATTGACATACTATTTTTAGCAGTGGGTTGTAAACACACAGGTTGCAAGTTTTGTATGGGCGGGACTTGGAACTGAGTGGATTTACGATGCCTTTGCTTGCAAACTATTCTATATGACCAAAAACTTGGACTTTGCTACATGAACGCTTTTTAAAAGCTTTACTTGTTAACCAAACTCTATGAACTCACCAACCTTTGTGTTGACACTTTTTAGCATGTATTCAAACTATGTTCGGTTTGCTACAAAAATTTCACATATTTTGGGTTCACGCTGCGCAGCAGAGGCGCTGAGATACTATACAGGCATACGTACGGTACTTCACTTACGGAATCTATGGACTCTATTTTGTACGATTTTTCACAGTTGTGTTTCCAACCACTCAAGTATCTCAAACCAATTGTTCATTTCGAAAATTTTTCGCAAGTACATCGTTTCAGGTTCAAAAACCAGTATATCTTATCAAACGTTCGTTTCCGTAGCATTTAGGTGAGTCAAGGTTCAGGGCGGGTATGTTTTGAACGTTGGACACACAAAT